>CM067544.1:57060425-58274800 GCA_034509755.1 Anisodus tanguticus
ATTTTACAACAAGACAAGTCACCCAATAAATACTTTTTATCTTAGAATTTTACCCAATTACAAGTATACACTGAGATGCACCTTCTTGTGGGAGTTACTTCAGGGATTTTATATCTGTAAGTCATCCTAAAATTAGGATTCATTTCTTGTAACTATAACCACGTCAAATACAACCAGAGGATACACAATAGGTGATACTTCATCCAGCAAAATGTACATAAAATTGCACATATAATCCTGACAACAATCAAGAAGCAAGAATATTAAGTAGTTAGTACTAACTTGATTATGCAGAATTATTTTAAGGAGAAACCACACTTCGGATAAACATACAATAGAACTCATGTTAGCTGGTTGAAATGGAAAACCAGACATCACATATATGAGTCACATGGGCAAAATCATCATCCTCTGGAAGAATACATTCAAACACAAAAGAGACACTCCAAAATTTAGCATTGGAACCTTTTCTCAAACAAGATAAGCTGTGAACCAACACTAGACAATTGATTAGGATATATATAAGTCCTTAATATAAGTCAGACTCTGCAGGGTTCGTGTATCCGGAAACAGAAAGTTACATAATGCATTGAAACTAACCCTCTTTTCTCTGGTTCCTTCCCACTGCTCCTCATGCTCACGCTTCCTTTTCCACATCTCTTTTGTTTCTTCCTCATCTTTCTTTAAGCGACCTTCCTCTTCTGATATCTACACATCAAGATTTAAAGTCTCAGTAATTTACCAGTTTTCAAAAAAAAAGTTTTAAAGTCTCAGTAAAAATCTAAAAAGATGACAGATAGAAGCGACTGGTATAAGTACCCTCATTGCCATTTTTCTCCTCCTCCATTCTTGGTCCGTCAATATTTCTTTAACCTTCAACTTCAGCTGATGCTGGAATTCTTCCGATTGCTCATGCTCTTGGTCGAATTTTCCCTTTTAGTCAAGAAATCAACCAACTCAAATTAAGAAAATAATTTTCATGGTTATACATATTTGCCTAAATGCTCAATTAACTACTAACAAACATTCCCTGATCTCAAACTTTGGGGCAGAAAACATGAGGAATTCAGCAAAGTTGCACTAGCAGATAGGTGAGAGAAAGTTCAAAACACGTCTAGTTGCTTAGAGTAAAACAAGGTGCCATACACGCACAGTTCAAGGTGATTGTGGGTTGGGCAACGATTAACACGGTTCTCAATGTAAGAAATAAGGTCACGCGAAGCTACAGATAACATCAGGAAGACAAATCCCAATTTGAAATCCAGGGACAACAATTCCAGCTAATCGTAGACATTCAAGTTGGATAAAATCTGATGAGAAGACATTGCAGAAGAGCCAATCAATGATAATTACCTCAGTAACTAATGATTTCAATTTACTAGCAGTATCTTTCTTAAGCTGCTTCTTCCGCTTCGCTCTCAGCTCTTCTGTGTTCATACCCAAGCGGATGAAAAACAAAGAGACATTTCAATGTCAGACACAAGCCACACAAAAAGATACAGCACAATGAAGAACAACAGTATGGTTTCCACTAATTTAGTGACAAAACAAGACTTGCAATACCAAACAACAAAAGCAGTCGCCATGTTACTCTGCACATACAAGTACGGCCAAAAATATAAAAAATAAAAGTTTTGACAAGAAACAGTTTCAACCTCCGTTATCGATGCAGTGACAATGTCGCAGGCAGTATAAAAGGAAAACAAGAGGACAAAATAAAGGAGGACAGCTGACCTTTCGCTGCATTAACCTGGTTCAGAATATAATCCCTTTCCTGCGGATCGAGTAATAACAGCTGGGCTTTTGCTAAAGCTGCATATAAAATGAGAATAATTTGGTAAAAATTTGCCACGAGGAAGTGAAAAGAGTTAGAACGGTGTTAACCTATTAAAGAACTAAATAGCAAATTTATCAAAATTTCACTCTGCAAAACTACAATTAAGCTTTAAAAGACTAATTTTGACACTAAGGAAAGGGTTTAACTCCTTTATGAAACACTCCATTGCTGCTTCTAATTCTGCACTCAACATGTCTAGTACAATGTTTCTCCCAACAAATGAGGGAAATTCACACTCCAAACAGCCATTTAGACTGATGTCACACTAATGCGACAAGAAACACCAACAGGAGAAAGATTGTACATATAACTGTGGGGGTATTGCAGTGTCTTTGAAAGTGGATTCTTTTGATAGTACTTGAAATTCTCTTGAAAAGAAAAACCTATTCCAACATTAAGCATCTTTTACTAATTTCACAAGGCCACTATTTGAAGTGATAACAATGTTTGCTAGCCAAAAAAATTATTTGATATGCCAAATGATGTCACCTTAAAAGTAATTCAAATGAAAACCACAAACTCCTGTCACATGTACTCTGCCTTTACAAGAACATCTGGGTCAATGTAAGTTAAAACAACCAGTACATGTGGAGACACTCTAGTCGTACAGTTGTACAAACAAATTGAGAAGAACGTTAACCGAGGAGGCTCTCTGAATGAACTCGATCTGTAAAAGAAAGTATCAAAGATGATCTCAGGATCTTTTATAGTAGGCTAAGCAGTCACAGTGCTCCAAAAAAACTGCTTAGCATTATCTCAAGTGACGGAAACTGTCAAATGTTACTCGTATTGCATTTCATCAGCAACCATGAGTCATTAAATATTGAAAACAAATGAACTGCACATTCATTGAACCGATTGGAGGGTTGTCCTTGAGCCACATTTCTTGGATTAGTTCAAAAAGAAAAAGCTTCCGCGATAATTAACATTCCTCCTCCGCAGTAGGCAATTCAATGTGACAAAGGGGTTTCTTGAAGGTAGCAACAAATTCAGTAAAACTACACTCAGAATCTAAGTTGCTCGGACTCTTCACTTTCGATGCCGCACCCGTGTCGATGATATGGGTGTGGGTATGGGATCCATACGGATTTGGTCAACCGATTTTGGGTACCTTGACCAAAATCGACAGAGAAATTCCGGTTAGACACAATGATTTATGTAATCAAAACAAAAGCTAAGATGAAATTGAAGAAAATGGAACACCTTATATATAGAAATTTCTATGTCAGTCCTTTTCCTTTATCTCCTTTTGGGATTCTCCTCTTGATCAATATTTTCTCCTCGGAATCACTGGTAAGTTTTCCACATAATGTCTCATAATTTAGACATATAACTCTATTTTTAGATATTTGAATTATTTTTAGCCGAATCCCTGCACCCGCATCAATACCTGGATCCGTACCCCCAAATCTTAAAATTTAGATCATGAAGGATCTGACTTCTACATCTGCACCCGAATCGGACATCCGCACCCGAGTTCGAGCAACTTGGCTCAAGAATTCATAATGCATAGTTGTATATTTTGCAGTTAAAATGCCATAGGAAGTGCAAAATCCCGTTACTTTGCCAGATTTATCCTAACCAAAAGAGTTCAGACAAATAGAATAATCCTTCACTCCAGACACTACCTAAAATGAATGGAATTATATAAAGTGGCACACAGAAAGAGCATCTTCCTCACCTCCAAATGCCTCCTTTGCTTGTGGATGCTTGCACTTGTCAGGGTGAACAAGCAAAGATAACTGCAGGTAATTCAAGTGAACATATTAGATAATTTGACAGAATAAGGGAATGGTTAGTCAAATGGAAAATGTATTGACAAATTTACACCTTACGATACTGCCTTTTGACTTCATCAATGGATGAATCAAATGGCAGGTTAAGATAGTCAAACGGATTCAACTTGAAGCATGAAAGAATCCTGCACAGTTTTAAAATTTGAAACCAGATTAAGAAAACTTAGCATGATAAGAGATAATAAAGAGATATAAAATTCTAAATTGTTCTGACCAAACGAGCAACCCATATCAAAAGGCAAACACTCCAAGATACACAACACACTCAAATACAATGTACAATATTATATAGCAAAAAGATAGCTTAAGCATCAATTACAATAAAGAGATAACCAAACAAGTAGTAACAACGGTGTTAACAACAACCAGCGGAAATAGAATAACTGACCCCTACTATTTTATGGCCGTATCAGGTTAGCAGTCAAGCTAACTGTCTTCGAATCTACACATAAACGATCTGTCTAACTTAAACTCTACCTCGACAGGATGCAACATCCAGAACTATAAGATCCAAACTATAGCTGAGGTTGGTGCCAGGAAAGAAAGGTTTTATAAGAGGGGGGAAGCAAACAACGAGTGAAGTCTATTACCTTTTCCAGGTTGGGATAATGGAAAGCTGTGTTACTCCTATGCATTAGGTTTCTCAACCCCTCCAAAGCTGGACAGATATTTGTATATTCTGGCCCTTTTGGCTGCAATTTTTTACATTACTCATCCCAAAAAGAGAATTGCAAGTGATGAAGCAAATGTTTCTTTTTACCTGGCTAAAGGCTTAAGGATAAGGTAAATGAGGAAAACTCTCAGGGAAGTAAATCAACGACTCAGCCTTCTGCTTCCCTTCCCCTAATCCTCTCATTCGACAGACCAACCTTAGATAACTGAAAAATGGAAGAGCTAAATTCATTTAATTCTTTAATAATTTACCATGCCAAAAAAAAAAAAGGAGTGGAGCATCATGTGAAAACCTATAGATCACTTTAAGATTCCATAAAGTGAACTGGAACGAAAATGGCACAACATAATAAAAACTAGTACACCTTTTTAAGTCATCAACAATAATGTAATTTACGAATATGAACTGTTCAAGAATGGATTAAGAAGAATTTTGACTTGAAAGATTAAAAAATATGACAAAGATGAGAATCATCTAATGAAAAAGTTCCACTCAACTTACATCACTATTTCCAAAGAAAATCCCATTTTGTGTCTCACAAGTCACAACTATTCTATAGAACTCTTATGTGTTGCTAGCTACTTTGTTATGTATCTTCACATAGCACTCCCGTAGAATTCTTCTATTTCAGCCAAAGCTTATTTTAATTATGTCATCATACAGTCCGCTTGGAAGATTGAGCCTATATATGTGAATTGTATGCATTAGGCACCATAAGCACCATAATCCTGACTAATCTTACTTCATTATCATTCTTCTTACCAGAGCCAAACTTGTAGTGATGTTTTTTGTAATACCCCGTACTTCCGAATTTAGATTTGAACTGCTATGTGACTAGACCCGAACTCGCAAGAATAAGGTTGTGTTCACGTATACAGATTACGCATAAGAGGATGAAGTCTCGAAATAATTCAAGATTTTAAAGAGAGAACGATCATGGGAGATAATATTTTGCGTAAACCAAAAGAGGTTACGGACTAGTACAATATCACATGACCATGATAATGAGTATATGAAGTGTGTTAAAAGTGATTAATATTTAAGTGAATTGTGATAAAAAATTAATTGTGTTGGTAATTAGTTAAATGTTTGATTGTAGTGGGAGACAAAAGAATTAATTAAAGGAATCTTTGAATAAATGATAGGGGGGCAACATGTCCACATGGTCCCACCAAGGGAATGACCATCATTATTAATATTATTGGATAAAGATCAAAATGTTTGGTCCAAAAGGTTTTCTGCGTGTTTTACTAATATACACGTAAGAGGGACCTACGTGTCTTTGGCTTATCAAACTGTTGCCAGCAACCATTTTCATCTTGGATAATCAATCTTGAAGAAATTCCTCTTGGCTTTGAAGACTATTGTTAAAGCTCTCTGCAACCGTATTAGCCCTTTGGCTAGCAGTCATTTGTCTTATCATAGGCATCTTCAGTACTTTCATTGTTATTCTATCTGCCTTAAATACGAGAACAATTTCATCTGTACTCACGTCCCTTTTATCGGGGACACTGCATTTCATGCTGCAGGTTGGCAGGCCTCCTCAGTAGGCGGTTACAAGTGTTCAACGAGGTCCATTTCTACCTGGACTTTAGCCTAGTCTAGTCATCTTTTTTATATGTATATGTACAAACTTCATGGGTAGATGGGGCCCTATCCCGACAGTATTATGATGTCAGATACTCGTAGAGGCTTTGTAAACTTATGTATGTATGGTCAGTTGTATTCAGATGTTATGTCAATACATGTCGGATTAAGAGTATGTTTTGTGGCTATGCAGCCTTATATGTATATATGTCTTTTGGGTTGCAAGTTACCCGATGTTGTCGTGTTCTTACATTAGCAGGTCTTCATATGTTATGTGATTCAAAATACACTTGGTTCACGAGTCTTACAGGTTGGTTCGCTTGGTCAGGTTATGGCACCGGGTGCCTGTCCGCCTCACCCAGGTTTGTGGCGTGACAAACTTGGTATCAAAGCTAGTTTGTGTTCTAGAGAGTCTACAAAGTCATGTCTAGTAGAGTCCTACTTATGAGTGTGTTGCGAGTCACACTTATAATTGGGAGGCTACATGGCATTTAGAAACTGTTATATTTCTTTGATACTCTAGATCATGCAGTAGAGTCGTAAGAACCTAATTCTAAAATGTGCTTTCCAGAAGATGTCTATGACAAGACAGACGAGTGCTAGCCAAAGGGCTAATGCGGTTGCAGAGAGCTTCAAAAATAGTCTTCAAAGTCTAGAGGAATTCCTTCAAGATGAATTTTCCAAGATGAAAATGGTTGTTGGCAACATTTTGGTGTTGTTTGATAAGCCAAAAGAAACGTAGGCCCTCCTACTTGCATTAAATAAACATTCATACTAAGTAACCGTTTAGAAATATATATTAGTTATACACGTAAAAAGCCTTTGGACAAAACATTTTGATCTTTATCCAATAATATTTATAATGGTGGTCATTCCCTTGGTGGGATCCACGTGGACATGTTGTCCCCCTAACATTTATCCAAATATTCCTTTAATTAATTATTGTCTCCCACTACAATCTAACACTTAACTAATTACCCACATAATTAATTTTTTGATCTCAATTCACTTAAATATTAATCACTTTTAACACACTTCATATACACATTATCATGGTCATGTGATATAGCACTAGTTTGTAGCCTCTTTTGGCATACAAAAAATATTATCTCTAATCATCGTTGTCGCACTTTAAAGTCATGAATTATTTCGGGACTTCATACTCATATGTGCTAATCTCTTAATCCGTATACTTGAACACAACCTTATTCTTGCGGGTTTGGGTCTACTCACATACGTTGAGACTTGAGCAGTTCAAATTTAAATTCGAAAGTATGGGGTATTACACCTTCTAGCAATAATATACCACTACTCCTTGAACTTGACATTATTTATTCCGTGCATACCTTTTTTCGTCCTTATTACCCCCTAGACTTGATTACTTGATAGCCTTGAGAACCCCTCCTCCCCAAAGTGCCACCCGACACAAAGTGGTTTCAAATGACACTAGGCATGTGAGAATGTAATTAAAATGCCATATCAGACCATCCCAACAGTAAAAAGATCGAAATTATTATTTCCCAAAATTTATTTCTATATCCAACGGCTATTTACCTTCTTATGTTATTCCTTCTTTTCACATATTTTAAAACCCTATCAATTTTCTTGGCCTCTATCTTTATTTTATGACATTTCTTCCTCCTCCTTTCATAACCTTGAAGATAAATATACTTTGTACATATGGGATCCGACTTCTTTTAAAACTTCATGGACAAATGCAAATCTAGACATAGATTCTTTAGTTGCAAGCATTATGGGGTAAAGTCAGATTATTTGTCTAAAAACTTCAATTTTCGTCTAATTTAGGATTTCTTGTTCTTGGATCTGATTTAGGTTTTTTTGTCTGATTTAATTGTTTTTGATTTAACACGGGTTGGAGGTCAAGTTGCCTGTGGATAATTTTAGTGATATGACCCTGAGTTTTCAAGGCAATCAAAAATTGTGATTTTGAAATTGTTGAAGAGAAAAATGAACAAGCGGAAGAGTTGAAGAGAAAGAAAATTGAAGCTTTTATTGTGTTTAAGTTTGTTATTTAACCTCATAGTATTTTTGTGTAAATGATGCCTAAAAATAAAGGCATGTTTTGCCTGATGAAAAATATATAAACAACAACAACATACCCAGAGAAATCCCACAATGTGGGTCTGGGTAGAGTGTACACAGACCTTACCTCTACCTTGGTGGTAGAGCGGCTGTTTCCGAGAAACCCTCGGCTCAAGACAAAGCACAAGCCCAAGCAAAGTAAAACACAAAGTGCGTAAGTCCTGACAGCGCATTCTGAAAAAGAAAGAAGCAATAGCTAATGCAAGTAAATAAGACAAACAAAATACACATAGCAGCATAAATCAAACGACAAGGGATGAAAAATATATAAACAAATTTGGCAATTTGAAGCTTTACAAATGCCATGTTCGATTTGTGCTAAGCACCTACGGACCATGAAAAAACAGGCTCTGTGTAACTATAAGTGCTTTAAGAAAATTGATAATCGAGAAATCCATGAGGGTAGTTACTGCACGGTTCAAAACCCAGTGGAGTGGAGGATGGATCTACCCCCTACCCTTCACGGATTCAGCCATGGCACAAACCAAACCAAACATGACATTTATATTGCTTCAAATTACCAATTTTTTTACATATTTTCCATTAAGCAAAACATGTCCTTTAAAGGCATCATATACACAAACAATAATATCATATTACATAGCAAACTTAAACACATTAAACCTCCATTTTTCTTCTAATAATTCAAATCTTTCGCTTGTTCATTTGTCTCCTTTAAGGATCCCAAATTCAAAACATTTGATTGACTTGGAAACTCATAGGCATACCACTGAAAATATCCACAAGCAACTCGACCCTAGCCTGTGTTAAATCCAATACTTAATTAGACAAAATAACCTAAATTAGACCAAAATTCAAGTTTTTATACATAAATATTCCGACTTTTTTCAAAACTCAATGCTCTTGCAACCGAAGAATCTCCTTCTCGGGTTTGCATTTGTCCATGAAGTTCTTAAAAAATACAGATGCCTACATGTACAAAGTACAACCAACTTCAAGGTAATGAAGAGGGTGAGGAAGAGATGTTACCTAATAAAGAGGGAGACCAAGAAAAATGGGTAGAGTTTAAGTAGATGAGAAAGAAAGGATAGTAGAAGCTGAAATTTTACGGAGACGAAAGGACACATGGAGAGAAGAAATATGAAGAAAAAGGACAGATATTGGGCATTGAAAGGGAAATGGTAATTTCGACCTTTTTACCACTGTAATGGTAGACCCACTCGTCCAATGTCATTTGAAACCCCTTTCTGAACCAAGTAACACTCAGAAGGGTCAAAGCTATCAAATAGCCAATTGCGAAGCTAACTATGACTAAAAATAGTTTAGGTACGCACGGATCAAACAGTGCCAAGTTCAGGAGGTAGTGATGTATTATGCCTTTTTCAAATCTATTCAATGCCAAAGCACCTTATCCATTCTTTATTGTTTGCTCACTTAGCATCAAGTGCTTCCATAATCCACATGAACTGGACGAGAGATAAGGTACCCTATAGCTTTAAATCCTTTTGAGTTGAAAAATAGCCCACTGGACTTCAATTTATAAGATTAGGTTCATGGTTGGTATACAAGTTATCATCCATGTAACCCATTTCAGGTTTATGGAGTTCTTTGCCTCAACGACGACAATGACGAGTTGGCTTAATGATTCTAATCATAGAGCCAGCACAGACATATTTATTTTCTTCCTCCTTTTAATAGGTCAAATACTCCTCCATACTGCTTAATTCAACATCTCAAAATCATCAGACACATGGATTTGTCTAGCAATGAAACTATGGTTTCATATGCCATATTCACTAATATTCACTATACTATAAGGTAAAATATCCTACCAGGCTTGAGCATCTTTTTATCAAAGCTCACGCTAAAATTACTCAGCAAATTAGGGTAAAATTACGCGTCGCTTATCACATTATACAGACGGAGATACGAACATGCAAACAAAAAACCGACTAAATGCCAACATAGAATGAAAAGGAGAATATAAAACGATTTTGAAACGATGAATAAGCACAATTGAATCAACATAATAAATAGTACTCCTTCTGTCTCATTTTATATGACACTCTTCCTTTGTAGTCAGTCCCAAAAAGAATGACAACTTTCTATATTTAGAAACAATGAACTTTATGAGATAATTTACAGCCACAAAAATATCTAAGACTTGTTTTGGACCACAAATTTCAAAAGTCTTCCTTTCTTTCTTAAACTCTGTGCCTAGTCAAACACCTTCATATAAAATGGGACGGAGGGAGTAATAAATATGTGTATATGTAGCCAGAGAAACAGAGATATAGACACATCGCACGGATTCCTCTGCTAATGAAATTATGGTTTTATAAGCGTTATAAACTAGTAATTTACTAGACTTACTGATAAGGTAAGGTATCCTACCAGCCTTAAGCAAAACTTTTTGCCCAACCTCACGCTAAAATTACTCGTCTAAGGGTAAAACAACACGCCTTGAGTGTCGCAACTATACGTATGGAGATATGAACATACAAACAAAACCTGACGAAATAACAACTTAGAAAGATAAGGAGGAAGCAATACGAATACGCAACAATGAAGAACTAGAATCATAATTGATTAACATAATAAATATTTCCATAAATATGTGCATATACACTAATTTACTAGACTTGCTATCATACCCGCCTTAAAGCATCTTTTAATCAAATCTAACGCCAAAATTACTCGTCCAAATTAGGGTAAAACTATGCCTCGGTTATCATAATTATACACACGGAAATACTAACATACAAACAAAAACCGACAAAATAACAACTTCAAACGAAAATGAGGATAAAAAAAAATTCGCAACAAACTAGAATTGCAATTGATTAGCAAATAAATATTTCCATGAATATGTGCATATGTAGAGGTCGAAATAGAGATATAGTGATGAACCTGTTAACTTATTTATCACGCTCAACTTCACTGATTAATATAACAAAGTATCCTACCAGCCTTACACATCTTTTTATCAAAGCTCACGCTAAAATTACTCGTCTAAATTAGGGCAAAACTACGCCTCGCTTAGCACAATAATACACACAGAAATATGAACATGTAAATAAAAACCGACTAAATATCAACTTACGATTTCGCAACTACGAAACTAGAGACATCTTATTATCAAAGCTCATGCTACAATTACTCGTCCAAATTAGGGCAAAACTACGCCTTGCTTATCACAATAATACACACAGAATATATGAACATGTAAATGATGAAACTAGAATCATCATTGATTAACATAATAAATAATTCCATAAATATGTGCACATTATTATATAGAAGAGATGAACCTGTTAACTTCGTTATCGCGTTCAACTTCACTGACCTCAGCGAAGAATTGCTTGAGAAGCGCATCTTCCTGTGCGGCGATTTTCGCCGCCGATGGTGCATCGCTGTTGTCTCCCATTGATCGGAGCCTTTGAATTGTATGAATGGGGGGGGGGGGGGGGGCTGGTCTATACGCGTGACTAAGGCTACTTGGGCCCAAGGACAATCCGCCCAATCACAATTTTTTGAATGAGTGGGAAGTGCACAAATAACTTTTTTAACGACCCTTATTTAAAGAATGATCGAAATATACAAAAATTTTAAAGTTTAGTCACCTTAGAATTAAATCCAACGCATGAGATATACGAGTTTAAAGTTGGGTTAGCTGAAGCTAACTTCGAACTCATATGACTATTTTTTACCTTCAATTTTAATCATGTCTATAATCTGATCTGAGGATTGAAGTTAGGCTTAGCAGAGTCTAACTTCATATTTGACTATCCGAGATTAGCATAGTCTAAATCTAAAAGTCGCATGATTATTAAAACTTGACAATTAAACTAGCTTATCACGTGAAAGAGAGATTTTGTAATTATATGACATCCATGAAATTTGTGCCAAGCAATATGAAAGGCTCCAAACAAAATATATTTTGACTTTAGATACAAAGATTTTTTTTTCTTAATTTCAACCATAAAGCATGTCTTAAATTAACGTAGTCATTGAAATTTGGTATTATTAAATGGTATCAACAATAAGCGGCTATCTGATGACATTCGTCGTGACAATATCATTAAACAAGATGTTATAGAAGGTTTGGATAATGTCGATAAGTTCAAAGACTTTTGTGTTATTGCAGTGAGAATGTGGATCATCTTAGCATATGATCGGGCACGTGTTGTAACTTGAGTCCTATTACACCAAAATGTCAACTTCAATTCATTATACTGAGGTTCTTCATGTGTTCATTATGGACTCAACTAAGGATATTGAGTAAATGATTGATGTATTAGACTAGACTCTATCTTTTGTAGCATATACTTTCATCTATATCGCAATTGATTTAGTAAACTATGTATCCAGTGCACAAAGAACTATCTTCAATCCTCCAAACTTATTTACTGATGGTAATCTTTCGGCCACCTAACAGTCCATAACGCTAGCTCACCAAGTATTAAACAAATAAAACGAAAATCATCAAGTAATTATTATCGTCTCAAACAAAAATTTAAATCCTAATTTCCAAAATTCGCATCCACATGATTGATCTCTAAATTAAACCACACACTTGGGTGCACAATGACAATGAAGCACCTTCCTACTTTTAAAAGATTTGCGTTCTTTTAAAAAGGAAATAGAAAAAGAATACTTATTGATAGATCAAATCATGGAATTGTAAAAGGAAATGTTGTACGGTAATGTCTTCACCTTTATATCATATCAATCATCTTCCACATATAGTAATGCTTGAAAAGTGTTATATGAGAGTTTCCTGTTTTTTATTGGTAGTGACTTCATCATTAATGGGTGTCAAGAATAGAGCAAGATTCACATATTCTGATACCCACAAATGAAAGAATATAATAATTAGTGTTGAATTTGTAAAGCATTACGGGAGGTAAATAAATATTACAAGTGTTCGAAAGGATAAACAAACAAGCCAATATTCACAACTGTCGCAAGCTTGTTGAGTCTTAAATCTTGATAACCTGAAATCAAGAAACACTAAATCTGGATTGTTACAACTATGGCTGAGTCGAGAGATGGTTCTCTGTCTTTAAGACAAGATTGTCCCGTATATATGCTTTTACGTTAACGGGCAATAGTCTTCCAAGATAAAACAATAACTAATCAACACTACAAAGCAAATAGGTTGATTCTGACGAAGAAAACAAACACGAAACGACTTGCTGAAGAATGGAAAAGGAAGGAAGAGTTTTCTGTTTTTGTCCACTGTTTCTGCTCACGTTTTGGACTGAATTTCTGTTGTTCTCTTTATGTTTCCGTCTGTAGTAGTCTCAACAATTGAGCCAAAAGGCTTCAATATATAGTATAAGGGGAGAGATTTCTCAACTGCCAACTAATGGTTGTTAATAGCCAAGTAATGATCATTAGTGAGGAGTTAATCAGCCAAGTAAATGTGCTACATAAAGGAGCTTTTAGGGAGGAGTTATGTACAAATTAATGGAGTCTTTAACGTTCCAAAAACCAACTCAAACGGTAGGCAGAAATTTTCTACCTTCCGTCGTTCCCAATTTCATCTTTTCAGAAACTCTAGGGACCAAACTGAAAATATTAAATAATTTGGGGTTTATCAGAAGAAGTCCAAAGCCCAAGGCCCACAATTTGGGGGTCTATCAGAGAAGGGAAAAAATGAATCGTCCTAATTTCACCCTTATCCTTTTTGTTTCATATGTCTCGTCATAGGTGCGAATTACGGCATCGGACAACAAAAATGCCTTATAACTTTTGTTATATGCTTTTCACTTGGTACACGAATGTTGTTCCACAAATGGCACACATTAATGGCCCTTTTAAGTATAAAAAGAAGGTGTCAATTTCATGAGATGGCAAATCAATTAATATATAGTACTACAGGATAAAATTTTAAAGATTTGATTAATTTCAATGACCATATATCTAGAAGAAATTATTCCGTGAGACAATCACAGTATGTTGTCATTTTGATCAGTTTATTACAACTTGATTTGTGCATTTTGATCAAGATCTTTATTCTTAAAAATAAAATATAATAATAAATAAACAGATTGCTCGATATATAAAAGGAAGTCGGTTTTGTTTATGGGATTCTTTCACCCTTAATTAAAGGACTCGAATTCAAATTTTAAGAATTGAGAAATTCCTGATAAGGAACACTTGCGAATTTGAATTAACAAATCGAACTAACAAATTACGGATTAAATAATTATAAAAAAAGCAATGGTTGATGACCACACTATGCAGTTAGCAAAATCGTTGTACTAGAAAACAACTCATAACAAAATGGAATTTCCATTATATATATTTTGAAAGAGAAGTTTGGAAAAGGCCACGATCGAAAGTTAATATAGTATGCACACCTGTAGAGATCATGTAACGTTTTCAAGACCCAAATAGCCTCCAAGCTAAGCTACATATGCTTAGTAAGGTGAGTAGGGATATAAAAAGATTATTTTTTGCACCTCATCTAGTGGTCGATATCCGTATAGAAATATAATTAATTTAGATTCGTGTCCGAGATATAGACGAATTCACAATTTTGAGTTCTAAATTTTAGAGTTTAAAAAAGATAACTTTTTGAGCTCTGAACTATTTATTAATTTATATATATGAAGTGATTTTTAAAAATAAATATAAGGTTTCAACCAATAATATTAGATTTTGTTGAACTCTTAATAAAAACTCTAGCTCCGTCCATCCTTAGTCGGAAAATCACACTTTGGGAGTACTAAAATTAAAGAAGTCAAAATTTTTATTTTAGTCGAATATAAGGTTTGAGTCAAGTTACTAGATTCTATTTAACACGTAATAAACTTACTAATGTAACTCCGCATCTGAGTAAAGTGCTCCTTATATTAAAGGCAATTCACTTTTCTGTGATCAAACTCAGATTTTTAATTGAAAATGTACATCATCACACCATAACGTTTGTGACCATTATACCAAGATTCTGCAAGGCTGGCTACCAATATAGAGACGAGAGTGATGTGGAGGTGTCGGAATGGAGAAGAATTACAATATCACTAAAGTCTCATGATTATTTTAAGAACTAAAAAATTTTAAGCAAAATTAAAATTTTAAATTTTAAAAAAATTAACGAGTTCTTGATAATATACATATTTAAAAACTTTTTTCACACAAAAATAAAATCTATACAATAATTATTGAGTTATATCAAATCCATAATCAAAATGATAGCTCTGCTCTTGAAGCCGAGTGGAGAAACCATTAATCACAATTTCATATGTAAGTGAAGTTAAACTTGAAATAATACATATTTTGTATAATATTTAAATGATGTCATCTATCCATTTATATGATGGTAAAAAGACTTTAGGCCACACGACAAAGACAAAGCCCTTACTACAAGCCAAAGGTTGCCCACATGTTCTTAACGTCGTAATTAGCTATTTGCATGTCCTTTCTCTCGTATAGTAATTATTGGCAGAATCAATTTTTTTACTGGATGGTGTTAAAATATAAGTAAATATACAAGGAATCAAGATAATTTAATTGACATTCTGTAATTTCACTCCATTGACTCCTTTTAAATAAGGGTGGCTTCGCCACTCATCGTTGTATTAAAAGAAAATAATATCAAAAGATTATGATGAAATAATAAATATTCATCATTAATTGAATATTTCGAATTCGAACTTTAAAAATAAATTTAATTTTAATATACAAAAATTACCTTCACCTTTTTCTCCACACCTCTCTCTCCTTATTTTGCGCTAACACAAATCACGAAAGGAGAAATGTTTCTTACTCAAGAGGTCATGTTCTCTTGAATAATGATAACGTCCACTAATAGATAATATATTAATATTCTCCATATTTTTTATTATTATTATTCTAATGTAATTATGTAAAGTAAAGATCTTTCTCCAATTAAGTTTGTAAAGTGTAAACACCTATAAATATTTTATTAATGAGAAGCCTCCAACCAATGAGAATTACACTATTCTACATGGTATCAAGAGTCAAACCCTACCCCCCTCCAAAACCATAAAATCGCCCCCCCCCCCCCCTTCATCCTCTTTCCACCGCCGAAAAACCTAAAATTTCGGCGCCTCTCTTCTCTTTTTCTACACGCCGCCGGCAGCCATTGTCATGGATTCTCCCGCTTATTCCTCCTCCACCAACGACACACATCCTAATCCCTCCACCCCCATCCTACCACCTTTCATTCGATCTTTGTCGTGATGAACATCAAGAACTTCATCCCTTTAATTCTTGATCAAGAGGATGGTCAATGCTCGTCGTGGGTTGAAATATTTCATATTCATGCATGTGCATACAACGTGCTTGATCACATTGATACCACCTACCCCCATCCACCAAACGTTGACACCTCGACATGGAAAAGGCTCGACGCAATCGTCAAACAATGGATATATGGCACCATATCTAAAGACTTACTTCATATTATTATGAAGACATGTGCTTCGACTCATGAACTATGGACAAGGCTAGAGGAAATCTTTCAGGACAATGAACATACACATGTCGTGTATCTGGAGGAGCAATGCAACAACACCCGTTTTGAAAATTTTGCTAACATGTCCGACTATTGTAAACAACTTAAATTAGTGGCCGATCAATTGTCTAATGTTGACAATCTGATTTCCGAAACAAAGATGGTTTTGCAACTCATCAATGGTTTACCGAAAGGTGAGTACGATACGCGTGCCATGATGATCAAACAAGCCGATCCCCTCCCTAGCTTCAACCAGGCCCGATCACAATTACTATTGGAGGAGACTAGACGGGCCAAATAAAACGGGCATAATAAACATGCTTTAGCGGTCGACATATCGCCGACCACCGAACCACCCACCCTACTGTGGTGGCTAAGGCGACAGCAGGGGACGTGGCTGCGACAATGGGCGTGGTGAAAGAGGAAAGGGACGTAGAGGACGATCCACTTTCATCGGCCCAACACAGCATGACCAATACCCAACACTTTGGGTCGGCCCACTGCCTTGGGCGAATTACAGAAATTGGGCCGCCCCTACTGCCCATATCCGACGCAGCAGGCCCAACACGCGGGCCAGTGGCAACAGCCCAGCCTACTAGGCCCTCGTCCAAGTACCCGTCAGACATGCCACACAGAGCAGGCCCATCTCGCACCGGCCCAACAGCAGCAAAATTCTGGCCTCCTCACACCTACCGAATTAGCCTAGGCTTACAGCACTATGAATCTTCAGCCGCCCGACGATGCCTGGTACATGAACACATGCGTCACATCCCACCTCACTCGCACATCTGGCAATCTTCCTCAACTATTTAATTTGCAAAATCCTCAATACATTTTGGTTGGAAATGGCAATCCATTCCAATTTAAGGTTATGGCACCACTCATACACCTCCACCTCACCCTCAATTTTCCCTAAAAACATCTTATATGCTCCTAACATCATTAAAAATTTAATCTTTGTTAGGAAATTGCTAGTGACAATTCCGTATTTATTGAGTTTGACCCTTTTGGTATTTCTGTGAAAGGGCCTACATATAGGGACACCTCTTATGAGATGCAATAGTGTGGGGGACCTCTATCCTTTCTCATCCAATTCCGTTGCACGTGTCACTTCACATGCCTCTCTAGCTACAATCTCTCAATCAACCTGGCACAGTAGACTTGGGCACCCGGGAGCACCAATTTTTAGTTTCTTTTAATCACAATTTCATTCAATGTAATAATGGGAAATTGACCCAAAATTGTCATTCTTGTCCTTTAGGGAAGCATGTTCAACTTCCGTTTAAATCATATTTGAGTGTTATTTTTTCTCCTTTTGATATATTCATGCGGATTTATGGACATCTCCCATTACTAGCAACCTGGGTCACAAATATTATTTGGTATTTTTGGATGATTTCTCTCACTTTCTTTGGGTTTATCCTCTAAAATATAAGTCCCAAATTCACTCAATTTTCCTTGAATTTCAAGCTTATGTTAAGACCCAATTTGATAAGACCATTAAAGCATTTCAATGTGATAACGGCAATAATTCCCATATCATAAAATTTGTACAACCAATGGCATAATGTTTTGATTCTCATGCCCCCATACCGTACCTCAAAATGGTAAAGCCGAAATAATCCTCCACACTATTAACAATATGATTCATACCATGCTCTTTCATGCATATATTCCCCCTCTCTTTTAGGTCTATGCACTTTACATGGTCGCCTACCTCCTTAATATATTACCTACACGTACACTTCAAAATAAAACCCCCACCAAAATTCTATTCCGTTGGATCCCTTCTTATGATCACCTTCGGAATTTTGGGTGTCTATGCTACCCTAATCTCGCCTCCACGACTCCTCATAAATTAGCACCTAGGACTACTCCGTGCATCTTCTTAGGTTTCCGTCAAATCATAAGGGGTACTTATGCTATGATTTGTCCACAAATAAAGTCCTTATCTCTCGTCATGTCACATTTGAGGAGAGTGTCTTCCCTTTTGCCACCGCCCAAAAATTCCAGGTCACCGACTATAGATTTCTTGACGATTCGGACACCTCCCCTCTCATTAGAAATGCAATCCATCTCATCTCGTCACTGCTTCTGCCCAGTTGACTGCCCCACCCACCCCGTCATCCAATATCCGACCCATTGCCCCCGTCTCGGCCTCGCCATTCCCATCATCGTCGACATTACCCTACCCCGACCCCATAATGGTAAATCCTGTAACGGTAAATCTCGTGACCCCACTGCCCCAACCTCAGTCCAGAGTTCCCGAGGCAGAATCCCAGCCCACGATAAATCTTGTGACCCCACTGCCCCACCTCTAGTCCACCGTTCCCGAACTAGAAACCCAACCCACCCCACTGCCCGTGACCCAACATGTCCCACTTTTGACCCACCATATGGAAACCCGTGCTTAGCATATAATTTTCAAATCGAAAGTCCAATTTAACCTATCCACTCAGTCTATCTCACCAATATCTAAAAACTCAAAACTAGTCAAGCTTGACCCGGATTTGAATGCGGCCATGCGTGAGGAGTTTAATGCGCGTATTACACAACACATTTGATGTCTTGTCCGAAGACCAGAGAGGGTGAATGTGATTCGTTCCATGTGGCTATATAGTCACAAATTCAAAGATAGTGGTGAGCTTGAACACTATAAGGCGAGACTTGTGGCTAATGGCACAGGGCAACAAGAGAGAGTTGATTGCGGTGAGACATTCAGTCCATTGGTTAAACCAGCCATCATTCGCACTGTTTTGAGCATAGCTATGTGAAAGAATTGGCCGATTCATCAACTTGATGTGAAAAATGTGTTCTTACATGAGGATTTGAAAGAAACTATATACATGCATTAATCGCTTGGCTTTGTGCATCTAGAGGCTCCTCAATATGTCTGTCGTCTTCGAAAGTCACTCTATGGCTTGAAACAAGCCCACAGGGCTTGGTATGAGAGCTTTGTCACTTACATCATGCAGATTGGGTTCTTGTGCAGCAAAAGTGATACCTCACTTTTTATTTTTCATCGAGGTAACGACACTTCATACCTTTTTCTCTATGTGGATGATATTGTTCTGACTGCCTCATCTGATGTGCTGAAACATGAAATCATTACCTTTCTCAAATCCGAATTTGCTATGACAGACTTGGGTAAGTTGAGTTATTTTTTAGGGATTTCAGTGATCAGATCATCAAATGCAATGTTCTTGTGTCAACGTAAGTATGCCAAAGAAATTGTATACATGGCCAAAATGGCAAATTGTAAGATCATGCACACTCCGGTCGACTCAAAGTCGAAACTCAATGCTGATAACGTGGATCCGATGGCCGATCATTCTCTTTATAGGAACCTTGCTGGAGCACTTCAGTATCTTACCTTCACTAGGCCCGATATTGCCTATGATGTTCAACATGTGTGCTTGTTCATACATGCTCCTAGGAAGCCTCACTTTACCACTTTTAAACATATCATTCGGTATGTTAAGGGTACTCTTGACTATGGACTACATCTCTATCCATCTGCACCGACCAGACTGATATTATATATGGACACTAATTGGGGCGGCTATCCGGACACACGCCGATCCACTTTCGGTTATTGTGTATTTTTGGGTGATAACCTCATCTCATAGTCAGCCAAACGACAAGCCACACTTTCCCGTTTGAGTGCAGAAGCATAATATAGAGGCATTGCAAACGTTGTTGCCAAAATTTATTGGCTCAGAACCTCCATCTAGAGCTTCATTGTCCCTTACGTAAGACATCTATTGTCTAATGTGATAACATATATGTTGTTTACTTGTCTCATAACCCGGTTCAGCATTAGCGAACCAAACATATTTAGATGGATATACATTTTGTTCGTGAGAAGGTTTCCATGGACCATGTTCAGGTGTTACATGTTCCTTCTTCCTATCAGTACGCAAATGTATTTACTAAGGGACTCCCTCGGCAGATGTTTCTTGACTTCAGATTTAGTCTTTGCGTCCGACCTCCTTCCGCTCCGACTAAGGGGGTGTGATAGAAAATATATTAATATTCTCCATATATTATGTAATTATGTAAAGTAGAGATTCTTCTCCAATTAGGTTTGTAAATTGTAAACACCTATAAATATTACATTAATGAGAAGCCTCCAACCAAGGAGAACTACACAATTTTACATCCACATTCATGAATTATAAATATACATATCAACGTCATGCAAAAGTTGTTAAATTTATTATTATATATGATGATGAATTAAATAATCAAACGTTATTTTAAGTTGCTCCTCTTATCATGACGGATTTAGAATTTGAAATCTATCGATTCCTAATACGACCTCAAATTAATATATAATAATGATTGGATTCACAGTCAAATATTTATAAATATTTTGCAAGTTTTTTAATACATATACATGGTCAGAACAAAAGCTACCAGATTCGCGTGAACACATATCTTATAGGCTAAGTCGATCCTACCCTCATGGACATGCATTAATTTAGAGGCAAAACTATAGTATTAGGTACAAGTTCAGACAAACTTAATAATTTTTGTATAGATGATCATGTATATGCATTAAAAAATCTATTAACTATGTATAAATATTTAATTACGAACCTAATAACTAACACTAGCTATAGAGATTCGATGACAAATTCAAATTCATATACTTCAAATCTCGGCTCCCGACTCTGAATTAATTCATGCTTTATTAAGTGGACCTCAAAGGCTATGGACATAATCGTATGCACTACAACTTTAATGTATATGCCCATTTTAATTATTTTAGTTGGCAATACTGTAAGGGGGGGGGGGGTCTAATAATGGAATTTAAATATTACATATATTTATTTCTTGTCTGTATCTTTTTCTAAAAAGGAAAAATTCCTCCTGCTTTACGGGTGCTGGATCGTTGAATTTTGATAGGTAAACTAAAAGGTACATTAGATTATTTTGGAGATATTTTTTGTTGCCAAAGACAAGTGTTAAAATATGGATTGTTAGTCTATAGGCTCATGATTTGATATATACTTTTTCAATATCGCATTTATGTTCAGTATATGATGTATTGACTATATTTTATACTTGTATTTTCGTGTGATTTCATTTACACACCATTATTTGCTTGTATTATCTTTTTCCTTTTTAGTATAAATTCTATATATGAGTAATATTATTTTGCAGAATTTTGGAAGTTCTAGATTAACTTTGCAATGTTTATTCAAGTAATTTTAGTGTTACTTGTGTAATACAATAGTCATTAATATCCTGCTGATATTTATTGGAATAACAAATCGACTGAAATGAACTAAAAGAAAAACCAAACACGCTTGAAGAGATGGGGGGGGAAATAATCAAGAACCTTATTCCAAATACCAAGAATATTACTAGAAAAATCAAAGCATATCACGTAGGTCCTCTTAGCCAAAACTTCTTCCATAATAGTTTGATGTCTTACCCTTTCAACCATAAAACCACTTAACATTTTGATTAAACTAATAACTACGCCTCAATACAAAGTTGGGTCGACTATATGAATCTCCATTGCTTTATTTAAACTCAACTCATGTTATATATATTATCATACATTGTATTATGGGAGTTCATCATGAATGAACGAATTTTAGACTGGCTTCCAGCCTGCTGCGACACTCCTTTTTTATCTGGTTTGGGGCCGAAAACATAATCAAGCTCACACAGGCGAAGCTTTACATTTTGATTAATTAATAATTAGAAATTTGTAAATTTCCCACGAACATTCCTGTCAGAACATCGTTGCTAGTCTGGATTTTCGACGAAAATGTGTTATAAACAATTTCCCACTAACACATTTTCTTTGCATTTCATAGGAAACTTCATGAGAAATACGTGTGTTTTGAGTAGTTTGGATAAGCCTTCACAAGCTTATAAGAAAGGATACCTTCATTCCAAATCAATCTTTTTCTACCTAGCTGTATCCATAAAAAAAAAGAGTGGATCAAACTAAACCAAAAGAGATTAGAACAAAGGTTCATTCAAGTTGAGGATAAAAGTAACTATAGTTTCTGATCATATCCTATACATACAAAAAAAGTGATGGAGTGGTCCTTATTCCAAAGAAAGAATTGGACATTTTGCTGAAGGTAATTGAAAGTGTACAGAGACCAACAAAATATTAGATTCCATAAACTGCCAATAAGAAGCTTTGCAATTGGTATAAAGCTAAGATTGGAACATAAAAAGGACATGTCATAAAAGGATTGAATTGCTAGGATTAGTTTTTTTTTTTTTTTTTTAGTTTTTCATTCGATGTACGGTTCCGTTTGAAAGTGTGACTAATCCGGATTCATGCTGAAAATTGGTACAAGGATTAGGGATTTTTTCTGATTTTCCATCCGGATCGGTACCCACACTTTGACGGCTGACTAATTCGAATTCGTGCTGAAGATTGATACGATGATGGAAATAAAATCCACACACCCACCCCCTAACCGGACATGGCATAAATTAAAATGATTGGTTGACTAAGATTAGGGTTTCTAAAAAATATATTCCACCCGATATCTGATATCCGCTTTGGGACCGATTAATGAATCGTGTCGGGAAGAACCTCTTTGGGGGTAAAGATCTCCCTACTAATTAAAGACGACTCTTCATTTTCAGGAATTTCGAACCCAAGACATTTGATTAAGGATACATGGATGAGTATAGAGATGGTAATTGGGGGCAGGGTGGGTCGGGGCCGGGGCAAAGCTAAACGGGGTTGGACAGGGCAAGACAATGCTTAAATAAGACAGGGTAGGGTGGATCAAGACTTATTTTCAAAAAATTAAACGGAGCAGAGCAGGTCTAAGCTTGTGCTTGTTTTAGTTGTTTTATCAACTTTTCTTGTAATTCCAGAGCAAAATTTAGCTAAAAATTGGGAACTTTGCGGGAATAAATGGTTATCAAATTCTGTTAATCTTTTGTAATTTATTTCTTTAAAAACCTTGGTGAAATATATTTTGACTAAACCAGAAATTATTTTTAGTTAAATCACGAAGACCTTCCAAATAATTTTATTAGAATTGGAACATTACTTTGATCAGTTTGAAACATATTTAACAATTACGGTAAATGCATTGGAACCAAGAAGAGTAGTAGTAGTTCTTATTAAAGTAAATATCATGCGAGTTTTCATATTATTATAAAATTAAGATTTTATTTGCTCAAAAACTGACCTACGTGGATATTTAAAAATGAGATTAAGCAATATAACTTTTATATCACACCTTATGAGCTAAAATTATAACAATGGGTTTAATAAAATAACCCATATGAGAATGGTTACGTAATCAAAATGTATTAACATTACAAAAGTACCATTACAAAATAATCAATAACTAATAAATTAGAAAATTCAAACTTAGAAATAAGATTGAATCTGCATAAATATATGTTTCCACATATCAATAAATAAAGACATCTACATTGAAGAAAAACAATTGCAGTACTAATGTTAAAAAACGAAAAAAGCCAAATATATCGATCATTATACTTTGGATTTAAATATACCTCTAAAATTATATTTTGAACACAAATATACCCTTCCACCATTAAAGTTGACCAAGATGGGAGCTTAAACCCGCATGACATTAATATTTTAATAAAGTAAATACCATGTGTCATGCCACCTCACTAACCAAACCCAATTTTACCCCCTCCTTCTATATTATCTTTCACCATTAGCACCTCCCCTCCACCATTAGAAATGGAAGTTTTTGATAGAACTCAACAAGTGAAAACGGTGATTGGAACTTATTTTAAGACTCTTACTATCTTCCTTTTTTTTTAAGCTGCTCAAGTTGATTGGAGGAGGAATTTGGGTGGTGATTTCAGTGATCTCTTCTCCAAGAAATGTCGGCCATTTTGAATTTCACTTAGTGCCGGCGTTACTAAAATGGAGCTGCATTAAGAAAAAACTTACTTGGGATTGGTTTAACTAATAGAAAGTTCTGACAACCAAGATTTTTGGATCATTCCAGGAGGTAATTTGTAAAAATAGGAGCAATGTTGTTATGTCTTTTTTTTTCCATCGTTTTCTCCAAATCTGACGGACTAGTGTGTGCCATATGTTGCTGCTCCCACACTACTCCGTAACAATGGATGTCCACATTAAAAAGGTTCCAAGTTTTATGTTTTTGGTGTCTTTCTTTCCACTTTAGCATTATCAATGAACAATGTCCCAATACTAAACTAGTTTAGGTCTATATAACTGCTCTACCCGGGCCAGTGGAAGAGGATTCGTTGTACTTTGGTTCTATGTATGCTGGCTATTAATTTATCAAATCCTCATTCTTTATTCATACATTGAACAGGCTATCTCAGTGAATATTTCAGTGGTGCGCATAATGGTGTAGCAGTGGTGGAGGGCGGAGGTGGTAATGATAAAAGATGATATGGAAGGAGGGGGGTGTTAAAATTGGGTTTGGCTAGTGTGGTGGCATGCCACAATATGTATTTACTTTATTAAAATATTAATGTCATGTGGGTTTGAGCTCCACCTTGGTCAACTTTGATGGTGAAAGGGTATATTTATGTCCAAAGTATAACGGTAGGGGTATATTTAGACCAAAGTATAACGATGGGTACATTTGACCCTTTTCCGGTTTAAAAAAATATATCAAAAGAAGTTTTAAAAAAATTCATGCGGCAAAGTGAAAAATAAAGAGGAGAAATGAAAGATAACATAAACGGGGCGGAGTGGGGCAGGACAATTTTTTTGAAAAGTACTAAAAGGAGCCGCGTAGGACGGGTCAAAATCTTAGCAGATCAAAACTTTTCACGCCCCAATCCACCCTATTACCATCCTTGGATGAGTACCTACCATTCTACCACATTCACATGTGATAGCATATAAGGACATGGCATAATAAGATTGATTTACTAGGATTAGGGTTTGTTTCCATTTCGTCCACGATGCTTATTTTGGGCTTGTCTAATTTAGATTCGCGTCCAAAAATCTGCTTCCAAAGGTCGTCGCTAATATTAGGGTTAGGTTTACGAGTATGTCATAGTCCAAAGATGTCCATACAAACATGTAAATGGCATGTCATTAGTTAGGTATGTGGTGCAGTATGTACTTGATATGATTAAAACGAATAAATTATCCACTTTTGTTTATCTAAACTGGAATACTGGATAGTAGTATTCATACCGAGAAATCCAATCAATTAATCAAACATTTTAAGAAGTTGAAATTATTACAATCTAGCTATTTTGTCTTGAACATTTAAAACAAAAATTATTTGCCCATGGGTTGATATTATTAACTTTAAGCTTCTCTAAATATATATTATCCCTTGCACAAAGGTTCCAAAATGCTTTTCTTGAGCTCCTATAAATACCCTTGACACCCTCATTGTAATTGCCATCTCACAATCAGCCCAAACCATCAAATCTTCATAGTTTCCTCCATATATTTCCCTTTCTTTAATTTTCCTCTCTTAGCTTGCAACTCTGTCCATTTTGGATACTGTTTTTTTGCTTAAGGTAACATTTAATTTTGTTTCTTGAGAATTTTAGCAAAGGGTTGCTAAACATAGGTTATAATAAGGTTGAACTTATTTGTCTTTTGTAAGTTTGTACTAAATTGTTTTCTTATTCTTCTTTGCAGAGAGAAAAAACAATATTTTGTCTTTGATATTCAAGATGTCAACACATTGTATTAGCATGATCAAGAACTTCAACTTATCTTTAAAGATAAAAGAAGAAGAAGAAGAAGAGGCAATTAGCATGGAGAAACAAGGGATAGTGTCAATTCTTGATAATGTTGATTCTTCTTCTTTAGATGGGGAAGAAGATCATCATGACCAATTGATCAAAGATCAACCAATTAGAACATTTGATTGGAGTTCAATTTTATCTTCTTCAAAGAATGAAGATTCATCTAATAAACTGATTTCAACTAGTCCCTATGTTCATCCTCTTGACAAAAGTTCAACAAGTTGTTTGAGTGAAAAAAGTCTTGAAATTTGCACCGAGAGTCTTGGATCAGAGACTGGCTCTGGCTCTGATTGTTTTTCCACTTCACCCACTTCTTACAACATGTCAGAAGACGATCAACAACAACAACAACATTCTGTCTCAGAATCCTTTGAGGATTTTCGAGTTGTAAAGTATAATTATAGCAAGCAATTAATAACTTCTCCTAAATCTTTTCCTCCTTCTCTTCTTTCTGTTCACATGCAATCGCGCAGACAAAATGGTAGATTGACTCTTGAAGCGGTTTCTGTTCCACCTAAGAATAGTTTCCATGCCCAACGCCTTAAAGGCCACCTTCTTCTCACCTTCATCAATCAAAATGATTCTGAACTAGAAATGGAGAATTGTGACGATGAAGTTGAAGCATTTGAGAAAGTGTTCGACGATATTCAAGAAGTTGAAGGCAATGAAACACCCTACTCATACACCGATGATGATGAAGAAGAAGAGGACGAGGGCATTGTGATGGAACATAGTCCAAGAAGTGAGGTGACAGATGTGAATAGAACAGCCCTGATTATGCTAGAGAAAAAGAATCAACTAGCATGGTCCAAATGTACTGTTAGTTTCAGCATGACATCTGCTTATTTCGATTTTAATAGCAGGTTCAACCGCTCAGTAAATTTGACGACGGAGGAGGAAAAAGATACTAGTGACGTTAGAGAATGTTGCACTTATCCTTCATTGGTTTCTCAGACATTTCCTCCACCACGAGAAGTGGCTGAGGTGATTGCAGCACCACCATCACCACCACCGGCGGCTACAACCTCATTAAATGCCTACGAATACTTCTGGAGGAAGAAACCAACAGTGGTAAACATTGTGAATAATTCCACTATTAGTACCACAAAAAAAGCGGCATGTACACACAACAAGGCTATGAACACTTTGGTGCCTTTGTTGAGAAGTTGCAAAGAGCCAAGGAGATCTCTCCGGGAGCCTTATTGCATAGTCACCTCCTAATGATGATCATCATTAATCCGAAAGTGTTAATCAAATTATTTGATTAGGTGCAATTGAATAAATATAATATAGTATTACATGCTATATATATATATATCATTAGTCATTTGTAATATGATTTTCCTCTCTTAGTTTTTACTCTTTTGTCAAAAAAGAGATTTGTATAGCCAAATAAAAATAAGAGAGAGATCAAGAAAGATTTTAATGGAGGTCAATACAACCATTTTTATCTCATTTATGAGCCTTTTATTTTCTAATATTCCTTCCGCTTTAATTTATGTTTAGTAATTCTTTAATCCCAACATCCTAGATGACTATATATATATATATATATCATTAGTCATTTGTAATATGATTTTCCTCTCTTAGTTTTTACTCCTTTGTCAAAAAAGAGATTTGTATAGCCAAATAAAATAAGAGAGATCAAGAAAGATTTTAATGGAGGTCAATACAACCATTTTTATCTCATTTATGAGCCTTTTATTTACTAATATTCCTTCCGCTTTAATTTATGTTTAGTAATTCTTTAATCCCAACACCCTAGATGAATATATATATATATATATATATATCATTAGAGCATATGATCCAGACCAGATGTTGATTCCTTGTTAGAGGTTATGGAGATCTCGGCGTTAGGTGAGTCCAGGGTCAGTAAGTCCTCATGAGAGCAGGCAGTTATACCCACGGTAGTAAATTCCTAAGCAAAGAGATAAGTTCAGACGCTCTGTTATAGGAATTCCATAACATGGATCCGTTTCTCAACAGATCTACTTCGCGTGATTTTGGTTCATCTTCTTCCATGGATACAAAGAAGATAATAAACTCCGAAGAAATCTTGATACAAGATTTTGACAAATCTATCGATAATTGGGAAATACCGAAGGTAAATCGAGATCAGATTTACAAAAATTCAAAATACCCAGTTATTCAAAACCGATTTCACAATCAAAACTGAGGAAAGAGATATCCAATTATCTCAACCTTATGAAACCATCCAATTACTTTCTCAAAATTCCTTGAGAAAACACCGAGAAAGAAACTTCAAATATATCCATATTGGATTAGTCCAAATAGGAATAAAACCCCTCACAAAGGAAGGATTAAACACTTCAATCCTTGCTGTTCTACGTGATGCCAGATTCACAAATTTTGAAGATTCCTTATTCAGTTCTGTTGAGTCTAGTCTCTGCACAGGACCAATATCTTTTGACTGTTATCCAAATTTTTCAGTCTCTCTGGATGACAAAAACATTCAAAAATCCCTAGTCTTACAAATCAAGACTCACAATTACCAAATGCTTGAAGGATCGATTCCCGTAGCTATAATATACCGTATCCATTACAAAGCTATGACTTCAGCTTTTGCGACAAAAGTCAGATATCATAGTAAGAAAGGTGAAACCCTTCTTCTCCAAACCGATCTTTCCAGATCTAACACCGTTATACCAAGACCCATAAAATGGAAGGACATTTCCTTACCAGACGAATGGATCTTAGAAGGTGTTGTCAAGCCCGAACCTCTCGAGACTTCCCAACCAAATACTCGTCTCAGAGAAATTACCCAATACCAAGATGGTAGAGTCAGTCTATCATTCCACAGAAAATCTACGAGCAGTAGATACGATGACTCCAGTTCAGTAGAAACTCTCGACTTGGGAAGAGTTTCACAAATCCCTTCAGTCATCAATACTCCCTACAGACCGAAACCTAGACGTTCTACGTCTGACATACCCAATCTACGAAACGTAGATTACTCAAACGAAATACCAAGACCCGTTTACGAAAATCCAGCTGTTAGAGAAAAGGTAGAGGACCTAGAACCTACTAGTCCGACTTTTTCATCTCTTACGGAAAACCTAGTAAACGAACTTGGCGTTTTACAAAAAGGTTTCGAAGTAGACAAAAAATTCCTTCAAAAAGATTTTTACGCAAAATACAACCTAGAAAAAAGAGTTTGGTTTTTCAAAACTTTTTTAAATACTAGGACAAAAATACAGGAAGAATTTTATAAATTTGTTAATGAACATAGGATAAACATCTTGTTCTTTGACTGGTTTGAAATTTATTCCTCTGAAAATTCCATTCGTTATCCCTTTTCTAAAATGGTAAATCCCGTCACGACTAGGAACAAAACACCGGAATGGGAAACCCTAGCTGATTCTAGGAAAATCCAGTCCAATCACCCTCCTTTACAAGGCATCAAGCATATTATTCACGGCTGCCCTGTAGAAGCGATTCCTCTCAAAAATCCTGCTGAGGATGAGAAAACCAATACCAGGAGCATTCTCGCTCAAAACAATTTCACCAATATCAGTTTGAATTCCTTAGGAAAACAACTCGATCGGGTGGAAAAACATATAAAAACCAGCCCTTTAGTCACCATAGATTCCATGACTAAAGAGACGAAACCATAAAGCCAAAAGCGTATCTTCAAACCCTTTCAGGTGTCCAAAGATGGCGTCAAGAATATCCAGAAAAATAAGTCTGAATTTATTCAGGCTATCCAGGATCAATTGAGTAGAATTGGGACGTCCAACAGTTCTAATACGGAACACGTTGTTCCTGATACTCCTCAGTCTTCCAACAAAGTCACTACTCTTGTCAACAATTCCGACGACGGTAGCACTTCAAAACAAATCAAAAGCAAAAAATCTTTTGTTAACCATATGGATTGGCAACGACCAATACAGCAGGTTCAACAACAGCAATTACAAATTATTCCTGCTCCTGACTTAGGAATAGTAAAACCCCTTGCTCAATCCCGGTTCAATGCCTCTTCCATTTATGATTGGAACATAGATGGGATGACCGAATACAATATTCTTAGCTTCCTCCAACAAATGACCATGGCAGCTAATGCCTATAAAACCCAAAACGGTACGCAAGACAAGACCATTGCAGAACTGCTTGTCGCAGGATTCTCTGGTCAATTGAAAGGTTGGTAGGATAACTATCTTATTGACCAACAAAAGGAAGACATCCTAAATTCCATCAAAACCGACGAAGAAGGATTACTAATCCTCGATGAACAAGGCGAACCACTACAAGATGCCGTAGCCACCTTGATTCTCACAATCTCTTTAAATTTCATAGGAGATTCTTCGCATTTGAAAGATAAAAACGCTGAATTACTTTCAAATCTCAAATGCAAACAACTCAGCGATTTCCAATGGTACAAAAATACCTTCCTAACCAGAGTTATGCTCAGGGAAGATTCCAACCAGCCATTCTGGAAAGAGAAATTCCTGACCGGATTGCCTACCCTTTTAGGAGAAAAAATTAGGAACAAAATCAAGGAAAATCGCGGTAAACAGATTATACCCTACGGAGAGTTTACATACGGACAACTTGTCAGTATAACTCAACAAGAAGGTTTAAAAATCTGTCAAGACCTCAAGATTCAGAAACACCTCAAACTGGAGCTGAAGAAAACTAAGTGCGAACTTGGAACCTTTTGCAAACAGTTTGATCCAAATTTCTCCAAACCATCTTCCAGTTGCACGGGAGACTGTATCAAAAATCATAAATCTCTTAAGAGTACTTCTCGTGGGTACAAAAAGAGAGATTTCAGCAAATCCAAAGAAGAGTATTACAAAAATCCTTACAAAAATACTCAACGTTTCAAAAAACCAAATAACAAAAAGGCTGATTCCAAATACAAGGACATTGCTTGTTACAAATGTCACAAAAAGGGACATACATCGAGATACTGCAAAGTAAATACAAAAATTCAAGAATTGAAACTCGATGATGATGTCACCCAGAAAATCTCCCATCTTCTCATTGATTCCTCCGATTCAGATGCCGAGTCAGAACCTGACTACTTTTCTCTGTCTTCTGAAGACAACAAAGCCCTCCAAATAGATGAATTGCTTACAACCAGTTCTTTTGAATATTCCGATAAGGGTAAGGGAAAACTCGTTTGTGTTTTAACCAAGGATCAGGAATTTATGTTAGAAATGGTTCAACACATAGATGTTGAACACCAAAAGGATTATTTGAATAAACTCCTCAAATCTTTTGCCGACGAGAAAAAAGATTTCAAAAATTCCATTTTGCCAAACGCCTCCAAAAATACCTACGATTTGACAAAAATCCTGAAAAAGGGTAAAGGGATGCAAGAATCCAAAGAAACCCCGATTCTAGGACTCCAGAGAGATGTGAAACAAATCAAAGTAGAGATCAAGGCTCTACGAGAAAAACGGGATCAAGACTCTCTTCTATTAACAACACTCCTTTCAAAAACCCAGGGTAATTCCGAATCCAATTCTGAGTCAGATAATTCCGACTCTGAAGATCCAGGAGAACCTCCTGACAACCCTTTTTTTGAAGAAGTCCCACAAGAATTCCTTATCTTGTCTTACGACGGATCACATCCAAAAAATACCTTGTTCAAATAACCCTTAAATTCCCAGGCGATTTTAGGATTACTACTATTGCTCTTTTTGACACCGGTGCAGATCTGAATTGTATAAAAACAGGTCTAGTACCTAATCAATTCCATGAAAATACCCAGGAAACTCTAGCGGCCGCCAATAATACAAAGCTAGAAATCAATTCCCAGACCAATGCGTTTGTCATCATTAACGGAGTTTCTATTACGACGTCGTTTGTCTTAGTAAAAGACATTCACAATTCAGTCATCCTAGGAACACCATTTATCAATCTTATCACTCCTTATAAGGTCGATAATGATTTTATCTCTTTTGATTCCAATAAAAAGAATTTAAAATTCTCGTTTTTGAAAAAACCTAATACTAGCGACCTTGAATTGATTAAAACCTATTCTTGTCATTTAGGAGAATTAAGAAATAGTTTTTATCAAAATCGCAAGTCCCTTGCAAATTATGATACTTGTTCTTTTAAATTAATTGATTCCTTTGCACATATAAAACTTTTAAAACAATTTTCGAAAAATGCATTCAAAAATAATTTATGCAAAATTTTTAACAGTTTTTTAGCCAGTGGTTTGCCCGAAAACAGGAAAAGAAACCCACAGGTTTACAAAACCAGCTACAGCACGGAAATACCCTGTCAATATCCCTATAAAAATCCACAGATTTCAGACACCAGATACAACAAAAAAATGTCGTATCACTGTCCTTTGCCGCAATGTCCGGGTTTCAAAGAAAAAATATCCAGAAAGGACATGAAAGAATCTGGACAATACTGTTACCATGCAATGTGCGAAGCATTACTCCAAAAAAGAAAAGAAGAAATACCTCCTCCACCAATAAATACACCTGTTGTTACACCACAACAACGACCAAATTCCATGGCCCCTAAGAAACCCACAAAAGAAGAAAAAGAAAAATTCCCTGAAAAACCGTCATGGTATGAAATAGTCATAAAGTAAGAAAAGGAAAATATCGCATCGTCCGAACAAAAAACACCAGAAATGACTGCGGAGAAACTCCTACAACTCCTGGCAAATTCACCAGAAGTACAACAAGCATTGATGCAACTTCAAAATCCCAAGCAAGAAGTTGCCCAAAGCTCAGGGGAGGAAAAAACCTCTCAAAATTTTATAAAAATCGAGAAAGGAGAATCTTCAAAAACCCTTTCTCAAAAGGATTTTTCAAAACTACAACCCGAGAAAGAAGTATCTTCAAAAAACCTTTCTCAAAAACAATTTTCAAAAAATCAACTTGTGGTACCACAAGTCCCCAAAAAATCTGCTCCCAAATTTTTCGTAAAACCATTTTTTCAAAATATTGTGACTCTTGAAAAGGGATATTTTAATAAAGATCCTTTTTTAGCACTACAAAATTATTTTGGACAAAAATGTTTTTATAAATCATGGGATATTTTAAAAACCCCATATTTTTATCAGGCTATCCTTGAAATATCAGGATCAGCAACAATTAAAAATAATTTTTTCAAGAAAAACCCAGATCCCTCTTATTCAATTTGCAAAATTCTCAGCGTAATTGCTCCTATTGATTGGGGGAATGACCTGTCCCAACTACTAAATTTCCCAGACACCCACAAAAATGAACCATTCTTTGATGTTCCTTTTAATTATTGGGATTACCAACAAGCTTGGTTCAATTCATTTTTTATCCAAAATACCAGCCTAAGCCACACTTGGCTTTTTCATTTTGATACCTCATGTGATCCATCACAATTTCCAACATGGTGGAACTCATGGTGGGAACAATTTGGATCCACCATAGACATACAAAAACCAGAAGTCACTAAATCCTTCGGCCTCTTTAAATCCCAGTTTAAACCCTCGGAGGACGAAAAAAGATTTGTGCCTCTGCACCTTTTTCACACAAAATTCCATTTACCATGGGTTTTTACATGGTTTGTAGATTATTCGGAAGATAAAATTCCTGTTATCCGAAGAAGGTTCAAAATTCGATGGTGGGATAGCTTTAAAATACCCAAAAGTCTCGCACCATCAAAAGTCCAGGAATGGTTAGACACCCGAAAAACCATTCCCTTACAGGTGCCCTCACAAACATCACCGGCACCACTACAAACAAAGGAGCACACTCAGTTCCTTTCACAAAAATCCCAGATGGCTTCAATGCTTGCAGCAGCTAAAACTCCAGAAGAAATGCAAGCCATAATTATGAAATTTGCACCATCTTCATCCAAACAAGGCTCTTCGTCAGAAGAAGAAGAACCAGAGATTGAGAATGAAGACAGTCCGGTATTTGGCAATAGTGGATTCTGAACAAAATTGCCAAAGGAATTCAAAATACCCGGAGTGGAATTCCCCGACAAAAGAAAATGCCCGACAAAAGAAAGTGCTGGAAAAAGCCACTTTCAAAAAGAAAAAGCAAAAGCAAAGATTCCCGCAATAATTCGAGAAAATGCCAAAAGGAAGAACAGTGACGCGGATGAATAGTGAAGCGGGTGAATAGTTAAATCCCTATTCCTATGTAAAACTCCTATAAAAGGAGACTCCCCCTCCCATAGGAAGACAAGCTTTTTTCTTTCAAGTTTCTTCTAAGTTCTTTCATTGAGAGTCCTTACAGAAATCCCCCTTTTAGATTAGGATTAAAATACCTTAAATACCTTCTCTAAATACCCATATGATTCAGTTCATATGACCCATATCATATGACACATATCATATGATCCAAATACCCCTGAAATACCCAAGGTTCATCTCCTTGATAATTATCTTTGTAAAATTCCAATTGTTTTAAATGAATACGATTATGGACGGTAATACCGCCTAATCTTTTAAAAATACTTTATGCATTTAAATTCTTTAAATTCCTGCATTAAATACTTGGCCGGTTCAACCGCCTATTTGATTTAAATTCCTGCAGAACCTTGTGATCCATGGTTTCCATAACTGGAACCTTGAATTGTAAGTTGTCCTTTATTTACTTTCTGCATTCTTCAATTATCCTTTAATTTATCAATCCCTTATATCTTGATTCCTTCCCTGTCTGTTATCCGCTTTAGATCCTCGGCCTAAGTTTGGTATATATATATATATATATATATATATATATATATCATTAGTCATTTGTAATATGATTTTCCTCTCTTAGTTTTTACTCTTTTGTCAAAAAAGAGATTTGTATAGCCAAATAAAAATAAGAGAGAGATCAAGAAAGATTTTAATGGAGGTCATTACAACCATTTTTATCTCATTTATGAGCCTTTTATTTACTAATATTCCTTCGCTTTAATTTATGTTTAGTAATTCTTTAATCCCAACACCCTAGATGATATATATATATATATATATATATATATATATATATATATATATATATCATTAGTCATTTGTAATATGATTTTCCTCTCTTAGTTTTTACTCTTTTGTCAAAAAAGAGATTTGTATAGCCAAATAAAATAAGAGAGAGATCAAGAAAGATTTTAATGGAGGTCAATACAACCATTTTTATCTCATTTATGAGCCTTTTATTTTCTAATATTCCTTCCGCTTTAATTTATGTTTAGTAATTCTTTAATCCCAACATCCTAGATGACTATATATATATATATATCATTAGTCATTTGTAATATGATTTTCCTCTCTTAGTTTTTACTCCTTTGTCAAAAAAGAGATTTGTATAGCCAAATAAAAATAAGAGAGATCAAGAAAGATTTTAATGGAGGTCAATACAACCATTTTTATCTCATTTATGAGCCTTTTATTTACTAATATTCCTTCCGCTTTAATTTATGTTTAGTAATTCTTTAATCCCAACACCTAGATGACATATTTAACACCATAAGATTCAAGAGACATTTTAGTATATTGTACCATTATTAAAAAAGTGCAAAATTTTGACGGATGTTACTGTTGAAATGCCGTTAAAATATTGAATTTCCAGTAAAAAGAAATTTATCAAAAAAGCTACCAACGAGCCAATTTTTGACCTTTTTTTTTTTTTTTTAAAAAAAAAGCATCTGTTTAGAAGTGTACACATTTTCAGTTTAACATTATAAGATTCAGAAACTTTTTTTTACTTTTTGAAATGGAGAAATTAACTTTTTCCTTTTGAGTTGATGATGATGTTAGTAAAGCTAGTGTATATAGTTAGCCAGACAAAATCTTATTAGCCAACTTTGACCTGGTGTCATGTCTGTCCTAGCATCAATTAGATTCTCATAATATTTATTCACAGTCCCCCCCCCCCCCCCCCCCCCTTTTTTTTTTCTTTTAAATTTATTATTTTCAGCATGTAATGTTCCAACAAAGGCTAAAAGGTTATTTGAGTGGTATTATATTGCTTTATAGTTTAGTAGACAATGGGCATCTAGCTTTCCCTTTGGGAACCTGAGAACGTTAGCAATCTTAAGTTTGTGCTATATGTATATATTCAAGATTTTATATTCAAACTAATATAAACGAGCTAAAGTTTATGTAAGTACTCTCAGATAGGCGTCTCGATAATATTAGGTTGAAGTTCGAAGGAAAAAGAGTAATTAAAGTTGAAGCTGAAAAGAGTATTTAGAAGTTGATATATTGAAAATGAAAGAAATAATTCCTTGATTATTTTTATTAATTGAAAGAGTATATATACAATTTACATATTTCCATAATAGGAGAATCATATTCCTATTATACTCCTAAAACCTTATTCTATATATTGAAAATGAAAGAAATAATCTCTTGATTATTTTCATTAATTGAAAGAGTATATATATAATTTACATATTTCCATAATAGGAGAATCATATTCCTATTCTACTCCTAAAACCTTATTCTACTTGGACAGTAACTATATAATTATGGTAATACAAATATTATGTTAAGTGTACAATACTAATTACACCACAACATTACATAAACTAGGAGACTAAAACATTACCTAAACTCTAGACCATATACACGGTCAAATCAGCAAAATCGAGAGCTAATATACATAGGATATACACGTGTATATCATGTATATTTAACACACACCACGCAGTCATAGCGGGCGGTCTTCGAACGCTGAGATTGTCCCTAAAATCTTCAAAAATGATCGAGGGAAGACCTTTGTAAAGATGTCGGCAATTTGATACCTGGACGGGACATGACAGACGCGTACTTGACCACGAGAAACCTTTTCGCGAGCAAAGTGAATGTCCATCTCGATATGTTTAGTGCATTGGTGCTGAACCGGATTACCAGAAAGATAGATGTGACTAACATTATCACAATAAACCAAGGTCGCCTTCTGAAATGGACAATGAAGCTCTAACATAAATTACGCAACCAACATGATTCCGAGACCACATTAGCTACCCCTCTATACTCGGCCTCGACACTAGATCGGGATAAAGTCGACGACGTTTCGCCGACCATGAGACCAAATTATTGCCAAGAAACATACAATAGCCAGACGTAGACCGTCTGGTGTCCGAACAGCCACCCCAATCAACATCTGTATACGAGACAAGTGTAGACGTCGACGAAGGATATAAATGCAAGTCATAGTCAAGTGTACCCTGAATATAACAAATGATGCGTTTGAGCGCATTCATGTGCTCAACCCTGGATCATGCATAAACAAACACACATGTCTTGGACGACATATGTAATATCTGGTCTCGTGAATGTGAGATACCGAAGGGCCCCTGCAAGACTGCGATAGCGGGTAGGGTCCTCGTATGGTGCGTCGGTCGCATCACCCAATTTGGGTTTAGCATCAACTGGAGTGGAAGTGGACTTATAGGATGACATCCCAGCCCTCTCAATGATCTTGGCTGCATACTTCCTCTGTGACAAGAACAATCCACCTGCATGACGAGTGACAACAATCCCCAAAAAATAACTCAAGGGCCCCAAGTCTTTCATAGCAAACTCAGAAGTGAGCATTGTCATGATAGAATGGCGTAAGGCATCGGAAGAGGCAGTCAAGATAATATCATCCACATATAAAAGTTTATAAGCCAAAGACGAACCACGACGATATATGAACAAGGAATTATCCGACCTATTGTGAGTGAACCCAATAGTCGAAAACATAGTCGGCAAACCTCTTATACTAGGCCCGTAGAGACTGCTTAAGCCCATATAAGGACTTTTTCAACAAACATACATGATTAGGATATTTGGGGTCCCTAAATCCCAAGGCCTGATGCATATACACTGTTTCCTTGAGATCACCGTGTAAGAAAATATTATTTACATCTAACTGATGAATGGGCCATGCTTTAGATAGAGCCAAGTTGAGTACCGTGTGAATGGTAGCCGGCTTGACCACCGGACTAAACATCTCCCCACAATCCACACCAACCTGCTGAGTCTTACCATCACCCACAAGTCGAGCCTTATGCCTTGCAAAAGAACCGTCTGAATTGTCCTTATGAGCAAAAATCCACATAGACCTAATAATATTAATACCAGATGGACGGGGCACCAAATTCCACATCTTATTATCAATAAGAGCATTATATTCATCGGTCATAGCAATTTTTCAATTCGGGTCATTTAATGCAGACACGGGATTACGGGGTAAGGGTGATTTAAGAACATTATAATTTAAATTAAAATGTCTTTTTGGTTTAAAAATACCTCGTTGACTACGAGTGACCGGTCTATGACTCGGGGAAGAATTGGGCAGATGTTGGGAATTTTCTGGACTCGGGACGGAGTGGCCGGCGGGCGGTGGGCTCCGGCGGCCCACCCGATAATCGGTTGGGGACACATGGAGTGGACCAGTGGCGTGAATGGGTTGGGTCACTGGCCCAGTAACTGGACAGGACCCAATTGCGGGTAATGTAGCTCGTGATGGGGTAGTAGGGCCATCGGGCAGTGGGCCCGCTGGAGGAGTTGTGGTGCGGGAGACGTCCGAAAAATGGTGAATAATATATGGGGATATACCATCATGCAAATTATACAAATAGGCACGAGAGTACTAACCTTAGCAAACGGAAATTGGGATTCATAAAAAATGACATGACGACTAATGATGATTTTATTAGAGGATAAATCAAAACATTTGTAACCACGATGATTAGACGGAAACCCAAAAACACACACGGAGTAGACCGGACCTGAAGTTTGTTAATTGTGGTGGACGAAAATAATGGATAACATAAGCACTCAAAGACTCGAAGATGTGAATACGAAGGAGTTTTATTATATAAAATTTGAAGAGGGGAAGAATATGTTAAACATTTGGAAGGAAGAATGTTAAGGATATATGTAGCCATTTGCAAAGCATGATGCCAAAACGAAGGGGGTACGGAAGCATGAAGTAATAAAGTTTGGACAATGTTATTAATGATACGAATTTTGCGTTCGGCTTTCCCATTATGTGAAGAAGTATGAGGGCAAGAAAAACAAAAATTGATCTCATTAGTTGCACAAAATTCCTGAAATACCCCGTTGTCATATTCTCTGCCATTATAACATTGAATATATTTTATTTCTCGTTCGAATTGGGTTCTAATGAAAGCTCTAAATTTTAAGAAGATGGAAAAAACTTGAGATTTTTTCGCTATTGGAAAAGTCCATAAAAATTTAGAATAATCATCCAAAAAGAGAACATAATACCGATGACCCAAAGAACTAAGAACATGAGACTTCCATAAGTCACTATGAATAATATCAAATGACATTAAAGTGTAAGAATTAGAGTCTACAAACGGCAACCTAACATTTTTCCTAAAGAGCAAGAATGACAATTCTGGGTACTACGCGTACCCTTACATGAAATTAAATTATTTTTATCTAAGAAAGACAAAATAGACGACCCCAGATGACCAAGACAAGCATGCCACTAGGAAGGAGCAAGGGTTGCAAATGCTGACGGCAACGCTTGACTCGATAGACTGGAACATAGCGTGATAGGATAAAGATCTCCCATACTATCACACCTCATGAGATGACTCCCCATCTTGAAATCCTTCACAGAGAAACCAAACGGATCAAATTCAATAGATACAGAATTATCAGTGGTGAATTTACGGACATACACAAAGTTTTTAATCAATTTGGGGGCATGTAGGGTATTTTTCAAGATAAGGGGTGGATGGGGGGGGGGGAGACAAAATTTTATGACCATAACCATGAATCGGAATAGAATTACCATTACCAATAATTATACCCCGGGGGTTCCTCAAATTGAAATAAGACGAAAGAGTACATTGGTCGGATGTCATGTGGGTAGTGGCTCCGGTGTCCATGTATCAATTTGGGTCCGGAGAATTTAATCCAAGCATGTGCATTGCGCCTTCGATGTCGGTAGAAGTGGGGGCCACTGCGTGATGGGCCTGCGGGGGCCGAGGCCCAAGCATCCCTACTTGCTCCCTCGGCCCAGAAGGCTGACTGAAACTGGGCCACTGCATGTTGGGCCGTGACTGAGGCTGGCCAGCCCACTACCATTGAGGTGGAAACATTAGGCTGCTACTGTTTGGCCCAGACTGTGGGGCCCATTTGCCATGCGTATAGGGGCTTTGTGGGGCCCAAAACTGTTGTTGCTGCTGACCGCCCCGAGAGCCACCACTGCCACCACCACTATTCCACCATTGTTGTCGCCGCGATTCTTGCCATTATTTTTCTTATTTTGTCCTTTTTTACCGCTACCGTTGTTGCGGTTTTGGTCCGAGTTGTTAGAACCGGTAGGATGAAAAGTGTACTCGGTCATCATGACTACGGGACTAGCACCGGTAGTCGCCTTTTTAGCCATGCCTGCTTCTTCGAGTGTAAGCATAGAACGAGCCTGATAAAATTGCGGAAGATGATTGCTTTGACGAAGAAGCGTGCCAACACCATTATAGGCCTCGGAGAGGCCCGAAACCATTTGGAGGACCAAAAATGATCATTCGAAACTGGCGCGCCAACATTGCGTAGTTAGTATGCCAATTCCTTCAATCTTTTGCAATAAGCCGAAACGTTAGAGAAATCTTCCATGTTGACGTGGGAGAATTCCTGCCCAAGAGTAACAGCTCTAGAATTTTGATTATCTTGGAATATATCATGTAGTCTATTCCAAGTTGCTTGCGCCGTAGCGTCAGGCTCAATAACTGTTTGCAAAAGGTCGGTCGAAATTGTGGAGTATATCTACTGAAGGACAGTTGTATCAAGAGTCGTCCATAACTTAGGATCATCCTCGTGTTGTGGCATCTCCGTATCCTCAGGAGCCGCGGGGATTATGTGATGGATGACTTGATGCGAGCGTGCGTGAATTTTGAACAATTCGGCCCACGTCGCATATTGGATGTTTTCTATTTCAAGAACAAGAGGGATGTTATTCTTGATGTTATAAACTGTAAGGGCATGATGAAACGTGTTCCATGATGTAGACATACTGATAGAACAATATGTGATTGAGAGATTTGGAAGAAAACTTGGGAGAAATGATGAATCGTCGGTACGAAATCCGAGACGAATGGGGCTTGGAACTCGAGGTAGGCGACGGAAGTTGGAGGATTTTTAGAGAGAGGATTTAAAGACCTAGACTTCTGATACCATAAAAGAAATAACCCCTTGATCTTTTTCATTAATTGAAAGAGTATATATACAATTTTATATTTCCATAATAGGATAATCCTATTCCTATTCTACTCCTAAAACCTTATTCTACTTGGACACTAACTATATAATTATGGTAATACACATATTATGGTAAATGTACAATACTAATTACACTACAACATTACCTAAACTAGGAGACTAAAATATTATCTAAACTCTAGACCATATACACGGTCAAATCAGAAAAATCGAGAGCCAATATACATATGATATACACGTGTATATCGTTGTATATCCAATGGATATTTAATAGAAAAAGCTGCCAAAAAACATTATTTATTTTTTGCTTTAGACATGCATTCGAGATTTACTGGTTCAATTAATTTGAATTCAAAACTAAACTTGTTTTTAGCTGAACAGACTCTAAGTCATCGACATTACAAACATTTGGTATGAATTAACATATTTTTTTAAAAAAAAATTATGTCGAGTCAAACTACATCTCATAATTTGAATGAAGGGAGTAACTTCTCTTATTACCCAAAACATTAATCTAACTTCTCTTTTTACTGGCTTGATTAATTTGAATTCAAAACTAAATTTGTTTTTTGCCAAACAGACTCTAAGTCATCGACGTTACAAACTTTTGGCATAAATCAACAAAAACATTATGTTGAGTCAAACTATATCACATAATTTAAACGAAGGGAGTAACTTCTTTTATTACAAAAAAAAAAACATTAATCTCACGAACAACTACACTCTGAAAGATAGAAAATAAGGACTCATATGGTCATATTTGACTTAGAGGGTGTTTAGATTAGCTTATAAGTTGGTCAAATAAGCTTATAAACCTTTTTTAACTTATTGGAGTGTTTAACAAATTAGAAAATTGCTTAAAATAAGTTGAAAATTGCTTAAAATAAGCCAAAATGGAGAAGTTGGTTAACCCCAACTTATTGTTTTTGGCTTAAAAACATTTTAGTTTGACCAATGATTTTACTCGTCTATCCCTTATATTTACTTCTAATTCCAACATTATCATCATATCTAAAAAGCCCTAAATACTTTCCACATTTTTAAAATAAAAAAAGTGGAATTTTTTTTAGAATCTGGAAATCTGATTTTTTATAAATCTGAAAAAAAAAATTAAAACCCCACTTTTGTAAGAACAAATCTGGAAAATTAGATTTTTTATTAAAAAAATCTGGAAAAAATGTTTTGTTTTAAATTTGGATAACTGATTTTTTTAAAAAAAATAAAGTGTCCAAAAAAGGTCCAGACATCTCAAAAAAATAGATTTTTAATAAAAAAAAATATATGGAAAAACAAGATTTTTCTAAAATCTAGAAAATAGTAATATGTTTTCGTGATTTTTAAAAAAGTTTAGCTTTTCCATATTTATTTTTAAAAAATGGGATTTTCACATTTTTATTAAAATAAATCAATTTTCCTGATTTAAGAAAAAAATCAGGTCTTTATAGTGTTAACAACTTTAAGGGTATTTCAATCATTTTGATAGAAAAAAGTGCTTAAGAGCACTTATGTACCAAACACATCAACAACTTATTTTCATCTTAAGTAATTTTATCCAAACACATAACTGTTTATTTATAAAATAAGTTTCAGCACTTAAAAGTTCTAAAAGCATTCATACATAAAAACCATTTTTTCAAGCTAATCCAAACGGATTCTTAATGCATTTGCACATACAATATTTCCATGGAGCAGAACAACTCTATTATCCTATTCTAATTACTAGTTCTCTCGTGTTGCATTTAACTAATGGTGATGGAGTCATATATATATATATATATACCATTGGTGATGGAGTCATAAATTCTATAAAAAAAATACAATAATATTACACTAGAGTGTAGACAATTTAAGTAATTTTATATATATATATATATATATATATATATATATATATATATATATATATATATTTGAATGCTCTAATATAATTTTTCAACGAATGAAATTCATTTAAAACCTTCAAAACTATAGCTCCAATCTTGTATGTGCGTGCACACACATACGTATACAAAATACTCCTATATTGTTCTTTTTTTTCTACTCTTTTGATATTTCTAGCCTGTGGGAATTACTCGGGAAATTCTTGTGAGATATTTTCATTCTAACAAGAGAAATATCTTTGGAAACTTTACCCGGTTTATATTTCTTTGACGTTTGTAGTTAGACTTGTATCAAAAAATTTATGCCAAAATTTAAGATCACAAGTATTTATACTTGTTCCAGCCAATAATTATTCGAATCACAGGCCCAAAGAATTAGCTGAAAATTGATATGCACAGAACCATATGCTCTTTGTCCAAAAACCTATATGGTCTCATATGTTTCACTACGATTCTTTGTTAATGGAAATTAAAGGAATATGTTCCTTAGACGTTTCATTGATTATTGTGTCCAATATATAGTGTTACATAATTATTTACATGACTATAAACTAGGTAACTAATCTTTCTAATTACAATCGAAATATAAATTGACCTATTATAAAAGATATACAAGATATAATAATATTCTATCACACTCCCGCAGTTGAAGCGAGAGGTTCTCGTACGCTGAGTCTGGCTCGGAAATCATCAAAAAGTATGCGCGGAAGTCCTTTAGTGAATATGTCAGCAATCTGATATCGGGAAGGAAAGCTTGGCAAATAAGAATTGGGACTCATCAAATATGACATGCCGAGAAATGATTATTTTTTGGCTGGCTGGAGAAGTCGTAACAGTTGTAACCTCGATGATTAGGGGGTAACCAAGAAATACACATGGGGTGGACCTATGTTGCAGCATGTTGATTAGTGTGGAGGGATGGAGGGGGTAGCACAGACATCCGAAAGTTCGAAATGCTTATAGGAGGATCCCAAAGGTAGAGAACTTGAGTGGGAGACTTGTTTGAGAGAATGTTAAGAGAAAGAGATAAGTTGTCATTGATAGAGCATAATGCCAAAAATAGGGGGATAGAAGCGTGAGCAAGGAGGGCACGAACTAAGTTGTTTATGGTTCTAATTTTTCGTTCAGTTTTGCCATTTTGTGGAGAGGTGTGGGGAAAGGAAAAACGAAAAACAAGGCCGTGTTTGGCGAAGAAAAGTTTGAATTGATCATTATCGAATTCCATCCCATTGTCATATTGGAAACATTTAATATTCTTTTCAAATTGTGTCTTAATGACAACGCTGAATGAGGAAAAAATAGAATAGACTTGTGACTTATTACCAATGGAAAAAGTCCATAGGAAGTTTGAATAATCATCTAAAAATAACATATAGTATCGATGTCCGGTCGTGCTTAAGAAAAGAGAAGTCCATAAATCATTGTGTATTCTATCAAAAGGCATTAAAGCATAAGTGGATGAAGAATAAAATGACAACTTGACATGTTTCTCAAAAACACAAGATTCACAAACACAAGAATAAAGGACATGTTTGCAATCAATAAATTTATTTTTGCTAAAGGAGCGTAAAATAGAGTCTCCCGGATGTTCTAATCTATTATACCATAAAAGAGACGAAATTGCAGCAAAGGTTGATGGAGTGGAGGCTGGATGGCTAACGGATGTGGTGATAATATAAAGGTCTCCGGTGCTATCACATCTCATGATTCGTGTCCATGTCATAAGGTCCTTCACATAAAAACCAAAAGGATCAAATTCAAGGGAAATATTATTGTAGGTTGTGAAATGACGCACATAGATTAGATTTTTGACAAGTTTTGACAAGTTTTGGGGCACGTGGGGAGATGGATGATTGTCCATAACCTCGAATGGGAATGACTCGTCCACTACCAACAATAATATTACGATTTAAATTGCTCATATTGAAATAAGATGAGAGAGTACCTTGGGATGCCGTCATATGAGATGTCGCGCTAGTGTCCATGTACCAACTATTGCCAGAAACGTTGAGAGACATCGTGTTCATAACTGCCTCAATATCCGTCGGTGCGTAGGTTGAAGGAGGAGAATCCTGTGCACTGTATGCCTGATGTGGATGTGCGCCGATGATGCCGGGTTGGGCCTATCGAGCTGGAGGTTGGGTCCAGGAGGACGTCGGGTAGGGGCAAGGTGGAGCAGGCCATGCCGACGGGGCCCATGCAACCCATGACGGGTAGGCAGTCCACGACGGAGGCTGTTGCCATTGTTGGTGGCTGCTAACCGGTGGGGCTGCCTCCTACGCCGCTGCCACTGTTTCCAACGCTGTCGCCGCGGATGTTCCCGAAATTTCTTCCTTTGTTGTTATTCCATGGATGTGATCCACGTGGGATTGTTGGCTTGCCGGTGGGATTGGGCGGGAGCCGATCTTCTTGGGTCGGTATGATTGCCGCCGATGGTTATGCGAACGGCGTTGGCTGCGTTGGCATTAGTTGCTGCCCACTTTGTTTTTCGGGTTTCTTCAAGGATGAATCTCAAACGAGCCTCATAGAACTGAGGCAATGACGTGCTTTGTTGGAGGATGGTAGCGACACCGTCATAATTTTTATTCAAACTCGCAATAAGTTGTATCACCAATCGTTGATTAATGACCGATGCACCGACGTTAGAGAGGTGATCGACAATCATCTTAAGTTCTTGACAATAGGCCGACGCATTAGGAAAGTCGTTCTGCTGAATGACGTGAATTTGATTTTTCAAATACAAGGCACGTTTTGTCATGTTATCATGAAAAATACTTTCCAAACGCTCTCACGTTTGTCGTGTAGTTGCATCGGTTTCAATGATTGTATGCAATAGATTATTCGAGATCGTGCCATAGATCCATTGTAGGACAACCACATCTAAGCGGGACCAAAGTTCATCATTAGAATCATCAGGTTTTTCTAGGGGCTTTGATTTTAGAGGGATGATATGGTGATGACTTTGTATACACGACAATGAATCTTAAATAATTCCGCTCAAGATGAATACTGAACCTTTTCCATCTCCAGAGTTATGGGAATGAAATTCTTGATGTTGTTAACTGCAAGAGCAAGATGTAATTTAGTTTGTTCATCCATTGAAGATTGAAGAGGAAGAGAGGAAAGTCGAAGAAAGAAGAAGGAGGGCTGCCGAGGAAGAAGGCTGCCGAAGGCAGGGTGGCGGCTTTGGGAGAAAAAAAGTTAGGGTTTGGCTTCTGATACCATAAATGAATATGTTTCCATGACTTTTCATTAATTATTGTGCACAATATATATATTGTTACATAATTATTTACATGTCTACAAAGTAGGCACCTAATCTTTCTAATTATAATCAGAATATAAATTTACCTAATATAAAAGATATAATAATATTCTATGAGAAATAAAAATATGTGAGTAATTTTCATACACTTGGTGACACTCATATAATGTATTGTATTCACATCGAATGATTGCAGGTTCCTATGTAAGAGGACAAATCGCTCACAAGTGCATCACATTTATCGTAAGGTCACTACTAGCCATAAAGAGTTTTTTCATCGATATTCAGCGAAAATTTTATGCTATAAAATATAAAATTTTCATCTCATTCCCATCAACCAGCTCACTGGGAAATCACTGAAACAATACATGGTGGAAAATAGGTTTCTATTGAAATAGTGGGAAACTTTCTAATTTTTTTGTATGTACACACTATTATTTAAGTTTTTCCACCGACATTCAGTGAAAATAGTCACTGGATATTTTTTAATAAAAAATTCAGTGATAAATTAGTGATTTTCTAGTAGTGGGTTCACTCGTGTAATCAACCCCCTTAATTTTTTATATTTAGATTAAGTCATTGATCTTTCTGATCATCTATCTTTTGGGAAGAACAGTTACAACTTACAAATCAATGGCACATCTACAAAATAATCATAATAAGTGATCAATTTGCGAGAGACATATTGTGATTTCAAACAGGCATAAAACACACATATCACATCTTGTACTTCAATTTTAGTACAATAAATTACACGTATATATGATAACAAATACTTCCTCCGTCCCATAATAAGTGTCACTTTAGTCAGAAAAATTTGTCTCATAATAAGTGTCACCTAGTTTTTTCCAATTCTACCCTTAGACAAAAACGGACAAGTTAAAGTCACATCTAATGATGATTGGAAAAACCACATAGTACCTTGGTATTGGTGGCTTCCCAATGTCAAAACTCAAAAGATTTACTACTTGCGCATGCTCTATTCAAGAGGAAAAAATAATTTATTTTTATTATAAATGGATAATTTGATAAACTTCACATTGCATTATTAATTTTTTAATATGCGTATTTTTAACTAAGGTACAATTATTATGGAACGGAGGGAGTACATTCTCAATCCCAATTTAAGTAGTGCATCAATTTCCTTTTTTAATTTCCCCCAAGAAGATAGGGAGTATTATATTTATATACTTAAAAATAATTAATTTTTAAAATTTTATTTTACCATATGAAATAACTTAACCGGACAAATGTCTAAATCTTGTTTAAAATTTTAAGTTTTAAAGTCTTTCCCTTTTTAAGATTTCGTATCTAATCATATGATGCACATGAAAGGTGTATATATTTATTTCAATAAATAATCTAATAGTCATTATGCTTCGAACTAATAAGCCTCTTTATTGTCAAACAAATGCATTAATGTTGCCGGAATTTATCAAAAATATAAAAAGCAACAATAATAATAACAACAACATATTTAGTATAATTTTAAAAGTGAGATTTAAAAAGGGTGGCGTATACCCAGATCGCAGCTTTATTATAAGATATAGATGTTATTTCGGATAGAATTTTCGGCTCAAGTAAAATATATAAAATTAAGTATGAAAAGGAAATACTGTACTGAAGAAAATAAAAGGCAAAAAAGGAAAACAAAAATAAGGGGAATTAATTGTCTTTGCTAAAAGATGTACAATCATTACAACCAAGGGTACGATTTTTATATTCGTACCTCACCATTAATATGCACTTTATTGGCGTTCTTCAAACCCTTTTCCTACACTTTGGTGGCACCGGCAATGGCAAAATTATTAACAAATTCCGACAAATGAGACGTCCCGGCGGTGGACATTACGGCGGCGGTGCTGATTCCGGCGCCGATGTTAATTACAATTCTGTCCCTCAAACAATGCAACATCATCAACAACAACAGATAAAATCTGAACATCATAATCAATGGAGATGGGAAAGAGAAAGCCCAAAATTACCCACAAATTCAATGTCTCCAAACATGTTTCCTGAAGGTAACTAACTTTTTTCTCTAAATCTTGCATTTGTATTTTCTTGTTTTTTTGTTGTTGGATCTTTTTGTGTTTTTGCTTGTTACTTGCTGTTTTGTAGTGTCTTATTTTCCTTGCAATCTTGCATCGACTACTTTCCTTTCGAGCCAAGTTTCTATCGGAAACAACATCTCTACCTAGGTAGAAGTAAGTTTTGCATACATCCTATACTCCCCAGACCCCACTTTGTGAGAGAACACTGGTTATGTTATTGTTTTACTTGCTGTTTTGTTGATAGATTAATTGAAGATTTGATTTTTCAGATATCCTTTATAGATTTTTCCTAGAACTCTAGGTGCTTTTTAAACTACCCACTAATTCAATGTCTCCCAATATGTTTCCTGAAGGCAACTTACTTTTTTCTCTAAATCTTGCATTTTGATTTTCTTGTTTTTTTGTTGAATCTTCTAGTGTTCTCTTTAGTGGGTAGATTGATTAAAAATTTGATTTTTCAGATACCCTTTATAGATTTTTCCTAGAAAAATAGGTTCTTTTTCATTCTTTTTAGTTTCCTTGTGATTGAGCTTGCTTACATTCAGTGTCGGATTCAGGATTTTCACACAGGGGTTCGAAAAAAACAACAAAAGCTAAACATATAAAGAAAATGCTGTCCCTGGGTATCGAACCTTGGACACCGGAGAGAATTTTGAACACCGGAGATAATTTTGACCATATAAGCTACTTTTTCCCCATAACTGTGTCTGAGTTAACTTGCACGCACCTCGACTAACTTCACGTGGTACATGCTGGCTCCCACCAACACAAGTATCTTGCTGGATCTTTTAGTGTTTTTGCTTATTACTTGCTGTTTTGTTGGTAAGTTAATTAAAGCTTTGATTTTTCAGATATCCTTTATAGATTTCCCCAAGAAACTAGGTGATTTTTGTATTCTTTTTGCTTCCTTCTGATTGAGCTCTCTTAATTTCCTTCACTTTTTTTGTCAAATCTTCCAGTATTTTTGCTTTTTTCCTCCATTGAATTACTTGCTGTTTTGTTGGTAAATTAATTAAAGCTTTGATTTTTCAGATACCCTTTATAGATTTTCCCTAGAAAACTAGGTGTTTTTTGTATTCTTTTTTGTTTCATTCTGATTGAGCTCTCTTAATTTTCTTCGCTTTTTTGTTGAATCTTCCAGTGTTTTCGCTTTTTTCCTCCATTGTATTATTTGCCGTTTTGTTGGTAAATTAATAAAGCTATTATTTTTCAGATACCCTTTTATAGATTTTCCCTAGAAAGCTAGGTGTTCCCCGGACCCCGGGCATAGCGGGAGCTTAGTGCACCGGGCTGCCCTTTTGTTTGCTTCTGATTGATCTCTCTTAATTTTCTTCGCTTTTTTGTTGAATCTTCCAGCGTTTTCGCTTTTTTCCTCCGTTGAATTACTAGCTGTTTTGTTGATAAATTAATTAAAGCTTTGATTTTTTCAGATACCCTTTATAGATTTTCCCTTTAAAACGAGGTGCTTTTTTTAGTTTCCTCTGGTTCTTTGCTACGCAATATTTGGGAGTATTCGTTGCATCCAACTAGGAGAAGAATAATCTAGACCATATAAGCTCAGAGGCGAAGCTAGAATTTTAAGTTTATGGGTTCTGGATTTTAGAAAAGATAGTTTATTGGATTCTGCATAAATGTACATATTAAGTATATTTATTAACACAAATACAAGGTTTTGTGACAAAGCTATGAGCTTCACTGCGGTATCCGAGCCAACTTGTGCATACCTCGACTTGTCCCACGAGTATCTGCTACCTCCCACCAACACAAGTACCATGAAACTCTGTCCACTAAGGAGATACGAAGAAATCAGTAGTGTTTTTGCCTCTACTGGAATTTGAACTTGAGACCTCATGGTTGTCAACCTGCTTTAGTGACCTCTAGGCTACACCCTTGGGTGCTGTTCCGCAGATAAATTGATTAAAACTTTCATTTTTGTGGAAACATTGTTTTCTTTGGCAATTGACCGACACAAGTGATGGCAACTACTTGAGATTATACGTTTAGCTTTTGTTTTAACACTTACATTAGAGGAGGTGTTCTTTTTTGGAGATTTTAAAATTTGGTTAAAGAGTTACGTCCTAGTTCACAGATAAGTGAGATTTTGGAAACATCTAGTTTTAAAGGTCCTATTTTGCCTTGTAAAGACAAATATTCAAGTAGTGTGTTGGAACGATATGGACCTGAGATAGAGTATATTGTTTTAGATCCATATAACCAACTCCAACTTTGTACAGGGTTTGGGAATAGTTGATTTATTGATTGATTTCTTAGAGCTACTTGTCCTCTTTCGTTTTGAATTTTGTCCTTCTTAAATGAAGTTTGTTATAATATTGTAAATGAAAAGAATTTGGATGGGACTGCAGGGGGTCTAAAACCATTCCTTTTGTCAACACTAATAAAGCTTATGTAACGACCACTCTAACAGAGGTCTGAGATGCTTCGACCACAAGCCAATAACATGAATATAAGAGTTTAACAATTGACAGACCTGAAATGCCCATGCATCTGACAATGATGTTCTTTCTTGATAGAGTAGATTCAACTTTTGTGATTCATAGGCCTTTATGTAGTTACATTTGGAGAGAGGTACCTGTATTTTTCAGTTGCATTAAACATTTTAGTTCATATAGTTGCAACAAAGTACATAGGGTCTAATTTATAGAGGCTCACTAAGAAATGGTTAAATAAAGGAAACTCTATCTTCAACTAGAAGATGAAGATTAGTTCAAACTAGCTGAAATAATTTTCTTTAAAAAAATGGTGGTGTCCGGGCCATCTTGCGCGATCTCGACTATTCGGCCGGGTACCTTCTTCCTCCCATCAAATGTACCATGTAACTTTGTCCACCAAGGTTTAGGCAGATGGGAAGAAATTACCTAGTCTTTGTTACTTCTACTGAGATTCAAATCTTTGTCTCTAAGGTTTGCACCCACTTTGACCACTAGGCCATACCCTTGGGTACAAGTTGGATTTTATATCTAAGAAATTAGATTAGACAAAATCTTATTTGAAGCATGAATTCAAAGTGCTCCCTACTGCCTAAAAGTCGAAGTGTACAAATTGAATTATAACAGAAGGGAAGACTTGCATTCCTCTTATTAGACAATCTGCTGCATCCGTAGCTACAGCCCCCACTTTATTATTGGTTAAGTTTTCGATGCAAAAAAGCTCCACAAAGCTGTCATATGTGGGTACTATGACTTCCAGCAACTGCTATTTAAGTCATGGCACAGATCCATTCAAAAGCTTGATAACGGACTTGAAGTTTTTTAGGAGTTTTTCTGCCTTCCATGTAGGATTTACTTCTTTCTTACCTTCCTATTTTGTTAATAACACTAAATTATGAATGTTTGAATGTGTTGCATGTTTGCTCATTCTGATTAAGGGCACTCTACTGTCCTAAAAGGCGATGATAAACAATTGATATCTCACTTTATCGTATTTTTTCTTCAATTTCTTTGTTCATATATTTGTTATTCATGCTTATTATTAGTTTTGGACTAAACACATATATTTGTATTTTTTCTCCATTTGTGCCTTTTTCCGTTAAAGCCGACGCTTTATTTGTGATTTGCGCTTAAAGCCCCAATGGACCTTAGAGCTTTTTTGCGCTTCTCGCTTTTGATAACACTGCTAGTGACACATAGGTAACTTTATAAGGTGGTGAAATCAGCAAAAAAATATATTTTTCTTGAAAAGTAATGCTTGTCCGTCTATGTTTCAACTCATTCAACAGTGCCTCTATAGGTCAGGGAAGTGAAGCATCTAGATCCTACTACCAGGGCCAGAGGACTGATCCAAGGTTGGCATTAGAGAATCAAGGTGGCAATGATCCCAGAGCACAGCCTCGTGAAGAAGACATGGATATTGGTTATGAAGATAAGCCTGTGCAGCAGACTTTGGAAGGTCTTGAACAGAAATTCCTTGATGATATAATGAAACTGACCAAGGAGCAAAATGATGCAGAGGATGCAGAAAATTCTAGGCACAGGGAGGTTAGTTCAGCGTACTTAAGTGCTCCAGTAACATAGTAAATTCTTCATCAATAAGTCAAGTTCTAAAGAGGTGCATCAAAAGGGTAATACCACAATATGCATTATCTACATTTTTTAGGATATACTAGTGCTTACAATATATAAAGAGAACCCCTTCCCTTCAAGTTCTTCTGTGTAGCTTTCAATTTCCACAAATATCCATAGCTGTCAACCCTGTGCGACCGCATGATTCCAACTGAGAGGCACAAATATTCCCTTACACTTCTTATTTCTTATTAACGCATTCTTGCAATTCCTCAAAATTTATCTTCTCCTCAAGTTTATTGGAACAGAAAATCAATATGTTACCTAAATGTTTTGTGTCCAACCATCTTTAGATTAATGGGCACTATCTGCTATAGTAAAACAGATCAAAATATGACTGTAAAAAATTATCAGATCAAAGCCAAGTAAACCTGTTAAAATGCCATATCCAAGGTCTGTAGCCAGAAAAAACTTTGCAAACCGTTCTTATACAAGCCTGATAAAGCTTTACTCCTTACCTCATTATATTTGAGTCAGTTTGCTTGGTGATGGAGTTTAGATGCTTAGTTCACCTGGATAATCTTATTATTGGTTAATTAGTTGTATATCAAGTTTGGAGCTTGTATGAAGTTTTCTTGACAGTGTTGACAATATATCGTAATTTTTAGTCGTGTTTGAGTAATGATCTCATCATCTCAAATATTGTGATTCATATGATTTATAGATTATGTATAGCATGGGATCACACTGGGTATGTTGTTGTATAGCTTCTATAAGAATGTGAAGATTCCCGGTTTATGACACTACCCCGCGTGCTTCTCTTCTTTACTTTGTGTTCATGTCATGTAACAATAATATTATTGTAAATCGTAAAGAATCTTGATATTGAAACCTTAAGTAATATAATTGAGGCAGTCACACATATATGGACAATATAGTGCAAAATGTTGCAGGATTTTTATCTTAGGATTGCTTCTAGATCTCAGTCATGGTTAACTATTGGTGAGTAGAGGTTCTCTATGTTTCTGTATGGGACAATGCGTGTTAAGCTTTTATTGGTATAGAAATCTTGTTTCTATGAGAGTAACATTATTGGCTTATATTTCAGCGGATAAATGCAATCAACACACAATATCAAGAACAGCTAGTCTCCCTTCGCGCCCGGCAAGCTAGTCACAGAGAAGAAGTCCTTCGAAGAGAGTCTCATGCCAGAAAACAACAGTATGAGCAAGTTGCTTTGGACAACTATCGACAAAGTAGCATGAGCTCTAGCAATGCTCGTATCCATGTGGCAATGAACTCTCCAGCAGGAGAGCGACAAGTTGCCTATAATTCTCCAGCAGGAGAGCGACAAGTTGCCTATAATTCTCCAGCAGGAGAACGACAAGCAGCGTATAATGCTGATGGTTATGACTCTTATAGGGAGAATGCTCGATATCTTGGCAACAGTGGAAGGGATCACGGGTATGAACCTAGAGTCCAATACCCAGGAGGTCGCGTTTATGAGACTGGTTCACGCTACTATTGAGTAGCTGCTTAGAGTAGTATCTAATCTTTCGTTTAGTTTGTTTGGACTAGGTGTTGCAGTGGCATATCATACTCTTGTCTTTATAGCTTTTATCGGACTTGATCGAAGATTATATATGCTTGTAATCCGTGCTGTAATAAGAAAATTTATTCTAGTCTAGTCTTGATACATTTTACTTTTCTTGAATGATTCATGGTCTTGGCATGGATTGATGATGAAGTTTGATCTGTTGCTGTTCTAAAAACTTCTTGAATGATTTTATATTGGTTCGTCGATACTACGGATTACCAAATGGCACTTGTTAATTAGGCTAACAGTTCATTCTTTTCACGTGTTACGGTAATTAACATGTATTTTAATTTTAATTTCAATTTAGCACTAACCATTCATTCTTTTCACGTGTTGCAGTAATTAATATGTATTTTAATCTCAATTTAGCACTAACCATGATAAATTAACGTGATTTGCAAGTAAGGTTTTATAATGTGTCATTTTATATTCCCTAGGTTCGTATTTCCTAAAGGTTTTATGGGAGTTCTATATCCATTCCTAAGGTTGCTCTGATTTGAATAACCAAAATAAAGTGCAGTTGACTACTTTTGCAGGAATACCTTCTGGATATTTTTATCTTGTCAATAAAATAGGCATGATTTCCATAATTACCTTGATAAGCAGCAATTAGCGATCCATTCAAATTCGAAACTTGTATGATTAGATATAGTTGAGATCAATGGTAGCGGTATTTGCAGAATATTTTATGATGTTCTTGGTAAGAATCTTTTGGGAGTTGCATCAACACCTGAGTCTCTTCCAGGCTTTCAAAGGTTTATAACCAGCACTCAAGAATATAGATACAGATGCCACTTTGCATTGTAGAATAAATTTACATCTCTGGGAACAGAGGCTTCACCTTGGAAAGGGTCGCCACATCAAGTTTTCACTCTCAAAGTCAGAAGTGTCGCCTCGAAATTATGTATCTTGTTTCCTTGGATTGGTGGTTTGAATGATCCAACAAAATCTGGGATTACCTTTTTTCTTGTATCATGTTCCTAATATAAGAGCTTCAATATGCGTCAAAACCAAAACTTATCAGTCCCTTGCAAATCACATGCGCGCTGCTCACAGTCAAGCTTGCCCCACCGAGCATCAACCCGATCACATGGAAATTTAGGCTTGCTCAAACTGTATAAAATTTTTGGAATTTGCTTGAGAAATACAGTAATATGTCTATGCACTGTCAATTTCTAAAAGAGACAGAAGAACTAATATGATGAAGAGAAGTTTCAACTTAAAGACCCATTAAAGAAAAAACTGGGAAGCAATTTACTATAGCAGTTCTCTCACTGAATGCATACTCAACTCCAGATCTTTCTTTAATGAACATCAAGAGGACTTCTCAAGTTCATTTATGAGCAGGGAGATGTAAAGGTTATGATTGGTCGGGTTAAAAAAAGGAGAAGTTTCAAATAAGATTGTTAACAAGATTCAAGTTAAAGGATTTGGAGCCAATGCAATAATATCATACTTAAAGAGCTTGTCCTTTTTCTTGACATGAAAGATGCACAGAAAGAAAAAGGAAAAACCTTAAGATGCAGTACCTTCTATTGACAATATTGTGCACGTGACATAACCATTGTGAAAATTCAGCTTGAGATCCAGCTTGTACAGGATTTGCTCTGTCAAGAACATGAGAAAAGTTCATCAACATACAGGAAAAAACTCGTTCAGCTTTTTGAGCATTTCATGGCAGCAGACTAATTGGTTTCTGCCCTTTAATGTCCACCAGAGACTCAATTGCTTGCAATTCATCTCTTTTTTCAATCGACTCCTTCGCTTTACGTACACGGCCACCATAAAACTTAAATGGGAAAAGGTTGAAAAAGATGAGAGAAAAGGAATTTGTCACTTGTCAACAAGAACTACATTTTGGGAGTAAAAGGATAGTTAATACTACGGTTTTAGCGGAGAAAACAATAAAGAATACAATGGAGGTCAATCAACAAGTGGGCCATCACAAAATTAAAAAGATTTTTATAAATAAGTGGAAACTTGTCCATCACAGGCTTAAATATAAAGTTCGGCCGGCGTGCGTCTCGGGGTTAAGGTGCAAGACACCCAGGCGTGTGCCTCGGTGTTCGCAAGAAGTAAAATCTGTAGTGTGCCAGAAGGTGCTTTGCCTCGCCTTGGCACAAAGCATGACTTGAACCGCAGCCAAACCGCATTTCTAAAAAAAAATGCACCTAGCAAAGTCTATCATGTGGAATGTTAAGCCAATCCGGTGCCATATAGGTTTAACAGTTTAGAATTGGAAAATAAACAGGATAATTCTGCAAAAAGAAAATGTACCTATTGCTAAACCTCATAAATTAGGTACCTTAGAACTTCTTTGAAGTGATCTGCACATTCGTTGCAAGGGTAGATGCGAGATAATATTGCCATCTGCAGGCAAACAACAAAAGCAATCCTTTAGTTTCTAAAAGCCTCAATTTTTACTCCAACCGTATGAGCAGAATCATTATGTGATACAGATATCAAGGTCGAGAAGTATATAATGGAAGAACTTACTATAAAATGGACACATCAATGTGTAACACTTCTCATTGCTTATGAAAAGCACAAGAAAGAACGGAATTTTGTTCATTATGAACTAGTGATAAGAGGAAACTATTCTACCCCTAGATAATCAATACTAGCAGATTTAGCCCTCAACTTTCTAAAGTAGCTGCTTTGACCTAATGTGATATCATCTTTCAAACACAAAATTCTAAGATCAAGAAAAAACAGTCATTTAGGTTGACTGAGTTACCAGTTCTTTCACATCCTTCCTTTGTTGTCTGGTTGGCTTGTCTGGATACTGGAAAAAAAGAACAAGTGAGCTCATGATCATAAAGGTCAACAACTAAGAATATTCAATGAAGAAAAAAGTATTACTTCGAGCACTCAAAAAGGGGGAAAAAAAGAACCAGACGGATAAGGATTACCCTGTGGAACATTATTGTATAATTACACTTTCAACAGACATTCTTTTTAACCGTGGTGTCCAGGATTAAAAGACATATATATTAACCACCAAGAGCATCAAGATTCAGGTAGACTAAATATATAACATTGTAGAATAAAATTAAAACTAGAACATGAATTATCAAAATAGAAGAGTTGATAATCATGATCACACAATTAGAGGGGTAATAAGTGGTCTCACCTAGCTTAACTATGTCAAGAGTCCCACATCGGTACTAAAAAGGATGGGTGGTCTCTTTATATGGCTTGGGCAATCCTCACCTATTGAGCTAGCTTTTGGGGTTGAGTTAGGCCCAAGGTCCATTTCTTTACGGTGTCAACATTATTAATGAACATGTCTTACTTCTAAATATTGTTCAACTGAAATGCCTAAACAACTTGGCTAAAATTTCTCATTGAAAGGTCTTTACAGATGAGTAGAAAGAGAACTGCTGCTATAGAAAAGGTGGATACGTGACCTGAGCTCCAAGAGTGTGAAGAAAAGTCCAAGTAGCTCTTCCAAGCTCTTCTTTAGTCACCGGGCCACCACTTTTCTCCTGAGAAAGATGGTTGATTAAAAGTTATTTTCACTAACTATATGTTGAGACTTTCTCTTTTTATTAAAAAGACTAATACATGTATTACAGCTTACTATGAGAACTTCATCAAACAGTTATTAGGAATTATCTACATACCTCCAGTCCTATAACTGGTACCATTGTCAAAAAGGGCAGCCGGATGCACTAAGCTCCCGCTATGCATGGGATCGGGGTCCGGGGAAGGGCCGCAACCTTACCCTGCATTTCTGCAAGAGGTTGTTTCCACGGCTTCGAATCCGTGACCTCCTGGTCACATGGCAACAACTTTACCATTTACACAAAGGCTACCCTTCTCAATAAAATAGCTCAAAACCCATTTCAGCAGTCAACAATATTTTTACGGTATAATTTAAAAGAACTCTCTATGAGAACTTTCATCAAACACTTATTGTGCATTATCTGCATACCTCTAGTTCATCACTACAACAGCACTAAACAATGCAAAACTAACAGAAAACATTAAAGACCCTTAAAAGTACCTGTTTGGGCAATTCATAATGTTGAAGCAGCGTAGAAGTAGCAGGTTGATTCTTGGAAGAAGATGAAGAGAGCGAAGAAAAGGAGTGGTGATCATTATTATTATGACATGAAGGAACAATTGGGACACCTATGTATTGAGCAAGTTGGGTTTGTATACAGTTTGATATTTTCTCGTATGTCTTGAACAGAAGTTGCAATGGATTTTCAGACATGGAGAATTCTTTGACAGAAATGTTCTCCAAAAGTGTTTCACCTCTGATTTTCCAAACTTTTTCGAATTTGTGAAAATAACCCAAAAGTACAAAACTTTATATATTAATCCATCCGTCCCAAAATACCTTAATTGTCTCAAATACTTGTAGTTTTATTTAACCAAGATAAAATTAAATAATTTTTCTTCATTTTATCCATTCATTAATTAGCAACATTTAAGAGATTCTATCATTGATGAAGTAAATATTTATGAGAAAAATTCAAAAATATACAATTTGTTAATTTACATTGCAAAAAAAAGCTTAAAATTTACATTACAAAGCTTTAGGGGCAATTCGCATGATTTTCCCCTAAAATAGGGTGGTCTTTAGTTTTTGCCCCTCAAATCGCTGGTCTTTCATTTTTTACCTTCGCCTAAAAAATGACGGGAAATATCTTTGAAGTTGTGGGTTCGAATCTCAGCAGAGTCAAAAAGAAAAAAAAATCGCAAGACAAGATTTCATTAGAAAATATAGCTATTCGGCTAAAGTTGTATAGAAATTATGCCTTAAGGGACATAGTTTATATGTAACTCTGCTTGAAGGCAAAGTTACGTTGAAAAATAAAAATTATGTCTTGTCCGGCTAGTTATATAGAGATTATGCCCCTATATAATTTTGGCCGAATAAGCATAATTTCTATGAAAATTTTGCCTTGTGAATTTTTTCTGTTTTTACATATGCTGGGATTCGAATCCAGAATTTTTGATTTAGTAAACAAGCGAATAAGGGTATTTTGGCCTATAAATTTTTATTAAATGAGAAATAGGGGTAAAATTAAAGACCATCGAATTGAGGGGTAAAAATTAAAGACCAGTCCGTATGAAGGACAATCGACGCAATTTTTAGCCCAAAAATACTTTTATATAGTGTTATATACAAAAAGACAAGTACATTATGTATATAGGTGCTTCAAGGTGTATACATATTTATACACATACATACATAAAGTAAACAAGACAGATACATTATGTATATAAGTGTATAAAATGTATAATATTGTATAAGAGGGGTGTATACACCCATATACACCTTTATACACTATTATATACCCATTACCCATGACTCTCACGATTTCTCCATCGTCAACCTCAATCACTTCCGGTGACCCCCACCCCTATAATTTCTTCGTCGCCATTGCGCTCCACCACCGACTACTCCACCACCACCTCAATGAGTTTTTCGATAGATCTAGATCTAGCAAGGATATGTCTAGATTTAGGTAATTTCTTATCAGATTTGAGCCACCGCAGCGGAGGAGGCGACCAGATCTGAGCCACTAAAAACATTGCGGTAGTTGGAGAAAGAGAGAGGAAGCGCGGCAGAGAGAGGAGGCGTTGTAGAAATGAAGCGCGAGAGAGAAGGAAGAGAAGGGCAGGAGAGAGGGCGGTAGAGAGGAGGGAGTGGGTGCAGAGAGAGAAGCTGGCGAACTCTCTCTCTATCATTTTCGGTGGTGTCGATCACCCGACGACAACGACATTGGGAGATGCCGACTATTAGGGTCCGACGAAGAAGAGAGAGGGGGAGGAGGATGGAGTGAGTGCAAGAGAGAGAGAGAGGGGGGGGGGGGGAGGAGGAGGGAGTGAGTGCAGAGAGAGAGGGGATGAGGAAGTGGGTCATTTTTTGTAAGATTTAAAAAGGTGTGTTAATTTTGATAGCATTAGTACACTAATTAACATAGAGTGTAATTATTCTAATATTTATTGATGAGAGATTACATGATGGAATATGTTAAGACGGTAAAACAATCAAAATGTTATCTTTATAAATGCTTTCTTAAGGGGTGTGTAAATTAAAAATGCGACAGTATTTTAGGACGGAAGGAGTACTACTTACGAATCATTTGGTTAGTAGCATAAGAAAAGTTACTCATGGCATTTGATTTTAAATACTATGTGACATACTTTTTTTACTCCGTTTTAAAAATATAATACTTTAAATTACATAATTTATCGTTGTATCTTTTATTTTATTCTTTAATGAAGTGATTTATAATCACAAATATATCTAATTGTTTTAGATCATAAATTTCAGAAGTGTTTCTTCTACTTTTAAACTCTATGCCTAATTATACGCCCCACATAAATTAGTAGATACATTATTGTCTTCATAAGAAAACAAAAGCGCTAGGAAGTAGATAAACACTTCGTAAAAATGTCAACAAATTGCAATTGAGTGGACATATATTGAACCACACATGTAAGAGAAAAGACAATATGGATAGAGTGGCACATATGACTAGAGGTTTAATGATAGTTGATTAAAAATAGGTTGTTGATAAAATCCTTGTTTTTGTGTTGCTTAATGGATACGTTTAAAACATCACTAGCAACAAAGGACATGATTGAAACAATTGGTGTATTGTAAAACAGAATGATCAAGTAGCAAAAGCTTGTGTCATTAACTTGTCAATCTCCTTGAAACTATGTTGCTCATTCTCCACAGAAGTTACCACAGGTGCTCAGTGGATCCTCCAAAAGTAAAGCATTTTTTTAGTACATGACATGTGAAAAATTATGGAAGAAAATATATTATTGAATTGTTGTATCAACATGATTATACTGAGCTCTATTTATAGTCACTCCATTACAATCATTTTCCTAGTAGGATACTATATATGAAATCATATTCATATTCTACATTACAAACTTTTTCCTAGTAGGATACTATATATGAAATCATATTCCTATTCTAACACTCTCCCTCAAGCTGGTGCATACAAGTCATATGTACCGAGCTTGTTACAAATGTATTAATACGAGGACAAGTGAGGACTTGATGAAAATATCTGCAAGCTGATCACTCGACTTCACAAATTTTGTAATAATATCACCGGAGAGTATCTTTTCTCTGACAAAGTGACAATTAATCTCAATGTGTTTAGTCCTCTAATAAAATACCAGATTTGGATAGGAATGCTAATAAAACACTGAGTGATCAACTTCACTACAAGTCATGCCAAACTCCTGAATTACTGTGCTGAACTTTCCAAACCAGACTCGAGGAGATTGTTTCAGATCATAAAGTGTTTGGCGCAATCGACAGACCAAGCTAGACTCCCACTGAACAACAAAATCAGGTGGTTGCTTCATATAAACTTCCTCCTCTCCTCAAGGTCACCGTGGAGAAAATAACATACTTCACGAACGTGTCCAAGCCTATTACAATAACTACACCTAGGTTGAGATCTTTCAAGACAACCTCCTCCTTGTCACTTCTTCATAGACTGTGATGTGCGATTTTCTGATCTCATCCTTAAGGATTTTGAAGTAATCATAAGACTTGAACTTCCAATTCTCGTGTTTTTGGAGTTTAATATATCAAAATCGAGAAACGTAGCGAAATCTGACTTGAAAGATGGATGAAATCTGGCAAACACAACCAAAGAAGAAAATCACCGAGATTTGGCCGGAAAAAGGTGCATGGGCGGCGCGTGGATCTGACGCGCTAGCCGGAGCTGTCACTTCGAGTGGCACGTGGTGGCGCATGAGTGGGTATTCGCCGGAGCCGCTGACTGAGTTTTGGTCGGAAGGGACTGATCTACCTCGTGGTGGTGTTGGAATTTGCGCAACACTATCCGAAAGTAATTTTGACTCGGACAACTATGTTGTCATCGGAAATATTGCACGGTGACTGATTTGCTTTCCTGAAAATTGTTGGAAATTTGCACAATAATTAGTTTCTCACTAGCTTGAACCTGATATATGTTATGGTGATGTTGGATTTTGCACAACACCACTGAATAGAGATGTGATGATAGTAGCCAACGGAAAAATTATGCGCGGTGGTGTTTTTTTTTTGTTTTTCGAATCTTCGCTGAAATATTGCACAACGGATACTTTCTTACTAATACTCTAGAGGAGAAGGACGCAAAACAGTTGTCGGAGTTGAGGCACAGGACTGTGATGACATTTTGTGGGTAGGATCGGAATGATGACACAACCCTAAGGGACAAGAAATTATGCCAGAAAAATTATCGAACCTCGAATAAAGTGGTATGGGTCAGCTTGAAATCTCTGGGCGATGCTGACAGTAAAAACAATTCTTAAAAGAATAACCGAAAATAGCCTGGAATCACCGGAACCCTAATTCCGACGATCGAAATCTGTTAATTGTTCATGTCGGGAAAACACTGTTCATGCGGCATTGTTCACGCGACACTGTTTATGCAGTACCGTTCACGCCAATATTTTTTTATTCCGGTGATGATATTCTATTATCTGAAGGAGAATATTTTATTTATAAATATTTGAAAGTTCTCTACAATCTTCACTCTACCATTATCTTTGGCCAGACGGGCGACACACATTGACTAGTGTTGCCCGCCGGCAACTGAAGCTCTTTAATTTTCTACCAAGATCGTAGAAGCTCTGATACCATGTGAGAAAAATACCAATATACCGTTTCACACATTGGCTAGTGCCGCCCACCGGCAGCAGAAACACTTTGATTCTCTACTAAGATCGTAGAAGCTCTAATACCATGTGAGAAATTATGGGAGAAAATATATTATTGAATTGTTGTATCTACATGATTACACTGACCTCTATTTATAGACACTCCATTACAATCATTTTCTTAGGAGGGTACTATATATGAAAATCATATTCCTATTCTAACATGACACACATGTATCACATTTTTTGGAGAATCCGAGCAACATAGATTTGAAACAGTACCAATTCTCATGAAGCAAAAGTTTCAAGGAAAGTTACTTGGAAAATGTATAATGATGCAAACCACACATTCACACTTCTTGCCAAATACAAGAACACTATCAATAAGATCCTGAGCAGATACAGGAAAATCAATCTCTACAACAGAATCAACAATTTGTTTGGCATCACAAAACTATTGATCAATGCTCATAGTATTACACATTAGAACTAAGTGACTTGAAGTTTATGTATCGATTAAAACAACAGAGTACAACATATCAAAATCGTGGTAACAGTAAGTAAAAGGTAGCTACAAGACATTCTTACATTTCGCGCAACAAAAAATTGTTCAATTTTGTCTGCTCTCTATTTATTTACAGTTACTAGAAAGAAAGAATTGCTAAAATACTAAAGGCCAAAAGGAAAGTCAAAGAACCTCTTTAATTGTTTCCCTTGGGAACCCAAGTGGAAGTTGAAGCTTCAAAAAGTAAAAAACTACCAAGTGTAGAGATACTCATGAAAGTGAACATTCAATCTGCATAATGGATCATGAATTTCGTGCAGAATCGTCGAGCATCATTCCTTTCAGACTCTTAGCCAACCAGATAGCTGTCTCCCTCGGTGACACCTTGTCCTTCCCAAATGGTTTAAGAACAACAGAGAGCTCTTCTAATCTGTTATTCTCTAGCAAGTCAGCCGATAATTCTAACAGTCCTTCAAGTGCCTCTGATCTCTGCCTAAACGATTTGACATCTAATATTTCCTTTACTGGTCGTTCGTCCTCCACAAGTGTTGTGTTGGTCTTTGCTGGTTCCGAAGAATCTAATCTTTGACGTGAAGAGTTGGGACTGCTCGGGTTTCTAACATCCATTTCCTTATTATGGACACTATCGGATATATTGGATTTAACACTAACCGATCCGGAAGTAGACGATTCGGAAGCAGTAGGAGAAGCTAGATTTCTATCAAGCTCGTCTTTTACTACATTCATAAGTTTCCCAACATCAACATTTCTCTCCACAGTGTCAATCACCGGTTGCTCGATACCCACTCGGAAACTACTATGCCTTATGACATGTATGATATCATCAAAAGCTGGTTTGAGCTGAGACGAAGCAACTTTTTCAAGAACCACATTCTGTGGAACAATACCCTTGTTTTGGCTGGCTGAAATAGGAGAGGTGGAAGGGGAGGCACTTTCGGGTATTGAGGAAAAGAGTTCCTTGGGAAAAAGCTTGCCATCGCCATTGGCTTTTGAGGTAAGTTTAGAGTGGGGCAGATTGTTTTGGCTTGAGAAAACGAGTGGAGTAGCAGGAGAGACACTTTCTGTTGTGGAGGACGACAACTTTGCCATAGACTTGTCATCACCACAGGATGTTAAAGTGGGGTCCATCAGATGCAAAGTATCCATCAAGCGCGGAGAGGCAGTATCCAAAGCTACATATGAATTTGATCTCTCCTCGCAAGCCCCAATCTCCAAACTTGGATGAGTCTCCTCAAAATTTTCAATGGAGCATGCTTCAAATTTCTGGTTATAGTCACGGTTTTCCCTTAAACTATAAGCATTATCTGAGTGTGATGATGTAGTAACTGAACACGAAGGTCTTGATCCTGCAGTTTCAGTTTCAGTAGCTTGTTCACGACTTCCACGCATTTGTTCGGAAAAGTTAATAAAATGATTTGTTGCATCATCACAAAGTTCAAATCCTTGGATCGACACTGAAGAAGAAGCAGAATTGCTGCTTTCTGTTTGCATTCCTTTTGAAACGCCTGATGAAACCTTTCGAGAATGTAGCATGCCGTTCTTTGTTGCGTGTATGTGACAACCATCAGGAGAAGAATTAGGGATCCTTTCAGGGCCTTTCTTTGTGGCATGTATATGACTACCATCAGGAAAAGAATTAGGAATCTTTTCGGGGTCATTCGACTGGTTATTTGGACCGCACTCTACATCATCATTCGCAGTATTCGAGGCATCAGGACCGGCTGGCTGTAGCCTTCCAGAAAATGACAGTTGCTTAGTCAGCTTAGGAGGTGTTCTTTGTTTTGGCCTTGTAGGTAACCGATCATCGGCAACTTGTCTTACCGTGCCAGAGGGAGAGATTCCCTCATTTCTTGGTTTAGCCTTTGGGGTGGACTCAGCAGTAGGCAACTGCAAGGAAAAAGTAATTATATACATATTATGAGATACTTCTATTTAATAGAATATTCAATTCGAAGATAAAATCTCAAATGACGGATTTGCGCGAAATCCATGTTATCTTCATTCAACCCTACAAGATCAACAATTCCATAAGCTTGGGGTTCTGTTGCTTCTGTTGCGGACATAGAAACATCCCTTTCCATATCTTGCTGACCCAGCAAACTTTCAGAATTAAATATCGTTATTGTATAGGTAGATCTGATTGTGAAAGACCTATATTACTGGATAATTCATGGGTAGAGCCAAAGCGTGTGAACTATACAAGTTTCCCAATAACATCAATTAGTTGATTAAATATAAAATTAAAGTGTAAAGTAAAGGCTCCAGTGTATAGAGAAGACCAACTTATTATACACCCCAACCCAATCCCTTGGAAAAACAAAGGTAGCACCGAAGAAATGAAAGATAGAGATGGTGGTTTTCGTTGTTTATGCTCTACTCAGGGTAAAGATCCGCCCGATTTGGATTTGTACATATAGGACAAAATGCACTAGGGATCAACTCTTAGCCCGTTTTTATTTGCCTTAGTAATGGATGAATTGACGTGAAAAATTCAAGGTGAGGTGTCATGGTGTATGTTGTTTTTGGATGATATAGTGTTGATTGACGAAACTCGCAGTAGAGTTAATGCTAAGTTGGAGGTTTGGAGGCAAACTCTGGAGTCTAAAGGGTTCAGGTTGAGTATGACCAAGACAGAATACTTGGAGTGCAAGTTCAGTGACGTAATGCATGAGTCTGGTGTGGAAGTGAGACTTGACACAAAGGTCATCCCAAAGAGAGGAAGTTTTAAATATCTTGGGTCTATTATCCAAAGAAGTAGGGAGGTTGACGATGATGTTACACATCGTATTGGCGCTGGGGATGAAATGGAGGCTCGCATGCAGAGTTTTGTGTGATAAGGTGTCACAAAAACTTAAAGGCAAGTTCTACAGAGTTGTGTTTAGACCTACTATGTTGTATGGGGTGGAGTGTTGGCCAATCAAGAAATCTGACGTTCAGAAGCTGAAAGTGGCGGAAATGAGGATGATGCGATGAATGTGTGGCCACACTAGGAGAGATAGAAGTAGAAATGAAGATATTCGGAAAAAGGTTGGAGTGGCCTCAGTGGAGGACATGATGCGGGAAGCGAGGCTAAGATGGTTCAGGCATGTGAAGAGAAGATGCACATATGCCCCGGTACGAAGGTGTGAGAGGTTAGCTATGGATGATTTCATAAGAGTTAGAGGTAGACCAAAGAAGTACCGGGGAGAGGTGATTAGACAGAACATGACGCAGTTTCAGCTCACTGAGGACATGACCTTAGATAGGAGGTTGTGGAGGACACGGATTAGAATAGAAGGTTAGTAGGTAGTATAGCGTTGTCTTACTTATCATGTACTTCGGTAGTTTCTTGCACTTTGATTTCTACTACTATATGTTGTTTCATGTACTTCGATTAGTGGATTGTTTTGTTGTAGTTACTGCCTCTTTTTTCAAGATGTTTAGACTTGCTTTCTATAGTATGTTGCCATGAGTATCTGCTATTTCTTCTTCCGACCTGCTTTGAACTATTTTTTCTTAAGCCGAGGGTCTATCGAAAAAAGCCTACCTACCTCCCGAGGTAGGAGTAAGGTCTGCGTACACTCTACCCTCCCCAGACCCACTTGTGGGATTACACTGGATATGTTGTTGTAGGACAGATGCTCCCATTACCATTTCTTTTTGTATTTCTTAACTCAAAGTCAAGTGGTAGTCGATATAAGAGGATTAGGGACTTGATACCTGATTATGCATTCCTTGATTCTCCCTTGATGCAGGAGATGGTGTCTGTGCATTAGATTTAGAAGGAGTAGGTGAATTCGGTTTTTGAACTTTCGGTGATGCTTCAATGTTAGCTTTGTTACCACTGACCTTTGCCTTTCCGCTTCTCATTGGAGAACTATGTTCTCTCATTTTTCCCTCTTTCAAAGCCAACATAATATTTTTTATAGCTGTGGGTTGCTTAGCTTCTGCATCACATTTTTTCTCCTCGTGCAAAATATTCCTAGAGTCATAGTCCTCTGCATCTTCAGGATAAGCGTCGGCTCCATGATGTTCCTCACCAGAATAGTGTTGCTCAAAGTCTTCATGATCAAGAAAGGCAACATCCGCATTGCTGCCTGTATGGTCATCATTGCAAGCCATTTCTTGCAAGTTCTTCTCACTCGACTTCAAACTATCTTTATCACTGCATGAACTGGTGCTACTTTGGTTTTCTGCCATTTTCTTTTTGGAGTCACGACCAGCAGTGAGAGGTTTTTCAGGAGAACTTAATGGAGGAGGACTAAAGGATGGTCGGTACTGATCAACATAAGGCTGCAAATATGGGTGCTTCAGGAGTTCCGATGCCTGAAAACATTGAGGTCAGACAATGGACATGACATTCTGACACAAATTTAATTGCAAGTTTGGTAAGCTTACAGTCGGCCGATGCTCGGGGCTCTTCCTCAGCATTCCTCTAATAACTGTTTTTCTGTGAAAACAATATCCAATTAAAATATAATGGCAATGAAATGCACCATCTTAAATAAGCATATAACAAAAGAGAAAAACATTCATAATGTCAATATTGAGACCGGATATGGTGTCCGCTGAAAATTGAAAAAACTATAAGTGTAGTATTTATGCATTCTGATGTTATTATATGTAGAACCCATATCAATGCTGACTAAAGAGAGAACACGAAAGATAGGAACGACAGAAAATTCATAGCTTCTCAAACTGTAATTTGCATGGGTTAGTCCGAGTAACAGAAAAAACAAAAATGAAGAGAAACCAAGCTGCTGCCTTACATTTCCAGCAAACACTAAATCAAACAAGACGAGCCCATCACACATGGTGCAACTGATGAGCTAAAAAGAAAATTTCAACTCTAACATGTTGGATTGACAGCTTTTCAATTACCCCATTTTCCCGAACTTTATTTTGATTTAACGTTGAGACTAACATAGCAATCCTAGCTTATTCTATCATATACTAATGCTCCATTTCCTCCTAAGTGCAACAGGAGAAAGTTAATATAAGAATTTCTTTATAAAATTTCAACTAGGAAAGTCAATACACCCAAACTTGAACAGGTAACATGTTCCATAAGGATTATGAGTACACATGATTTCAAATATTGCAAAGTATTTACATTTGATTCAAACGAAAGGAACTCTTTTTTGAACAGGTAAGTAAAAATTTTATTGATGAAACAACAAAGATAGTCTGGGAACAAACCCCCTATACAAAAATGATTCAAATATAAATAAAGTGTCACATGTACCACGATGAAGGAGAAGATAGACCATATCAGAACAATTTTTTTTGATAAACGAGAAATTCCCGGGGTATAGCGGGGGGGGGGGGGGGAGGCAATTCGAAACCGGTGGATAATGGGACCATTGCAGAACATTAACAGTCACAAGAAAGGAAAGAAGAAGAAACATTAGCAATATATCTACAACATACAATTGTTTCCTAAGACAAGACTAACTATTCATACACAAGTTATCAAATAAACACCTACGAGCAAAAGCTTTAGCTCAAAGACAAATTATGCTCGCAAAACAAGGCCTGACTCACAAGGATGGAGAATAACAAGGCGGCAATGGACCAATGCATGATCTGTTAATTTTGCTAATCAGTCCTGCCATATCCTGATTCATTTATAAAATGTCAAATTCAATATGAGTAGCAAAAAGGATCTCGTTTTGAGGAAACAAACATACAATGAGGTGAATATATCAGATGAAGTTGCACTTATTTTCTTTTATCATTATCCTTAGTTTGATTATCTAATCTTTTAGTTAGAGATAAAGTTTTAACCTTATTAGATGTATAAGCTAAGTTCTCAATACAGGTAGGAGCATTTGTACTTTGAGTTGACGTCTGTTAGAATCCTTGTGAATATTCAAGAATATATGTAAATATAGTAGGTGCCTTAATTTACTCATATTGTAATTAGGTAGTAATTTTCTTTCCTTATTAGGACATGTAAACATAGTCATTTAAATCCCAATAGCTTGAGGGAATAATCAAGCTGAGTTTCTCTATCTCTTCCGCTTCACATGGTATCGGAGCAGATCTCGCCGGAAACAGTGGAAAAGTTCGAATTTGGATTGATAAACTATGATGCTACATGAATTAATCTACCTCTCTATGTCTCTCTTATTCTTCTCTTCTTTCTCTCTCAATATAGTTAGTATTTGGATTAACTTGTCACTTGAATTCACTAACTTACAAACGACACACCCAATACGAAGGCCTCTATATATGCAGATTCAATTTTTTCCTTATAACAGAGAAATGCCTGACGGCAGTGGCGCACGGTTAGAAACACTGTAGATAATGGGTCTGTCCCTCTACCCTTCTCCACTTAAATACCAGGGCTTTGCCTGCAGCAGGCATCGAACCCATGACATGCACCTCACCCACAATTCACGTGATGCATTCTTACCACTAGATCAAAGCCTTGGGGGGCTATATGCAGATTAAGTTAATTTATCTTCATACGCGAATTAATCGAAAAAGACAAGAATCTCAGGTCAGTTTCCATTTCATTATACCCAAGGAGTTGCAATGGTGCTAAAAGAAACAAAGTCGAGAAGTCTTACAAATGCTTTAAATGCAGGACGGTGAGCAGCCATTTCATACATACAGCAGCCTGGTCAAGAAATGAACGGCTTTAAGACATAGAAGAAGCCCATGATAACATAGTCAGCATAAAACTCAGCAAATAAACACAAAATAATAACCACTATCCTCAGCATTGGGAAAGAAGATAACTTTATGAAATGAAAGGTCACAGTAACAAATGACAAACAGGAGGCTTGTATACTCCCAAAAAGTATTGCAAATGAATGTGCACACAGAACAACTTCAATACAATTTGATACCATTTCCAAAGTAACATTGCTTGATATAATGCATTTGAACCAGAACGAAGTAAAGGAGTTATATACCTAGGGACCAAATATCTGATTTAAAACCATATGGAATATCCGTAAGAAGTTCCGGGCACATATAATTGGGAGTTCCAACAACCTGGAATATAGAACAACACACGATCAGCTTACTGAAGACATCTCTTCCACCGGTAAGTTCTTGCTCAACTAGTTCCATCAAGTGATATCTTTCAGTATTTCTTGTTATTTTTTCCTTTAAATGTATCTTGAACATGTTCCATAAAGGGCATGTTTCAAGATATCTTTTCCTTTTTATGGAATAGACGGTCAAATTGGGAGTTTAAGCTTCTAAAATTGGATCGGGGTTGAGTAAAGAAAAACTCAAAAGAGGTAAAAATAAGATACTGAACTATAATTTCTGAAATGTGCCTATGCCAGTTATAAAAAATATAAGCCACATAAACCGATGCATGTCTATAGCTCTGCCTTTTGTTAGATACATTTACAATGTACATAATTAACCAAATGAAACGAAACACCAACTTGATTCACCCGTTCCATGCTGTATCCTACTTTCATTTTAACAAATATAGAAACTAGTTTGAGCTACATAGCTTTAGGTACAAATGACAAAGAAAAGCACTGAGTATCAGATGCATACTGAAGAAGCCAAGTCATCAGCCTTCAATGTTTTCGCAAGGCCAAAATCCCCTGGAGAAAAAAGTATTAAGGAAAAAAAATATGTTGGTCTACATCAGAAAAATCGACTACATTCATCTCTAATGCAACAAAAGAACAAAAAAAGTTGGTAGTTACCGAGGCGAACGTCTTGTTCCTTGGTCAGAAAGATGTTTGAGCACTGCCACAGAAGGGTGCAGAAATTACTCAGAGAATAGATTGGAGAGAAAAATAAATAAAACCATATTAACAGATGTTAAGATACGCACTTTAAGGTCACGGTGCAGTACGAAATTTGAATGCAGATATTCCACTGCCAACAGTATTTGAGTGAACCACTTCAGAAGTTTCTGCATTGTGAACATTTCCTTGAAGAATGAGACACCCAAAAATCGCAACCAAATGAAGTTTATACTCGTAAATTAGCTGTAAACTTGCTTTCGAGTGTCCATAGTCTACAATCTAGATGTATAATTAACATGTCCCAGTTAAATGATAAACTAAAATATATTGTCAACATACCTCTTCTGGAAAATATTGCCCATTTGCTTTTTTCATCAGTTCAGCCCTATCAAAGTACACATCGTTAAACTTAAGTTTAGCAGTTAAATTAATAAAAAATGAAAAGGTATTAGTAGACTTACATATCACCACCTTCACAATAGCCGGTAACAATGCAAACATAGCAGCCCTTCTCTACCCATGCTTCCTTGAATTCAACAATATATGGGTGTTGAAGCCGAGCGATTAGTGCCATCTGCACATCCAAGTTGCAAATAAAATCCACATCAAGAATTTCGAATAGCAATGCATTTGCACAAACTTTACACAGCGAAAAGAGCCTAATGCGCCAAATAAACAGCAAGAGCCAAGATGAGAACGTATCAAAATGAAAAAATGTACTCCCTTTGTCCCAAAATATGTGTCACTTTTCGTTTTTCGAGAGCCAATTTGACTAATCTTCGAAGCTAAATTGGATTAGATTAATTCAATATTTAAAAAATTTAATCTAGATATTCGAAAACTATACAAAAGGTACTATAAGTTGCAGTTCTTCTCATCACAAAATGTTGGGCAAAGATTATGCAGTTTTAATCTAGAGAAGCGAAAAGTGACACATTTTTTGGAATGGAGGGAGTGTATAATAGAGACAAAAGCACAACTAGAAAAACATAAGAATTTAGAGATCAAATCGAGCACGGAATCCACATTTACTGCTTGAAGTTTCACTTAAATACCCAGCATACAGTGAATTACAGATGTATAATCTTTATTAAGTGATATGAAAACACCCTGAATGGACAACAGAAGATAGACAAGAAATCAGGTAAAATCAGAATCAGCAAAAGAAAAAGGAAATTCAACTCTAAAACAAAATAGAAGTGAAAGTCAAACTCAATAGTTGATGAACATAAACTATTCAGGACAAAAAGCTATCATATTCAAAAAAATTAAGCTAAAGAAAATCTTTTCTACTTCCAGTACACTCAGTCTGAGCATAGACTATTCAGGACAAAAAGTCATCATCATATTCAACAATTTAAGCTAAAGAGAATCTCTTCCTCTTCCAGCACCAAAATTTCTGTATTCTTATTTATGGCAACTTCCAAAATCGGCTTATTTTGAAATGCGTTCTTTACGAAAATGTAAGTTTGGAGAGCAGCAGTTTGTATTTTTCTAATCAATTTAAAAAACACTTTTACTAATATTAGATCAATATTTTGTGTTTGGCTAAGGTTTTTTATTTATTTATTAGTTTGTTCTTTTGTTTGCTTGGCTAAGGTTCCAGGCTTCTAGGAAAAAACAACTTTTTTCAACTTCGGGAAAAACAACTTCTACTATTACTCAGAAGCACCTATTTTCCCCTAAAAACTCAGCTTAACTCCTCAACTCTATAAAATAAACACTTTTAACTTCCCAAAAACTCGGACTCAAACAAGAAAGAAACCACAAAAGGCAACAACCATAACCAAAATAAAACTGAAAAACAACAACACAATGTACCTCTTGATGAGCAGATCTCCGGCAACGTTCCGTTTGTCGAGCTAATCGAATTTTTTTAAGCACATATCTATTAATTCAAACAAAACCCCACAAAGAAATTCAAGAAACAAACTCAATAAGTACATCAAAATTCAAATCTTTATAAACATTCAAATAGCAAAAATAAGAAAATTTTAATTACTTCTTTTTCTCTTGCTTGTGATTAACTAATATAGCAGCACCAAATGCTCCACGCCCAATCTGTTCCATGATCTCATAATGATCCATTTTTGACTCCATAACTAAACACTCAACAACAACTGCTACTACTTAACACTCAAAGAATCAAAATCAGTCACATCATTTTCTTAATCAGTAAAAAAAACAGCTAAAGTTTTAATTTTTGCAGATCAATCCCCCAAAAAAAAAAAATTGATACCCATAAACACAAAACACATAAAGATTGGATTTTTATTCAAGAATAGTGAGATTAGATTGAAAATGGGGTTTTGGGTATTTGAGAAATCAAATGTTATTAGTACTACTACTATAGTCTATAGTAGTATTTGGTTCTTTATTTAATGTTCGAGAAAAAAGGCTTGATCTGCAAAAACAGTTGTCACAGTTCTCAACTCTGATGAAGGCGTATGTGGAGGAGCATGTATAAAGTTTTTTTTTATGTAATTAAATAATTAATACTTACTCCGGATCAAAAAGACAGTTTACTTAATCATTTTTATATTCCTTAAGAAAATATTAACTATTAGGTAAAAATAGATAATTTGATTAAAATATCTCTAATAAAATTGGTATTGGAATTTGATTACTTAACAATTAATAAGGGTGAATTTTAAAAAATAAGGTTAATTCTTTCTTGATTTGATAAGTGAACACTTTATTTGACTCAAAAAATAAAAGTTAAGTGAACAATTTTTTTTATTAGGAGGGAGTACTAACTTTGTCCCAATTTATGTGATACGTTATTCCTCTCGATTAAAAAGAGTCTTAATAAGGACATTTCCTAATTGAATGAGTATTGAGATTTGTTCACTTACCACTTAACAAAGATAAATCTGAAAAAATAATTTTTTTTTTAATTTGATAAGTGATATTTTTTTAACCAAAACATAAAGAATAAGTGGGCTCTCTTTTTGAACAGGAGAAAGTACTTTTAAGTCTGCACACAAAAAACAATATATTTCTATATTTTAAAATAATTTATTCCTAAAGTTTTTGTTTTATATTATCTTTTTTTCATACTCCTATTATTTTATAATATTTTGCTACATTATTGTATTATATTATTTTGATTAATATAATATTTATATAAATTGTAATTTTTTTGTCATTGCATAATGACGCGCACCAATAATAAGAATAATCTTATAATATTACCAAAAAAAAATATGTTATGGTAGAATTATTAAAAGTATAAAAAAGGTTGGATAAAGTAAAATAAAATTATTTAATAATAAGTAAGAATAAAATGAGAAAAGAAGTAGCGATGTATCATACGAAATTGGACATTAAATAAAAAGACACTCTTTGATAAATTAATTTTTAATAATACAAATATCTATGAATTATAATACAAATATATATGAATTATTTTTAGATTAAAAATATTTAAAAAAATTAGATAGAGAACATAGTATTTCTCCCGATTCAAAGACTATCCACTTATCAAATTAAGAAAAAAAATTATCTTACTCTTTTAGATGTGTCCTTATTAAGTATTACATGATTAAATCTCAATACTTATTTAATTAGAGATATTGTAGTGAAATTATTTATTTTTACTTAAGAATTATTAGTATTTTATTATGGGATGTGAAAATAACGAAGCGAATAATTTTTTTGAACCGGAACTGAGCCAGTACAACATCCAACCAATTTTCTTTCTCTCTCACACAGACACACAGTTAAACTATCGTTATAAATTTTGGCAGGGCATTATTGGAATAAAAGCAAATGGTGAGCATAATGAGGGACATGGAATAGGACAAAGAACTATACTTCAACTATATGATTTTCTTTTTCAATATCCATGTATTAAAAATAATGTAAGAATTAAAATGAGAATCATCAAAACTACCAAACTTTTACTAGAATTTTTTACATATACAACCAACAGTGAAATGTTTCATCCGTAATAAATTAAGGGTCTCGTTTGGTTAACATATTAATTGTGCGAGAATTATAAAAGGGAAACTTTTAACAAATGCTTAATAAAAATGTGGTGATTAATAATGAAAATATTTATCACACATGAATTACTTACTTTAAAATGAGTTTTAGTCCCGAGCCTTGAAAAAAGTCTATCTTTTAGAGAGAGCGTTTTATTCTCCCCATATAAGTGTGACTTTCATGTGAACCCAAATGAATTAATCGGATCTCAATGGCTAATAAATACCGGATGAGAAATAAAAAGAATAGATACAAAATATTTTTAATTTTAAATAGTTTAATTACTAATGCACATATTGTTATTTTATATTATATTTCATATGAAATAAATGCGAGTATTATGTAAGATACATACAAAAACCTTAAAAAAACATACAATATGGACCGAACGTAGGATAAATCTGTTCATCACTTTATCAAAATCTCGTGAAGTAATTGTTTTTAATGTATCCTTTTGAAATTGAAGCACTAATTAGCAAAGAAATAAATAAAATTAGTGTATAAAACTAATATTAGGCATGGTATGAGGGACGAGTTATCCCATGTAGATGAGATTGAGTGGGGTAAGATGAGATCACTTATCTCATCCTCCATGTGGAATAGCTTATACCTCCTTTTATCTCATGTAGATGGGACATGGGACTGAGTGGGATAACAAAGTAGTTATCCCACCAACCAAACATGAGATTAATTCCAATTTCATCTTATCCCTTCTGCCAAACTGAGTCCTTAATACTCATCCATCTCATATTACTTGGTCACTTTTTTTTTACACGCCCATTAAAAAATCATAAATAAGAAGGGTATATTTACTACACTACTCTTATCTCTCTCCAATTAATTGCACTCTATCCCATACCCCACTTTGTGGGATTACAGTGAATTTGTTGTTGTTGTAATTAATTGAACTCTAATCAATATTAATTACTTTAACACTTCTAAAGAAAGGGAATATTTCCATCCTCAACAAAGGATTCACGTTATGAATAAGAAATTTCTCCCAGTGATGCTATTGGTAAGATGCTAGGAAAAAAGCAATCGGGAAGGGTAAAATGTTTGGGATTAGAAGATACTCCAAGCACTACTTTTAAACAAACAAAACTCATTAATTATTACCCTTCTGTTTAGTACTACTATTTGCATTGTCTGGTTATTAGTTTTGGAATAACTTAAGAACTATGAGAATCATGACATGAACTTCTGCCTAACAATATATATTAAGTTTGAGCATGATCTATGACTTCTAGTGCTGCCAAAAAATAACTAAAATTAACAAAAATGTTGTACTCGGTTCAATGTGTCTTAACTAGCATGTAAATTTTTTTCATGATTGGATTGATTAAATGTTAAACCTATGAGGACTAACATTTGTCATATGAGAAGTGACATTACCCAAGAAGATCTTTTAGCTCTAGCAATCTCAATGATAACCATTAAGATTTCTTTTAATTGAAGTTGATGTATCATAATAAGGTGATTAGTTGACTAAAGTGAATGATTTGTGACGATTTCAATTTGATGGAATGATGCTATTTCGTCTTAGTATTTTGTATGGCTTAATGGAATGTTCATATTTCTCAATTTTCACATTCTGGGTTAAGTGTTAAAACTTATTCAGATTTGTATTAGAAAAAACTCAGAAAAGTTATTTTTGGTAATAAATATATCATATCAATTCTAGAATGTATTTAAAAGTAGTGGGGGTTAAAACTTAAAATCCAAACAAGTACAGTAAATTGCGGGCGTTTGTGACCTCCCTTGCACCCAAAATATTCAATAGGCTAAAAGTTAATTGCTGTTGGAAATTTGCCTTTGGCGGGAGTTGCGACCGATCAACTTTAACGGCTTAAACACTAGTGTAACGTATGTTGGAGAATCCGGTTCTTCACACATGCATGATCTACTAAGTACGTAGATAACCGTAGGGCCAAGAATCGTCAAATTTCATTGAGAAATGAAAGAGATATTGGTTCACGAAGTAAGGTGTTTGAAGCATGGAAAGTGTGGTATTGTGTGTAATTCTCCCACATCGGTAGAGGAAGAAAGAATTGTTGTGTATATAAGACTCGAAATTGGTTTGGGATTTGGGACCCCAAGGGGTATCCCATGTGTTTAAAGGAGGGAGGACCTAGATGTGCTTCGGTTCGAGGAAAGACCACACGCGCGCGCCGCCGCCCGTCCGTCCGGTCCGGCTCGGCTCCGGCTCGGCTCGGACTCCGGGCTCCGGCTCCGGGCCGTGGGTCCGTCTTCGATATTATCTTTTTGGGCAGAAAACTTTGCCGAAGTACGGTTTGATCCCGAAGTTTCGGATGTACGGTTTGAACCGAGAATTCTTTCGGATGTCTTGTTTGGTCCCGAAGTTTCAAGATGTACGAGTTTGGTCCCACGAAGTTTCAAGATGTACGAGTTTGGTCCCACGAAGTTCGAATTTCGATGGTCAAAACGAAACGTCAAGCACTCAATTCGGCCATTTATTTTTTGAATTACTCCTCCTATAATGGCCAAATCCGTTGGTTCTTTCACCATTTATGTTGGTGACTTTACTACCTCCATAATGGCCATTATTTGGCTATTATGGAGGCGATTTTCAGCCCCTCCCTCACCTATATAAACACACCCTTACACCATTGTTGTGAACTACAAATAACGAGAAAAATAACAGTTCATAAAGCTCACGAAAATACACAACAAAAACAGTTTTCTTCCTACAACTTCCAAGCATCATTTCGTTACTCAATATTCTTCACGGTAGCTCTTGAGTTTCCTTTGCTCAAGGGTTCCATTGCTGTTTTATCTTGGGAGACAAATTGTCCGGGACGTATAAAGGATACATACGGGGCAATATTGTCTTAAGGACAGAGTGTCACACTCGACTCAAAAAACCAGTTTCCATTTTTTCGTTTTCAACAAAATTGTAATTTCGAGTTTTGTGGTTATCTTGTAATTTTCAGATTACTAGTTGAACTATTGAATCTTTGTTTATCCTTTCGAATACTTGTAATAGTTAAATACTTTCCGTACTGCTTTATAAAGTACCATAGAGCAAATCTCCCAACAACTTAAGACAATATTTGTATAGTATTACTATTAGTGTTCGAAAGATGTCGGTCAAAAGTTGTGTGACCAAATCTGGATATGGCAATGGTTTTACGGTAGAAGAGAGTGATGATGATGAACGTGTTCATGGTGTCACCGCTACCAAGGCCGGTGGAAACAAGCGCTCTCGAGAGCACGAGGATGTCAAGCGGGACAAGAGGAGAAGGATCGAAGATGTTATTCTATCTTGTAGCGAGAAGGCCTATATCTGTCCCGGACAAAGGATCCGAATAATGGTGAGAAGGAAAAATGGACACTCGGTCGATGAAGTGGACCGAAGTGAGCCGAGAATCCGAAATTGGGATAAGTATTTTTCTTACTTGTCAAGAATAAGGATTAAATGATAAGTATTTTTCTTACTTGTCAAGAATAAAGATTAAATTATGTCGATTAAAAATGGATTAAAGTAAGGAGGAATATGAAAATAATTTATATTCCTTATGCTTTAACAAATCGAAGTTTAATCTCATCTTCTTTTCCGTTTAAAGATTGGATTTTGTAAACGACTTAAGAAGGTCCGTTCTTTTAAGTGTAATTACTAAAGTGTGTAAAGTATGTTCGCACATACGAGGGAGTAAGATCCACCGAGCGTGCGAAAAGCGTTACCACTCTTAAGTAAGCGCCAAGAATTATCGAGCACCAATCTTAACGAAAGGAGTATAAAAGCTAAAGACGTTGAACTGTCATACTATTTGGCGAGAAGATCCTTCATAGGATGATATTGGACACTCGGTCACATAAAGCCTCCGGGCGGCCCAGGTGGGCCAAAATTCCTTTGATAGGATGATATTTGACACCGGTCATACAAAGCCTCAAGGCGGCGGAGTGGGCCAAAATTTCTTTGATATGATGATATTGGACACTCGGTCATATAAAGCCTCGGCGGTGGAGTGGGGCCAAAACTCATTTCATAGGAAAAGCAATGGACACCTAGTAAGGTGGGCCGAGTTTCCAGTCTGAATGATGCGAAGGCCTAAAGAAAGGCGATAAAGAAATTGGACACTCGGTGCGCAAAGCAAGCCTGGAGTAGGCCGAGTATCTAGATCACATATGATCGGTTACGCCTAACCACGGGCAAGAGGTTATTCATGTGAAGCAACGCCACCTCTAAAGTAGAAGGGGTTGGAGAGGTTGTCCTCAATAGGACTTCATGGATTGTGATCACTCTAAGATGAGGTGATACATATTCCAAACTTGGTTAAGGGACGGATTTGTTGGTCAAACTGGTTTGAGACTAGTCCAACAGTGCGTGATAACTAAGAATGGTACAAAGTATGTATGCGTAGCCAAATGAATGATATATTTGTAATCCGTGCGTCTATTCCATCATAGATTAAGACATGTTAAATAGTAAGTCATTCAAAAGCTAACGATGTTGAGATTGTTGCCTTCTTCGACATAAATCCTCAAATAAATGCGAGGTAGATGAAGAGGCAAAATCACCTTTCCAAATTCCGTCAAGGGAATAGCGAAAGAAGCACTGCTCCTCTAGAACTTAGTCACACCTACTTGGGTGATTTGAAGTTTATACAAAATAGAGGGGGGAGACAAGTACGTTATGACCTTTATTGATAATGGTACAACGTTTTGTATCCTTTGTTTATTGAAAAGCAAAGATGAAGTTGTTGAAGCGGATAAGCGCTACAAAACAGAAGTTGAAAATCAACTAAGCCTACGGATTGAGAAATTCGTAGTGATAGAGGGGGAGAAAGTAAAGCATCGTTTATTAAACGACTGCTCATTTCTCACCTCAGTCTAACGGTGTTAGCCAAGCGCTAAGCCGTACGCCCAAATTATGTAGGGCACGTCGATCCTTACCGCTAATGTGATTCTCAATAGAACTCCGCATAAGGATAAGGGTAACTCTTCGTGTGATACATGGAAAGGATCTCACATACAAATGTTGTGATGTGGGATGGTTTCATACCTAAGACTGTAGATTGCATATTCACTGGATCTGCAAATAACAGTAGTGTTCATCGCCTCTTCGCGTCAAAGAATCTTTGAATTCTTTGGAGATAACTTTCCTTGGAAAAGGAAAAAGGAGTAATTGCTCAAGGTTAACAAGAACCCACGAGGGCTTTGGATTGTCCGGAACTAGACGTTCCGTATCTACGAGGACTCGAAAGTTCTTTGGCTATCCAGGAACTTAATATTCCGGATCTGCGAGAACTCGGGGATTCTAGATGTTGAACCGAGACAGAGCAAAGAAGGGGACAAAGACTTGTTCCGATCCTTCTAGCTTGTATGGTTAATAATGAACCATGAACAATTAACAAATAATTGTTATCTCCAAAAGCGCGCTTTGGAAAGAAGCTAAAGAGAGAAATAGATTTCATATATAGAACCATACTCGTGTAATAGTTAATCTTCCTCAGGAAAAGAACCTTTGGGTTGTAAAAAGTGCTCCCTGTGAGTAGCTTCACATCCGGGGCCATTGTAATCTTACATGGCATGGGTGTTGAAACGACCTTCCAAGCTGGAGAGTTGGAAGAAGAGGATCGAATTGGTTCTTTGAAGCTGTTGGGCTTCTTCACGAACTTTCATTTTGGTCCCGAAATGTTAACATTTTGGTCTGAAAGTCTCGGATAAAAAGAAATAATGAATCGATCACGAAACATTGACTCTAAAGTTAGAAAGCCAACGAGTTGGAAAACCAACGGTCTTAGAGTGAAAATCATATTGAAACAAAGTCTCGATATGAAAGATATGAGTATCACGAGATGACATCTTAGGAATTGGATTTCTAAGACATCTAACGGGGATGGTCGATAGTTGACGGTCTCGTTGAAGCCACCAATAGATATGAATCATAGAACTGATTGGAATCATGGTGCACCCATAGACAAGGAGCGATATGCTCGGGTCACGTGTAGTTCAATGTATTGTACACACTACAACCGACACTGGTATCGTCCAACAAACAGATCGGTTGAACTAAGGTTCACGATGATCTTAATACATGATCAATAGAAGGCGTTAAGTCGGATATGACGATATACGAATTATTCGCTTATCTACGGATTATAGTATTACGGATGTCCGGCGGTTACGAGAGAACACGGTGATGCAAAGCGAACATCGGATCGAAGAACACCAAAGTCACAAGTATATGTGTATGGTGGGTCTTGGAAAATCCTCTAAGCAAACTTGCATCGACCGATTCATGATGGTATCGGAGTTTATCGCTTTATACAAAACATGAAAGAAGTTGAGTAACTTCACGACTCATTAGAGGACGTCCCTTATTGGGAGAAACCCGTGCCTTCAGCGAGTTTCACAGCTGTGGCTAGCCGGTCGGCTTTAGGAAGGACACGGATGACGGCGTCTGGACATATCTGTCACGATCCGTCGGAGACATAAGGCCGTATGGCGAGTTGATCATCACGGGTGTCACTTCCTTATTTACTAACTAAGGGACTACCGGAGATCAAGTGTTCTGCTGTCAGGGGAATGGGCTTAAAACCCAAAATATACGAACCAATACGGTGGAAACCCAACCTTACGAGCTGGAGATCCCGGTAATTTGGTTCAATGGGAAAACTAAGTTGTAAAGGTTCGGTTGATCGCTTCGGTCGAAGTATGAGCACTTAGGATAGTGATTTACGAAAAGAAACACCAAATCCAAAGCCGTTCCGCGATAGACGTTAAGTGCTATACGGTATGGGTAAAGGTTAAGTTTTCAAAACCTGTAATGATCCTCGAGTTGAGGTTAGGTCTTTGGGAAACTTTTAATGGTTCCTAACACTTGTGAAGTGGGGTATAGCGGGATACCTTGTAGGAGACCACCTATTTAAGTGCGAGGACGGGCCGCCTCAAATTGAACGCACTTAAGAATCCAAGACGTTGTCCATGGCCAAAACGGACAAAACATTACGAAGAAGAGAGTAAGGGAATTTGTTGTGTTGGTACCGTTGTCTTGGCTTACACTAAACAACGACGGTTCAAGACATCACGTTCACGCGCGCGGTAAGTAAGTCCGATGGTATTCAACTATGGAAGGTTCAAAGTGAGGCTACCTCTCCTTATGCAACATCGGTCCGGCGAAATATTCTTTGGAAATGAAAAGACACCATGTGAGTGCGCCAAAATCTCTTTCAAGAGGGGATTGTTGGAAATTTGCCTTTGGCGGGAGTTGCGACCGACCAACTTTAACGGCTTAAACACTAGTGTAACGTATGTTGGAGAATCCGGTTCTTCACACATGCATGATCTACTAAGTACGTAGATAACCGTAGGGCCAAGAATCGTCAAATTTCATTGAGAAATGAAAGAGATATTGGTTCACGAAGTAAGGTGTTTGAAGCATGGAAAGTGTGGTATTGTGTGTAATTCTCCCACATCGGTAGAGGAAGAAAGAATTGTTGTGTATATAAGACTCGAAATTGGTTTGGGGTTTGGGACCCCAAGGGGTATCCCATGTGTTTAAAGGAGGGAGGACCTAGATGTGCTTCGGTTCGAGGAAAGACCACACGCGCGCGCCGCCGCCGCCGTCGGTCCGGTTCGGGTTCGGAGCTCTCGGGTTCGTGGGTCTCGGGTGTGGGTCTTCGATATTATCTTTTTGGGCCGAAAACTTTGCCGAAGTACGGTTTGATCCCGAAGTTTCGGATGTACGGTTTGAACCGAGAATTCTTTCGGATGTCTTGTTTGGTCCCGAAGTTTCAAGATGTACGGTTTGGTCCACGAAGTTTCAAGATGTACGGTTTGGTCCACGAAGTTCGAGAATTTCGATGGTCAAAACGAAACGTCAAGCACTCAATTCAGCCATTTATTTTGGCTGAATTACTCCTCCTATAATGGCCAAATCCGTTGGTTCTTTCACCATTTATGTTGGTGACTTTACTACCTCCATAATGGCCATTATTTGGCTATTATGGAGGCGAGTTTTCAGCCCCTCCCTCACCTATATAAACACACCCTTACACCATTGTTGTGAACTACAAATAACGAGAAAAATAACGAGTTCATAAAGCTCACGAAAATACACAACAAAAACGAGTTTTCTTCCTACAACTTCCAAGCATCATTTCGTTACTCAATATTCTTCACGGTAGCTCTTGAGTTTCCTTTGCTCAAGGGTTCCATTCTTTGTTTTATCTTGGGAGACAAATTGTCCGGGACGTATAAAGGATACATACGGGGCAATATTGTCTTAAGGAATGAGTGTCACACTCGACTCGGCAAAACCAGTTTCCATTTTTTCGTTTTCAACAAAATTGTAATTTCAGTTTTGTGGTTATCTTGTAATTTTCAGATTACTAGTTGAACTATTGAATCTTTGTTTATCCTTTCGAATACTTGTAATAGTTAAATACTTCCCGTACTGCTTTATAAAGTACCATAGAGCAAATCTCCCAACAATTGCGAAGGTCAAAAGTGTAATTTACGGAGATTTATAATCTCCGCTATTTGTTGTCACGGAGGTTGGAAAACCCCCCCGCAATAAGTTGCCGCAAATTAATTGTGATAGCAGTAACTGCGGGGGTTTGCTGAACCTCCATGACAGCAAATAGCGGAGGTTGTAAACCTCCACAAATTACACTTTTGACCTCCGCTAATTGCACCTTTTATAGTGACAAATAGTTGCATGTGCGTATTGTACATTTGCTATAAAATTCAAAATATAGCTACGTTTCATAATTTTTGAAACTATAACTATGCATCGCAAAAATAGTATGAATGTTTGCCACATTACGTAATTTTTTAAAAATAAATTACCAAAAAAGAAAAGGATTCTATTGGATGATCCCATTTCTTCTTCTTCTTCTTTTCCTCTCATTTTTGTCCCCAGACTTTGGCCACTTGGGATAGTCCCTAGTGATAAAGCCAAGTTACATACTATTGGTTCTAAAAGTGAAAGGTGCAAAATTGTTTCTTGTGTATAATTGATGGATCAGGTCGTTGTTAGGCCCTAACCCCACTATATTGTTATGTTGTGGAGTTAGATAATAATATGTAGATTGGAAACCATGTTAGTCGCTTTTAACAATCCTATTTAAAATATATTTAATTTTAAAAAAAAAATTAGAGTCAATTTTGACAAACGAGATTGAACTTCTTGTTGTTGCTGCTTCTTCTCCGTCTTCTTAAGATCTTCGGTTCTGAAGTTAGTTACCGTCAAATTCCAACTTTATACTTAAATGTCTGAACGCTAAAGTTCAAATTTAGACCTTCGGTTTGAAGTTAGGTTATGCCAAGTCTTTTTTGTCTGAATTTGAATTGCATTCAGACTTCATTCGGTGAAACTGTTAGACGAAGAGGACTCGTCTTTCATTCGAAAAACGACCCACAGAAGTCTTCTCACTTGGAATAGAGCTCACCAGAAAAAGAAAGGTTATCTCAAAGTTAAAAGCAGCTAAACTTTGTGAATTTCGATTGTTTTTCAAATAGGGTTCCTAAAAATGGTTATTTGTGCATCCCTCTCCTTTAATGCGCAAGTGGTTATTTCACAAAATTACATATAACTTAACTAACACTAATTGATCGAAAAAATTTATGCAAAAAAATAAAAATACATGTAAATTGTAATGCCTGATCATTGTTTGAATGCTTGTATTGAGTACAAGTAAATATTTCTTTTTTAATACCTACCATTTCACTTGGCTTAAATGATTAGAGAGCTTTTGAAGTTTAATTTACGTGATTGATCATTTGATTGTGCTTTTTCGGAACTCGATCGTAATAATATGTCTATGTGGTAGTCGGCAAAACATTGACTTGTATTGCAAAAATCCTTAAAGAGAACAATGATATTATTGGAGTATTTAATAGTTTCATGTTGAATCAAATTAAAACCGTAATTAAGGATACTTAACCTCAAATGTTATCACTTTAAGTATGACTTACTAATGTAATATTGTACTCCCTCCATCACATATTAATTGGTCACTTTCTCTTTTACACGCCCTTTAAGAAATCATAAATAAAATTGTATTACCACACTACGCTTATCTCTCTCCAATTAATTACACTCTACCTCAAACCCCACTTTGTGGATTACACTGAGTTTGTTGTTGTAGTAATTAATTACACTCTAATTAATATTGATTACTTTAAAAAATAAGTAATATTAAAGGCAAAGTAGGAAAAACTTAATTAATTCTATCTTGTTTTTATAAAGTGGCTAAGTAATTTGGTACGGATAATTTTAGTAATGTGACCAACTAATATGGAATAGAGGGAGTAATCATTAAATTACTCTAGCGGTCGTAAATGATTTAATTGATTTATGAAGCAATAGTAATATTCATATATTGAATTTTCTTAAAATCAGTAAAATCGTTACTTTATTAGCCCAATTACGTCTTAGAAATTAGTCAAATTACTTAACTTCTTCTTTTTGAATGGTGTGTCTACTTATGCCATAATAAAAGAAGAAAATTAATTTTGGGTGCTTCTGCTACATAGTACTACTCCATCTGTCTCATCTTACTTGTCGTTTTAGGAGAAAAAGATTATCCAAAATAGTTGTCATTTTAGAAATTCAAAACTAAAATTGACAATTATTTTTAACGATACCCTTAACATTAAAAGCATAGTTCTTTTGAAAACTGCTTAATTCTCAAAAACCATCTAGGGGTAACTAATAAACCATACTTTATTTTAATATTTTTTAATGAAAGTGGAAAGATGTAAAACGACAATTATAATGGGGACAGAGGCCGGAGTGCTGCTAATTAAGGCATATAAAGAGGGACTAACAAATTATGAGAGAAACATGAATGCTATGATACACTTCTAATTTTTCAAATATTATTTGTGTGTTTCAGCATTTCATCACCAAATGGGCAATATTCATGTAATCATAAGCTTATGCGTTTAATGTTGCACTACAATATGATTTAATTGTTGGAAATTTACTAAATGTAAAAATAAGTATATCCTATTAATTTATGACTCGAACTATTGGGCTTGCACGTCGGAAACGTCGTTTCACACACGTGCACACGTAGTGCCAAGTATCGCAAATTTCATTAGTGAAAGAGATATTGGTACGTATGTAATACGTTTGAGACATATAATTATGGACGGTTATTGGCCAAATGACAATGTATTCCACGTTGGTAAGTGAAGGAAGAAATGTACAAAGTGTAAAATGAAACGAGTCGGAAATCGCCGCGGAGCCGTGAAGGGCCACGGCGCCTCCCAAGCTGCGCCGTGGCGCAAAATGGCTGGTCAGCTACTGGAGCCGCGGCGCTTCGGAGGCAGAATGCTGCGACGGGAAGTTGGAAAAATCTGACGTTTGGGCTGGTTTTGGAGCATTGATTCTCCATTACTTACCACATGAATTCAGCCATTATTTGGCTGAATGTAACCCCTCAATCAAGTGCAATTACATGGCTATTGAAGGTCATTAGTTGGCTAGTTGAGGGGTCTTCTACTTACACTATAAATTGAGGCCTTTTGGCTCAATTGAAACACTACACTCAACACTTAGAAAATATTCTACAGATTTTCAGAGTTCATATTCTTCCTCTCTATCAAAGTCACTATACTCAAAGTTCTTCAAGAGTAACACTTGAGTTTCCTTTGCTCACTTGTTAAAGTTGCTGTTGTATCTTGGGAGACTATTGCTCAATACCGTAAAATGATATATAACGGGCAATCTTGTCTTAAAGAAAGAGTGTCATCACTTGATTCAGCGAATCACACAAGCAATCAGTTAAGTTCTTGATTTCCAGTTTATTGTAATTGTTAGTTTATCCTTTCTATTATTGTAATAGTTACTTACTTCCCGTTCCCTACAACAATTGTATCCAACATTAACTATATAGTTAAGAGTGCTCAAAAGTTTTGAAGTAAATATATTTTCATGTGAATATAGTAGTGATATCTATTTCTAATTCTTTTCTATAATCCTTTTATCAAACTCCTTAAGAAATATCCAATGTAGTACTAATAGCTTTTTGGGTTGTCGTGTCTGCAGCTGACAGATTTAGGATTTAAAGTTTATGAATTTCTGTAATAACCTTAAGTTGATGTACAATAATAATTAAGTTTATAATATATTATATATATAATTTCTTTATATAAATATATAGTTTAAGTAAAAACTACGTACTGAATTTACGTGAACTCATAGATTTAAGGTTAAATGCACCTTCGGTACGTATTGAGAGTTGCATGTTTATATCACAACAGGAATAACAAGAATGAAGGTTAAATTTCTAGAGGCATAAAATGCACCAAAGATAAATAATTGACATAGCCAAAGTTATTAGCAATTATTTATGCAGCTATTAATAAGAAAAACATATAATTAAAGTCATTTTTACTTTTACAGCGCATTTACTTTCTCATCAGGTACGTATTGAGAGTTGCGTGTTTATATCACAACAGGAATAGCAAGAACGAAGGTTAAATTTCTAGAGGCATAAAATGCACCAAAGATAAATAATTGGCATAGCCAACGTTATTAGCAATTATTTATGCAGTTATTAATAAGAAAAACATATAATTAAAGTCATTTTTACTTTTACAGCGCATTTACTTTCTCATCAGGTACGTATTGAGAGTTGCATGTTTATATCACAACAGGAATATCAAGAATGAAGGTTAAATGAAAGAAATAATCCCCTTGATTATTTTCATTGATTGAATAGATATATATATACAAGTTACAAAATAGGAGAATCCTATTCCTAATCTATTCCTAAAACCTTATTCTACCATAATTTAACTATACAATTATGGTAAGTGTATAACACTAATTATGGTAATTAATATACTACAATATACACATAATATACTTTCCTTAATATACAATATTTGTCCACCGATTTTTACGCCTTCAATCTCGTGATAGGTGCATTCTTGAGAAATTGCCGCTTTGCGTCTTCGGGCCGCATCAATCTCGTGATGGTCTGCAGTCTTTGATCTTTGCAAAGGTCGGATCGCACCTGCTATGATCGGGCTGCACCGCTTTGGTTTGGGACATTGCCGAGAGGCCCAACCGGGCCTTCTTTGCACTTCGTTTTTCTTTGCTTTAATCCAGTGATATATATGTGATATACACTGCGGTATATTCAGTGTATATCACATGTATATTGCTCTGTTTAACACACCCCCGCAGTCATAGCGGGCGGTTTTCGAACGCTGAGACTGTCCCTAAAATCTTCAAAGAGAACCGCTGGTAGACCCTTTGTAAAGATGTCTGCAATTTGATAACGAGACGGGACATGGCATACGCGAACTTGCCCATTTGCAATCTTTTCACGGACAAAGTGAATGTCCATTTCGATATGCTTGGTGCGTTGGTGTTGAACGGGGTTACCTGAAAGGTAGATGGCACTAATGTTATCGCAATATACCAAGGTTGCCTTATGAATGGGACAATGAAGCTCCAAAAGCAAATTACGTAGCCAACATGATTCGGAGACCACATTCGCTACCCCTCGATATTCTACCTCTGCACTGGAGCGTGATAGAGTTGCTTGACGCTTTGCCGACCATGAGACCAAGTTGTTGCCAAGGAATATACAGTAGCCAGAAGTCGATCGTCTGGTGTCGGGACAACCACCCCAATCAGCATCCGTGTAAGAGACAAGTGTGGATGTGGATGAAGGATATAAGTGCAACCCATAGTCCAGTGTCCCCTGAATATACCGGATAATGAGTTTGATTGCATTCATGTGCTCAACCCTGGGATCATGCATGAATAAAACACACCGTTGAAGCGCATACGTAATATCCGGTGCGGTAAAGGTAAGATCTTGGAGGGCCCTCGCAAGAGGCTGCGATAGCGGGTCGGGTCCTCGTATGGTGCACCTGCTGCGGCACTTAGCTTCGGGTTTGCATCAACTGGCGTGGAAGTGGACTTACAGGATGACATCCCAACCCTCTCTATGATCTCAGCAAACATATTTTCGTTGAGACAAAAACAAGCCACACGAATGACGCTTGACGGCAAACCCCAAAAAATAACTCAAAGGCCCTAAGTCTTTCATAGCAAACTCGGGCGAGCATGGTCATGATAGGCGGCACAAGGCATCGGAAGAGGCAATCAAGATGATATCATCCACATACAACGAGAATGTAGGCCAATGACGAACCACGGCGGTAGATGACCAAGGAATTATCGACTGCTTTGTGAGTGAACCCAATAGTCGAAACAAAGTCGCAAATCGTGTATACCTGGCCCGTGGAGGCGCTTAAGCCCATTTAATGATTTCTTCAACAAACAGACATGATTAGGGCGGTTGGGATCCCTGAAACCCAACGGCTGATGCATATAGACTGGTTTCCTTGAGATCGCCATGTGAAAAGCATTCTTGACATCCAACTGATGAATTGGCCAAGTCTTTGAAAGAGCCAAGCTAAGCACAGTGAGAATGGTAGCCGGTTTGACCACCGGACTAAACGTTTCACCACAATCAATTCCAACCTGCTGAGTCTTACCATCACCAACAAGTCGCGCCTTATGTCGAGCAAAGGATCCATCTGAATTCTCCTTATGAGCAAAAATCCACATAGACCTGATAACATTAATACCATATGAACGGGGCACCAACTCCCACGTCTTATTATCAATAAGAGCATTATATTCATCAATCATAGCAATTTTCCAATTAGGGTCATTTAATGCGGACACAGGATTGCGGGGCAAGGGGGATTTAGAGACATCAGAATGTAAATTAAAATGTCTTTTAGGTGTAAAAATACCCGCTGACTTCGAGTGACCGGTCTATGACTCGAGGAAGAATTGAGTGAATTTTAGGAATTTTCTGGGCTCGGGACGGACTGGCCAGCAGGTAGTGGGTCTGCTGGCCCAAATCGGTAGCTATTTGGACTCATCGAAATTTGGACCGGTTCCGAGTGGGGCCGGACCGGCCCAATTTCGGAACTGTTCCGATGGTCGGAATGACCGGGCGATGCGGTACTGTGGGTCCAGCGGGCAGTGGGCCCGCTGGAGGATTTAGGGTGCGGGAGAAGTCCAAAAAATTCTGAATAATATACGGAGATATTTGGTCATCCAAAAAATTATACGACTTAGGCTCGGGAGTATGAACTTTCGTAAAAGGGAATTGGGTTTCATCAAAAATGACATGGCGATTGATAATGATTTTCTTGGAGGATAAATCAAAACACTTATAACCACGATGATTCGACGGATAACCCAAAAATACACACGGGGTAGACCGAGCCTGAAGTTTGTTAATTATGGTGGATGGGAATAACAGATAACACAAGCACCCAAAAATTCGAAGGTGAGAATAAGAAGGGTTCTTATTATATAGGATTTTTAGGGGGGAAGAATATGTCAGACCTTTAGAAGGAATTATGTTAAGAAGATATGTGGCCATTTGTAGAGCATGATGCCAAAAATATGGAGGTATGGAGGCATGTATTAGGAGGGTTCGGATAATGTTATTTATGGAACGAATTTTGCGTTCGGCTTTCCCATTTTGTGAAGATGTACGAGGACATGAAAAATGAAAATTTATCCCATTAGTAGCACAAAATTCCCGAAACTCCCTATTGTCATACTCTTTCCCATTATCACATTGAATATTTTTTATTTCTCTTTCGAATTGAGTACGAATGAACGTTCTAAATTTGATGAAGACGGAAAACACTTGTGATTTATTCGCAATTGGAAACGTCCACAAAAATCTAGAATAATCATCTAGAAAGAGAACATAATATCGATGACCCATTGAACTAAGAACAGGAGATGTCCATAAGTCGCTATGAATAATGTCAAATGGCAAGAAGTATGAGAATTGGAGTCTACAAATGGCAACTTAATAATTTTTCCTAAGGAACAAGACTGACAAATTAGAGTACGACCCGTACCCTTACAAGAAATAAAGCTATTTTTATGTAAAGCTGATAAAATAGAAGATCCCGGATGACCTAGACGAGCATGCCACATGGAAGGAGAGATGGCTGCAAAAGTTGACGGCAAGGCTGGACTCGATGGACTGAAACTAGGCATGATAGGATACAGATCCCCCCTACTATCACACATCATGAGATGATTCCCCGTCTTGAAATCCTTCACATAGAAACCGAAAGGATCAAATTCAACAGAAACAGAATTGTCATTTGTGAACTTTCAGACAGACACTAAATTTGAAATCAATTTAGGAGCATATAAAGTATTTTTCAAGAGGAGTGGTGGATTGGGGGGAGACAACGTTTTCTGACCATACCCTAGAATTGGAATAGAACTGCCATTACCAATAATTATCCCCCGAGGGGTGCTCAAATTGGAATAAGATGAGAGAGTACCTGAGTCGGAAGTCATGTGAGTAGTGGCCCCGGTGTCCATGTACCAATTTGGGTCCGGTTGAGTCAATCCCAACGTGTGCATCGCGGCCTCGATATCGGTCTGAGTGGGGCTCGCCGCATGATGGGCTTGCGGAGGTCCGGGCCAAGAACTCTTGGCCGTGCTTTGGAACCGGGCCGAAACTACCTGTTGTTGTTGCCGTTCTTTGCCGGGCCACCGGCCGATGGGCCGCCAATGCCGGGTATTGGGCCCGGATGATTGGATGCCCCACCGGCCGCCGGAAAGCTATTCTTTGGAGGTACGGGTTCCACTGCCATTGGCCCCACTGCGGGCCCATGGCGATTGTGGGCCACCGTACCCTGGCCGGGACCCACCGCCCTGTTTGTTGACCACCGGAACCGCCACCAGAACCGCCGCGTTTGCCCCCGCGATTTTTGTTATTATTCTTGCGATTATTCTTGCCGCCACCATTATTATGGTTTTGGCCCGAATTATTACAAAAACCCGAAGGACTAGGGGAGGACGCCACCATGACAACTGGGCTTGATCCGGTAGCCGCCTTTTTAGCCAAGCCGACTTCTTCCAACGTCAGCATGGAGCGGGCTTGATATAAGTCTGGAAGAGGGTTGCTTTGGCGAAGGAGAGTTCCAACACCATTATAGGCCTCCGAAAGACCAGCAACCAACTGTAGAACTAGACGATTATTTGTTACTGTGCGCCAACATTACGGAGTTGATCCGCCAACTCCTTTAGTTTCTTGCAATATGCAGAAACGTTCGGAAATTCATCCATTCGAACGAGAGAGAATTCCTGCTCGAGTGTGACGACACGAGAATGTTGGTTGTTTTGGAATATGTCACGCAATCTATTCCATGCAGCCATAGCCGTGGTATCTGGCTCCATAATCGTCTGTAGAAGGTCCACCGAAATAGTGGCGTATATCCACCGAAGAACGGTAGCATCAAGTGTAATCCATAACTCAGGATCCTCCGCAAGAAGGGGTCTAGCGGGAGGAATGATGTGATGAAGAACTTGATAAGATATAGCGTGAATTTTAAACAACTCCGCCCACGTTGCATATTGAACGTTTTCCATCTCAAGGACAATAGAGACACTTAGCTTGATATTGGAAACCGTGAGGGCAGGGTGAAAATTGTTCTTAGACATATTGAAAGAACAAAGAAGGAGGGGAAATTTAAGAGAGGTTTTTGAGAGCGGAAGACAAAATTTTGGAGAGAAAACCCGAGGGGGGGGGGTTCTCGGCCACAAGGCAAAAGTTGAGAGAAAAACTTTTGTGTAGACCTAGTCTCTTGATACCATGAAAGAAATAATCCCCTTGATTATTTTCATTGATTGAATAGATATATATACAAGTTACAAAATAGGAGAATCCTATTCCTAATCTATTCCTAAAACCTTATTCTACCATAATTCTAACTATACAATTATGGTAAGTGTATAACACTAATTATGGTAATTAATATACTACAATATACACACAATATACTTTCCTTAATATACAATATTTTTCCACTGATTTTATGCCTTCAATCTCGTGATGGGTTGCGATCTTTCGGGGGCGCGTCGCACCGTGCGTGCGTCTTTGCGGGTCTTCGCATCAATCTCGTGCCGATCTTTCTGCACCGCGTCTTTGGGCCGCACTTTGGTTTTGGGCCATCGCCGAGAGGCCCAACCGGGCCACTTCTTTGCACTTTTGTTTTGTCGCTTTAATCCAGTGATAATATATGTGATATACACTGCTGTATATTCAGTGTATATCACATGTATATTGCTCTGTTTAACATTAAATTTCTAGAGGCATAAAATGCACCAAAGATAAATAATTGGCATAGCCAAAGTTATTAGCAATTATTTATGCAGTTATTAATAAGAAAAACATATAATTAAAGTCATTCTTACTTTTGCAGCGCTTTTACTTTCTCATCAGGTACGTATTGAGAGTTGCATGTTTATATCACAATAGAAATAGCAAGAACGAAGGTTAAATTTCTAGAGGCATAAAATGCACCAAAGATAATTGGCATAGACAAAGTTATTAGCAATTATTTATGCAGTTATTAGTAAGAAAAACATATAATTAAAGTCATTCTTATTTTTGCAGCGCCTTTACTTTCTCATCAAGTACGTATTGAGAGTTGCATGTTTATATCACAACAGGAATAGCAAGAACGAAGGTTAAATTTCTAGAGGCATAAAATGCACCAAAGATAAATATTGGCATAGCTAAAGTTATTAGCAATTATTTATGCAGTTATTAATAAGAAAAACATATAATTAAAGTCATTCTTACTTTTCCAACGGCTTTTCTTTCTCATCAGCACTAGGATATAGACAAATAGTTGCCTAATGTAGCACATATGGTCCTAAAATCCGAATTAAAAGGAGGCTCACAACTCTTTGATACAAGAATGTTAACTATCTCGAGAAAGAGAGATAATATATGAAGATTATACATGTTTTTTTTTTTATTTTAACAATTCGGTGAATTTGCAGATATGAAGTGTAAAGGACTTTCTACCAATAAGTTTAACATTCCCTGGATCCGAGAAATATGTCTACGAGGTGAGGTAGAGGTAAAGAGTTTCCAACGATCAAGTAGTTCTCCATTTAGTGCTCGCTCAAATTCGAGACCTTTGGAAAAGGTAAATGATAAAGGTAGATAAGGGTAGAGATAGAAGAAAAGAGCTTCCTACCAAAAAGTTCTCCATTCAATACTCGAATCCAAGACCTCTAGCTAACGGTAGGAAAAAAGCTTCTTAATTACCAAGAATTAAATTCTCCATTCAGTGTTTGAATTCGAAACTTTTGATTATGGACGGAGGGAAAAGTCTTCCTACCAAAAAATTCTCGATTTCCCATGCTTGAATTTGAGACCTCTATTTAAAAGTATAGGGATTCATTCCACCATACCCCTGGTGGTCTAAATGTTGAATAGTGTAATTCTCTTTGTTTGGAGTTTTCTCATTAATACAATATATATAGGTGTTTACAATTGTAATTCTAATCGTATGAGAATATCTACTTTACATAATTACACTAAAATAATAATTACAGAATATATGGAGAATATTTACGTATTTCTATCACTATATATACATATATTTTGCTCGTGTGTAGGCTGTAGCATTAATATTAATTTCATCCATACCAAAAGAAACATGAAAACTTTACTGATAGTTCTTTAACTATCCCATATTTGCCATCAAAATTATACTTTATATATCTAGAACTTGTAAGAGAACTTTAAAGTGGTCAGTACTTGTTTAAACCTAAAAATAAGCCCATGTTCTATTCTCTGAGAAAACTTGAATTCTTGAAGAATTAATTGTTGTGGTCCTTGCCTTTGCAAGTGCTTAACTTATTGCAATGCCTTGGAAACATCACACATGCTTTGATACATAATTGCCAGTATACATGTGATAGTCAATAATTGTTTATTAGTTTCAATCATTTGTTTAGTATTAATCTTCAACTATAATATATGACATGTAGATAAGCTTGTCTCCTTTTTCGGTTTAATAAGGAGTAAACTACAAATAGAAATTAAGCTTATACTAACAACATGGAAAAAAATAGAGTATTATTGTACTTTACATGTCCTATGTACGTAGTATTTACAACACGATTCTGGTGTTCTTGATCAAATCAAACAAGATACGATATACTAAAATGTTAACTAATGTGAATTAATAAGTTAAAAAAAAATCTGAACTTATGAAATCGGCATTATTGTTAAGCTTTTCGATCTACTTACTAATTTAGGTCTTGTTTAAATGACAAATATTTCAAATCAAATGCCCTATTATTTATAAGTGAAGTCGAACTTCTTAAGGCCTTTGTGTGTTTCCAATATTTTTGCGGAAACCAAATCATTAAGAAAGAAAAGTTTTTCGTTTCCACTTCGATATTTCACAAATGATATATGTGCGGCACCATAAAATCTTACTCTGTATTTAGCGTTTATATTAAATCATATAAACTTATATGACTAAGTGATTTAAAATGGTGAAAATACATATTTATTAATCATGATTAAATTAGAGAAGTGTGTATACAAACACATATTATACATATATTAATTTGATGTAAATATTCGATACAGATAAGTAACACTTAGTTGAGTATGAAGAATAAGCCCAAGTCTTGAAGGAAACCCATGGGAGAAGCCGTCTAAGTGCACATATACGCAATGTTGAAATCATTATTTAAGTTAAACTTATAGTGTGCATAAAATTTATAATCCACTTCGAAATAACTTCAGATGTATGTGTCTCAAGTTAAACTTATCAAAGTCATATGTCCCTGAACTTGAGTCATAAGTGGTTGAAGTTCGGTCATTTTTATCTAAAGTTCATATATTTTTATCTGAAGTTCACACACATATGATGAAGTTCAATCATTTTTATGTAACTTCAGACGTTTTGTCTAAAATCATTGAAGTTGATAGACGTAAAATTTTACCGACAGAAGCTGGTGAACAGGAATATTCAATGATTAGCCCAGGCCCAGTAATGTTCAATAATTAGCCTAGGCCCAGTAAGGAATGGTGTAAAGTTCAATAATTTAGGATTTTGTGAAGAGAACAGTTGGGACTTGACTAGAAACACATAAGAATACTTACATTTGAACAGGAAAGACATAGGCCTGTATGTTTCTCTCTATTGGGCCTCATTTACTGGGTTTTCTTTTAAAATATCAAAAAATTGCGTGGATTTCCCTTCATATGGGCTGGTCTTTAATTTTGCCCCTCAATTCATTGATCTTTAATTTTTGTCCATAATTCTCATTTAATGAAAATTTATGGGTCAAAATACCCTTTATTTGCGGGTCTACAAAATCAGAGATTCTTAGTTCGAATTTTCACAGAGGCAAAAAAGAAAAAAAATCGCAAGGCAAAATTCTCATAGAAATTATACATTGGGGTATAGTTTCTATGTAACTAGCCGAACAAGGCATAATCATAATTCTTCAACGAAATTTTACCTTCAGACATAGTTACATAGAAACTATGTTCATTAAGGCATAATCTCTACACAACTTTGGTTGAATATGCATAATTTTTATGAAATCTTGTCTTGCGATTTTTTTTTCTTTTTGACTCTGTTGGGATTCGAACCCACAACCTCAGTGGTTTTTTCGGAGGCATAATTACATAGAAACTATGTCCCTTAAGGCATAATTTCTATACAACTTTGATCGAATAAGCATATTTTCTAATGAAATCTTGTCTTGCGATTTTTTTTTGACTCTGCTGAGATTCGAACCCACAACCTCAAGGTTATTTTCGGTTATTTTTTTAGATGAAGGGAAAATTTAAAGACCATCCTAAAATAGGGGCAATCGTGCGAATTGCCCTTAAAATATTATGATATTTGAAATTTAAATACATATCTCATTTTTAAGATAATATCTATAAATTTGAATACTGAATAATTAAAATTATTTATTTCTCGACATTTGAACAAATATAAGTTATCTTCATTTAAAAACAAATAAGCATACGTGTAAGTGAACTAAAAATTAAATATTATATTTATAAAATATTAGAGAAAATTTTAACTTATAAGAAGATCATAAAAATTGTTAATTTAATGAACCGCACTCTAAAAATGGATAGTAGTTAGTAATGATGTATAAGATACTGGTCGGTAGTAATTGTGGTTGTACGGTGAGAGCTGATGATATTAATAGTTAATGGTGGTAAAGATGACCACAGATAGAGGTAGTTAGTGGAGATAATTGATGGTGATCGTGACTGGGGTGGAGGTGATTGTTGGTAGGTGGAGATTAGTAATAGAGATGTTGATAACAATAGCTATTGATAAAGGTAATTGTACAATAGAGGTTGATGGTAAGAATATTTGGCGGTAACCATAGCATACAACAATAATAACATATCCAATATAGTTTTATAAATGGGGTCTGAGACTATACAGTATACACAAATTTATTCATATCTTTGCAGATAGAGAAACTATTTTACGATAACCCTCGGCCCAAGTAAAACAGATACTCAACAATTAATGAAAACAAATGCAATAACAACATGATAGTAAGAAAAATTGGAGCAAAAGAAACAACAAGTAGTAATAGAAAACAAAGAGTAAGAATTACGAAAGTACTAAAATAATAAAAATGATGAAAATACTACTAATATTACTGGTAAGGAAAAGCAAAACGCGTATCTACTCACTACTAGCCTTCTACTCTAATCCTCAACCTCCACACCCTCTTATCTAGGGTCACGTTCCCAGTAAGCTGAAGACTTGCCTTGTCATGCCACGATCATATCGCGCCCAATACTTGTTTGACCTACCTCTACCTCTTCTCAAACCCTCTCGCACCTACCGCCTCTCACACGTCTTTATCGGTACATATGTCTCCTCCGAACGTATCTGAGTCATCTCCAACCTCGTCTCCCGCATTCTATCTGACACGAACGCCACTCTCACCTTGTTCCGAATATCCTCATTTCTAATCATATCTCTCTTAGTAGGCCCACACACCCCTCCCAACATCCTCATTTTAACAACTATCATCTTCTGAACATGGGAGTTCTTTAACTTGTCAACACTCCGCCTCGTATAACAAAGTCGGTCGAGCACTATTTTGTAGAACTTACCTTTTAAGTCCTGGTGACTTATATTTATCGCATAATACATGACCAGAAACGAGCCTACATTTTAACCGTCCTGCGCCAATGCGATGTGTAATATCCTCGACAATTTAAACAAGTGGCCTCTTGAATCTTTTTAAATACTAATAAATATTTTGAACAAGTGGCCTCTTGAATCTTTTATTGATATTTATTTCACGGTGTTGGACGCCATGTTGGTGGGAAGACTTCGTCAAACTAATTCTTCACCATTGACTTTCAGGTACATCAGTACATGTTAAGACGGGATAAAAAAGGACATATCGTAATTCGTAGGTACACTAATCCATGAAAATTAAACTATACTAATACCTTTTCCTTGTCCATGCTATGCAATTTGATTAGATACTGAATTTAAATCAAAGATTTTTTTAAAACTTATGGCATGCTATATTGTTCGTGTAACTATAATACTTAGAATTCTCATCATAAAGTGACAAAATATTTGTGTGCTATAAAAATTAAATATTATATTTATAAAATATTAGAGAAAATTTTAACTTATAAGAAGATCATAAAAATTGTTAATTTAATGAACCGCACTCTAAAAATGGATAGTAGTTAGTAATGATGTATAAGATACTGGTCGGTAGTAATTGTGGTTGTACGGTGAGAGCTGATGATATTAATAGTTAATGGTGGTAAAGATGACCACAGATAGAGGTAGTTAGTGGAGATAATTGATGGTGATCATGACTGGGGTGGAGGTGATTGTTGGTAGGTGGAGATTAGTAATAGAGATGTTGATAACAATAGCTATTGATAAAGGTAATTGTACAATAGAGGTTGATGGTAAGAATATTTGGCGGTAACCATAGCATACAACAATAATAACATATCCAATATAGTTTTATAAATGGGGTCTGAGACTATACAGTATACGCAAATTTATTCATATCTTTGCAGATAGAGAGACTATTTTACGATAACCCTCGGCCCAAGTAAAACAGATACTCAACAATTAATGAAAACAAATGCAATAACAACATGATAGTAAGAAAAATTGGAGCAAAAGAAACAACAAGTAGTAATAGAAAACAAAGAGTAAGAATTACGAAAGTACTAAAATAATAAAAATGATGAAAATACTACTAATATTACTGGTAAGGAAAAGCAAAACGCGTATCTACTCACTACTAGCCTTCTACTCTAATCCTCAACCTCCACACCCTCTTATCTAGGGTCACGTTCCCAGGAAGCTGAAGACTTGCCTTGTCATGCCTGATCATATCGCGCCCAATACTTGTTTGACCTACCTCTACCTCTTCTCAAACCCTCTCGCACCGGCCTCTCACACGTCTTTATCGGTACATATGTCTCCTCTGAACGTATCTGAGTCATCTCCAACCTCGTCTCCCGCATTCTATCTGACACGAACGCCACTCTCACCTTGTTCCGAATATCCTCATTTCTAATCATATCTCTCTTAGTAGGCCCACACACCCCTCCCAACATCCTCATTTTAACAACTATCATCTTCTGAACATGGGAGTTCTTTAACTTGTCAACACTCCGCCTCGTATAACAAAGTCGGTCGACCACTATTTTGTAGAACTTACCTTTTAAGTCCTGGTGACTTATATTTATCGCATAATACATGACCAGAAACGAGCCTACATTTTAACCGTCCTGCGCCAATGCGATGTGTAATATCCTCGACAATTTAAACAAGTGGCCTCTTGAATCTTTTTAAATACTAATAAATATTTTGAACAAGTGGCCTCTTGAATCTTTTATTGATATTTATTTCACGGTGTTGGACGCCATGTTGGTGGGAAGACTTCGTCAAACTAATTCTTCACCATTGACTTTCAGGTACATCAGTACATGTTAAGACGGGATAAAAAAGGACATATCGTAATTCGTAGGTACACTAATCCATGAAAATTAAACTATACTAATACCTTTTCCTTGTCAATGCTATGCAATTTGATTAGATACTGAATTTAAATCAAAGATTTTTTTAAAACTTATGGCATGCTATATTGTTCGTGTAACTATAATACTTAGAATTCTCATCATAAAGTGACAAAATATTTGTGTGCTATAAAAATTATTTTCAAATCTAAATGAAAAGGACAATCGTGCAAGTTTGAAGGTTTCTTCGATAATAGTTCATTAAATAAATTTCTTTTCCTTTACTTGGAATCTTCTATGCTGATACATCTATAAAGAAAAAAAAACTTTTTTCTTAATTTTTTTGTCCTTTTTCATAACTTGTCATTTAAATAATTATTTAAACAGCTGTTACTCCCGCGGAGTTGACAATTTCCTTCTTCTTCTTTGTTGTTTCTAGGGTCAATTCTTGATTTGCCATTTTCTTTCCTAATTTCTCCACAATGTTTCTTCTACTAATATTGTATTAATTAAAAGAAGATAGTATCATTGTGAAGAAAATATAGTGGGGATGGAGAATCCACCGGAGTGGGCCGGCGGCAGAGGGAGGAGGGTGGTGGTGATAGGCGGAGGAGTGGCGGGTTCCCTTGTTGCCAAGTCTCTTCAATTTGATGCAGATTTAACTCTTATTGATCCGTAAGCTCATTTCCAAATTTTAAATGCAATATTTTATATGTATAGATCATTTTTAATCAGCTACATATGTGGAGACTTATATGTGATTATTATTATTATATTAATAAACGTGGTGTTCGAGTCATCTTGTCCGCACCTTGACTAGTTCCACGGGGTATCTAATATCTCCACTAGCACATATACCATGTAACTCTGTTTATCAAGGTTTGAACGGATAGGAAAAAGTTACCTAGTATTTTTCTATGTTGCTCGGACTCTTCAAAAATGCTAACAGGAGCGTGTCGAATCCTTCAAAAGTAGTGCATTTTTGGAGAATCCGACACATGTGCGGAAATATTTTTGGATAGTCTGAGTAATATAAGACTGATTTTGCCTCCGCTTCGAAGAAATTCTGGTTATATTCACATTGAGAGTAGTGGGAATGCCAATTGACTTGATTGACTTGTTACTTGATGTTATACTCGGCCTCTGTTTCATTTTATATAATGGTATTTGACTGAATGTGTGGTTCAAGATAAAAAGAATATCAGAAGTACCCTTAGAACTTGTACTCTTAGACATGCCAACCATGGCATATTTACTGCTACAAGAACATGTTTTTAAAGGTAAAATGGGAAGTTCAAAGTTAAGAGTTTCAAATACAAAAAAAATATCCTTCTTCTTTGGACAGATTAAATAGGAAAGAACATAGTATAAAATTGAATAAAGGGAGTAATTGTTTTTGAACTTTTCATCTCTATTTGTTGATAAATTTTGTTTGCTTACAGAGTTTAGATAAATTCTGGATGCAATGCCAAAGTTATATTCCCCCAAAAGCTTGGATTTTAAAAAAATACAACACATTGGGGAAAAAGGCCTTCATAGTTAAAACATATGTTGCTTTCCGGGAGTGTATCTGATCCTCCAAAAGCTTTTGCATTTATGGAAGATCTGACACAAGTGCGGCAATACCTTTGGAGGGTCTGAGCGACATAGGTGAAAAATGAAGAAGTGGACCTAGTGTGTTTCTTGATAGGTTTAAGGCAAACATAAGTAAATTACACATATTGGGAAGATTTACTCTAATGCACTACATATGGTTTGTTGGAAGCTGATAGATTATATTGAAATATTGGATTATAACTATACCTTTCAATTTGGTTCGATGTGTATTAATGGGGTAGCAAACTTGTTAACAGGAAGGACTATTTCGAGATACCATGGGCAAGCTTAAGAGCAACGGTAGAGCCTTCGTTTGCCGAGAGATCACTGATCCACCACAAAGATTACCTCGCCAATGGGCGTTTCGTAGTGTCCGAAGTCACTAATATCAACCACAAAGAAGTCTTGACTGCAGATGGTCATCAGTTTGCCTACGACTATCTCGTGGTAGCCACCGGTCACTATGATCTCCTACCCGTAACTAGAAATGGAAGAATGGAAGAATATCAAACAGGTATACATAGCATCAAGGCTTCTTTTATACAATATGAATCTGTTATTTAGATCCACATTTTTAATTTGTTCGATATACCATCTTTTCTGCTTTTTTAATGAGCAAATTACATGTATGTTTACTTTGGCAAGTTTTGCTGGAATGTTAGAAAGACAAGAGAACAGAATAGGAGAAAGCAAGTTTTGCTGGAATGTTAGAAGGACAAGAGAACAGAATAGGAGAAAGCCTTGAATCATGAACAAATTCACTGTCCTTAAAGAAATATTACCGGTATATTCTTTAGGGGATACATACAAGTTTCTTCGGTATTCCCTAAAGCCAAAAAACGTTACTGCAGAATGTAATAGCCACTTTCACGGCAAAACGAATATATAAAGAAGGTAGAAGAATCCGTTAAGGTTTGTCTTTTCCATTCAGGTGTTTCAGTTTAGCTGGAACCAGATAAACCGTATGAGAAATTTAATCCCGTTAAGTTTATCAACTTTTAGGAAAGTGATAGAAGGAAGTTAAGGCATGGGTGTTTTCTATCCATCGAGCAAAGATTCTGTATTTGTAAATCAGCGCCTCTGGCAAGTTTTCATGGGATTCAGCCGATTATCTTGATTGTGACTGCTCTACTAATTTACAAAGATGTCGGGATGTACTAGAGTAGATCTTCTCTTTTGCGATCGTCCTGTCAGGTTGTAGATTACTAGATATTACTAGTCGAAATGGCGCAAGGGTCGACTGATTTTGATGTCGTTCTTTTTGGAAATGATAAAAGAAAGCTAAAGCATGGGTGTTTTGTATCCTTTGAGAAAAGATTCTTTATTTGTAACTCCGCTCCCGTTGCAAGTTTTCAACAGGATTCAGACAATTATCTTGATCATGACTACTCTACTATATAACTAAGATGTCGAGATGTGATTAGATCTTCCCTTTTGCGATCGTCCTATCAGGTTATAGATTACTCGATATTACTAGTCATAATGGTGCGAGGGTCGACTAACTTTTGCATCTTTCTTGTTGTTGCAGAAAATGAAAAGATAAAAGCAGCTGATTCTATATTGATTGTTGGTGGTGGCCCTACTGGTGTCGAACTTGCAGCAGAAATCGCTGTCGACTTTCCTCAAAGGAAGGTAACTTTGGTGCACGATGGATCCAGATTACTGGAGTTCATCGGACCAAAAGCGTCTGACAAGACTTTAGAATGGTTGAAATCCAAGAACGTGGAAGTGAAATTGATGCAATCTGTCGATCTTAGTAATACCTCGGATGGAAGCAGCACATATTTCACTTCATCTGGAGAAACTATCAAAGCGGATTGCCATTTTCTTTGCACGGGAAAACCACCGGGTTCAGTATGGTTGAAGGAGACGTATTTGAAGGACCGAATCGATAATTTTGGAAGGTTGAAGGTCGATGAAAACCTTAGAGTTAAGGGTCATAGAAACATATTTGCCGTTGGAGATATAACTGATATTAAGGTAAGCACTGAACTGCTTATCTCTTATTTTCTTGAAAGTTTTTTCCTTATAGCTGTTAATAGTATTGTGTACTCCCTCCATTTCATTATATGTGAAGGCGTCTTTGATTGGACACGGAGTTAAAGAAAAATAAGACTTCTGAAACTTGTGGCCTTAAACATGTCGTGACATTTCTGTGACTAAAATGAGAAGTGTAAGTTAAATTGTTTTTATATGTAGAAAAGTTCCATTCTTGTTGGAACAAAATAAAAAAGGGAAAGAGTGTCATATAAAATAGAACAAATGGAGAATTAAGGAACAGACACAAAAGCATCCAATTGCACACAAAAAAAACGTGAAAATGTGGCTGCACTGATCGAGTGAAGGGTGATCATTTTTGAGTTTTATTGCAAGAGAAACTACAGTTAAAGAATAGATATATGTCGATTTAATAAGTAGGTATCCTGATATTTTTCGATAATATAGCAGTAGCCAGATTAACTGAAGCATCTAGTACTTTTTTTCGATTCTGTTATTCAATTGAATTCTAATTCCTTTTCGCAACCAGGAACTTAAACAAGGGTATTCAGCTCAGAAACATGCTCTAGTGGCAGCGAAGAACTTGAAACTGTTGATGAGCGGAAAGGAAAGCAAACTTGCAACATACGAGCCTCGCTCATCACCTAAGATTATCGTTTCATTAGGAAGGCAAGATGCAGTGGCGCAATTCTCATTCACGACTGTCATCGGTTTAGTTCCTGGGATGATCAAGTCTAAAGATTTATATGTAGGGAAAACGAGGAAGAAAATGGGGCTTCCCCCTAAGTAACATTGTTGATTTATTCATGAGATTCATCAGATCATTTTGAGTGTAAGAAAATGCTGCCCTTTTCATATGGCCAAAATTCAAGTTCTTCTACTTATATTTTGCAGTAGAATGTGCATATGAGTTCAATTCTTTGACTAGGTGTGCTATAAATATGTAATACTATGTATTATCTGTTGGGAGATTTTTCTCTTTATGGTACTTTATAAAGCAATACGGGAAGTATTTAACTATTACAAGTATTCGAAAGGATAAACAGAGATTCAATAATTCAACATGAAATCTGAAAATTACAATTGTTACACAAGTAAAAACTGGAAATTCCAGTTTTGTAGAAAACGGAAAAATGTAAATTGTTTTTGCTGAGTCGAGTGTAGCACTCTGTCCTTAAGACAATATTGCCCCGTATGTATCCTTTATACGTCCGGACAATTTGTCTCCCAAGATAAAACAGCAATGGAACCCTTGAGCAAAGGAAACTCAAGAGCTACCGTGAAGAATATTGAGTAACGAAATTTCTGCTTGGAAGTTGTAGGAAGAAGAAATTTCTCGCTTGTGTATTTTCGTGTGTTGCCTGTTTCTTTTAGCTTCTTGTTAGTCCTCAACAATGGTGTAATGGGGTGTTTATATAGGAGAGGGAGGGGCATTTCATCGCTGAAAATCGCCTCCATAATAGCCAAATAATGGCCATTATGGAGGTAGTAAAGTCACCAACATAAATGGTGAAAGACCAACGGATTTGGCCATTATAGGAGGAGTAATTCAGCCAAAATAAATGGCTGAATTGAGTGCTTGGATTTTCTGTCTTGACCGTCGAAATTCGAACTTTAGGGACCAAACCGTACATCTTGAAACTTCGGGGACCAAACCGCACATCCGAAAGAATTCGGTCCAAATCGTATATCCGAAACTTTTGGGATCAAACCGTACTTCCGGCAAAGTTTTCGGCCCAAAAAGATAATATCGTAAGACCCGAGAGCCCGAGACCCGGAACTCGGAACCGGACCGGACGGGCGGGCGGCGGCGCGCGTGTGGTCTTTCCTTGAACCGAAGCACATCTAGGTCCTCCCTCCTTTAAACACCAATATCTCTTTCATTTCTCAATGAAATTTGACGATTCTTGGCCCTACGGTTATCTACGTACTTAGTAGATCATGCATGTGTGAAGAACCGGATTCTCCAACATACGTTACACTAGTGTTTAAGCCGTTAAAGTTGGTCGGTCGCAACTCCCGCCAAAGGCAAATTTCCAACATTATCTATTCCAGTTAATAAGTATATGATGTATTTACTCTTTCCTTATTTTGGCTTGTTATTTTCTATCAAATGTGTGGAATGGCATTTATCAGTCATCTATAATTCTGAATTGGTATTTCTTTCTTCAAGAACTTTTACTCTTACCATATTTTGACAACAACAACATATCTAGTGAAATCTCACAAAGTGGGGTCTTGGAAGGTAGAGCGTACGCAGACCTTACCCCCTATCTTGGGAGGTAGAGAGGTTGTTTCTGGTAGATCCTCGGCACAAGAACAAGCGATTCAAAACAGTACTAAAAGAAAATAACGAGAATGAATAAGTCATGTCTAAATACTATAAAAAGTATGATAGAGCAGTAACAACACACAAAGAGGATATTGATAACCACAAATTAATACGATAATCAAAGTATAAGAAACAACAAATAATAGCAGGAATCAAAGGAAAAGAAACTGCAAAAGTAATACTATGACTACTAGTATGAAGGGATAAGCGGGACAACGCTCAACTACCTACTAACCTTCTACCCTAATTCGTGTCTTCTATAACCTTCTATCTAAGGTCATGTCCTCGAAAGCTAGAACTACGTCATGTCCTGTCTAATCACCTCTTCCCGATACTTCTTACCATATTTTGACTATTGCTATATATATTTCTAAGCAGTTTTTGTCCTTTAAATCTTGCCAAAAGGGAGCACTTCTGATCTCCATCATATTTAAAGAAATCCTGTTTGTTAGATTGGACTGAAACTGTGGAATTTTTTCTTAACCAGAAACACCAAGAATATCCCATCAAATCTTAAAAAATGCAACACAAAACTGCATTAAAGATTAAAAGACAAGTTACACCTCATAAAGCTTCACAAGACTCTAAAGGCACAACCATTATCTACATGTATCATCGCACTATCATTACTGCATCAATGGCATTTTATATAAGGTATAAAAGAACTACTCCATCACTACTAATAAAAGGGAATTTTCGTCAGAAATTTGTTGAAAATTTGAACTTTTTACAAGAAGTCCATTATAAACATCCAAAGGGGTCAGCTTGCTGGCATGGAGTCAAGTTTGCGGCCTTAGGGTCGCAAGTTCGATTCCCCCCTAAGGATATCGTCCTCCGGGGCACATACATGTGGTAAAGCCTGGGCGCTAAAAGCCGCGCGGGCATGTTGCAGTGTGGGTTCGGTCTCCGCCAAGCTTTAGGGATGGGGCTTGTGGGGGGGTCAACCTTGTAGCATTGATCCGTTGGACGCAAGCAGACACTGACCATGTGTGCATATCCCGCGATTTACCTGGTGGTGGGTGTCTTTGAAGGACCGGTCCCATCACCTCCGGGAGCCTAGTACCGTACTTGTGTCTGGGTACTAGCGATATGGGGGTACTAAGGCCACCCCGAGACCTGGATTATCAAAAAAAAAAAAAAAAAAAAGCGAATTTCGCACGATTTTTTTCGTTGAAAATTCCTCTTATTAGTGGTGCATATATTAGTGTTTGCCAGCTTTAAAATCATCAAAATTCCTTAGCTGGCATCAATTGCACTATAATTATCTTTTCCAAAATGATGTAAATAGGATATACTATATATTCTACCAGAGAAGTAGTGTCAGTTGTTTTTCAATCACTTCCTTAGACAAAATGCATTAATTTGCCGTCAATCTGCAGCACCAGAAAAGGGCATCAATCCCAGAAAAATTTTGACACTTAAAATAGAGCATCACAAGGATTTATAGTATATAACAGAAACTGCAAGTTATATTTTAACTTACATTCCTAGTGTTACCCTTTTTGGACTTCTCTTTAGTTATGGACTTTGGCATAGTCTCCTTGTATTTCCAAATTAATCATATTCTGATACTATTTTCCTTTTTATTAAATTCTAAATAGAATGACACATTTTTATGATTAAAAATAATTAAATCTTAAGTTTCTCATTTTACGTTTAATGACATACATTTAGAGCCACAAAAATGTCATGGTAGCATGGTAGAAAATGATTTTTTTTATATTCAAATATAATTGAACTTTAGATTTCCCATTTTATTCGTAATGACGTGTTTTTTATAGCCATAGAATTGTCCTGGCAAGTTGAAGATCACCATAGATTTCAGAAGTCTTATTTCTAAAATGTACTTTTTCCGACATATTTTATGTGACACTTTTCTTATTAGCCCATTATAAAAAGAATGCCATCTTTTTATATTTGACTTAGTTTTAAACATGCATTTTTTGAGTATTTGATGATAAAATTTACATATTTAAAAATTATATAAAAAAATACTATAACTCTACATAATTAATTTATTAATTTAAAATATATAAAAAAAGTTGAAATAAAATTATAGTCAAAGAAATAATTGTTCGACTTCTTGGTCAATAAATTGAGATACATGAAGTAGTAAAAAAAAAATCTTAAGGTTTCGTTATAAAGAGTGAAAGTGATAGTAGCGCCGTCTAATAGCTGTCTAGCTAGTTTTCTGAGAAGGTCAATTGATCCAGTGTCAAGCATCAACTAAACGTCTGTACTCTGTCTTCTCCTATATTGTCCTCTGGTTTATTATGCGTATCCAACTTTTCTATATATCTTTTCTGCACATACACTCATCATTAATTAATTTCTTGACCATTAATAATTACTAATTAAAGTTATTCGTAAATTTCATTTAGACACTCGAATTATGATTTGTTTCAATTGAACATCTGAATATATAATAAAGTATTCATATTAGATATTTTCAGTCCATATATCGAAATGATTTTTGCGTGTATTCTAAAGCGTCTATTAGGTAATTAAGTTAACCACATAAAATATGTTATTTTTTAAAATTATACACATCAATCTCAATTAGGAGACGTCTGGGGTTTTATGGCTTATTGAGATGAATGCATATAATTAAAAAAGGTAATATATTTAAAGTTATTAACTTATCTACGTAATGTGGACTCAAGAAAACACGCAAAAATAATTTCAATATTTGAATAGAAAGATCTAATATGAACACTTTTATATGTTCATGCCCTCAATTGAAAAAAAAACCGTAATTTAAGAGTCTTAATGAATTTGCTGGAAAAATTTAAGGACTGTCAACGTATTAAGCGAAGAATTTATAAGCGGTAGCAATATTTGAAGAAGTGAGGGATTGAATATATCACTATAATGTCAAGTAGTGTTATTTTTATATTTATTATACCTAATAATATTATTTTGCTTATTATGTGTATTTACATATCTAGTAAAAAAATTGAGACACCACTTGAGGGGCCCTGATAGTAGGGTAATAATTATCTTTCTAACCGTTCAAGAAAATTCGAGTTTTAGAAATAAAATTGGCTTTAGTGGAGAGTAATTAATTTACCCCAAAATGAAACTTCTCAAACATATCCAGTTGTATCAGATATCAAACATGTAATGATAACTAAAGTAAATTCTTTTCTGGACTCAAAATCTAATGATACAACCTAAATGGTATTCGTTATGTATTTAGTCACGCATAAACCTTCTTTCATGTTATAGCGTGCTTTTTAGTGCATTCATTGCTTTGAGGGATTGCTTGTGATAAGCAAAGAAGGAAGCAATCAGTTGGGCACGTATCATTTTTTTAAAATGTCACATTTATATATTTAAAAATAATTTAATTTTATTAGATTATTTATAGTCACATATTTATATAATGCTTGATTTGAATATCACATTTCAAAAATCTTCATTTCTTTTTTAAATTTCATGACAAATCAAACATTAGCCACATAAATTGAGACGGATGAAGTAATTAGAAGTGAATTGCCATTATTAATTTGTTATCTAGCTAGTCGACTAACAATATTTCCCTCTCTTCTTTAATTTCTCTTTCTTGACTCTTGATGTGATGCTCACATCAGAGCAGCCAGCATCGATAAATACAGTGCAAAGTAGCTGTAAATTGATATGATGCTAATACCCATCCATTATACTTACCTATATACGCCATCTGTTTTCAGTTTATAGAACACATTTTTTTAATCTATTTTAAAATGCTATAATAATTCAAATTATATCATATAAATTAAAATATACCATCAAAAAATCTGATAGGATAAATAAAACAAAGGCAGATTTAATATTTTGATTTAATGAATTCAGTACTTGAGTTTTATTTACTGAATCATCATTTTGTTTAAGTTATGAGTTCATAGTTTAATATTTTAAATAATTTAAGTAGTTTCAACATAAATAAATCTAGATCTAGGCTAAAAATTATTAGGTTCAAATGAAGTCATTACTATATATACTACTGAATACAGGATACCTTTGCCTTTTATACTCTAATCCTTAGAATTAAAAAAATTCTAGTAATAAGGAACGTTTTTCCTCTTTAATAGTGGGATGAATATAATTCTTTCACCCTTAACTAAGAGTTCGAGTCTTGATAAAAAAAAAGATCGATAGAAAGTACTTGTGCTTTCAATGATTTTACGTGACACAAATTTAAATTAATCAGACAAGTAAGTATCGGCTATGGATAGAAAATAAATAAGAAAACATAATTTGGAATGATCATATGTACTGCATAAAAGAATAATCATACCTAAGTAATGATTATACTTTTTTTAAGATCTCGTCAGCAAAATATATGTACTTTCTACTTCAAATGTCAAAAATCCCAGCTGTGTTATCCTCAAAATTTCATATTGGGTTGCGCAGGTGTCCTTTTGCATGAAAAATACTAGTACTTAGCACTGTATATGTTCTTTAAGTTATGATAAGATATAGTTGCAGTTATTTTGAGACAACAAGCCGTCACTCTGTCTTGTTAGAACCTTAAAGCTTACATTTGATTAGAGTAAAAAAAAAGCAAATATTATTTAAAAAGTGCTCAAGTTGTACACATTGTTAAAAAAATATTTATGCTATTAAATCATCTTTATTTATTATAATAGGTAACAAGTTTTATTATTGTGATTATAAATTTAATTTTAAGAAGAATTATCTATAAATATTTTTCTAATTATCTGATAGGATATAAAAAGTTGATACTGAGAAAATATGTAACTTAAATTCAGAAGAAAAGGTAACAGTGAAAGAGATCCCATAGTACAGTCCTACTGGGAATCTAATTTTGCATAACTAAAACTGGGAGTTGTATGGGTCTTATGTGCAGCTAGCAATTGTACTAACATGTCATTACGTCACAGTATCTTAGATAGTGCTTTTTTCTGTTTAATTATCATTGGTCTATTGTACTTTTTATTTGAGAATATGACTAACTACAGTTTTGCCTCCTATAATTAGATTCTCCCTTGTACTTTGCTTTAGCCGTTTGGCTTAAATATTTGTCATTGAAATTCAATAGACTAAAAATGGGATGTCATGATACAATATAAAATATGAGTTCGATCTTACACTCTATAAACTTGGATTGCTTTCATTTTTTCAATTTACTTTCTTAAATGACTTTTAGGAAAGAGTTTTGAAGAACAGCATCTTAATTAGTCATTTTGCTATTTTATCCCCGGATTGCTTATATGAGAATTGTATCTCACATTGAATGTGGTATAAAAATAATATTATAGTAATGGTATAAATAATCATGAATTGCTTATATTGAAATAAGATATTCAACCAAACACAGAATAAGATAACCTCTCATTTTATCTGCGGATTGTTATCTTCTATCCTTTTAACCAAAACAACTCCGAAGTATTGGCATAATTAAGGAGAAAGCAAATGAAATAAAATTAAAAAAAGCATATAGTCTATACAAGAATTTCGCTAAAGATATTCAAAATTTAAAATAGATGTATAAAAAATATTTTTTGACATACTTATGTATTATATAATTTATCGAACAAAAGGTGCTCAATTAATCACCCTTTGTTATATGTGGTTATGCCAACTGCTTTTAATTTATGAGATGAACAGCTTATGAGGATCCTATTCTATTATTGCCTCAGCATGTAGGGGTTTTCAAAACTGTACTGTCATATCATAAAAAATATACTTATGATATAAGTAACAAAATGGCTGCATGGCTCATCATTTTCTTTTTCTCTATAAATTGGCTTTTAACTTCACTTCTTCTGCATTCCATATCTTGATCCATTTGTTTCTTACTTAGCTCAAGAACTAGCATTTGCTCCATTTCTTTTCATTTGCTTCACAAAATGTCTTTGATCAGTGCCAAACATTTCACACTCTTGGTCTTGCTCTGCTTTATAGTTATGCAAGAATCTCATGGTCTCTCTCTCTCTCTATCTAATGATTTTTTGTGCATGTACAAAACTTTTTTGCTTTTCTTGATCATTGCTTTATTTTGATGTAGGATGCACAACCAGCAGCTCAAAATGCATTTTACAAAAGGAAGTTGCTTCTGTGAGACTTCTAAACAGAAAGGTTTTTAAACTTTTCTTATATATCGTTTTTCGGCCGGAATAGCACTGTGTATATAAAGTCAAAATGTTTTTGTTATGTATATATCACGGATGTTGAATCCACTTATTTTCTCGCATGTTTACTATTTTTATTTTTTGAATCTCGTTGATAGAAGTGTTGCCTCTGCGGCTACATACTGTCTTTTATTCATTGTTAATTCCCATGACTAAACAAACATATGTGCATGCAGGTATTTGGAAAGGGCTACTACAAACATGCAGAGAAGATTAATGAGAAGTTTGCTGATTGGGAACTTAGAGGTGTTCCAGCTGGTCCTGATCCACTGCATCACAATGGTGTTAGTCCTAAGAAACCTAGGACTCCATGATGCAAGTATTAAATTTGTGTTATTAACTCTATATCTAAGTTTTTGGTAAAGGGTATTGTATGGTTTCATGTTTCATGTTTCTGTTTTTGTTGTTTTTGGTCCAAAAAGAAAAAGAAAAAAAAATGTAAGTATGGGCAAAGGCTTAGGTTAACCAAGTTGGAATAGGATTTCATGTCTCCTTGACATGTATATAGTTTGATGCAAAGTTGTCCTTTTTATTAGTACCAAAAGAACTCAAGAATGAACTTAGTTTTTGCTGTACTCTCAAAGTCATCAATGCAAAGAATGTTTTTTGGTGCTAAAAGCTTCAAGCTAATAGAAGATAGTGAATAGAAGACACTACAGTGGAAAAAAGAAATAGCCAGAAAATCACTAATTTCCGATGGAATGCGTTGGAATTTGGCTTGTCGGGTAACGTTTCCGACGGAATTTCCAACATTCGTCGGAAATCCTTAACCAATGAGCCAAATTCCGACGTGACATCTGTTGGAAATTAGTGATTTTCTGGTAGCAAGAACAGGCAAAATCAATTGTGGAAGAAGATACAAAATCCTTGTCCAAGATACATATATAGGACCTATTGTAAGTCCTATTTTAGTCCACATAGAAAAACTTACTTTTACCCTTTTGACATTTCAAATGATTTATGATTAGATACAAGTTCAACTATACACAACTTGATCAGTCAAGTTCAAAGCAAGAAAATAACTCTTCTTTGTAGTGATGTGCTGCACAGAAATGGAAGTAATTAACCACATTCATATAATTCACTTATATTATCTTCAACATAGCCAGACACTCTTAATTCACCTGACAAATTCTCAAGCATTGCATAAATCTGCTCGGCATGTATATGTGATCTATCTCCAGCCACAAATTCATTAAACACACCACCAACCTCAATGGAACTAATTCCCGGTCTCTTTTGAATCCCGAGCACCTTCATTTTCTTCCTTACAGTACTAGCTCCACGCCAACTTCCAACAGCAGCATATATATTAGAAAGCAACACATGATTTGAATCTCCATCCGGATCCAATTCGTAGATATAACGCATTAGCCTTTCAGCCAGTCTTACATCGCTAAGATTTCGACAAGCTGCTAATATAGACCCTAATATAACTTCATTCGGCTTCACAGGCATATTCTTAATAACACCTAATGCATCTTCCAATCTTCCCGCACGACTGTAAAGATCGACTATACACCCGTAGTGTTCAATCCTTGGAGAAATCCTATGAACTCCTTTCATTGATCTGAAATATTTCAAACCCTTTTCGACTAAACCAGCATGACTACAAGCCGTGAGAACTCCCGTAAAGGTCACTGCATCCGGTTGAAACCCTTCATTTTGCATCGAATCAAAATATTGTAGAGCATCTAATGCATGTCCATTGATTGCTAACCCTACAATAATTGAATTCCACGAAATCAAGCTTCTCTCGGTCATTTTATCAAACACCTGGCACGCTAACTCTATGCATCCACACCTACAATACATGTCGATTAACGAGTTATTAACACGAACATTGTCCTTAAATTCACGTCGCGAGATAAACTGGTGTAACCATAGGCTAATACCAATAGTACCCAAATTAGCACAAGCCGAAAGCACCGAGACCATTGTTACATAATCAGGCTCCACATCAGACAACTGCATTTCTCTAAACCACAATAAAGCTTCTTCAAAAAGCCCATTCTTTATAAACCCACCAATCAAAGCCGTCCAAGAAATAACATCTCTTTGAGGCATTTCATCGAACACCTTAACCGCATTCTTGAAATCGCCATTTCTCATGTATCCATCAACCATGGTGTTCCAAGTCACTTTATTCTTAACACCCATATGTTCAAAACTCAATCTAGCAAACCCCACAAGTCCAAACTTCGAATACATATCGATAACAGCGGTCCCCACCTTCACATTATGAGTATCTAACCCGAGTTTTCTAGCATATGCGTGAAGAGCAAACCCAAAAGATTGAGCTTGAGAAGGAAAATGGGCACAACCGGAGAGAAGGGTAACGAAGGTAATGTGGTTAGGCTCAATGCCGGAAACTCTCATGTTGGTGAACTCGGAAATTGCCGAAATTAAATGGCCATTTTTGCAATGATTGGTTATTAATGAAGTCCATGAGGATGTAGAGTTGAGATTATTGGTGGGGTTGTTAATAGCTATGTGGAATTTTGAGAGGCTACAGCCGGTGGTGGTGGCGGAGAGTGGCCGCTGCGACGGCGACGGCGACGGCGGAGAGTTGGCGGCGGTGACTGTGAAGGCGGGGAGGGCCATTGCATATATTTCAAATTACAGTTGGAGATATCTTATACTCCAGAGTTGCTATTTGTGTAATATAACCACTCTGATTTAAAATATAGCTATTGTTATAGAGTTTTAAATTGTACAGGTCAAATTTTAGGATATTATCATAAAAATTCACCCGTAGAATTTGAAATCTATGACAATGGTTACAAACACAACTACTACAACAACAACAATTTATCCGGAGTAATCCTATAAGTAGGGTATCGTGTGTACGTAGACTTTATCATATATTGTGAAGATAGAGAGACTATTTTCTAAAGATTATTGACTCAAATAACAGTGATTACAATGACATTATTAAAAATTGATTACATATGTTACTTCAAAATTCACAAATGGGGACTTTTTAATCAATATAACTAAAAAGTAATCAATGTTATAAAGTTTCAAATTGCACAAATGGTGAAATTTTAGGTTATTGTTATAGCGTTTTCAGCTGTGAAATTTAAAACCTATGGGAGTGGTTTCAAAAACATCACTGAAAAAGTGAAAAGTGATTAGTGGGTGTTATTTCAGAATTTACAAATAGGGATCCCACAAACAACCACTTTTCAAACCTTATAATTGAAAAAGGTCATTGTCATAGAATTTTAAGTTGTACAAATGAAACAAAAGGGCCAGTTACATATTTGGCTGGGTGACTGAAAATAATTACATCGGCTAACTAAATGATATTTGGCACAAATATCTATATTTTGCGTCATTTCTTTTCAGTTTCTTAGCACTTTCACCATACCTCTTGCATTAGATTTGCTATAATTGAGCTTATGTTGCGGTTTTTGTGTTTTCAGGCTCCACGAGGCAGGCTTGATTAATTCCGAGCATTTTGACGATGATTTGGGAGAATTTCGAGATGGAACTGAATCACTGAAGAGATGAATGGTACCCTTATGTCGCAGGGGTGCCGCAGGTGCACATAAAATGTACATAGACTGGCCACATCAGCGACACCTCTGCGTCGCAGGGGTGACACATGTCAACGGAATGCAACTGAGTTTTTCTTCTTGTGCGGCACCTTCGCGTCACGTGAGGACCACAAGACGACGTTAGTTTTTCCTATGTTGATCGGAATTTGGTCTACTTATTTTAGTTTTAATCTAGACTATAAAATATAAATAGACGTTTTTATCAATGTAAACGTCGTGCTGGGATATTATTGAGACTTGTAAGCCGCCCTTATTGCTTTCCTTTTGGTTTTTCTTATTTTCTATCCATAAACCCTAGGTTATTTCATGAATTCTTTTATCGTTCTTCGAATCATGAGTAGCTAATCTCCTTAATTTCTGGAGTTATGGCAAAGACATAAATGTTGATTTAATGATAGTTTTGTGTATTAGATTTCTATTATTGGGTTGCTTATTTATTCTTGAGCTTAATTATTTGATTAATTGACGAATTAGTTGAACACTATCTGTGGTGCATGAGTTGGACTTGAAATAGGGAATTCACATACGTAATAAGAATAAATAGAGTTTGTTTGTATTTATACGTTTCGCTACCGAGGATAGAGATATACCCTTTAGCCCTACTTAGTTGGATACAGAGTTATAAATGCGTTCTTGTTATCTCTGGCGATCATAGAAATATAGACGTTATAGTAACATCTACAGGATTGTGAGTAGTCTGAAAGGATATCATAATGTTAATATCAACACATCAACTAGTAAATCAGGAAATCGAAATAAGTAAAACTATTAGAAGACAAACTCGAATATCGAAAAGTCATGATCCTGGATTGTCCCAGTCACAAAAATACCCAATTGTTACTTATTCCTTTTAGTAGTACTTAGTTTCACAAAATACCTTGATTGTTACTCTCTTGTATAGTTACGAACGAGTTTAAATTAGATAAGCAACAGAAAAGTATAAGTCCATATAAGTCCATGTGGGTACTATATATGGACTTTACAATTCTATATTACTTGTCGACCGTGTATACTTGTGTGTGCGTTTGGAAGCAACAAGTTTTTGACGCCATTGCCGGGGACTTAGAAAAACTTATTGTTTTTCTAATTTGAGTTTGTTTTTCTATTCAAGTCTTTACTCTTTTCGTCGGTTTACTTGTGCAATCTCAGGTTATATCTCTTGTTTATGTCAAGCACTATAAGTCAAGAAAAATCGTTAGCTAATTTTGATCCCGAATTTGAAAGAACTTTACATGGGAAGAAAAAGCTAGCGGACGAAGAAGCTCGACATGCACTTGAGCTAGCAGAAAGAGCATATAACATAGAATTGAATATTGTGAGACCTACTCCAATAGCACAACCACCGGCAAGAGTTCCAGTCGTGAATTTTGCTAGATCTAGTCTAGACAATGCTGCTAAGGCCATTGACAAGCCTGACATCGACGGGAACTTTGAATTGAAAAAGGGATAGTGTGGCTGGTGCAGAACATGTGCCAATATATGGGAAAACCTCATGAAGACACACACAAGAACTTGATGCAATTTGTGGAGTTGAGCAAAATTCTAATATAGAGATGTCTCGACGATTATGTGAAACTGGCTTTATTGTCGTTCTCATTGATTGGTGAAGCAAAGGAATGGTTGCAGAATCTTCCTGCAGGATCGATTACTTTGTGGCAGATCTTATCGAGTAAATTCATCGAGAAATTCTTCTCATCCAGGAAAATGAAGGAGCTTAGAGGGAAAACTGTCAATTTCATTCAGAAGGACTACGAATCTCTACCACAAGCGTGGGAGAGGTTTAAGGGGTATTTGCGAGATTATCCTCATCACATGCAGCCGAATGAGATCATTGGGCGTTATTTTATTAAATTAAGTGGCAAAAAAATCCCAAATCCCGACCCATCCCCTCAAATCCCGACCCCTCTACCGGTGGGATGTGGGACGGGACGGGACCTCTTCCCATCCCGCCTATCCCGGCCCGCCGGAACCAGTGTCCCGACCCTTCCCCCGTCCCGCCGGGTCCTATCCCTCCGGGACACGCCCCGCCCCGCCCATTGGACAACCCTAGTTTGAGCTGGTCTTTAATTTTTCCCCCTCAAATCACTAATCTTTAGTTTTTGCCCCTAATTTTCATTTAAAGTATCCTTATTTCATGATCTACGAAATCAAAAAAAAAATAAAATCGCAAGACAATATTTTCATAGAAACTATACCTATTCGGCCAAAGTTGTATATAGATTATGCCCCTTGGGACATAGTTTCTATGTAACTAGCCGGACAAGACATAATTTTAATTTTCTATGTAATTATGCCTTAAGGGGTATAGTTTCTATAAAACTACATATAAACTACGAAATCAGAGAGTCTAGGTTCGTACCTCAACAGAGTAAAAAAAATCGCAAGACAAATTTTCATAACGACATAGTTTCTATTAAAGTACATAGAAACTATGCCTTGTCCGGCATAGGTATATAGTACTATTTTGCAAGGCAAATTTTAAATTGTAAATCTTGCCTTGCGAATTTTTTTGACTCTGCTGAGGTTCTAATCCAGAACCTCAGAGGTATTTTCGATAATCTTATTAGACGAAGGGAAAAAATTAAAGACCACCAATTTGAGTGCTAAAATTAAAGACCACCCCAAAATCGGTGCAAACGTGCGAATTGCAAGGGTTCCAGAAAGAAGAGCCCAATAGAAAAACTAGTGGCGCATTTACAAATTCACCTGACAGCCCATATAGCAAAGAAATCCAAGTTCCAAATTTATTTTCTTGAAAAATTCTAGTAGGGGTTTAGCCTTTTTAGGGTTTTTCCCATGAGAAGTAAATATCCAGCACTCAATACTCAACTAGTCACTGAAATCCAGATAAGGTTCCAACAAAACATCCACAAAAAAGAAATTCCCTATACATGCATTCCCATTGAACTCCCAAACCAAAATTCACCAACTATGGCTGCAAAATTCTCTACTGCTTTAGACATCCATTGCAGCATACCATACACCTCAGACACAAAATCATCAAGATTAGCCATTAGAAGATTCACTATTCTTTGCAACAATTCAACTTCAAAATCACCAAAAAATGTAAATCTTGATATAGATTCACCAAGAAAACAAACCCCATCTCTATCTGAACAACTAAAACCACTTACCAACACCATTCTTGATGACCCCCCAAACCAACCAAGAATTCTTTCTAAGCCTAAGTCAACTTGGGTCAACCCCACCAGGCCTAAACCTTCTGTACTGTCTTTAGAGAGACAAAAAAGGTCATCTTACACTTATATCCCTCAAATTAGAGACCTTAAAAATTTTGCTAGGAGGTTAAGTGAGTGTCATTTTTCTAATGATGCTTTTTTAGCTGTTCTTGAAGATATCCCACATCCACCCACTAGAAATAATGCTTTGTTGGTGCTTAATAGCTTAAGACCATGGCAAAAAAGTATACTTTTTTTTAATTGGATTAAGACCCAAAATTTGTTTCCTCTTGAAACTATATTTTATAATGTTGTTATGAAGTCTTTGAGGTTTGGTAGGCAGTTTGAGCTGATTGAGGAGTTAGCTTTTGAGATGATTGATAGTGGGGTTGAGTTGGATAATATTACTTATTCAACTATTATTACTTGTGCTAAAAGGTGTAATCTTTTTGATAAGGCAGTTGAGTGGTTTGAAAGGATGTATAAGACTGGTTTAATGCCTGATGAAGTCACTTATTCTGCAGTTCTTGATGTGTATGCTCAGTTAGGGAAAGTTGAGGAAGTGATGAGTTTGTATGAGAGAGGGAGGTCTAGTGGATGGACACCAGACCCTGTTGCTTTTGCTGTGTTGGCTAAAGTGTTTGGTGCAGCTGGGGATTATGATGGTATTAGGTTTGTCTTGCAAGAAATGAAGTCACTTGAAGTGCAGCCTAATTTGGTTGTGTATAACACATTGTTGGAAGCAATGGGTAAGGCTGGTAAGCCTGGTTTAGCTAGGAGTTTGTTTGAGGAAATGGTGGATTCAGGGCTTAGCCCGGATGCGAAGACGTTAACGGCATTGATCAAGATTTATGGTAAGGCAAGGTGGGCTAGAGATGCTTTGGACCTTTGGGAAAGAATGAAGTTGAATGGCTGGCCTATGGACTTCATTTTGTATAATACGTTGTTGAGTATGTGTGCTGATCTTGGGTTGGAAGAAGAGGCCGAGACATTGTTTGATGATATGAGGAAGTCAGACCACTGTAGGCTCGATAGTTGGAGCTATACAGCAATGCTTAACATATATGGAAGCGTTGGAAATGCGGAGAAAGCTATGGCTTTGTTTGAGGAAATGTCAAAAGTAGGTATCCCGGTTAACGTTATGGGATGCACTTGTTTGGTTCAGTGTTTTGGAAGAGCAAAGAGGATAGATGATTTGGTTAAGGTGTTTGAAGTTTCAGTACAGAGAGGAGTTAAACCAGATGACAGACTTTGTGGGTGCTTGCTCTCAGTTGTGTCCTATTGTAAGGGTGACGATGCAGATAAGGTCCTTGCTTGTTTACAACAAGCTAACCCAAGATTGGTGACCTTTGTTAAGATGCTAGAAGATGAGAGCACTAGCTATGAAATTGTGAAAGAAGAGTTCAGGTCGATACTGACTAATACATCAGATGATGCAAGAAGGCCTTTCTGTAATTGTCTAATTGATATATGCAGAAACAGAAATCGCGCAGAGAGGGCTCACGAGCTTCTCTACTTAGGAACTGTATATGGTTTGTATCCAGGTTTACATACTAAGACACCAGAGGAATGGCGATTGAACGTCCGAGCACTATCTGTTGGTGCAGCTCAAACTGCATTTGAAGAATGGATGAGAACACTGGCTAGGATTGTGCAAAGTGAAGAGGAGCAATTGCCGGAAGTGTTATCGGCAAACACAGGAGCTGGGACACACAAGTTCTCACAGGGTTTGGCAAATGCCTTTGCTTCTCATGTGGAGAAGCTTGCTGCTCCTTTCAAACAGAGTGAAGAGAAGGCTGGTTTCTTCATTGCAACTCGTGAAGATGTAGTGTCATGGGTCCAATCAAAGGCAGCTGCAGCTGTATAAATCATATTTTTTTACTTAGTTGAAATTACTAGTTTAGGATTATGCCTTTAATTGAACTTGATTGATGTGTGGGTAACTGAAGTTATGTTGCCAGTTACAATGAAAGTACTGAACTTATATGCATAAAGATGTCTAGTGTTTCTTTCCATTGCATTGCCCCATTTGTAAGATGAACTTTACACAAGGGTATCAACAACAACAATTCTCTCTTCTGTAAACCCCATTGGTGGAAATCCACCTCGAAATTACAGATTATCGCCTAAAGCTCTGTAACTAAGCCACCAACCTGATTACAAGCACTTCTTTTGGCTCTAAAAAGTAGAGATGAGGAGGGACAAAAAAAGAAGAAAAGAAAGAAAAAACGTACTTGAATGAATGAAAGTATCCTCTATGCAAAATCTAGAAAAGGAAATAAATAAAAAAGATCCTGTTTTTTTCTTTCTAAGAGAGCAGTCCCAACTACAGAAGTTCTACTTTCACTGAGCCTTCCCCAATATCTAGCACTAGTTTTGGCTGTTTGTCAAGAGGATAAGCAGACCACTGTGCTTCTGTTGATGTCAAATGATCCTCAAAAACACCCACGAAGCTGGGAGATTATCCAGCTTCTCCTCTGTTATCCAAGGTCTCAACTCAAAAGACCAAAATTGCAGCAGCATTACACATGAATAACATTGCTGGCACAGATGCCACCAGTTGTAAGAACTCAAAGGTATTTCCCTGACGACTTCCAAATTCTTCCTTCAAGAGATATCACCATAACAGTAACATCGTCATGGTACTTCCTGCGGTCTCCTTGAGGGATATCCAGCAATTCATGCAATTCCATTCCTGCAAATGAAATTAAATCCACTTGAGAACACGTTTCTGGCACGTCATAACCAGAAAAAGATCATATAGAAGGTCCAGAATAAGATAACCATGAAATCAAGATTCTCCATTTAAAATAGACTTTATTTTTACTAGTTATAAAATCCTATGTAGTATAATGAAGCTGCCAAGAATATTATTGTGAAAAACGGAGCCTAAGCAAATATCAGTCTTCATATTCCATATCTATACAAAGCTTATAAAGCATGGAATATGAAGGCTAATAATGCTTAGTGAAAGATGAGCTTAGGCATAAGAGGTGATGCATATAACTAAGATCACAATCACAGTAAGCCCGTGAAAATAGCTGCTAACATAACTTACATCAATGCGACAATATTCAAAACATCCATTCTTTTTTTAAAAAACACAAAGGTGAAGCTCTATGTTTTTTGTAAAATGGTTCAAAACAATATTTTAGAAAGTAAGGGAATTTTGTAACTAACTAATTCATCAATTAATCAGCAGTGCAAATGATCAAAAGAGGCTATTCAAACCTCGAGAGAAATACATGTCATTAGTTAAAAGAAATTAAGCTACGACACATAATTAGTCGTTGAATTGAAACAAAGCAATATTAGACATAATTGTGTGTTAGTGCCTACAGCATCCGAAGTGGAATAGTTTAGCTGCCCCACCTAATAAAGAGAAATGACTAATAGACAACAACAAGACCCATGGCAGATCCAACTCTCCCAGAATATCGCATTTATTACACGACAATGACACTTGTTTTATTTGATGCAGATGAGCAGCAGATCTGTTACACCTAAGGCTAATCTTGACCGCGTTCGAGGTATTATCTGGGTTGCATGTTAATTGGATGAAGAGCATGCTTTACACCTAAGGCTAATCTTGACCGCGTTCGAGGCATTATCTGGGCTGCATGTTAATTGGATGAAGACCATGCTTTACCCTGTTAATGGGGTAGAGATGGATGAAGAATTAGCTGGGTTTCCCATCAGGCCTCTCATGCAAGAAAATCTGTAGAGTAGGGGGATCTAATTGTGTAATAGATGCTACCTATGTGGAGAAGAGGCAGAAAGTATCAGTCACATTTTTTCTGCATTGTTCTACAACAAAGCAGCAGCTCTGGAACCTCTTCCTGGGCATTTGTGGTATTTCTTAGATAATACTTGACTGCTAGAATGTTAATGGATCAAGTAAAGACTGGAAGATAATATGGAACACAATCCATGTGTGTATTTGGTGGCCATTGGAAGGAAAGAAATCGAAGATGTTCTGAAGGATGCTCCAATTCCACATTAAAGATTAAGACTGATTGTATTTCGTTTGTTGTATTTTTTATGTAGAAGAGTAAATGTTCAGGAGGCAGAATTTCTGATCAACTTTGTAGGTTTCTTTCACTGTTAAAAAGAAGGAACTATCTTAGTGCTGATCTCATTGAAAATTACCTCTTCTACAGCTCAAAAGGAATTGATAACAGCAAGTTGTCTAAGGGGAACCAAAAACTATCTGACTGCTTTAGCAGATAAGATTCTCATAGCAAGAACTCAGGGTGCTCAGCAATACATAAAGCAAGGTCATAAAATTACAAAAAAGTGATAGGCTACAGTTTATCCTCAACACTCCAAGGGAGACTGACTGGACAGAGAATTACCAGCTTTCTTGGCTGCACGGAGTAAAAGCTCCTCAATCAGGTGTTGAGCAGGATCCCCATCTGGAAATTTCTCCATGAAATTCTCAACATGAGAGACCACCTCCTCATTGCTCAAGTATTGGTATAATCCATCAGAGGAGAGCACTAAAAACTGATCCCCCGGACAGAGTCTATGGTGGCGCAATGAAGGTGTACAAGAAATGTAAGGAGCATTGCCAATGTACACATTCCGAAACATTTCTAGCAATACATCATTGAACTTAGGCTGCACGAACAAATATTCAAATATTACGGAACTAGCAAGAAAAAATGTTTAAAAAATTATGTAGCTCTTCCATTGTGCATCCAAGGAACTACAGCAAATATGCAAAACATTATTCAAGTCCACATTAAAAATGCAGTTAGCGTAAATGAATATATGTATCATACAGAACACAGGACACGTGAAAGTAGTTGCACAAGATGGCAATATGTCGAGAGGGAATTCTGTATGCAAGTTTAAGAAAAACAAGCCTCCAAAATGTGAAATGGTTGATGCAAAGGAGGAGATTTTGGGATTAAGCGCCAGGATGAAGAAAGAGAAGTGAAGACCAACCTGTTTGAGGAAGCCTGCACCGAAAGCACGTGTGACCTTCAAACGACCTTTAACTCGATCATTGACAATGCAATTGCTGTCATCTGGGTGCTCACTCTTAATTCTAATAACTTCCTGAAATTGTCAGAGGAAAAGATCAGTTCAAGAACCAGTTCTTGATATTATGCTATAAGCAATAGCCTCATAATATTATAGCAACGGCATAAGAAGATTAATTTCATCATTAATCTCGTGTAACCATAGAATTATACATAGCACAACAAAGTTGAACATAAAACAAACACCTCATAGCAGGCAGGTAATGGGGGAAGTCACCATTCTTGCTTTTAAATGTATGCGAATAATACTAGGAAAGGTAGCCTGAAGAGCACAATTTCCAGAGTCTAAAAGCATACCATCCTGCTCCATATCTGCAACCCTTGTAATTACATATCATTGCTCTATTTATTTTCTCAACAGGATAAGCATGCAAGCCAACTTTCACGTGATTGCATCAACAGGTCTGTCCTCCATCCATATACATTATACTGTACAACAGATGCTCTCTAATTAAGTTGCATAAACACATGCTGGTTTTCTTGAGCGGGAGTTCTCCTTTAGTCCTTTAGACTCTTCTAGTAGCTTTCAGTTTTCATACTCCATTTGTTAGTTTGTACAGTTCCACAAGTAGATCAGTAAAGATTCACCATAAAATTGTTCATAAACTTGAAGGTTCATTCCACAAACTGCTACAATTCTAGATACAACAGTAATTTCTAAGATTCAAGGGAACAGTAAACCCTGAAACAGAACCCTTGTATCTAACTATGGCCATCCCATAAGAGCAGCAGAGACACAAGTTTCAATTGTTTTCAAGCCACCACAGATACTCCATTAAATTTGGATCAGTGGTTTATCTCCAATTACAAGGATAAGAAGTTGATTAAGAACCTAAACCGTAGATTTTGCTCTCAATGTAATTGCTTAAATAGGCAGAAAGACATAGCTATACTGCTTTGAAGTAAATACGAGTAAATGCAACGCAATTTGTAATTTGCAAGAGGTATCTACACTTCTTGTTCAGCATGTAACATGGTCAATGTGCACATACTGGTTAATTTTCCAGCTTCCTTAATCCTTTGTCTCCCTCCAATTGAGGCAACTAGGTGTTGGCTGGTCTCAAAGTGAAAAGAACTTGCTTGACAAAACATTCAAATACAGTAAAATTCTGCACTGTCATCAGAATGACAAAAATAAAAAAGCAACATATGACGAGAAAACACCCTAGTTATGCAGACAATTCAAACCAACCATAAACATCAGATTAAAAATATTCCCACACATTGACACCAAGCGAGCCATTCTAGCCATATAAAACTGGACACTCATAGTCACATAATTTAAAATTGCAGACACTATAGTCGCTACTAATGGTCATCTCAGAGTCAAGGTGATTAGAAGTCTGATTGATGGTCACTGGATGTAGTTTATAACAAACAGTTTATAACTTTTAGTATAGACAATATCTTTGAGACAAGTGACAATAAATGTGGTTTAGGATAACTAGTTCATTAAACAATCTGCTGAGTGGGTATGCTGCAACTTCAAATTGATCATCACTGGATGCAGTTTTTAACAAGTAGTATGGCCAATATCTTTGAGATAAATGCAATAGATGTGGTTTACAACTTTATGATAGCTAATTCATTAAACAATCTGTTAAGTTGGTAAGCTGCAACTCTAATTGTACCTAATTGGAAAGGAAAAGTAAATACCACTTCAAGAATTTGTAAACATCAAATTGGACATGGGTTATTCACACTGGCCTAGATCTAGATGTCTTTCAATAGGAAGAAACAGGAACAAAGCTCCCACAAATGAATGTTGAAGAAAGAAGATACCCTACGCCCCCCTCTTCCTCTCTTCACTCATGCACTGAGTCCCCCCCACCCCCACCCCCACCCCCCGGGTTTGTTAATTTGGCTTTCATTTTGCACCGAGTTCTAGAAGAAGCACCTTAATGATATGGGAGATCTATTTACAGATTGTCAACATTAGTGAAAAGTGAAGAATTAGTACGAAGAACCATAGAAGTCAACAGAAGTCTTTCTTAGATGCCTATACCAGCAAACCAATCCTGACATTTAAGAGTTCAATACACTTGGATCAAGAATTAATGACCAACAAGATAACAATAAGGCAGACAGATGCAAAATATATCTCTACAGATAGAACATTAAGACGATGCAGCCTTCAATGTCCTCAAATCAACCAATTTGCTTCAAAATACTATCGCAAGAATTATTTGATCTTACATTAAATTTCAGACATTTAATCGAGCATCATAAATAACGGATAAGAGACATAAGGAACCTTACTTCTTCAATACTAGTGCTGTGATCAGTAGATAATTGCAATGCAGTCAGCTTCATTCCCTGAACAGGTGCCTCATTTGTCACCTTATTCTCCTCATTGCAGGCACTTGTGGATTCTTCAACAATGCCCTCAACATTCAACTCGCCATTACACGGAGCTTTGGTTTCTGAAGCAGAACTAACCTCCTCAGGCTGCTCATATTTTGCCACAATAGCACGACTATCTCCTACATTCATTACATACACGTCTTCATCTCTCATTAAAGCAACCAACAAACAAGACCCCATAAGTGCTAGTTCTGGATACCGATCAAGAACTCTATCTGTCATATCCAAGTACCCCAACTCAGTAACTTCAAGAGCCCTGGACATTGCCCTTAAAACCAACTCATGATCAACTGGACCCGTCTTTCGCCTCCTCTCATTTCTACTAGTCTTTTCCTCCTCCTCAACTCTATTCTCCTCCTCTTCGACTTTCTCCTTAGCTTCCAATCCAAATTTCCATGGGAACAATTTCTTACTCTCTTTGTGCTTACTTAACAATCCGTGTTTCAATTTCGACAACAGCAACGACCTCCTATTCACTGCTGAACCAGCATTATTTACACTTAATGCATCATCTACCGAAAACGCAAATCTATCTGAACCCGAAAGATCAAGCCCGTCTTCCGTTTCTTCTTCCGCTAAAAATTCCCACAATCTCCTCCTCCTAACTTCTATCTCTCCTGATTCAAATGTCACCTTCTTTGACGGCCTTCTATCCACCTGATGCTGCAAATTCACCTCACTTTCACCTTCTTCTACCCCCCTAAAAGTTGCCCCAGGTGCTGGATTAGAATCGGGTATGCTCGGATTCTCAGCAATCACTTGGCTTTCTAAACTTGTATTTGCCCCTTCTGGATTACTAGTATCTTCACTATCCCAAAATAAACCTTCCAATTCTTTATACATAGCTTTATATAAATTACTCATCAAGAACTCAGGAGCATCAGGGCCATTAAATCCATCATAAATTCCAACAAATAACCATCCATGCTCTTCCGATACAACCACATGCACACGATCCTCTCCTGCTTTACCCAATGCCCATTGAACATTGGATTCACTGACACCCATCTCCGGATCATGTGTACAGTCCCCACCTGGGGCAGAAATGTCCTTTTTGCCCCCGACAAAGTTCCTCACCGGAACTACCCACGGACGTTTCTTCTCAGAGAAATTCCGGTAAAACGCCTTTTTAATTCCCGAAATTCCCTTTTTTCTTCTCTTTTTTACATAAATGCCACCCAATGGAGCCGAAAACGGAACCCGGTTACTATCTGAACCGGCAGTAGTGTCTAGCGGTCCAGATAATGCACCACGCTCAATTGGACCGGACATAAAGAACGCCCTCTCCATTGGACCGGACGGTTCACCACCTCGAGGAACCGGTTGAAGTGGTAAAGCACTAAACGACGACGTACTTTCAAAGCCATTTACAACACTACCCCTAACATTACCATCATTGCCACTACCAGTAGTGGCATCATCGTAAAAATTGTCAAGTTGAAGAACAGTTCTGGGGGTAGAAGTGTTAGCACTAACAGAAGCACCTGAAATAGCACGAAACCCGGTTTCTATTAAACCGGCCGGTTTAGGTCTTGGAGGAGCCGGTTCATCGAACCGGAGAGATTGAGAAGGCGAAACAAATCGATCTGAGTGAATAGGAGAGATAAACCGAGCAGATGACCTTACATAACAGAAGGAATGGCCGAGAGTTTCATCAAGCGGTTCACCGGCGGTGAAGATCACCTCCGGTTCACCCCGGTTCACCGCCGGGTTAAAACACGGAAACAACTGCGAAAACCCTCCTCCCATCACATTCGATTCATTTCCCTTCCCCCACCCCCACAACTCTATACACAAATATATCTCTATATGTGTGTGTATATATATATATATAGACCTCAGAAATAAAGAAAAAATAGTGAAAAAGAAAACTTGGGTTTTATAGAACGAGCAAAAGGGTCAAGATTTATGTAAGTTTCTTGAGTTTTTGTTTTTGAAAGAGAGATATATATAGTGAGAGAAAACTATATATGTATAGAGAGAGAGAGAGAGAGAGAGAGAGAGAGAGAGTGGAGTAGTTCTTCTGTGTGGTTTTTTTGTACTGTTTTTGCGGGCTGATGAAGTTAGTGTAAAGGAATATAAATTTGAAAAAAGGGACCAAAAAAGAGGAAGATGAAGACGACTGGTGTTTTTGATTTGTTTCAATTTTTCATTACTCTTTTTTTTTAATTTCTGGATCGATGTCCGTTATTCATATTAGAGCTAACGAAGAATCCAGCAAATTCAGGATTTTCATTTAGAGTATTAAAAAAATCTAAATATAAAAAATAATATTATCTTTGAGAATAGAAATCTGGAATGTTGGAGACAATTTAAAACATTCTAGACTACTTGAACTAACTTTTTGCGTTGGTTCAGAATGTTAAAAAATTAATATATATAGTAAATACATAAAATATACCCTAAATATATAATATAATAACACCCTCACCAACACCTAAATCTGCCCCTGATTGAAGCCCAGTTCATTTTTGAGGAAGCGGTTTTTATTAAAAAAATTCTAAATTCAAAGCTCGAATTTAAAAATTCTAATCAAGAGAGAAGCAGCCCGATATACTATACCACATATTTTGGTGATCAGTTTTTCATTATTATTTCACAAAGAGAGATAAACCATAGACCATACTCCACAGTAGACATTTTTTTATGCTTTTTTTTTGGGGGGGGGGGGAGTTATGACTGACCTGGCAATTGGGGTTTTGATAGTCCACGTAGGAAGCCAGGTGGGGAATTTACGGATGAAATGACGATAATGGGTATTGAGAAATAGTAAAATGACGGATGGGGACAGGAGAATGTGGGGCTTTAAAGAAAGGGAGTAGGGTCAGCCCGGGGACGTAACAGATGAGTTGGTAAGTGATAAGGTGATTGGGTACAATCACTCCGACGTCGCGAGTTCGAATCCGTGTGATGACAGTTTTTGCTGAAATATTGTAAGGCTTGTTGCTAGGTTCGTGTCCCGTTGGTCCTCTCCCTTGCAGGACTGCCACTCGTGCATATCCCTCGATTTACATTCCACCTGACCAAGAGGCCTCTGGTACGGTGAAGTTTTCAGCCTTCGAGACTTTTCCCTTCACAAAGAAAGAAAGTAGGGTCAACGTGGGGAGTCGAGGGACATTTTCTATCTTCATGGACTGCTTTTGTCTTTATCGTTGTTTTTTGGGTGACTGAGTCTGACTATTGGTTTTTGTTTTGTATTTTTTGTTTATAAAAAAAAATTCAAAGGTCAAGTCCAAATTGATACTGTTTCGAGTCGATATCGTCTATGACAGAAAAACGCTGAGTTGTTCTTATACTATTATGACTATTGACTATTCTACCCTTTGAAAATGGTATCATTCATTTTACTGCATATTCAATTAAACATTTTTTATTTGTCACATACCGCTTCGTCCGAATAATATATAAAAAAATATATATAAGGAGCCATTTGAACATAATTTTAAATAATAAGATGAAATTATAATAATTTAAAGTTAAAGTTTTGTTTGTATATGTAATTTAGATTTCTTAAGTTATATTTTTTTATAGACATAAAAATCTCACAAGTCGTGAAAATAATAAAAAAAAACTCAATTCTTATACAATTTTACTAGATAAGCAAGTCATAGTTCATAACAAAATTAATATGTTGTAAAAGGCCTTTCTAAAAATATACAACATCAATTGATCAAACTTTAATTCAATAAAATAAAAATTATCTATATCAATATCTATTATCTACTAGTATGATTTAAGAAACATTTACATTGTGTTCAGTATTTGTCAGTATATATAAACAACAACAAGGCAGACAACAATATTGAAGTAGGTCAGTTTTTTTATAATGCGGCTTTATCTTTTTCTTCCCCAATAATAAAAATTAATAATAAAAACGGAAATATATGTTGATCAATCTAAGCAATCCAAATGAGCCACAAGGCTGTGAGCAACAAAAAGTACAAAAGCTAGAAGAGTCAAAGAGGTAAGTAATAAAGTTTTAGGTTAAACAATCCCAACTTAGGATAGACAAACCTTAATTATAGTAAGTCATGTGTTGGTTGTATCTACGCGATTTTGCATTTTTTAACAATAGGAAATTATTTTAGACCATCAATAACTTCATATATAATTTCTAAAATCGTCGGTTTTATATTGTGTTATTGATGATACTAATGATATGTATGGTAGGATAACGATTAGATGTCGAATAGAAAATTTGTTAGATATATTCAAGTGATATTATAAATTCAAAACTAGATATAGCTCAAATGATTACTGAAGCTGGTTTGAACAATTTCTAGAGTTAGAGGAGCATGGTTGAAAGTTTTTTTTTCATGGAAGATTATCACTAATTGTTATGTATATCAATTGAAATAAGAAAAAAAATCCTTTTCTGGTCGGGAACAAGTTTAGAATTGTATCTTTTTTAATAAATAAAAAAGGTAAGTTATACCATATACTCCCTATGTCCTATTTTATATGACATCATTTCTTTTTAATCTGTCCCAAAAAGAATATTACATTTTTATAATTAAAAATAATTTTACTTTAAAATATTCATTTTACCCTTAATGAAATGATTTATAGTCACACAATTATTTTAAGTTTTTTTATACCACACATTTCAAAAGTTAACATTTCTTTCTTAAACTTTGTGTCAAGTTAAACGATGTCACATAAATTAGACAGAGGGAGTAGTAAATTGATATAACGGGAAAAGGTTAAGAATGTCCTTAACGTATTGGAAATGGTTCAAAAATGTTCTTCTTCCACCTATTGGATCAAATGTCCTGAATGGATGGGGTAAGAATTTTATGTGGACAAATAAACAATGGCCACGTGTTTAGTAAGAATTTAATTAAATTTCATATAATTATATCATTAATAGAGTAATAATTTAAAGCCTGAAAATAATATTAGGATTTAATCTAATAGTTGAAAGGAGGGTATATTTGAGCAACTTCTAATATATTAAAGATATTTTTTATCTCAATAAATAGAAAAAATGATAAATTTAAATTCTTTCTAAATTTTTTGACCCTTTTCCGTTGATATAAAATACAAACCCAAGTTTGACTTGACAGAGGCCCGAATTTACAATCAAGTCAATTCCCTGTACCTCACGGATTCTGGTCGGGTATCTTTGGACCTATGATTCTCTTCTGCCACGTTGTACGGTTCAGATTAGATCTTTCATCATAACTAGATGGCCTAGATTAAATCATGAAAATAGCTCTCCTCTTTCACTGTATTTGAGAGTCAAAAGGTTCTTGTTATTTTTTACCCCTTGTACTTTTTCTCGTTTGTCTCAATCTTCATTTATAGTGTAAAATTTAGTACCCTGTAATTATATGGAGTAGTAGTATAATATAGTACTTTAATAATTAAATCATCATTAAAGAAAAGTTTGTTTTACGTGCTAGTGGAACAACTCAATTGATTTAAACATCACAAATTTAAAATTACAGTGTAACGAGTTTAGTTTTTGTCACCTCCTCATCATAATTATGTTTTTTATTTTATTTTAATCATGTGTCTTATTATTATTTTACATTTTAAGAAATATCACTTTTAAAATTAAGTAACTCATTAACTCTAACATTCCATCTAACATGTTTAAAAGTTTAAGATCAAAGATTTAAGACATTTTGATTCATTAAACATATTTTTAATTTAAAATTATATCTTTTTTTATTTTAATTCCGTACCTAGTCAAACTTATAGTAATATATAAATGAAACGGATGGAAAATCGGTAAAGTTATTTTCTTTTTTCGATTAATCAATTCAAAGGTTTTTTTTTTTACCATTATACATCATTTATGAATTGTTAGGAGATAGATCAATACTCCACTTGAATATTTTTATATGTCCGTTTAGATTTTGACACACTGGTTACTAAATCATAAGAAATATTCGACTAATTAAATTATTCTTATCTTTTTCTTAATTGAGTAAATTAATAACTATACATCTCCTTGGAATAGAAGGGTGAAGTTTATTCTTTCTTTTCTTTGCCTTCTTCAAGCGAGAAATATTATAGATCAAGCTTTTTGTCTAAAAATAGATAAAAAGAACAAGAGAGAGTAGAATTTAACGAATCCAGCTTCTTCTTTTGTTGTGGTAAATCAGATATTACTATTTATATATATAACAAAATATACAAATCACCCAGCATTCAGGTTTATGTTTGTTACCTGATTTGGCGCATTGGCCATTGTTTACAAATCACAACAATTGACCCTAAGATCATAAGTTTGCCCTACAACATCTTTCCAAAAAACATTTACAACATGAGGGGGTGCCACAAAAAACTTTGCACCATCAAAAAAAATTCTTCCTTGCTCCCTCCTTAGCCAGTTCATCCGCCACCCATGTTCTGCTCACGGTAGATGTGTTTTAGTTCCGGATGGCCCAACTTGTGCATCAAGGACTTGCATTCAGAAATAACAGGCATGTAAGGTAAATGTCCTTTTTTAATCATTTTGATTACCTCCTTAGAATCACAGTTGATCTCTAAGGGCATCAGATTCTGATCATGAGCTAGTTGTAGTCCCTACATGATAGATATTAGTTCTGCATAGATATTAGTGGTGTTAGAGAGGTATTGTATTCGAATGAAATCTGATATTTAAAAATTATTAAAACTATTAAGTGTTATTTTTCAAACTAAAAACCAACTAACTTAACTTTCAGAAATACGAGGAATATTATACACCTTGATAACACCACCAACGACAAATTCAGTGTAATTCCACAAAGTAGAGTTTGATGAGGGTAGAGTGGATGCATGCCTTACTCCTACCTTGGAGATAGAATATTACTCTCTCTGTCCCATATTGTTTAAATACTTGTCTACTTTCCCCTTTAAACGCCCCTTAAAAATCATAAATGAAAGATATATTTTTATTATCTTATCCTTGTCTCTCTCACAATAAATTACACTCTAATCAATATAGATTATTTTTAAGAACACTTAATATTAGGGGTAAGATGAAAAAAACTTAGTTAATTCTATCTTGGTTTTATAAATTGACAAAAAATTGAGAAATATATTTTTAATAATATCAATAAATAATATGAGACAGAGGGAGTATAAGCTTTGGGATAAAAAAGAATTAATTATTCATATAAAAAAATAATTTCAACAATTAAATTAAACAAATGTTCACATTGGGGTTTGTATAATTATGGGAAGTCCCACCAAGGACTTTAGGCAATGCTAGTCAAAGAAACACACTTTATTTAATGATTTTATAGAGGAAATTTAAATGAGAAGAAAAGGTAAAGTTTGATAGAGTGAGAGAATTTTGCATGTGAAGGCGGGAAAAAGGGTAATGAAATGGAAGAAATATTTTTTATTTAATTTTTAAATAATGGGTGCAGAAAAAGTCAAAGAGTTTGTTGGTTGCGAGGAATTTCTTAAAGAGGGTAAAGGACAAGGCAGCATGTTGTTATCACGCGGTATGTGTGAACCAAATTCTTGTTAATTTTGGAAGCTAGCCCTTTAATACCTACCCTCTTTTCTTTTTTACAACAACATACCGAATGAAATTCTACGATGTGGATTTAGAGAAGTTAGAGTGTACGCATGTCTTATTTTTATCTTGGTAGGTCGAGCGGCTGTTTTCGAGAGACCATCGGCTCAAGACAAAGCACAAGAACTAGCAAAGTAAGATAAACAAAATAACTAAGTCATGATAGGGGATTCTGAAAAAGAAGCAATAACTAATGCAGGTAAATAAGACAAACAAAATACACATAGCAGCATAATCAAACGACAGAGGACTATAAAACAATAATGTGTCTACTAGTATGATAGGCTAAGGGGACCTACAATAATAACACTACAACTACCAGTTTGTAAGCGTAGTCTTACTACGCTGGACTACCTACTACCCTAATATGTGTCCTCCATAACCTCCTATATAAGGTCATGCCCTCAGTGAGTTGCACCTGCGTCATATCCCGTCTAATCACCTCTCCACAATAATTCTTCGGCCTACCTCTACCCCTCATGTACCCGTCCATAGCCAACCTCTCACACATCCGCACTGGAAAATTTGTGTCTCTCCTCTACACGTGCCTGAACCATCTCAACTTTTCTTCCCGCATCTTATCCTCCACCGAGGCTACTCCCACTCTGTTCCGGTTATCATTATTTTTAATTCTATCCCTCCTTGTATGCCCACACATCCATCTTAGCATTCTCATCTCCGCAACTTTTATCTTTTGGGTATGCGAAGTCTTGACCGGCCAATACTCCACCCCATACAACATAATCGGTCTAACCACCACCCGATAGAACTTGCCTTTAAGTTGTGGTGGCATATTTTTATCGCACAAGACTCCAGATGCGAGCCTCCATTTCATCAACCCTGCCCTAATACGATGTGTGACATCATCACCATTCTCTCCATTCTCTTGGATAATAGACCCGATGTACTTGAAGCTTCCTTTCTTTGGAATAACCTGAGTACCAAGCCTCATATCCACACATGTCTCAAGGTCGCTCCTGTTACAGAACTTGCACTCCAAGTATTTTGTCTTGGTCCTACTCAGCCTAAACCCTTTAGACTCCAGAGTCTGTCTCCAAACCTCCAGCTTAGCGTTCACTCCGCTGCGAGTCTCATTAATCAGGATTATATCTTATGCGAATAACATATACTATGGCACCTTCCCTTGGATTTGTCGCGTCAGTCCATCTATTACCAAGGAAAATAAGAATGGGCTAAGAGTTGATCCTTGGTGCAGCCCCATCATCATTGGAAAGTACTTCGAGTCTCCTCCTACTGTTCGTACCATGGTCTTGGCTCAATTATACATATCCTTGATTGTCATAGTGTACGCCACAAGTACACATCTAACCTCCAAACATCTTCATAGAACCTCCCTAGGGACTTTGTCGTATGCCTTCTCGAGGTCGATGAAAATCATATGTAAGTCTCTCTTCCTCTCCCTATACTGCTCCACCAATCTCCTAATAAGATGAATGGCTTGTGTAGTCGAACGCCCCGGTATGAATCCAAACTGGTTCTCGGAGATAGACGCCTCTTCTCCACGACTCTTTCCCAAACTTTCATAGTGTGGCTTAGCAACTTGATACCCCTATAGTTGTTGCAACTCTGGATATCACCTTTGTTCTTGTACAAAGGAATCATTGTACTCCACCTCCATTCTTTGGGCATTCTTGTCATCTTAAAAATGACGTTAAACAACTCCGTCAGCCACTCCAAACATGCCCTGCCTGCCTCTTCCAAAATTCAACTAGGATCTTATCAGGCCCGGTCGGTCGTCTGCGCATCCTGCGAATAGCACCTTGAACCTCCTCAACCTTAATGCTTCCACAATATCCAAAATCCCGGTACCTACCAGATTACTCCAGATCTCACAACACAATTTCTTTTTAAAAAATAAATTTTTTTTTTATTCAGTATTCGATAGGAGTATTTGATTTGAAGTCTTATTAATTTGAATTTACTGTGCATAAAACATACACTAACAAGAAAAGCGCTCGTTCAGATTATTTTTCATTGAAAGCTAAACCCAAAATTAGTGATTAAGGATTGAGAAATCCTATCTATCTCCCTTGTAACTCTTACTGAGTAGTTAAAAGTTCTTTATAAGACGCAATTTGTATTTATCAAGCTCAATAAGCATCTTGATTTAAGTCTTTACCGCAAGACAATTTATACACAAGCAGTCAAGCCTAAAGATTAAGTAGGTGTTTGCTATGTGATTTGGGAGCCTAATTTCATATTTTGATTTCAAATCAACGTTTGTTTATTAAATGTGCACACTTATTACTCCACTTGAATATTTTTTGTCCTTTTAGATATAGACACACTCGTTACGAAATTACAAGAAATATTTGACTAATTAAATTATTCTTATCGTTTTCTTAATGGGTATTAAGAACTATACATCTTCTTGGAATAGAAGGGTGAAGTTGATTTATTTATTTTTGCCTTCTTGATTTTTGGCTAAAAAATAGGTAAAACGAACAAGAGAGAGTAGCGTTTAACGGATCCAACTTCTATCATGTATTGCTTTAGATATTGTATTTTCAGGACTCGAATTCGAAATCAATTAAAAATTGAGAAATTCTATCTATCTAACTCTTAGTAGTTAAAAATTCTTTATAAGACACCGTTTGTACTTATCAAGCTAAAGAAGCATTTCGATTTATAAATATTTTCAATAATAAAGTATATATTTTGGATAATTAAAAATCAGGTATTATAGTTTTTCATGCCTTTCTAATTTTAGTCAATAGCATGCACTAGGAAATATGTAGCCTTTTCATATAATTATAAGGATGATTTGGAAAACGGAAGAAGGCCAAAATAACAAAAAAATATAAAATGAAAGACTCTAAAATTCCAAATTACTAGATTCAATTTCATATTTACCTATAAAACGATTGACTACTTCATTTCAACATGTCTTACTTAGTACTTTCAAACCATAAAATTAGGTTCTAGTTGCAATGAAATTTGACTACAATTAGTGAGTAAACCACTTAGAACCAAAATTAGATTTGTACCTACTTATAATATTTTGGGCTTACTAATTACTTAGTTTGGCAAAAATGAACTTTTTGAGATTTTTTCAGTTTTAAAAAATCAAGTCATGCTATTAAAGATTTTCTTTTAGCTCAAGAACTAGCAAAATAGCTAGAGAATACCTGAAATAAAACAATTTAAAATTAATTAAGGATCTATCCCAACAACTTCTTCAGAATTTTAAATTAATTAAGCGCAAATAATTTGCTCCACATTATTTTAAGAGGATAATGACCTCATGATTTTTTGCTTGCCACATAATGTCTCATTAGTCATTTAGTAAAGTGCTAAGTAGTACTATCAATTATTAGAAGAATAAAAAAAAGATGTATTCTTTTTTAAGGGGTCTTTATTTATTCTAGTTCTTTGCCATTAATACGCCAACAATTTTTTTCATTTTTTAAAGAAAAGGTCAAAAATAATAATTCTTATCACTTTTTAAGATTAGTTCATAACTTCATTATGTCATATTGGATAGTGCACGTACATTAGGAATATGAAAGATGATTTAATTATGGGGTCCATAGTGCATCTGTTGGTCAACGAACTGATGAAAGAGTCTAAAATTGTGGGGTCAATTTGACAATAATTTATGATTTTTTTATGTTCAATTGGTCCCCCTTTAGTTTGAAATAATCCTCATCTTTGTCGGACTCTTTTGTTTTTTCTTTTCTTGATAATGTAACGTCAGATTATCAGTTCAGAAATTAGACCAAGCTATGCTTTTTTTCTCTTATCATTTCTTTTTGTCGTTAAATTGAACAAAAAACTTGGCGTAACAGGTAAAATTGTTGTTACGTGATCAGAAAATCATTGGTTCGAGTCGTAAAAAGAATCTCTTGAATGCAGGGTAAGACTGAGTACAATAGACATGTTAGAATATGATAGAATATTTAGTCATAATTGTGTATATTTTGTATATGTTAGGTATATATTTAGTCATTTATTACCTTAATTCTAGCCTAGGATTATGATTGTATTGTGAACATATTTACTACCCCTTTGGAATGAAAATAATCAAGGAAAATATTTCTTACATGGTATCAGATTCTAGGAAAAGTTCATAAACGCTAAATTTTCATCCCTTGACCGTCACCCCCCCTCCTTGCCACTGCCGTCCACTTCCTTCATCTTTCCTATTCCGTCAGCCATGTCTGACTCGAAATCAAATTTTCATCCAACTTTCGTTGTTTCAAACATTAAGTCTCATATCTCCATCACTCTTGAGATGGAAAACGTCCATTATGCGACACGGGCGGAGCTCTTCGAAATTCATTGTCGATCACACCGGGTTATCCATCACATAATTCCACCGGAAAAAGGCAAGAATAAAGTGCCGACAACTGATGATGAAAAAGATTTATGGTTGACCCTCGATGCAACGGTTCTCCAGTGGATTTATGCCACAATCTTGAGCGATTTGCTGCATACAATTATTGAACCCGACTCCACGACAATAGATGCTTGGAGTCGATTACGTGACATATTCCAGTATAATAAAAATTCCCGGGCCGTCACATTTGAGCGAGAATTCTCCACCACCGACATGGCGGATTTTCCCAACGCATTCGCATATTGTCAATGACTCAAGGTTCTGTCGGACCAGCTCAAGAACGTCAGGGCGTCGGTAATTAACAATCGGCCCATTTTACAAATGGTTGCCGATCTCACTAACACGTATAATAGCGTTGGTACACTCATCCGCCAAAGCAACCCTCTTTCGCCATTTTACCAAGTCCATTATATGCTTATACTAGAAGAAGAAGATTTTGCCAAAAAAGGCACTATATCAAATTCTGCCATGGTTGCCGCTCCGTCCCATGACAACTCGTCACAATTTGAAAATTTGCCGCCAAACTATGGTCAAAGAGGACGAAATGGCAATAACGGCGGTAAAAATCATGGTAGTGGCCACCGGAGTGGTGGAGGTGGCGGCGGCCAGCAGCCGAAGTCCGGCCAAGCGTGGCAGCCACGGGCCCAGTGGGACAGTGGGTCTGGCAGTGGCCTTGGGCTATGTCGCCCTGCCCTTTTTCTTCAGAAAGTGGGGGCCGGGGCCTCCCAAGGCATATCGGCGATGTCGTCTGCCAATAGCCAGCAGCCCAACAGTTTTGGGCCCAGCGTACCTGGGCCACATCCACAGCCCACCCAGTGGCAGCAAGCCTATTCGGCAGTAGCAACACCAACCGACATTGAGGATGCGATACACACTCTTGGGCTCAATCCGCCTGACGCAAACTGGTACATGGACACCGGAGCAACGTCTCATATGGCGTCCTCACAAGGTAATCTCTCGTCTTATTTTAATTTGAGTAATAATCGTGGTTATGGTAGTACAAACTTGTTCCTTCCGAACCCACTGTTAGCCTTAAAGATTGTCCTTCATGCTCCCCAATTGATTAAAAACTTGGTTTCAGTTAGAAAATTTACCACTGACAATTCATTTTCTGTTGAATTTGATCCTTTTAGGTTTTCCGTGAAGGATTTTCATATGGGGATGCACCTAATGAAATGTGATAGTCGAGGCGAGTTATATCCAATCACCACTACCACACATCGAGCCAAGTTACCATCCACTTTTGCAGCTTTAGCATATTCTTTATGGTATGAACGTTTGGGTCATCCAGGAGCACCTGTTTTTGCCTCCCTTCAACAATTTAAATTTATTGAGTGTACTAGAACTCATAATTCTCATGTGTGTCGCTTATGTCCTCTTGGAAAATATGTTAAATTGCCTTTTGTTTCTTATAATTCGTACACTGTTATGCCTTTTGATATTATCCATAGTGATATTTGGACATCTCCAATTTTGAGCTCTTCAGGCCATCGATATTATCCTTTTTGTTGGATGATTACTCTATTTTTTTGTGGACATTGTTTTTGTCTAAAAAGTCACAAGTTTTTTTCACATTTCTCTCATTTAGAGCATACATTCGCACTCAATTTGAATGAGATATTAAAAATATTCAATGTGATAATTGTAAAGAATTTGATAATGAGCCATTTTGGGATTTTTGCAAAACTAATAGTTTATCTTTTCGTCTTTCTTGTCCACATACCTCATCTCAAAATGAAAAAGCGCAAAGAAAAATCCGAACCATTAATAACATTGTTAGAACCTTACTTGCTCATGCCTCTCTACCACCATCATTTTTGCAGCATGCATTACAAATGACAATATATCTTCTCAACATACTTCCAAGTAAACAATTAGCCTATCAATCCCTCTCAAAATTCTATATCTAAGGGACCCATCTTACTCTCATCTACGGGTATTCGGGTGCTTATGCTATCATCTTTTTCCTTCTACTACCATCAATAAACTTCAACCCCGTTCTACTCCGTGTATTTTTTTTGGGATATCCGTAAAACCGTCGTGGTAACAAATGTTACGACTTATCATCTAATAAAATAATCGTGAGAAGCCACGTAGTCTTTGATGAATCAATTTTTCCCTTTGCCAAATTGCATTGTTTTGTGCCTTATACGTACGAATTTCTTGATGATAGCATGCCACCGTATTTGGTCCATAAATTGGCCTCCCAAACAGGCCCAACTATTCCCGATAGCTCGGCCAACAGCTCGACCCAAATACCGAACCCAGTGATTGTCGGCCCAACAGAGCCTCTCGTTGGCAGTCCACTGCCGAGAGGCCCAACGCCTGTCAGTCCGCTGGGTGGCGGCCCAGCTTCAGAACGCGCGGCCAGACAAAGAATGCCGCGCACACTCTCGGGCAGTCCGTTTCCTTTAGCCTCCAAACCCAACTCCAATTCCGGCCCAACGGCCAGTCACTCTTAGTTAACATGAAAATTTTAAACCAAACAAAAAATACGGTCTTCACACCCATGTTACCAAATCACCTCTACCTCGTAATCCTATGTCTACCCTTAATGACCCAAATTAGAAAATGACTATGGATGATAAATATAATGCTCTTACTAATAATAGGACTTGGGATTTGGTGCCTCGTCCCCTTGATGTTAATGTGATTCGGTTTATGTGGATATTTAGTCATAAAGAAAAATTTGATGGTACATTTGAGAGGCATAAAACCCGTCTTGTAGGTGATGGAAAGACTCAACAGGTTGGTATAGACTGCGGTGAGACTTTCAGTCAGGTGGTCAAACCAACAACTATCTGCATGGTACTAAGTCTGACTCTTTCTAAGACATGGCCTCTACATCAGCTTGATGTGAAGAATGCATTCATGTACGGAGAACTCAGCAAATTGGTGTACATGTATCAGCCCATGGGTTATAGAGACTCCACTTATCCTAATCATGTATGCTTACCGAAGAAATCCTTGTATGGGCTCAAACAAGCTCCTCGGGCCTGGTACAAGAGGTTTGCCGATTATGTTTCTACTATTGGGTTTTCTAACAACAAATCTGATCATTCTCTCTTCATATACCGTCAGGGTAATGATATAGCTTACATCCTTCTGTATGTGGATGATATTATATTAACTGCTTCATCTGATGCTCTTCGCGAGTCTATCATGTCTCTTCTTAGCTCAGAATTTGCTATGAAAGATCTAGGGCCATTGAGTTATTTTTGGGGATAGTTATAACATGTCATGCAAATGGTTTATTTTTATCTCAAAAGAAGTATGTTTAAGAGATCGTTGAACAAGCTGGTATGTCCTCATGTAAGCCGTCCTCCACTCCGGTTGATACTAAATTAAAGTTGAGCGCTACTTCCAACAAGCCATATGCTGACTCGTCACATTACCGCAGCCTTGTAGGAGCCCTGTAATATTTTACTTTCACGAGGCCCAACATATCTTATGTTGTGCAACAGATTTGTCTATTCATGCATAACCCGATGGAGGATCACATGCATGCTCTTAAACGCATTGTGCGCTATATCCAGGGCACTCTCGATCATGGCTTGCATCTATATCCGTCTTTGACAACCGCTCTCATTTCATATACAGATACAGATTGGGGTGGATGTCCGGATACCAGACGCTCCACGTCTGGTTATTGTGTCTTTCTGGGTGATAATTGGATATCTTGGTCCTCCAAAAGACAAGCTACCTTGTCTAGGCCCAGTGCCGAAGCAGAATACCGGGGAGTTGCCAATGTGATTTCTGAATCCTATTGGCTACTCAACCTTTTCCTGGAGCTCCACTGTCCTGTTTCGAATGCGACATTAGTTTATTATGATAATGTTAGTGCAATTTATCTCTTAGAGAATCCGGTTCAACATAAACGCACTAAACATATTGAGTTGGATATTTACTTTGTTCGCGAAAAAGGTTGCTCGCGGACAAGTACGTGTCTTACATGTCTCGTCGCGCTATCAGATCGCCGATATTTTTACAAAAGGTCTTCCGCTGGTTCTATTTGAAGATTTTCGGGACAGTCTCAGCATACGCCGACCTCCCGCTTCGACTGCGGGGGTGTGTTAGAATATGATAGAATATTTAGTCATAATTGTGTATATTTTGTATATGGTAGGTGCATATTTAGTCATTTATTACCTTAATTCTAGCCTAGGATTATGCTTGTAATATGAGTATATTTACTACCCCTTTGGAATGAAAATAATCAAGAAAAAAATTTCTTACAAGACCTTGTGGTTTGGTCCTTCTCCGCACTCCGCGCATAGCGAGAGCTTAGTGTATCAGGATGTATTTTTTCTTTTGTTGTTAAATTGTTTTGTCTGATTAAACAGCTTAACCAACTCCGTCCGCTTGGGCAGCTCAATTGGTTTCAAGGGGGATATTTGGAGCAAAGACCAAGGATCGAATCCCGTATCGCGGAGTGTGGGGGTTTCTTCTTGAAATCTTTGCGCAGCGTGTAGTGATCTAACCTTTGAAATCAATTGAGTCACCATGATTTACCTCCTTCACAGACCTGTCGGACCGGGGTGTGGAGGCTCCTGGGGTGGGAGATTCCACCTTTTTTGGAGCAAAGCTTAACCAACTCCAAGTTACCTTTCATCTAGCAATCAGTGTAGTGGTTTAGAATAAGTTAATATCGATCTTCTTGTAGTTTAGAAAGAAAAGTATTATTAATGATAAGCAAATTATTGTGCAATTATTAAGAAAAAGAATCGTTTGGTAATAAAATCCATTACAATCTTTTGGTAGGTAGCTTGTTAATAATTAATAGTTTCTCGCCGTGTTTATTTAAATCATAATTGTTGGATTTGGATTTAGTTTAGATTTTATCAAGTAATTTTGGTGAGAATTTTTGGGTTTTGATTTATTTTTAGAATGAGTATTTGGAGAACTTTCATAAGTTTTCTTAGGGGTCGTTATGTGCGCGACATAAATTTATCCCGTAAGTCAAATAATATAAATTTAGTGTCACATGAGATATCTCACTTTATTTTATCAAACTTAAAATTATTTTATCTCAACTGAGAAATGAGATAAATTAGTTCAAGAATTATAATCGCAGGACTGTAATCTCGAGATAATTTAATCCGCAAATCAAATGAATCCTTAGAGTCTTACCGTTGAGTTGTGTTTGTTTTATAAATATGTTCTTTTTTTCTTTTCTTTTCTAGAGAACCAAATTCTTAAAATCGAACACTTATCTTTTTTAAATCAAAATCTTTATTCTAACAAAATACCATCAGAAGGGATTGGGAGGTTTCTTTCGGTTTAATTATAGCATACACTAATCTTTTTTTAGAAAGAAAAATAGTTAAAAGTGTGGACCTGACTTGTTAACGGCAATAATTAATGCTCAAAAAACAAATTCACATACGAGTTAATGGACCATTCTCCCAAATAAAATTATCATCCTTAAATGTATACTAATAGCATATTTGGCCAAGCTTTTAGAAAGCTAAAAATACTTTTTTGGATTTTTATTTTTTGGAGATTTAAGGTGCTTAGCCTAAATTAAAAAGCGTGTCTGAACAGGAACAACAAAAATAATGTTATGTTATGGAGGAGAAGCTACAAATTTCTACTTCTTTCGAGAAGCAGAAGTAAAAAATTATTTTTTTCACGACAAAAAAAATTATATTACCAAATCGCCTCTCATTATTTTAACCCATATACTTACAACTCGTTTATCCTCTTCCTTTTTTGTATTATGTTATATTATATCAAATAATAAATTCAATACTAATATATATATTTATTTTATATTATATATTTAACTAAATATAAATATAAATCAATTAAAATATTTCATAAAAATATTTAAAATTATTTTTCTTGTTAAATAATTTTAACTGTAAAATAAATTTAAAATTATCTTTTTTGTAATTTAACGCTCAAAACACTTTTTGGAAAGATGGTTAAATACAATCTCTTTTTGAAATACTAGAAAATCACTTATAAAATTAATTATTCAAGTATAATTATTATTTAAAAAAATACTTATTTGAAAAGCTATTTGACAAAAATATTTTTCAAAATAAACCGTTTTTAAATGATTGCCGAAAAGGTCTGTAAGGAACCCAAAGGGCTTTGGTACCCGACATTCTTCTTTTTACCAACTATAAGTATAAAGTATAAACATGTCTCTTTTGTTGGCTGTAAATGGATTAGGATCTAACAGAACATTTAAACTGTTCCATCAGATGCATTTTCTTGGCAAAAAGGAAAAGCAAAAAGCAATTAAGGAAAATAATAATAATAAAAAAGGGAATTGAATTTCATTCCACTATGATGAAATAAATAGAGTTGACACCACTATTCGCCAACTAAGAGCACAGTGGCAAACCAAAGAATCGGAGAATCAAGCCAATGAGTTGACTTGCTAAGTGAACAATAACTAATGTAATGAGGCAATATGTTTATAGAGAAAATTATCTTATATGATGGTAGTACATCAATAAATCATATATGATGTTAAGTTCTTGGATGTACAACATCCAAGAGAGTGTAATATCTGGGGGAGTCATTACAACGATAATATACTCAGTGAAATTCCATAACGTAGGATCTGGGGAGGGTAGAATGTACGCAAACCTTATTTCTATCTTGGTAGGTAAAAGGTTGTTTTCGAGAGACCATCGGCTCAAGACAGAGCATAAGCACAAACAAAACAAAAGCAAAAGCAAAAGCAAAAGCAAAGCAAGAGAAACGGTTAGACCCGGTCAAAAAAATTAAAGCAGTATGAAAATGTCGGTATAAAAAGTGAATAAGTCATGATAGCGCATTCTGAAAAAGTAAGTAATAACTAGCGCAGACAAATAAACTAAACAAAGTACACTAAAGGACACGTAGCAGCAGAAATCAAACTATAAGGGACTATAAAGCAATACTCCGCTTATTAGTATGATAGGCTAGGCGGGCCTACAATAATAACACTACAACTACCATATTGTAAGCGTAAGTAGGACTACGCTTCACTATCTACTACCCTTCTACCCTAATCTGTGTCCTTCATAACCCCTATCTAAGGTAATGTCCTCATTAAGTTGCACCTGCGCCATATCCCGTCTAATCACCTCTCCCCAATACTTCTTCGGCCTACCTCTATCCCTCATGAACCCGTCCATAGCCAACATCTCACACCTCCGCACTGGGGCTTTTGGTCTCTCCTCTGCACATGCCCAAACCATCTCAACCTTGCTTCCCGCATCTTATCCTCCACTGAGGCCACTCCCACTCTGTCCCGGATATCATCATTTCTAATCCTACCCCTCCTTGTATGCCCGCACATCCATCTCAACATCCTTATCTCCAAAATTTTCATCTTTTGGATGTGCGAAGTCTTGATTGGTTAACACTCCACCCCATATAACATAGTCGGTTTAACCACCACCTTATAGAACTTGGGTTTAAGTTTTGGTGGCACATTTTTATCGCATAAGACTCCAGATGCGAGCCTCCATTTCATCCACCCTACCCCAATACGATGTGTGACATTGTCATCAATCTCTCCATCCCATTGGATAATAGACCCGAGGTACTTGAAGCTTTCTTTCTTTGGAATGACCTGAGTACAAAGCCTCACCTTCACGCATGTCTCAAGGTCGCTCCCATTACTGAACTTGCACTCCAAGTATTCTGTCTTGGTCCTACTCAGCCTAAACCCTTTAGATTCTAGAGTCTGTCTCTAAACCTCCAGCTTAACATTCACTCCGCTGCGAGTCTCATCAATCAGGACTATGTCATCTGTGAATAACATACACCATGACACCTCTCCTTGGATTTGTCGCGTTATTCCATACATCACCAAGACAAATAAGAATGGGCTAAGAGCTGATCCCTAGTGCAACCCTATCACCACTGGAAAGTGCTCCGAGTCTCCTCTTACTATAAGTACCCTGGTCTTGGCTCCATCATACATATCCTTGATCGCCGTAGTGTACGCCACAAGTAAACCCAACCTTCAAACATCTCTATAAAACCTCCCTAGGAACTTTATCGTATGCCTTCTCGAGGTCGATCAAAACCATATATAAGTCTCTCTTCCTCTCCATATACTGATCCACCAACCTCCTAATAAGATGAATGACTTTTGTGGTCGAATGCCCCGACATGAATCTAACTGGTTCTTGGAAATAGACACGCCTCTTCTCACCCTCATTTCCACGACTTTTTCCCAAACTTTCATAATGTGGCTTAGCAGCTTGATACCCCTATAGTTGTTGCAACTCTGGATATCACCTTTGTTCTTGTACAAAGGGATCATTATACTCCACGTACATTCTTTGGACATTATCACCGTCTTAAAAATGACGTTAAATAACTCAGTCAGTCACTCCAAACCTGCCCTGCATGCGCCCTTCCAAAAGTCAACTGGATCTCATCAGGCCAGTTATCTCGTCCCATGCGCATCCTGCGAACATCAAACTTAACCTCCTCAACCTTAATGCTTCTACAATACCCAAAATCTCGGTACCTACCAGATTGCTCCAGATCTTCCAACACAATGTCTCTATCTCTTTTTTCGTTTAAGAGTTTATGGAAGTAAGACTGCCACATCCACCTAATATGCGCGTCCACCACCAGTACTTTGCCGTTATCGTCTTTAATGCACCTCACATGATCCAAGTCATGGTCCCTCCCCTCCCTCGCCGTGGCTAGTCTGTACAACTTCCTATCCCTGCATTTTCCTTCTAATTCAACATACAAGCATTCAAATGCCGCCATTTTTTCAGCCATAACCGCAAACGTTTCCTCCTTCTTCGCCATCTTATATAGTTCCCTATTCGTCCACTTCTCTACCTCATCCTTGCTTTCTACCAATTTCACATACGCCGCTTTCTTCACTTCCACCTTCTTTTGAACTTTACCATTCCACCACCGGTCCCTCGATGCCCACCCCGGCTACCCCTCGAGACCCCAAGCACTTCTCTAGCTACCTCTCAAATGCAACTGGTTGTTCTGTCCCACATACCGGTCGTATCCCCACTACTCCCCCAAGCCCCATTGCCATCAACTCCCCCCCATATCTTTTGCACTAGCCACAGTCAAACTTCCCCATTTGATTCTTAACCTGTCATCCACAACCCTCATCTTATTCTCCATCTTGATCTCCAAGTCTATCACCAAAAGCTTATGTCGGGTTGTAAGATACTCACTCGGAATAACCTTGCAGTCTTTACAAAGACCGTTGTCAACCTTCCTAGGGAGCAAAAAGTCTATTTGAGTCTTAGCCACCGAATTATGAAAAGTCACCACGTGCTCCTCTTTTTTCAGGAACCTCGAATTGGCTATCACCATCTCAAAAACTCTAACGAACTCCAGAAGTGAGACGCCTCTCCCATTCCTGTCCCCGAAGCCAAAGCCTCCATGCACATCGTCATAACCCCCCCAGAAGTGACCCCATATGTCCATTGAAATCTCCTCTTACAAATAACTTCAACTGGAGTTGGTACCTCCGGTTGTCCGTATCCATTCTTTGTCCTTATTCGTGTTGTTAAATTTTTCGGCTTCGCTGTATTGATTCATGACTTTACGTTCTTGCATTTACCCTTTTTGTCTTTAGTTATAGCATTTTTGGCGTAGTGATTTTACTTGCCTCTAGATTCTTGTTAACATGTGCTTTCACTTTGATCCCTTCTTGTTTTAGGGTAAACGTTTGATTAGTTTATTATTTTATATTTATTTTAGTGGCTTTGGGGGAGGCATTATCTAATATATATATATATATATATATATGTTTTATAATACTTTAGTCTTTTAGTATTTGTTTTCTTTGTTTCCCCGGTGTCTGATACCTATTTCGAGGCTTCGCTAATTCGAATTCGTATAGAACGTTTCATTTTGGGTAAAGCTAGCACTCGTTATCAGAACTCGAACTCGAAATAAATAATTAAAGATGAATGAGTGTTTATCAATATACCGTAGCCTTTGATGTTCTTGGAATTAGGTTAAACTGAGTTGTGTTCTAAAGGCAACACAAATAAACAAAAGAAACTGATTTGTATTGGAGTATAGATGACCACTTCTAAACATCCTTCTTTATTCTCTAGGTTTACAACAATATAAAGTCAGTTCATTAATTCATTCAAAAAGAAGAAAAGAGCTAAATCATGTTCACAGTTCACTTAAGCGAGTTAGTAAATAAAAGATTAATGGAAGTTTCTTTTCGTATAATCATCTGGTATCTCGAAATCCTAAAGCTAAGGGTTTTCCATTACACAAGTTCATCACCAATAGTGATGTCAAAACTCCATATTGACCGCCTAATAGTAAAACAAATTCATGTATACAAAAATTAAACTCCTAAATCATTTCTGATAGTGGTGGTCAATATGGGGTTATAGTGTTGATGGTGGTTTCATACAAATGGAAAGTAGTAAAAACTAAAAAGTAAAAACTGAAAGTATGAGAGAGATCGTCCGAATCCGATAGTTCTACTATTTGGAATTTTTGCATATCTTTTTGCGAATGTCATAGGAGTGGGAAGCGACGGTGGAGAATTAGTTGTCTTCAAAGTGATATTTTTTAGAGCAGAGAGGTGGAGATCTATTTAGAGGGATGAAGATGGTGGTTGAAGAAAATGGTGGTTAAATCAGGACTTTTAACAAAATTTAGGGACCGAATATAATTTGGATCATTTCGTATATAGTTTAAGGAAAAACTTTGACCCTCACACGTGTTTGAAAAGTTTCAGCCATTAGTCTATAAGGAAAAATCTAACCATATTTGTAACGAGAAGGATAGATCTTATCGCAATTATTAATGGAGGAGAAATTTGTTAGATATAAAGCAGTACGAAAAGTAAATAAATATTACAAGTGATCGAAATGATAGACTTCAAAGATTACGACAATGAGTTTTCAGTCTCTATCGATCTTGAACTACAACTCCAATTCTGGATCTTGTATTAAGAAATACAATAGCAGGAACTGTGACAACTGTGGCTTGTATGTCCGCTTGAGAATCTGACTTGGTTAAAGTTCTTTGATAGCAAGATCCAACATGAAACACTCAGCAACAAATTAGAGAATCACAACACCACCGGCTGAGTCGAGAGATGACTCTGTCTTTAAGACAAGATTGTCCCGTATATATGCTTTTACGTTAGCGGACAATAGTCTCCCAAGATAAAACAACAACTAATCAACACTACAAAGCAAATAGGTTGATTCTGCCGAAGAAAACAAACATGAAACGACTTGTTGAAGAATGAAAAATTTAGAGGAAAAAGAAAAAGAGTTTCTGCTCTTGTTCAAGACTTGTGTTATTTTTTTTTCCTTCTCTACTGTCTGCTCAAAATTAGAGAAAGGTTTTCTCTTTATAGCGTTTAGGAGGAGGAAAGGTGTTAACAAGTGCAAAACGTTTCAGATGGATAATGCCATCAAAACTGTTGGCTTTCCCATTGCTGGAGCATTCCTGAAACTCCAGGGACCAAACAATAAATACTACACAGTTTGGGGTCCAAAAAGATAATATCAAAAGACCACAGCCCACGACCGAGACTCGAGACCCGAGACCGGGCGGGTGATGGTGGCGCACATGTGGGCCTAGCCTTGAACCCAAGCACACCTAGGTCCTCCCTCATTCAAATACATGGGTTACCCCTTGGAGTCCCAAACCCTTATCCATTTTTAGGCTTATAAAAACAACAATTCTTCCTTTTCCCACTGATGTGGGAGATTTGTCCCACACCATATTTTCATGCCTCAAACACCTTACTTCGTGGACCAATATCTCTTTCATTTCTTAACGAAATTTGACGATCTTTGGACCTACTCACTTAATAGATTATGCACGTGTGAAGAACCAAAGTCTCCAACATGCGAAACCTGAGTGTTTAAGTCATTAAAGATGGGTGGACGCAACCCCATCAAAGGCAAATTTCCATCAATCCCCTCTTGAAATAGAATTGGTGCACACAGGGTGCCAAACTTCAGCAGTCTTTCAGCGGAAAGATATTGAATTAGGAGAGGTAACTTCTGCTTTGAACCTTCCCTAGTTGAATACCACCGGACTTACTTATTGCGCGGTGAACGTGATGTCTTGAACCGTCAGTGTTTAGTGTAAGCCAAGACAATGATACCAACAAAATTTGATCATTTCGCAAAATTCAGAAGCAAATTTAAACTTTTTTCCTCCCCTCAAACTATTTACTGTCCAACACCCAACCAAAAAGATCAGAAAAATGGTCAATTTTAACCGTGTATTATTTAGAATTGAGCAATCTATCCTGTTAAATTCTTGGTCTAATACTACTTTGTCATTATAAAAAAGTTTCATTTTTGCTCATGACATTAGATAGAATTAGTACCCTGCACTTAAGAGATATAAGGTGAAGTTAGACTTATACTTTTTTTTTTTTTGATTTTCCATTTAGTGTTCGGTACCGCATTAGAGTTCGACTTTTCCGGATCGCGTTGCATAGGGCCCATTTAGAAAAAGCGCTCTCTACCAAAGATATTTCGATACCCAAAGTTATTCCGCTAATAGTCCCAAAAATAGAAAAGATAATTAAGTATGAGATTGATACTAACACAATTTTCGGTTTAAGATATTTAATTTAGGAAAGTCTTTTTCTATTTTCTTCCACTCAACACTCCGCCCTTTTCCCATTTTCAATCTTTATTTGAGTTGGAGACTTTGAGAGAACGTGGTTGACTATTGTTTGTAGTTTAATTACGTGCCCTTTAGGAGTGGCAGTGCAACTACCACTGAAAATCCATTTGGTTTTCACTCAATTTCATTAGCTTAATTAAAAGTTGTCATTTTCAATATGTATTTAAGTATTCATGGTTGCATAGACATAAGAGAAGATGAAGTGGTAGTGGCAAGTTTTCATTTTATTTTCTACAAATGGCACAATTTGTATGTGCTTCAAAATTTGGCACGTACCTTTAGCATTGCAGCTGTGCCAATTCTTCCTCTACACATTCACATTTCAACTTGGACATTTGACTAGTTCCCAATCCTCTACACATTCACATTTCAACTTGGACATTTGACTAGTAGTTCCCAATCCTCTACACATTCACATTTCAACTTGGACATTTGACTAGTTCCTAGTTTGGACTTCCATATGTGCACATATACAATACATCTTTTTTTTTTTTTACTCTTTCCTTAAAGAATTGGGAGGATTGATTTTATTCCCGATTACAGATTACTAACGGAAAGAGAATAATTCCTTTTTTCATTAATGAAAAGGTTTATATACATGACATATAATATCTAATTATTAAAAAAAAAAATCTACCTTTTTCTAATACAAGACTACTATCTTTTCCTAATATAAGATTACTATCATAATTATACATGTACAAGAATTCTAATAATTATGGTAAGTAAATATACAAATTTACATGGGCCATATACGGCCGATATAGAAGACTATTGTGTATAGTCTTTCAGACCCCCACAGTCATAGTGGGCAGTTGTCGTACGCTAAGACTGTCCCTAAATCTTCAAACAGAACTAAAGGAAGACCCGCAGTAAAGATGTCAGTAATTTGGTACCGTGAAGGGACATGCAAGACACGTACTTGTCCACAAGCTACCTTTTCACGAACAAAGTGAATATCCATCTCAATATGTTTAGTGCGCTGATGTTGGACCAGGTTTTCAGAGAGATGGACCGCACTAACATTATCACAGTAGACCAAGATAGCTTTCTGAATAGGAAAGTGAAGTTCAAATAAGAGATTACGCAACCAACATGACTCAAACACCACATTGGCTACCCCCTCGATACTCGACCTCCGCACTGGATCGTGATAAATTAGCCTGACGTTTAGCCGACCAAGAGACCAAGTTATCACCAAGAAACATACAATAACTAGATGTAGAACGTCTGGTATCTGGACATTCACCCAATCAGCATCTGTATAAGACACGAGAATAGATACTGAGGATGGATATAAGTGCAAATCATAATCAAGAGTGCCCTGAATGTAACACACAATGCGTTTAAGAGCATGCTTATGCTCGTCCCTCGGATCATGCATAAATAAACACACATGCTGCACTGCATAAGTAATATCGGGCCTCGTGAAAGTAAGATACTGAAGAACCCCTGCAAGACTGCGATAATGAGAGAGATCCTCGTAAGGTGTGCTAGAATTAACACTCAGCTTCGGTTTGGTATCAACCGGAGTAGGAGAGGACTTACAGGATGACATGCCAGCCCATTCAATAATCTCAGCTACATACTTCCTCTAGGATAGAAATAGACTATATGTATGACGAGTTACAGCTATACCAAAAAAATAACTCAACAACCCCAAGTCTTTCATAGCAAATTCAGAATTGTGAAGAGACATGATAGACTTGCGCAGTTTATAAGAAGAGGCAGTCAATATAATATCATCCACATTTAACAGAATGTATGCCAGAGAAGTACAACGATGATATATGAACAACGAATGATCAGACTTGTTGTGAGAAAACCCAATTGTAGACACATAATATATAAACCTTTTATACCAAGCCCGAGGGGCCTGTTTTAGCCCATAAAATGACTTCTTCAGCAAACAAACATGGTTAGGATGATCGGATGTAAACTGTTTTCTTGAGATCACCGTGTAAGAAAATATTTTTCACATCCAACAGATGAATGAGCCATGTTTTCGAGAGAGCCAGACTGAGAAAAGTGTGAATGGTTGCCAGATTGACCACCATACTAAATGTTCCTCCACAATCCATGCCAACATGTTGAGTTTTTCCATCACCTACAAGATGGGCCTTATGCCTCTCAAAATAACCATCAAATTTTCCCTTATGAGTAAAAATTTATATAGAACGAATAACATTGACACCAGGCGGACGGGGCACCAACTTCCACATCTTTTTTTCAATAAGAGCATTATATTCATCATACATGGCCAATTTCCAATTCGGGTCATGAAGGACTGACATCGAGTTACGTGGTCGGGTGATTTAGTGACATTAGAATTGAGATTAAAATGTCATTTTGGTTTTAAAATACCCCGTTGGCTACGAGTGACGGACCCTTGACTCAGAATAGAAGTGGGATGGACCTGGGTCGGTGTAGGGATGTCACGGGATTGGCCAGCATATAGTAGGCGTGCTGGCCGACGGACTGGACTGAAGGAGGACTGGGTCAAAGATGTAAAAACTGGCCTGCTGGCCGAGACGCTGGACCGGGAGGGACATTTAATGGGCCAGCAGGCAGTGGGCCTGCTGACCGATTTGGGTCACGGGTTTATTGGACTAAATGGTGGACCAAATACGGTGAGAGCCAATCATCCAAAAAATTATAAGAATTAGACACGAAATTACACAATTTAGCAAACAAAAATTGAGTTTCATCAAAAATAACATAGCGACTAATTATGATTTTATTAGAGGATAAATCAAAATATTTGTAACCACGATGATTAGATGGATAACCCAAAAACACACAAGCAATAGACCGGACTTGAAGTTTTTTAATTGTAGAGGATGGGAATAGAGGATAGCACAAACACCCAAACACTCTAAGATGGAAATACGAAAGATCTTTATAATAAATAATATTTAGTGGAGATTGGTATGCTAATCCTTTACTAGGGAGTATGTTAAGAAGATAAGTAGCCATTTGTAATGCATGATGCAAAATGAAGGTGGTAATGAATCATGGGCTAGTAAAATCCGAACAATATTATTAATCGTACAAATTTTTCTTTTGGCTTTCCCATTTTGTGAGGATGTATGAGGACAAGAAAATAGAAAAGATATGCCATTAGCGTTACAAAATTTCCGAAATAACCCATTATCAAATTTCCTTCCATTATCACATTGAATGTTTTTAATTTCCCGTTCAAAGTGGGTACGGATGAATGCTCTAAACGATAAATATGTGGCAAAAACTTGAGACTTTTTAGACAACGGAAAAGTCCACAAAAAAATAGAATAATCATCCAAAAACAACACATAATAAAGATGGCCCAAAGAGCTCAAAACGGGAGATGTCTACAAATCACTATGAATAATATCAAATGGCATCAAAGTACTAGAAGTAGAGGCTACAAACGGTAATCTAACATGTTTCCCAAGCGGACAAGAAGGACAAAGATTAGTACTACGCGTACTATTACAATTAATAAAATTATTATTTTTAAGAGAGGAAAGAACAGACGCTCCCGGATGACCCAAATGTGCATGCCACAAGGAAGGTGCTAAAGCGGCAAACGTTGACGGTGTGGCTTGATTAGTGGTAATGGTGGTGGTGGTAGTGATATGATAGAGCTCACCCCGACTATTACATCTCATTAGAGATATCCCCGTCGTGAAAACCTTCACAGAAAATCCAAAAGGGTCAAAGTCAACAGAAACCCAATTATCAGTTGTAAATTTTCGAACAGACACCAAATTTTTAATTAAGTGAGGAACATGAAGGACATTTTTCAAGGCTAAAGGAAGGTTCGGGGGAGATAAATGTGTGTGACCATAACCATAATTGGAATTGAATTACCATTACCAACAATTATGCCACGATTTTTTCTCAAATTGAAATAAGATGAGAGATTACCTGGTGCGGACGTCATGTGAAAGGTAGCACTAGTGTCCATGTACTAATTTGTATCCGGGAGATTTAATCCAAGTGTATGCATCACTACCTCGATACCCGTATGGGTCGAGACTGCTACTGGGCCCGCAGCAACGAAGGCCTGCTGAGGCCCAAGCATGCCAACCTGCTGCCATGGTCCAGTTGGTTACTGTTTGTTTTGACCATTGGGCCTCTGCTGGCCGATGACCCAAGCTGATGAAGGAACTGGACAGGGGGCCGACATGGGCCACTGCCCAATGGCCCAAGGCATAGCCCAGGGCCACTGCGCAATGGCCCAAGCCTGTCAATGGTTCAGTGGTTCATCCCCTACTAACTGCCACTGCCGACGGTCCGTCCGCCACTGCTACCACTAACGCTGTAGCCACCACCCTTGCCACTACCACGTCCACCACCGCAAGTTTTCATGGTTTTGACCCTTTTTTCCACCCCAGTTATTACAGTTTTGACCATAATTTTTGGAGTATGATTGAGAGTCATTAGTTTCACAGGACGTGGCTACCATCATTGCGGAATTTACTCCGTTAGCCGCCTTTTTAGCCAATCCTGCTTCTTCTAAGGTGAGCATGGAACGTGTCAGGTAGAACGGTGGGAGATGATTGCTTTGACGAAGAAGAGTGTCAACACCATTATACGCCTCAGAGAGGCCTGCAACCATCTGAAGAACAAGACGATCATTAGCGACGGGCGCGCCAACGTTTTGAGTTGATTCGACAACTCTTTGAGTTGTTGATAATAGGCTGAGACATTCAAAAAATTCTCCATATTAATGTGGGAGAATTCATGCTTGAGGTTCATGACACGGTAATTTTTGTTCTCTTGGAAGATATCACGCAACCTGTTCCAAGTATTCATTGTCGTGGCATTGGGCTCGATAATAGTCTGTAAGAGCTCCGTAGAGATGGTGGAATAAATCAATTGGAGCACAATAGCATCAAGAGTTTCCCACAACTCTATTTCATGATCGATGGTAGGCACATTCTCCTTGCCTTTCTCTGGTGTGATGATGTGATGGAGGACCCTATTAGACTTTGCGTGAATTTTAAATAATTCTGCCCACATCACGTATTGGACGTTTTTCATCTCAAGAACGATAGGGATGTTGTTCTTGATATTGGAGACTGTAAGGGCATAATGAAAGGTGTTCTTTATGGTAGACATAATGAAAGAACAAGAGGAGAATTAGGGATTCAGAAAAAAAAAATGTGAAGGGATGAGTGGTCGGCCGGTGGCCGAGGTTCGGAAGACAAGAGGGCGGCCTAAGAGAGGATATTTTGAGAAGGAAAAGTTTGCCCTAGACTGTTGATACCATGAAAAGGGAATAATCTCTTGATTATTTTTCATTAATGAAAAGGTTTATAATACATGATATACAATATGTAATTATGGAAAATAAATCTACCTTTTTCTAATACAAGACTACTACCTTTTTTCCTAATACAAGATTACTACCATAATTATACATGCACAAGAATTCTAATAATTATGGTAAGTAAATATACAAATTTACATGGGCCATACGTGGTCGATATACCAGACAATTGTGTATAGTCTTTCACTAACGTCATGTTAGTTATATGATGTTTTTAAGACATCAGTAAGAGAATAACACAAGAAAACTAAAAAAAAGTACTATAAATTGTTGTAAGAACATTTTCTTCTATTTGAATTGTAGGTAAGGCTAAGAATTCATTTCCTCTAAACAATTGAATTTGGCAGACTTTCTTAAGAAAATGAACTCCTATAATTAGTTAGCACTTGAATAAAGATAATGACTTTGCAGAGATTTCTGTGTTTTGTTATTAATTTATGTTGGGATACAATTGTTACAAGGAATGGAAAGTAAGTAACTATTACAATGGTAGAAAGGATAAACTAACTATTATAATAAATTAGAAATCAAAACCTTAACAAACTGCTTGTGTGATTTGCAGAGTCGAGTGATGACACTCTGTCTTTAAGACAAGATTGCCCCGTATATCTCCTTTTACGGTGTTGGGCAATAATCTCCCAAGATACAACAACAACTTAACAAATGAGCAAATGAAACTCAAGTGTTACTTTTGAAGAAATTTGAGTGTAGTAACTTTGCTAGAGAGGAAGAAGATGAAATACTTTGTACACTTCTTCCTTCGTTTACCTGGGAGGCGCCGCGGCCCTTCACGGCTCCGTGGCGATTTTCGACTCGTTTCATCTTACACTTCGTACACTTCTTCCTCCGTTTACCAACGTGGAATACTTTGTCATTTGGCCAATAACCGTCCATAATTCTATGTGTCAAACGTATTACATACGTACCAATATCTCTTTCACTAATGAAATTTGCGATACTTGGCACTACGTGTGCACGTGTGTGGAAACTACATTTCCGACGTGTGGGCCTCAATTGTTTGAGTCATAAATTAATGAGATATAATTAATTCCACATTTAGTAAATTTCCAACAATTTCTTGTGTTATATTTTATCAATCTCCTTTAAAAGAATTTATATAACTAAAATAACATTTATAATTGTGATAAAACCGATCCTTCTGAAATGTTCTTTTGAAATAGGTAATACTCGGACGATATTCAAATTCTCGCGTTACTAATTTCTTCCTTACGCATTCACATTTCAGCTATAAGTTCCTGCATTGATGTGTTCCCAATTTTGATTTTCATGATGGCAAAATGTGAAAATATGCAAAATGAAAAAAAAAACGGCTTACATGTGTAAAGTTCTAATCTCGATGCATCTGTATTTTGACATTTCCTTCTTCTTATTGTTTGTGAAAGGGAAAGTCCCGAAGGCGAAACCCCCCACCTGTACCAGAGGCCCTTTGGCCAGGTGAGATGTAAATCGAGGGATATGCGCGAGTGACAGCTCTGCAAGGGAGAAGACCAACGGGACACGAACCCAGCAACAATCCTTGCAATATTTCAGCAAAAACTGTCACCACACGAATTCAAACCCGCGACGTCGGAGTGGTTGTACCCCAATCACCTTGCCACTTACCAACTCGCCTATCATTTTAAAGTCTCTTATCTTTAGAAGGATTTATACGTAATCATGGCTAAATATAGCTAGCATAGGTGTGTTTGGTAGAGAGAAAAACATTTTCAGAAAATAATATTCAATTTTTCTATGCTTGTGGGATTACATTAGGTATATTGTTGTTGGTTGGTTAAAATATTTTGAAAAATATTTTCTCTAGGAAAATAAGTTTCTTAAAAATAAAAAAAATTAGTACGAATAAAGAAAACAAGTTCTATAAGTTCATATTATCTCCTCCCACCCTTTGGCTACCCCGCCCCGACCACGATGTGGAAGAATCATTCTATAGGAGAAAATCAAGGCTTTCTTGGTTGAAGAATCAACTTCTTATCATAAGAATAGTCAACTAGAAATCAAATTTTGATTGGTTTGAGGATTTAGACCTTGAACTATCCCACTCCCACACCGCAATGTCTTCCTAGATTGCATACAAATAATCTTGTGATGATAGTTTTTTGTACTTACCGAATATCAGAAAATAAATAAGAAATTACTTATTTTTAAATTAGTATTTTACAGATCTTTTCCATGAGAAATATTATATTTCATACGAAACATACCTAATATTTAATTGTTTTATGCACAGCCTAAAATTTGTTGTTTAAATATAGTTTCTTCTTCATCTTCTCGATTTTCTTATTGATTTTTCTTTCTTTTAAATCAAGTGGGAATTGTCTGGCAGAACTATTAGTGAATATTATAATCCATATTGTAATTATTAGTGGTGTATACTTATGATGAAAATAAGATTCATATTGTATTAGGATTCTACATTGTACACAATATATATATTTGTATTAATGAAAAAGACTTCCCAAGGGAAATTAGAATTGTATTAATCTCTCTTGGAAAATCTTTCTCATTAATATAAATATATATAGTGTGTATAATATGGAATCCTAATACAATATGAATCCTATTTCTACCATAATTATACATCACTAATAATTACAAAATGAATTATAATATTCACTAATAAGGACAATTGTGTCGAAAAATTAAATCCAAGGTGAAAAGTTTCCTAATCCTAGATAAAGAGACTAAACGAGACCAGATTAGTTCAATTTAAGTTGAAAATTTGAGTTTATGGTTTCATAAGGTCAACTATCTAATCAATTATCCAATTACATAAATTATATGCTATAATCTAAGCGCGTCTCAATTAAAGGAGAATTTTTCTTCATCAACTTTTCAACTTCTCCTTCTTCTCCACTCTTTGTGTGCCCCCCCCCCCCCCCCCCCCCACCCAAACCAACCTTCTCCTTTAGAAAATTGGAAGACAAGAAATGGGGTTGTTGTCCTCCGGGGCATAGTCCAGTGGCAAAGCCTGGGTGCTATAAGGCGCTCTGGCATGGGACAACGTGGGTTCGATTCCCCGCAAGCACGAAGAAACTCTGCATGTTGGGGAATTTGACCTTGTCTCATTGATCAGTTGTACGCTCCCAGAAAAACTGGCCACCGGAGCACATCCCGCGATTTACCTGGTAATAGTGTTGAACGACCGGTGCTATTACCTCCAGGACGTCTGGGTAATACCAGTGAAGTAGTCATGCGCAAGCCTGGAAACCTGGATTATCAAAAAAAAAAAAAAATAAAAATGGGGTTGTTACTTGTTTTGCTTTTGGATAAAAAAAGTGGATACAATTTAGTTGTGTTATCAAAGTAAATACATTTTAAGCTTTGTTTCTAAGAATTGACTAATTATATTGCTCAGGAAAGAAAAGTCTAATATATAGATGCCAAGTATGTCAAAAATACATGTGTCTCATACATCTTTTTTGAGCTTTTAAATAAGATGATATACATGACTAAATAGTCAGTCGATATACCAAAAATATAAAGAAATGAAAGCCAAATATTAGAAAAGAAGAAGATCTTCCTTTGTCATATCAACTTCATAATTGCATGAAGAAAGAAACTTGAAATTTATATGGATTTTGAATTTTTCCATGAAATGAAAGAAAGAGAAGTTTAAAAGAAAAAAAAAGGAAAGAAGACTTTCCCCTTATGTCACTTTCACTTTGAAAAACACTAGTCCATGAAGTTTCTTATGTCACTTTCACTGAGTCCTTTCCATATTTCCTTAGTTTTTGCTATAGTTTGAGTTTTATATCATCATATGAGACGTGTGATATGTCTTTGCACAATTTTGAACTTATTGAAACACGCAAACTCTAGCTCTTTTCTCAATCTTACCAACCTCTACTTTGATTATTGACAAAATTATCTCAGTTTTTTTTTGATTTCCTAGACTATACATTAGATTAATGATAATATAATTAGCGAAAACAAAAACTTTAAATATTCTAGACAATCTGGTGAGATTTGAGTTTTGCCTTCCATTTTGTTTTATCTTTCTTTCACAATTGTGTTATCTATTAAAATTTGGGATCTTTACCCAAATAGCTCCTGGTATACATAGATGATACACTAATTATACACATATTATATATGAGTTATACGTATATTATACATCTATCGACTACTTTTAGTTTAAGTAGTTGGATGAGCAGATAATTAGGTTAATTTTCATTAATATTAATAAAGACATTTACCATCCAAATTCTGGACATAAAATACATTATCCCCTATTGTGAATGGTATATACATTTGGTATAGATTAATCTATTGCTTTAATAGCAAAAGTTACTATTTAAGGAATGCTGATTTTTGGACACTATATGTTTGTCTTGTATATTGACTCATAGAATATCCAACTGCAAAATTCATATATTGCTTTTATCAATGGGAAGGCAAAACTTTGACTTGGAATATTTGTTTTCCTAGTTTTCCAATTTCTGAACAGGCAGGTCATGTTGACACTTGACACAAGAAATATCAATGAGATGAAAATGAAAGAAGGAAACATTTGTTCCATCACTTTCTTTCTTTAGTATTTGAAAATGAAACTACCATATTTTACCAATGCCCTCTTCCATATGCTAAAAAGACACACAGTTTTTTGCAGGCCAAATTGCTTGTCTTTTGTTGTCTGTGTTCTGTTCCCTTTTGCTTTGCAGTAAGATATGGTCCAACTTAATGTCTAGATCATACGTCAATAGCGGAGTCAGAAATTTTAACAAGGGTTTGACAAGATTTACTAGAATATTAGGCCTTAGATTCAAGCATGTCACGTAGACAGGGGTGGACCTATGTCTAATTTACTGGTGCTCCAGCACCCGTTAAACCCGACACAGACTAGACATAGTTATATAAAAAATATAAAAACATTCGGTACAAATACTCACAAAGCACCTTGAAAATCAAAAAGGGTGCTTTGGTTTTTAGGTGGAATTTTAAAAGATTTGGGTGGTTGGGGAACCTGGGTTCGAACCTTCGCTTAGGATTTTATTTTCATTAATTTTAATGAGGCGAAGAACGTGTCGCCTAGGCTGAAAGGCAAATTCTACAGAGTGGTGGTTAGACCATCATTGTTGTATGGGGAAGAATGTTGGCCAGTTAAGAATGCTCACATTCAAAAGATGAAGGTAGCAGAGATGAGGGTGCTTAGATGGATGTGTGGTCATACTAGGAGAGATATGATTAGAAATGAAGTTATACGAGATAAGGTTGAAGTGTCCTTCATCGCGAACAAGACGAGAGAAGTGAGACTGAGATGGTTGGGGTATGTGAAGAGAAGGTGTGAGGCTACGCCAGTTAGGAGGTGTGAGAGATTGAATGTCGCAGAAGTTAAGAGAGGTAGATGTAGACCAAAGAAGAACGGGGGGGGGGGGGGAGGTGATTAGACATGATATGACACAACTTCAGCTGACCGAGGACATGACCGTAGATGGGAAGATATGGAGGTCGATGATTAAGATAGAAGATTAGTAGGTAGTTGAGTTTTATTGCGACGTGTGTAAGTGAGGTGGGGGCTAGCCTTTCCATCTCCTCTTCTCTTGTTCTTAGTAGTAGTATTTAGATATCGCATAGATCATTATTCCTATGTATGTATTACTTCATTTGTTTTATATCTTGATATCTTTGCTGTCTTATTTTCTTGCAATCTTGTGTTGACTATATTTTTTGAGCCGAGGGTCTATAAAAAATAGTCTCTTTCCCCTATGGGTGGCTGGGGGCTCGGGTCCGGCGGGCCGGTCCGGCGGGGTCGGGGTCGGGGCGGGACGATCCGGGGGGTCGGGATCGGGACTAGCGGGCCTAGCGGGGTCGGGTTCGGGCGGGACTGCTCCATTCCCGTCCCGATCCCGATCCCGTCGGATCGGGCGGGGCGGGCTCGGGGCGGGCTCGGGTCGGGGCGGGGCGGGCTCGGTTTTCCTTTTTTTATTTTTTTTAAATAACATATGTATAAAAAAAAACTCAATAAATAAAACAAGATAGTGTAATAAAAACATCCCAAGGTCAAGTTTTTGTGCCTCTTATATTATTTAATAGACATATGATTTTTTTGTAATACAAATACAATTGTCTAAAATCTAAATTGCAACTTTATGGTGTTGTCCAAAAGTTGCAAATTACATAATAAAATTGCAATTTAAAAAATTACATTTTCAAAAAAATCTGTTCTAATTGCTTGATGATTTCATGTGGTTCTTCGGTTGGAATAGGTATTTGTTGGTCAAATTGATCCACGTCGCTTCCACTACCTTCGGTTAAGATTTCGTTGTAGTTTTCATCATCTTCTTCGTTGATCTCCGGTTGACCGCACCTTCTCCGCTCGCTCGTATCCAATCTCTCGAATAATACCGCAATTTCCAAGTTGTCTCCGCCAATGAGTGTCTGTGGTCTCCTATTTGATATCCGCTCGCGTAAAAAGCGCTTTCCGACGCAGATTGACGACGCTTGAATGTTCAAAACATCTCGAGCCATCATTGAAAGTGTCGGAAAGGTCTTCTCATTCCCCCTCCAATATTTCAAACAAGTCTTCTTGTCCATCTTCATTGATAACTTCTTGATACGGTATTTAACCCCGCAAAACAAAAATATCCAACTCGCTAATTTGGTTAGTAGAGGTACGGCCGCACATTCTATTTCTCGAGGCTTTCAATACTAGCCGTTAAACAAAGACATGTCTTTTGTGAGGTTGTGTTGAAGATGAAGAAGATGGTATGGTAGCCGGTACGTTACTAGCATTTTCTTGTTGATAAAATCTATATATATTTTTGCGGTGGTGTTCTACGCTATTCAACACTTCTTCTTTAGTTTGTTCAATAGGTGGTGGGTGATTTAGATTTTTGGGACTTGGAGGTGGTAGTACTTCTATACAATCGTAAATAGTTTCAATTAGTGATTTAGTACCGTCTATTTTAATAGTAGGATTTAATACGTAGAACCAATAATATAAATAGAAGGAATAGGAATAAAATATTTTTTTATTTTGACAAACATTTTTTTAATATTTGCCTTATAAATTTGGTTTTTCCATATATTCACTAAGTAATAAAAATATTAGAGTTATATAAAATAACATAGTTGAAATAGTAGGATAATATATACCGGAAAATTCTTTTGTTGCTTGAAAAAATTTCTCTAAAAATACAATAAGTTCGGAAATTTTTTCCCAATCACTATCTAAAATCATATCACTGGCTTTTTATTATGAGAGTTAAAAAATAAAGTTATAGGTAATTTATAGTCATAAGCAACAAGTAGTTGCTCGTATAAAGAATTCCACCTAGTGGATACTTCTTGTGGAATTCTTCTAAAAGGTAGTCCACAATCATGACAAATTTTTTTATATTCTTTTCTACGTTGTACTTTATTACTTTTAAAAATAAAGTTTATAGCAAATTGTATTTTACTAAGAATGTCTTCAAAAAGTGATAGACCATCCTTTACAATTAAGTTATATATATGGCACGCGCATTTTATATGAAAATGGTACGGAAAAGATGGAGCTAAACTATTTTTTAACATTGTAATTGCGTAATTGTTATTAGAAGCGTTATCTAATGTAATAGTCATAATTTTATCGGTAATTCCGTAATAATCGCACACTTGATAAATATTTTCTACGCAATAAAAGTACCAAATGTGCCTATCATCTATATATCTATACGCTAAAATACGTTTTTGCATAGACCATTTATAATCTATCCAATGACAAGTTACGATTAAATAATCATGGCCGTTAGTACTACGACCTATATCGACGTGATAGATACTTTGCCATTAAAATGATATAATGAAAAACGTAAATATTGTTGATATTCATGCGCAAATTTAAATACATCTCTCTTAACGAGTTGACCTAGGAAAACCGTTAAAAGCAGGATTATATATATCTCTAATGTAATGAATAAACCGGGAGATGAAGGAAATGAAAAAGGCAAACCCTCCACAAGAACTAATTTTGATATTGCTTCCCTATCTCTATGTTTGTTGTATTTAGAGCCTACAATTCCCCCCCGTCATAGGGTTAATTTGACCCTGTACTTGGTCGGGACGATGTATCGTATGTGAACCTTGTCCCGATGGAGCGCCGTTTGCGCACCCGGTTTTGAAGCCTGGTATTGGGCATACCTAGTTTGGATGAGCACTTACTACATGTCTAATTAAACCCCCGTCCCACCGTGACCTTTTCCGAGTTTTAAATTTTAAAACATTTTTACAAATTTTACATATGGCTACTTGATTCTCTACGTCCCTATCAAAAAATGTCCATGCATCTGATTTTAATGGTCGTTTTGCCGGACCTCGTCTCATACTAGGGGGAATAGGAGGTATTTCGGTTGAAGGTGCACTAGTGGGCGTGTTGTCATCAATATTAGTGGGTGTATCGTCTAGATCATCGTCTAAATTAAAGTCTTCTTGAGTTCCGAGAAAATAACTCCTCGTCTAAATCTAATGGTATTGTAGGAAAATGTTGAGTATCAACAAAATCATCCGTGTAGGAATAAGATGACTAGAAGAAGTACCCTTGCCCCGATTGCCCCTACTAGAAGAAGTCTTACCCTTACCCTTAAACATACCTCTAATTCCTTCCATTTTAATTATATGCTAACAAATAATTAAAGTAAATGAAATTAAGTGCGCTAAATAAAATAAACAGACAATAATAATTTAATGAAGGAACGAATGTACCAAACGCCGACGTAACGTCGACGTGTAATCGAGAGGTTGAAAATTGAAACTTTGCTCGATGGAAGATCCTCAAGCTAGTTGCCAACTTCACTCCCAATTCCCAAATGAATTAATAAAATTGAATATTTAGCAAACAATGTAGAGAGATATATTGAGAAATTAGAGAGATTGTAGGAAGATTTGTGAGAAAGATGAAGAGAAAATGAGTTATTTATAGTTGAAAAATTGGGTTAAAGTGTAAATATAATAACTTATGGGTTAAAAATAAATATTAAGGGGTAGGGGGGGGTTGGGGGGGGGGGGGGCCTAAAATGGCCGTTGGCCAACGGCCATAATCTAAAATGGCCGTTGGTGCAACGGCTATTTTTGCAAAGGTAAGGTCGGGGTCGGGGTCGGGGTCGGGACGGGCTCGGGGCGGGCTCGGGTCCCGGCGGGCTGGGGGCGGGCTCGGGTCCGGCGGGACGAGACATCGTCCCGTCCCGAGTTCGAGTCCCGCCCCGTTAATTATTTTTTTTTTTTTTTTTAGAGCGGGGTCGGGTCGGGACCGGGGCGGGGTCGGGACGGGGTCGGGTCGTCCCGGCCCACTGGCCAGCCCTACTTTCCCCCACAAAGGTAGAGGTAAGGTCTGCGTATATCCTATCCTCCCGGATTTCACTTTGTGGGATTACACTGGGTATGTTATTGTTGTTGTTGTTGTAACTTTAATGAGGTATCCATGACCCTTAAATTTTGGGTCCGCCACTGGACACATAGAATAATTTTTTAACAATATCTGCTAGTACACTAGAAACTTCTTGAATTTCAAGGAGATTATGTATGCTAAAAATTACCCTATTTATTCAGAAGAATTTCCGATGAAAAATTCATTATGTTGCTCTGCCACACCACAGGCAAATGCACCAATCATACTATACTATGCTCTATAGGGGTGTCAAAACTATTTCAAAAATCGACCGAACTTAACCGAATCGATTTTCAATTTTTTTAAAAATAAAATTGAGGTTCCTAATATTAACTTATAACCATACCGAATAATTTTATAGAAAAATACATAATCGAACCGATATATATATATATATATAGCCGAGGATCTAAAGGGGATAATAGACAAGGAAGGAATTAAAATATAAGGGATTGAAGAATCAAAATATAAAGGAGATATGCAGAAAGTAAAATAAGATTAACTTACAAATTAAGGTTCCAGTTAAGGAAACCATAATTCAAAGGATCTGCAGAAATTTAAATAAAGTATGCGGTAGAACCGGCCAACATCATAATGCAAGAATTTAAAGAATTTAAAAGCATGAATTTAAAAGAGAATGAATTTAAAAGATTAGGAGGTAGCACCTTCCGTAATCATATTTATTCAAAATATTAAAACTTACAAAGATTTAAACTTGAATTTTTTCAAGGAGATCTATCTTGTGAGTTTCCAAGGTATTTGGGGGATTTTGGATGAGAGGAATCATATGAGGGGGATTGGAATTTATGAAGCTCTCACTTCTCTCTAGAATCTGAAATCTATGAAAGAAAAAGCTTGTCCTAAATGAGAGGGAGTGAGTCTCCTTTTATAGGAGTTTTACGTGACATTTTGGTAAATACAAAAGGTATCTAACTATTCATGATGACATCCGAGTGGAGAATGACGTCATCCATGACATCATTGACTTTGGCATTTTCTAGAATTATTGCTGGAATCTTCTACTTTTTTGAAAGTATCTTTTTGTGGGCATTTCTTTTTATCGGAATTTTGTCTGAACTTTATTCCGAGTATTTTGTCTTCTGAATCTTTTCAGAGTCCACTGTTGCCAAAAATTGCATCATCTTCAATATCAATTTCTGGTTTTTCTTCTCTGATGAAGAGCCTTGTTTTGATGAATATGTCGCAAACTTTAGAATTATTGCTTGCATTTCTTCTAGATTTTTTATCACTGCAAGCATTGACTGCATTTGGGATTTTTGGGAAAGAAATTAGGTGTGCTCCGATGTTTGTAGTGGTGCATGTGGTGTTTGTAGTAGTACCTGTACCTGAATGAATTTTCGGGTTTTTAGCAATTCTTGGACTTTTGATGGTGCGAGACTTGCTGATATTTTATAGCTATCCACCATTTGATCTTGAACCTTCTTTAGACCGTTGGAATTTTATTCACAGAATAATCGACGAACCATGTGAATACTCACGGCGGATGAATCTGGTGTTCGCTAGATTTAGGGGCATAAATCTTTTTTCTTCATCAGTAGGTTTATAAAGGGAAAAAAGTTTTAAAAGATTGAATAATTTTAAAATATCTCATGATTTGTAAAACCATTCTTTGTCCAAAAATATTTATGGATAAAATTTTTGAAATTGATTCTACGGTAACTTATAGTATTACAAGCTTGGATTTTGAAAAGTGTTTTTGAGAAAGGGTTTTTGAAAAATCTTCTTTCTCTAATTTTACAAAACTCTTCTATGGCAACTTGTAGTTTTACAAGCTGAGAATTTGGAAAATGTTTTTGAGAAAGGGTTTTTGAAAAAATCTTCTTTCTCTAATTTTTTAAAACTTTGAGAGAGTTAACCTCTCTTGAATTCTGGATGATCTCCTGTTTATGAATCTGTAACTGTATCAACGCATTTTGTAGTTTTGGGGATTTGTCAAGGAGTAAAAGGCTTTCAGCTGATTTTTTTTCTTGGAGGATTTTCTTAGGCATTTCCTCTGTTTTGGAAGAATTCACGGGTTAAGAAATCTAGGATAGAATTTGTTTCTCCTTTAATATATTCAATATCGGAATAAAAAATGCTAAGAATCGTTTGCCATCGTGCAAAAAACCGTTTTGATGCAAGGTTTTGAACATGTTTTTGTAAAACATCTTTAGCACTTTTGCAATCAATTATGAGTAAATTTTTTTGATTTAGTAAATCACTTTGAAATTTTTGTATGCATAAGACGATGCTCAAAATTTCTTTTTAATGGTAGAATAGTTTTTCTGGTATCATTCCAATGGGCAGAAGTATACTGGACTATACACTCTTTCCCCCCTGATTTTTGTTTCAAGATGACCATATCCTAAGTCAGAGGCGTCTGTCTCTACTATCTTAGGTAGTTGAGGGTCTGATATATGAAGACACAGGATTTTTAGCACTTTCTTTTTAATTTTCTGGACACAAATAGTATGGTTACTAGTCCATGAAACAAGATTTTTCTTTAGTCTATCATGGAGTAGTTTTGCCATCTTATTAATCTCTGGACATAAATCTAAAACATAGTTTAAGCCTCCTAAGAATCTCTGTAATTGAGTTTTATCAAGGATTTTATCAGGAAATTTATTTGCTAATAATAAGGATCTTTCTATAGGGGTGATTTTTCCATGGGATATATAATGTCCTAGAAATCTTATCTTAATCTGAAATAGATTCATTTTTTATTTGAAAATTACCAAACCATTTTTCTTTGTAACATAAAAGAAAGTTTCAAGATGTTTGAAATGTTCTTCCACTGAATTTGAGAAGATTAAAACATCATCAATATAAACTATACATAATTTGGAATAGTCATTGAAGATATCATTCATTATTCGCTGGAATTCTGAAGGGGCATGTTTAAGACCAAAAGGCATTACATTCCACTGATATTGTCCAAATGGGACCGTAAAGGCGGTTTTGTAACGATTTTTTTCAGAAATTTGGATTTGCCAAAAATCTGATTTCATATCGAATTTTGAGAATATTAAAGCAGAATGTAATTTTTGTAATAAATCTTTTTTGTTCGGAATTGGGTGTCTGATCCATTTTAGGGTTGTATTTAAGGGTTTGTATTTTATTACTAATCTAGGAGTTCCTCTCTCTATTTCAAAATTTTTGTTTACATAAAAAGCAGCACAACTCCAAGTGGATCTTGATTTGGAAATTAGTTTTTTCTTTTCAAGATCTTGAATTTCTTTTCTGCAATGTTCTTCAAGATCACTATTCATTTGGATCGGTCTGACTTTTGTTGGAATATGTCTTTCGTCAAAATCTTTTTCTTAAGGAAGATCTACGATATGTTGCTTTCTATTCCAAAAAGCATTCGGAATATCAGAACATACTTCGATTTCAAAAGAATTTTGGAGTTTAGATATTTTTTCTTTAACTTCGGGTATTTCTAATTGTGTTTAATTTTTTAAAAGAAAAGTATTTTTTCAGTTCTTGTAGATGGTATGATTTTCCTTGTACTTTTGCATTTATACTATCATTGTGTATTGAACATGCTCTTATTAGGTTGAGACTTCTTGTTTTTGGTTTTGTAATAAAATGGAATATTAATTTCTTTTTATTGGATTTAAAAGATAGGAAATCATTATCTACTTTATATGGGGTGATAATATTTATAAACGCTGTTCCTAAGATGACTGAACTGTGTATGTCGCCTGTTAAAACAAATGATGTTTTTATAAAAACTCCATCATTTTCAATTGACGCACTAGTATTGGAATCAATTTCGATTTTAGTTTTATTAGTTGTCGCTAATCTTTCACAAGTTTTTTTATGAATTTTTCTGGTACTATACCTGTTTTTATCAAATTTAAATCTGCTCCTGTGTCAAAAAGTGCAATTGTTTGAATTTTAAAGTTGTCTGAGAATTTAAGGGTTATTTTTATTAGGTATCTTTTTTATGTGATTTGTCTTAAGACGCTTAGAAAGTCTTCTGGGATTTCTTCTAGGCTTTTTATCCGATTCGCATCTTCTGACTCTACGGGGTTTTCTGAATTTGATTTTTTTGAATTGAAATTATGAGAATTAGAGTTTTGTGGTATAGTTTTTGAAAGGATTACTTTTATTAATTTAGAATCTTGTTTTTGGTTTTCTTTTAATTCTTTTATTTATGTTTTTACTTGCTTAATACTTCTTTGTAATTCTCGAGTTGTTATTTCTTTGCTTGCTTTTTCTCTTTTTCTTGATCATTAGTTAATACACATATGCGTGTTCTTTTATCAGAATTTTTAGATGAACTAGTTGTGACTAATTCATTTACTTGAAGGGTTTTTTTTTTTATTATCTAAGATTGGTATTCCTTCTTCATTAGTAATTATGGATTTTATGATGTCTTCTTTTTGTTGATCAGTGAGATAATTATCCCACCATCCTTTTAATTGACCAGAGAATCATGTGATGAGCAGTTCTGCTATGGTCTTATCTTGCGTACCATTTTGGTGTTTTATAGACATTAAATCGTGATTCAGCTAGGGGTTTTACTATTCCTAGGCCTGGAGCTGGAATTATTTGTAATTGTTGTTATACGGGTTGTTTCCAATTCATTTTATTAACAAGCGGTGTTTTATTTTGGAATTGTTCTAAGGTATCATTGTTATCAGAATCATATGTTAAAGCTGTTATTTTATTACTTGATTGTGGGGTATCTGGAACAATGAGTTATGTATTAGAACTATTGGATGTCCCAATTTTACTCAATTGATCTTGTATAGTCTGGATAAATTCAGACTTATTTTGTTGAATATTTTTAACACTATCTTTGGACACCTAAAAGGGTTTAAAGATTGGGCTTTTCAATTTCATTTCTTTAGACTTTTCCGGGGAATCAATAGTGACTAAAGGGTGGTTATTTATGTGTTTTCCCACTCTATCTAATTGTTTTCCTATGGTATTTAAATTAATATTTGTGAAATTATTATGCGCGATAATGAATTTTGTATTTATTTTTTCATCTTCTGCCGGATTTTTGAAAGGAATTGCGTCTACGGGGTGACCATGAATGTTAAGCCTAATACCTTGTAGAGGAGGGTGGTTGGACTGGACCTTCGTAGAATCAACTAGGGTTTCCCATTCCGGTGTTTTATTCCTAGTTTTAATAGGATTTAATTATATAGAAAAGGGATACTATATGGAATTTTGAGAGGAATATATTTCAAATCAGTCGAAAAATAGAATGTTTACCCTATTTTTATTTACAAAATCATAGAATTTTTTCTGTATTTGTTTCCTAGCATTTAAAAAGTTTTTAAAGAACCAAATTCTTTTTTCTAAGTTATATTTTTCATAAAAATCTTTTTGTAGGAATTTCTTATCTACTAGGAATTCTTTTTCTAAAACTCCAATTTCGTTTACTATATTCTCTGTTATCGAGGAAAATGTCGGACTAGTAGGTTCTTGGTCATCTATTTTCTTTCTAACAGTGGAATTTTCATATACTAGTCTAGGTATTTCATTGGTGTAGTCTAGGTTTCATTTTGTAAAGGGTATTTCATTGGGTAAATCTGACATAGAATGTCTAGGTTTCATTTTGTAAGGGGTATTTATTATTGAAGGAATTTGTGAGACTCTTCCTAAGTCTAGGGTTTCTACGGAACTTGTATCATCGTATCTCATACTCGTAGATCTTCTTAGGAATGAAAGACTTACTCTACCATCTTGGTTTGAGTTATTTCTTTAAGATGAGTATTTGGTTGGAAAGTTTTTACGGGTTCAGGTTTAACTACTCCTTCCAGATCCATTCTTCTGGTAGGGTAATATCCTTCCACCTAATAGGTCTTGGTATTACGGTGTTAGATCTGGAAAGATCTGTTTGTAACAGTAGGGTTTCACCTTTTTTACTATGGTATCTAACTTTTGTGGCAAAAGCTGAAGTCATAACTTTGTAATGGATTCTAAAGATTATTACTACCGGAATTGAACCTTCAAGCATTTGGTAGTTGTGGATTTTTATTTGTAAGACAAGAGATTTTTGAATTTTTTTTATCATTTAGGGATACTGAAAAGTTTGGGTAACAATCAAAAGAGATTGATCCTGTGCAGAGACTAGATTCAACGGAACTTAATAAGGAATCTTCAAAGTTAGTGAATCTGACATCTCTTAAGATAACAAAAATTGAGGTATTTAATCCTTCCTTAGTTAATGGTTTTATCCCTACTTGGACTAAGCCAATATGAATGTATTTGTAATTTCTTTCTCTATGTTTTTTCAAGGAATTTTGAGAAAACAATTGTATTGTTTCAAATGGTTTTGTTAATTGAATTTATATTTCTTCTGTTTTAATAGTGAAATCAGTTTTGAAAAATTGGTAGTTGGAATTTTTGTAAATTTGATCTCTATTTACTTTCGGTATTTCCCAATTATCAATCGATTTTTCAAAATCTTTTATAACGATTTCTTCCGAATTTATTATCTTCTTTGAATCCATGGAACATGTTAAACCAAAATCAAAAGAAGTAGATTTATTGAAAAACGGATCCATGTATATAAAATCTTATTTTTGAGACTCAAGTTCTTCCTACAATCCCAAACATTTCATGGGTCTAACTGCCTACACTTTTGAGGACTTACTACCCAGACCATCCTAGGCAAGAAAACTCAGAAAATCCTAAATCTCTAGACAAGAATTTCATCTGATCTGGATATCATATTTCTCTCTCTCTATATATATATCACAAAGCATAAATTTTTACTTTCGGCCTTGGACTTTTGTGTGGATTACAAGTAATATGAAAATCTACACTACCACTCTAAAAAGGAATTACACGTTATTTGTGTTTACTGAGATTATGCATTTCTTCTTAAATTTCAACTATATTTGTCTAGTTTTTTATCTCAACATACTTGTTCTGTGTTCAACAAGAAGGTAACTGTACGAAGATAAATTTTTACTCTTCTTTCCTTTCTTCCCTTTTATATTTTGTGATATTTAATTAGTCAAATCTTATCTTATACTCTCGCTCCTATATAATCATATTTCGAATCATATTTTGTTTACAATCACATTGTTTAATTTTTCGTTAATGACTTTTCTTTATATAAAATAATAGCAACTTCATTTTTTAGTTCTTTATAGATGTAGAATTATAAGTGCAGTTTTCATAATTTCATGACGACGTAAAGTATGGTTATTGTTGATTTGCCGTCTGATGTTGCGCTACCTTGCTACCTTCTAATTACTAGTTACATTTTTATTACATTAATTTATAGTGCTTTTAATAACTTTATGCTAAGTATATTTTTTTGGAAGAAACAAAAAGGATTATGTCTAAGGACCGAGATCTGAGGCCAAAAAGTTAGATTACTCGTTCTATTATATATGAATAAATAATTTTTTATAATAATATAAAAGTTGACGTTTTAAAAGTAAATTATCAAAAATTAACCGAACCGTACCGATACCAAAGAGAAATCAAGATGATTAGTACGGTTTTGAAAAGTTCAATTTTGGTTATATTCGTAAATTAACCGAAAAATTGGTATGGTATAATTTTTACAAAAAAGCCGACCGAACCATACCACTGACACCCCTAATGCTCTACTTAAACTATATAACAAAAATGTAACAAAATTTCTAATTATACTTAAGATTTCAGCTATTTTCACAAAAGAGGTGTATATGTATTCTGCCTCTATTGATTTGTAGTCTTTGAAGAAGAAAATTGAAATGAAAAATGTCCTTTCATTTAATGAGTGCAATAAAGATTAATTAATCATTTACATTTTTGGATAATTTGATGGCATTCGGTGAGAGAGAAGAATATCAGTTTTTACAAACACTAAACGCATGTTTAATTTCTTAGACATAAAAATTTCCTTTGAAAAAATTTAAGTTTGTAGAATTTTCTGGTGTTCATTCTTCGTTCCAATTTTCAGTGGGTGACGATATTATTCCTTCATATTAAACTTTTAATTGGATTGGGCTTGTTTACAACAGTGAACTGGATTTACTGCATATTGCGGCCCAGCAGGTAGCGTTTAGTGGGCCATTTACACTTTGGTCCCTATTTTATGCTGGTCATTAATTTTTGTCCCTTAATCAAAATAACTTTTTTCACGGAACATAAGTTTATAGTTTTACATCATAATATCCCATAAGTTATGCATGGTGCCCTTAAAGAACTTATGTCCCGCTAGGCATAAGTTCGATTTTGAAGGGTAAAAATTAAAGACCAACCCATTTGAAGAGTTATCTGTGCAATTATTTTGCTTTTAGTTGGGATATTTACAATGATCTTGGAGGTCGGTGGCTTGAACTTTTGATGTTATTTGCTTTATGGGTAAAACGTCAAATTTAACAAGTTTGACTTTTGACCTTGAAAGTTTATCCATGATGCAAATTAGGTATCGAAAATTCAATACCACCAATTTTCAAGATCATTAGGTGTAATTTCATGCGTTTAGTTTCATTTGGTTATTGATATGGGCCAAGTATGTTCTTTACTTTCGAGAAACAAGAAATTGCACAGTTTGACCTTCAAATGGTCTGATCTTTAATCTTTTCCCCTCAAATGGAAGTTATGCCTTCTGGGGCATATCCGACACAAACTACGTTGATCCCGTAAAGAACTTATACTCCGGAAGACATAATTTTCATTTGAGGGATAAAAATTAAAGACCAGTACAAAAAGCACAAAAGTGCAAATGACCCTTTGAGAAATTGGTATTAATTGACAAGTATGTCCAACAATGGCATGAAAGGACTTGGCATATGATATCTGGTAGCCAAATAGGAGTTGTTGGACTTTATATTTGGACCATACTGGACTTGGACTATATTTTGTAATTTGGGTTTTGTTCTAATTATTAGTATTTGGGGCTCCATATTATTTTTCAGGTTTTGGGTTGATTCTAGTGGATAGAACCGACCTAGTAGATCTGTATATAAATTAATGAGTGGTTCCACTTTAAATAAATTTCGCGTTTTATCCATTTTAACCTAACTCATTTTCTCTTTTTAAGAATACTTTTCCTAGTTTTGAATGTAACATGTTTCGAATCGAACAAAAAAGGAAAAACCGATTAAAAGAGAAAAAAAGACTACTCTAAGCAATTAATGGGTAATGAAAAAATGAATCTCAATTTCTTCATTTTGATATTCCCTGATTTACATTTTAAGGCTTACCTATTGTGTGGGGAGTTGGTTTAAGTAATAATGAAGCATAAGATTGATGGGCTGGTTGGGTTTTTCCGTCCCTTTTCAACTCAAATCTATATATAATATAAAGCTAGACATAAACAAGATGACGTGACACATCTTAATAATCAATGATTCTATTTGTCTAATAATTGATAATTGATTATTACCTATCCTATTTATTGCATCTCATTATCGTTACTTCAGTTACAAAAGACCTCTTAATTAACCATTTGTTTTCACCATTATAATGCACAGATCATGCATAAGAGACGTGATCGTTGTGTATTTATTAAGGGAAAACGTGCATGAGTATTTAAAATGCTACCATTAATATGGATTTTGGAGCAATCTAATTACAAAATACCTATACATGTTATATATTTTTCTCCCATCTTTCCTCGGTGTCAGTCACCAACGTAACTTTTGCCACACTTTGACAGTAAGTGTTCTGCCAATTTATCATTTGATATTTTGATGGCTTAATTTTTTTTTTAATTTGATAGTTTATTTGCTCCTTTTATTTTCCGGGCTTTGATTGTTTCTGTAAATTGTATTAATCTCCCTTAGGGAGTCTTTCTCATTAATACAAAATATATATAGGGTATACAATGTGGAATCCTTATACAATAGGGATCTTATATTTACCATAATTACATAAGACTAAATATGGCTAAATAATATTGTACACACTCTAATACACCCCCTCAGTCTAAGCGGGAGGAGGCCGGACGCTAAGACTGGATCTGGAGTCAAGGAAGAGATGTCTAGGAAAGCCTTTTGTGAATATATCCGCATACTGATAAGAGGAAGGCACATGTAATACATTGGCATGACCGAGAGCAACCTTCTCACGAACAAAGTGGATGTCCATCTCAATATGCTTGGTTCGTTGATGTTGAACCGGATTATGAGATAGATAGATGTCGGATATGTTATCACAATAAATCAAAGACGCCTTATGCAACAGACTCTGAAGCTCTAAAAGAAGGTTTCGGAGCCAACAGATCTCAACAACAACATTAGCAACAACTTTGTACTCTACTTCTGCACTCAAACGGGATAATGTGGCTTGCCTCTTGGCAGACCAAGAAATGAGATTATCCCCCAAGAACACACAATTGCCTGAGGTGGATCGTCGTGTGTCCGGACAACCTGCCAAATCAGCATCCGTATATGACAACAACCTAGTCGTTGCGGAGGGGTATAGATGCAATCCCTAATCAAGTGTGCCCTTAACGTATCGAATGATACGTTTAAGGGCAGTAAAATGAGGCTCTTTAAGGGCATGCATGAATAAGCATACCTGCTGAACAACATAAGAAATATCAGGCATGGTGAAAGTAATGTATTGTAGTGCACCTGCAAGACTCCGGTAGAGAGTGAGATCTGCCACTGGATCACCATCCAAAGAACTAAGCTTTGATTTAGAGTCAATTAGAGTAGACATGATCGTACAATTTGCCATAAACAATCTCCTCTGCATACTTGCGCTGACAAAGAAACATAGTATCTGCAGATCTAGTCACTGAAATTCCCAAAAAATAGCTCAACTTCCCCAAGTCAGTCATATCAAACTCGATTTTAAGCAATGTAATAATCTTATTTTTCAACAAATCAAAAGAGACAGTAAACACTATGTCATCCACATACAACAATAAATAGGCAATGCTACTACCGCGATAAAAAATAAATAGAGAGGTATCAAACTTGTGACATACGAACCCAATTTGCAAAATGTACTGTGCAAAGCGATCATACCACGCTCGAGGTGCCCTGTTTTAAACCATAGAGTGACTTACGCAGACGTCATACAAACGGAGGGGTTGCTGGATGTACGAAACCAGGCGGCTGATGCATATAAACAATTTTTTTAGATCCCCATGAAGAAACACATTCTTCACATCAAGCTGATGAATATGCCAACGCTTACCCATAGCAATGCTCATAACTGTGCGAATAGTAGCCGATTTAACAACCGGACTGAATGTCTCGCCGCAATCAATACCCTCATGCTGATTGGTGCTATTAGCCTCTAGTCTTGCCTTCTATCTTTCTAACTCACCACTGTCTCTGTATTTGTGACGAAAAATCACATGCATCGGATCACATTCACCCCCTCCGGTCTAGGAACCAAATCCCAAGTGTGCTATTTTGTTAAAGCATTAAATTCCTCATACATGGCCGCATTCCAATTAGAGTCTTGTTTGACCAATTTTGAATTTTTGAGAATTGGAGACACGGTTTGGGTGGACAGGTTGAAGTGCACTTTGGGTTTGAAAAGCTAATAAAAAGGAGAAAAGTTGGACGCAGAAGAGAAATTAGTCTCGGAAGAAACAAAGAAGGGAAGGCTGTCAAACAACTTTTGTCTTCTGACAAAAAAGGGTAAAGGAAAAGTAGTTATTGCTTTGTCTGGCGAAAGTAGGACAGAGACCAAGAGAAGGTATGTGATTGCTTTTCTCGAGAAGGACAGAGACCAAGCAGTAGGCAGTAGGACAAACGGCAAAAGCGAGAAAAAATGGGGGTGGGGGTGTGTGGTCACCGACGGCCGATGGAAAAATTTGGGAGAGTCACGGCGGCGGTACCTTTTAGGTTTGTAGGGTTGTGGCTTCTGATACCATGTAAGATTATATTAATCTTCCATTGATATTATTCACGCTGATGTATGTACATCTCCCATAACCAGCAACTTAGGCCCAAATATCCATTCTTTACATGGTATCAGAGCCAGACTCATTCCAATTCTTTGTTCACCGATGTTGGGCCTCCAAATTATATTGTCCACGCTCTAGTTAATGAGGTCTGGGCATGCGGGGGAGTGTTAAGAGTCCTACATCGGAAATGGAATGGGAACATGGACTTCTTATATGGACTTGGATAATCCTCACACAAATTTATCAATATTTCTTAAAGCCGACAACATATGCATTGAATAATTTTGTCCTCCTTGTTATCGAATAGTATCCATTTAAAATAAGATTCAAAACGTAACAAAATGAGTTACGCCCAAGATAAGTGGTCATTTTTCTCCTTAAATGGCTTGAATAATCCTTCTCCCTTTAAGCTAGCTTTTGGGGTCGACTTAGGCCTAACTCAACCCCGAAAGCTAGCTTAAAGGGAGGAGGATTGCTCAAGCCATACAAGGAGACCAATGACCACTTATATTGGGCGTAACTCATTTTGTACGTTTTGAATCTTATTTTAAATGGATACTATTCCATAACAAGGAGGACAAAATTATTCAATGCATATGTTGTCGGCTTTAAGAAATATTGATAAATTTGAAAAGCTCTTTCTCCAAATATAACCCTACTCTATTACCTAAAAAGACTTATACTAATTAAAAGTTTAAATTCATCTACATAAAATTCTATTTTTTCAATGTACAATAAAGGTATGCTAATTAGGGAGTAATTGTTATAAGATGAAATTTATGTATCTTAAGTTAAATTTACCTTATTATTTTAATACACCCTGAATTATTATTAATTAGGTAGTAATACTTAAACAAGCTTCATTGCAATTGTATAATTAACTATACATTATAAAGAAATATTTGCTTTAAATAACCTTAATGTGTAATCTAGTATATGAATTAACTCAAAATGTGTGTTGTTTATGAGGGTTTTCTTTCTCACTGAAATCGTGTAAGTTTGTACTGTATTTATTATTTATTGTTCATTTCGTACATATAATAATATAATAATTTATAACCGTGCGAATCACGAATTTATCCACTAGTTCATTATAAACCTTCCCACCTTACTTCCACCACATATAACATCATCACATGCATTTTATCGTTCCCGACATAATAAAAATAGTTTACACAATGTGGGACATAATCTATAATTAAAAGTCAATAAAAAATGATGGGGTAACTATTTTATTAACCGACAAAGTACATGAAAAAGAGAGACGGGGTAGCCCAAACAATATAAAAGGAAAACAAAAGGACTTGGGGCCCTTCATGGAAGGAAGTTTGAAGTTCACCACTGAAACTTTATCATTGTCCGTGGTATAGTCTAGTAGATTCAACCTCAACTTCTGTGTCCGTAAAATAATGTAATTATTTGTTTATTTTTATATGAAATTAAGCTACCACACATATGAACAAATATATTGTTTCCGTCTGAAATATTTGCCGTTTTATCGGCTGATAAAATCGGATGACAAATTGATTCCTTAACTAAACGATTTGGGTTGGAAGCGGAACTCTAACTTCCAGTAATGGATTTCCCAACAACTCCAGAAAGCGTTAGGATGGTGATTGAGTAAATTAAGTGGTAAGAAACATAAATACAGCTAGAGTGCAATAAAAGCGATAAAGATAGAATGAAGATATGTAAAATCAATTTTTTGATTGATTTTGTGTGTTTTATACTGTACAAGTGATCCTACATTTATACTACAAGAAATAAGACGTGATTCCTTTATGTTAGACACTAAATTACCCACTAAATCCACTAGCCAACTATGAGGAGGTGGTGCCGATTTTTGCTCCTTGTTTTCTTCTTGCATGACCGACGACACTTCCTTCTAGCTGTTGATGGTTTGTTTCTGTTTCTTAGGGTCTATCAGGTGCTTTGACTTAGTCTTTGAGGCGTCCAAATATGTGTAGGTCCTAGTCATTCATTGGAATTATGATTCGGTCAGGTTACCGAGATAGCCGATGGAGCTTTTCTAGCCGAGGGCTAGGACTAATAGATTCGGCTACGGGTCAGTTCGGTTATCGGCTTAGAATTTTGTTGCCTGCTTATTTTGAGATTTCCATCTTCGGCTGCCACTTGATTCGGCTAAACACTAAAAGTATTTTTGAGTGTTAACACATATATTGAAGTCATCTAAGGTTTAAAGTTTTACATAACTTCACCTCAAGCAATAATTTCTTTGTTATTCTCATAGACTCAAATACGTATCCCATAGTTGAAGTTCAAATAAGGTTGTCGCATAATGTTTCCTTTATTAGCGACATTCCACCTGAAAATTTTAAAATGAAATTGAATATTAGAACTTTACACTTATGAATTAAAGTTTCCATGGTATGATTTTTTAATATACTAATTTTAATTAGATAGGCCAGTGAGAATATATACCTAAAACTTGTCATCAAGTAGTGAAGAAAAATGGATGTTTGCATCTTTGATAGATCAGCTCCAACACACATTCTATTTCCTCCACCAAAGGCCATGAACCTTTTGGATGCACCATGTAGTTCTTCATCCTTTTGAAACCAAATTTCATATAAAAGCATATTACAAATTTGAAAGTATAGATAACCACGAAAAAAGATACAAATGTATTATAGTTAATTATATCTACATATATTTAACTAACCTTCCATCGGGATGGATTAAACTGAAGGGGGTTCTCATACTTGTTTTCATCAAGATGAACTGATGGTGCACATACTACCATTGTCCATCCTTCGGAAATAGTATATCCTGTGATTATTATTCTTCATTTTAATACTTTTAAGACAAATGGAAACAAAAGAAAAGGAAAATTGATTTTCATAGCATTTTATAATTTTGGCAATATATATCGGCTCCCCTATATTTTATTCTTTTGTGAAGAGGAACCTTCTGGGAATATTTTTCTATAGATGACAAAGATTGCAAGAAATTAACAAATGCCACTAAAATATTAGTGCAAATTCAGAAAGAAGCTATTAATTTAATTTATCAATGGAAAAATCAAAAGACTTAGATATAATATATTTACCTTTGATTTCCACATCCTTTAGTACTTTTCTGAAAATTCCTGGGGCGATGTTGGCAAGCCTTACTGTTTCATTTGTAACCTGTCAATCAATTTTGAGTTTAGAAACAATAGTAACACAAGTTCAAAATTAAAGTAATTTGCCCAATAAAAGTGTAATTCCATTGTTATGAGTAGATATAATGTCTTAATTTGGCATGGCATATACTGCATAATATATGTAAATCGGATTAGGAAAACCTTACCTTATGTGTGAAGTTCATGGACTTGTATTCAACCCATGAAATTGGAGCGTCCTTATCTTCTCGATTTCTTATAATGTTCTCATATTCTTCCTACAAAGTGTTATGATATCAAATAAGAAAATAATCTAATTAAAAGAAATCCGGTATATGATCATTCAATTTTTATTTTATTGCACCAACATCTTGAAATTATTCTTTACAATAAAAAAAAACATTCAATTATGTTGAAGTATCACAGAAGATCATTAAACTTATTTTTGTAGCACAAAAATTACTCTAATATTGCCGAAGTATCACAAATTATCACTAAACATTTCTTTAGTAACCAAAAGGTCATTCAACTTTGTCTACGTATCATTAAAATGATTTTTTTTTCTTCTAATGACTTTATGTGTTACTTAGACAAATTGAGTGACTTTTTTGTGACAAAAGTAGTTTGTTGACTTTTATAATAACAAAAATTGAGTTCAATAGGTAGATTTTCAACTTACATGAGGTGTCTAATAGGTCGTAGCCTTAATTTAGCTGTCTAAATGAAATTTTTGGCAAGTTTCCATGTGAAGGCCAGCTATTTCCCCTCCTGCTTTGATCTGATTAATTTTTAACCTACTGACCAACAAAAAGATAGAGCATATGTAAATTCATGATAAAGAATGGTTTGTCTGACAAATAAATGCAACCATCATTTAATTTTAGTATTATATATAAAAAAAAATTATTTTATTTTATTTTATATTTATATTCCAGTAATTTATATTTGTCCTCCCATCCATTTCACGCTCACTTAATTCATGTAAAACTAAAAAAACTTTGGTGTAGTGTTTGCACCAAAGTAATCTAATTAACGGTAGTAGTATTTCAAGACACCTACTGATTTTTTTACCAACAGTAAAATATATAACTAAATAGGCTTCTGTTAGCGCAAGATAATTCCATCTTAATGTGCAAATTTTATATTATGTAGTGGAATGATGAAAGGCAATGCTAAATAGTTATATGGTTAAAATCTCCAGTGCAAAAGTTGTGCAGAAAGAACCCTACTGATAATTCAAATTTTATCAACATTCGATGTATACACCAAATCATACTAATTATCATGATTATTCATAAATTAAAATGAGAATATGTATTAATGAACTAAGATTTGTTGATAGAAGTGAATGTGAAGATACATATCATATAATCATTGAATTAATATAAATATTGAAAGAAATAATCCCTTGATTATTTTCATTAATAAAGAGGTATATATACATGATATATAATATTTAAATATGGAAAATAAATCTACCTTTTCCTAATACAAGACTAATACCTAGTCCTAATATAATACTAAACCATAACTACACTTGTACAAAAATTCTACAAATATGGTAATTTGTGTCATTAATTTTCGGTCCATGGTATACACGGTTTTGACCGTGTATACCTTCTATCACACCCCCGCAGTCATAGCGGGCGGTTGTCGTTCGCTGAGATTGTCTCTAAAATCTTCAAACAAAACCAAGGGAAGACCCTTAGTAAAGATGTCAACAATTTGATACCTGGAAGGGACATGCAAGACACATACTTGTCCTCGAGCTACCTTTTTCCGAACAAAGTGAATATCCATCTTGATGTGTTTAGTGCGTTGATGTTGGACCGAATTTCCAGAGAAATAGACCGCACTAACATTATCACATTAGACCAATGTAGCTTTTTGAATAGGAAAGTGAAGCTCTAACAGAAGATTACACAGCCAGCATGACTCAGACACCACATTGGCTACCCCTCGATACTTGGCCTCCGCACTGGATCCAATAAAGTAGCCTGGAATTTTGCCGACCAAGAGACCAAGTTATCACAAAAAAACATGCAATAACCAGATGTCGAACGTCTGGTATCTGGACATCCACCCCAATCATCATCTGTATAAGACACGAGAGTAGAGACAAATGATGGATATAAATGCAATCCATAATCAAGTGTGCCCTGTATGTATCGTATAATGCGTTTGAGCGCATGAATGTGCTCAATTCGTGGATCATGCATAAATAAACACACATGTTGTACTGCATAAGTAATATCAGGTCTCATGAAAGTAAGATACTGAAGAGTCCTTGCAAGACTACGATAGTAGGTGGGATCCTCATATGGTGTGCTAGAAGTAGAACTCAACTTCAGTTTTGTATTAACCAGAGTAGAAGAAGACTTACATGATGACATGTCAGCTCTCTTAATAATCTCAGCTGCATACTTCTTATGTGATAAAAATAGACCACCTGCATGACGAGTGATAGCTATACCCAAAAAATAACTCAAGGGCCCCAAGTCTTTCATAGAAAATTCTAAACTTAGAATGGACATGATAGACTTGGCAGTCTAAATTATATCATCCACATTTAACAGAATGTATGCCAGAGAAGTACCACGACGATAGATGAACAGAGAATGATCAGACATGCTATGAGAAAACCCAATAGTAGACACATAATTTGCAAACCTCTTATACCAAGCTCGTGGGGCTTGCTTAAGCCCATATAAGGACTTCTTCAGTAAACAGACACGGTAAGGATAATTGGGGTCCTTAAAACCCAATGGCTGATGCATGTATACTGTCTCTTTAAGATCACCTTGTAAGAAAACATTTTCCACATCCAGCTGATGGATGAGTCATGCTTTTGAGAGAGCTAGACTAAGCACAGTGCGAATGGTTGCCGATTTGACCACCTTACTAAATGTCTCTCCACAATCCATGCGAACCAGTTGTGTTTTACCATCACCTACAAGACGGGCCTTATGCCTCTCAAAAGAGTCGTCAAAATTTTCTTTATGAGTAAAAATCCACATAGAACGAATAATATTGACACCAGGTGGATAGGGCACCAACCCCCACGTCTTATTTTCAATAAGAGCATTAGATTCATAATCCATGGCCATTTTCCAATTCGGATCATGAAGGGAAGACACTAGGTTACGTGGTAGGGGTGATTTAGTGACATTAGAATTAAGATTAAAATGTCATTTTGGTTTAAAAATACCCTATTGGCTACGAGTAACGGGCTCTTGACTCGAGATAGAATTTGACGGGATGTGGGTAGGTGACGGGTCGGCAGGGGACTGGCCAGCAGACAGTGGGCCTGCTGATCTAATAACCGTTGGCTGTAATGGGGGGGAAAGCATTATTTGGGTCAGCAGGCAGTGGGCCTACTGACCGAGACACTGTTTCAGTAATATAGGATATCGAGCCAGCAAGCAGTGGGCCTGCTGGCAGAATTGGATCACGAGTAGGTTGGGCCCACAATTGGAGAATATATGGTGAGAGCCCATCATCCAAAATATTATAATTCCTAGGCACGGAATTAGACAAATTAGCAAACGAAAATTAGGTTTCATAAAAAATGACATGACGATTAATTATGATTTTATTAGTGGATAAATCAAAATATTTGTAACCATGATGATCAAATGGATAACCCAAAAACACACAAGCGGTAGAACAGACTTGTAGCTTGTTAATTGTAGTAGACGGGAAAAGCGGATAGCACAAACACCCAAATATCCTAAGAAGAGAATATGAGGGATCCTTATTATAAAGAATTTTTAGGGGTGATTGATATGCTAAACCTTTGCTAGGGAGTATGTTAAAGAGGTAGATAGCAATTTGTAACTCATGATGCCAAAACGACGAAGGTAATGAAGCATGGGCTAGTAAGGTTTGGACAATATTATTAATGGTACGAATTTTGTTTTCGGCCTTCCCATTTTGTGAGGATGTATGGGGACAAGAAAACCGAAAAGATATGCCATGAGCGTCACAAAATTCCCGAAATTGCCCATTATCATTTTATCTACCATTATCAAATTCATTTTTTTGCTTCGGTGGCAATGGTGACGGTTTGTGCCTTTCTTGCGGTTGTGATTGCTAAGAATTGGGAATTGCATCAAATGGATGTGCATAATGCCTTTCTTCACGGCGATTTAGATGAGGCAGTTTACATGAAATTACCTCCTGGCTTTACAGTTGACAAACCCGACATGGTTTGTCACCTGAAGAAGTCCCTCTATGGTTTAAAACAGGCCCCGAGGTGTTGGTTTGCTAAGTTGGCATCTTCTTTAAAGAGGTACGGTTTTCAATAGTCTTACTCGATTATTCGCTATTTACTCTGCGCCAAAGAACATTACAACTTAATGTATTTGTTTATGTGGATGCCTTGATTATCTCTGGCAATGATTCTTCCGCTGTAGCTGCATTTAAGAAATATTTTAGCGTGTACTTTCATATGAAGGATTTGGTTCTGTTAAATTTTTTTCTGGGCATTGAGGTAGCCCGGTGCTCGGAGGGAGTTTTTTTGTGCCAGCGAAAGTACACCCTCGACATCATAGCCGACGCCGGACTTCTAGGTGCAAAGCCTGTCGGATTCCCCTGAGCAAAATCATACTCTGGACTTAGCTAATGGGGCGTTACTTGCTGATCCGGAGCGCTATCGTCGGTTAGTTGGTTGTCTGATTTATCTTTCATTCACTCGTCCTGACTTAGCCTATGCAGTTCATATTCTGGCCCAATTTATACAAGAGTCGCGTCAGGAACACTGGGATGCGGCTATCCGAGTTGTTCAATACTTGAAAGGAAGTCCGGGTCAAGGTATTTTGCTATGGGCTGATAGTGATATGTTATTAACAGGTTGGTGTGATTTTGATTGGGCGAGTTGTCTGTTGACTAGGTGCTCTATTACATGATGGCTGGTTTTCCTAGGTTATTCCCCCATTTCCTGGTAAACCAAGAAGTAACAAACAATTTCCAAATTATCCGTGAGAAGCCGAATATTGCTCAATGGTGGTGATCACTTCGGAGTTGAAGTGGATGAAAGCACTATTAGGCATTCTCGGGGTGGATTATTCTCGTGTTATGCCTTTATTTTGTGACAGAAGTCTGCACTGCATATAGCCCAGAATCCTGTTTTCCACGAACGAACGAAGCATATTGAGGTTGATTGTCACTATGTCCGTGATACGAACCAAGAAGGTGTAATTACTATGAGTCATGTGTCTACAAACGAGTAGCTTGCCGACATTTTCACAAAAGCATTAGGCAAGCGCCAATTTGTATATTTACTCCGAAAGTTTGTCATTTGTGACTTGCATGCTCCAACTTGAGGGGAGTATTAGGATTCTCTTTGTATATCTCCTATTTTAGGTAGAATTATACTTCTATTGTAATTAGGTTGATTAGTTACCTAGTTTGTAGCAAAGTAGATATTCTTGCACTACTATATATATTGTACATTATTGATGAATAAAATTAAAGGAAACCTATTTCTCAAGTCTTATCAGTAGGCAATCCTGCTAAGAATTTTTCTTTCCAAAATGGTTGGTTGGAATCTTCTCTAAGCATTACTCTAGTTAAGAACGTGTTTTTGTACCATTGAAAATCACTTAGTTTTTTTACATTTTATATTTGAAAGTAATTTGGCATTTTTATCTTTTAGATGGATAGAATCACCTATGAAGTTTAATGAGATTGTCAGTGTCAAAGTTGACACTGCATCTTGTAGGGTTTTACTTCTTCATCTAATATTGGTGTTCCTTCTTCATCAGTTTTATGGCGTTTAAGATGTCTTCTTGTTGTTGGCTAGTGAAATAGTCATCCCACCATCCTTTCAAATTTATCAGAAAATCCAGCGATAAGCAGTTCCGCTATGGTCCTATGTTGGGCACCATTTTGTGTTTTGTAGGTATTTTCGGCCATAGTCATTTGTTGGAGAAAGCTAAGGATATTATATTCAGTCATCCCATCTATGTTCCAATCATAGATGGAATAGGCGTTAAATCGGGATTGAGCTAAGGATTTTACTATTCCTAGACTTGGAGCTGGAATTATTTGTAGTAGTTGTTGTGTGGGTTGTTTCCAATTAATCTTATTGATTAAGGGTGTTGTATTTTGGAATTGTTCTAAGCCTTCACTATTAGTAGAATCATGTGTCAAAGTTTGTCTTATGTGACTTGATTGTGGTGTATCTGGGACAATAGGTTATGTGTTAGAACTACTAGATGTCTCAATTTTACTTAATTGATCTTATATAGACTTAATAAATTCAGACTTATTTTGTTGAATGTTTTTGTAAGATGATATTAATCTCCCTTGAGGAGTCTTTCATTAATATCAAGGTATATATAGAGTACAATATTCATCCCTTATACAATAGGAATCCTAAGCCTATACAAAAGAGGAATCCTAGTCTTACCATAATTATATTTACACAATATATGAAAATATTCTAATTATGGGTAGGGAATATATTTACACGTTTACACACCCCCTCAGTCGGAGCGGGAGGAGGCCGGACGCTCGAGACCGGATCCGAAGTCAAGAAATAAGCGTCTGGGAAGTCCTTTGGTAAATATGTACGCATACCGATAGGATGATGGAACATGTAACACTCGACATGGCCTAACGCAACTTTCTCACGAATGAAGTGTAGGTCTATCTCAATATGCTTGGTTCGGCGATGTTGAACCGGATTATGAGAAAGATAGATGGCAGAGATGTTATCACAATACACAATAGATGCCGACGCAAAGGACACGAAGTTCTAACGATAAATTTTCGAGCCAACAAATCTCGGCTACTACATTTGCAACGCCTCCGTACTCGGCCTCAACACCGGAGCGAGATAGGGCGACTGTCGCTTGCGGACCAAGAAATCGATTATCCCCTAAGAAAACACAAAAGCCGGAGGTGGAGCGTCGCGTGTCCGGACACCCCGCCCAATCCGCATCCGTATATGAAAGCACTGTATGGTGCGAGAGGGGTATAGGTGCAAACCATAATCAAGAGTGCCCTTAATGTATCGAATGATATGCTTAAGAGCGGTGAAATGAGACTCCCTAGGGGCATGCATGAATAAGCACACCCGCCGAACAACATAAGCTATGTCCGGCCCGGTGAATGTGAGATGCGAAGTGCACCCGCAAGGCTCCTATACGAGTAGGATCGAGGCGGAGCACCATCCATAGCACCGAGCTTAGATTTGGAATCAAGCGGAGTAGGCACCTCTTTGCGGTTCGCCATCTTAGCCCCGTACACAATCTCTCTTCGCATACTTACGCCGACACAAGAACATATGATTGGCGGACACCGGTCACCGATATCCCCAAAAAGTAACTCGCCTTTCCCAAATCGGTCATTGCAAATTCGGACTTGAGCAAGGCAATAATCTCATTTTTCAATCCGTCGGAGGAGGCGGTAAGAACAATATCATCCACGTAAAGTAATAAGTAAGCCGTGCTATTACCTCGATGAAAAATGAAAAGTGATGTATCACTCTTGCCGCATACAAACCCAATCTACGTAAGATATACCGGCAAAGCGATCATACCACGCACGGGGGCCTGCTTCGGGGCCATATAGTGACTTACGAAGATGGCACATATAGTGAGGAAGCGCCTGGATGGGTGAACCCCGGTGGCTAATGCATGTAGATTTGTCTCTCTCGGATCCCCATGTAAGAATGCATTCTTCACATCAAGTCGATGGATCGGCCGGTGTTTGCCCATGGCTATGCTCAAAATTGTGCGGATGGTAGCCGGTTTGACAACCGGTGAAGGTCTCACCACAATCAATGCCCTCCCCGCCGATTTGTGCCATTAGCCACAAGACGGGCCTTATACCTCTCAAGATCCCCATTGTCTCCGAACTTGTGACGAAATAGCCACATACAACAATGACATTCACCCCTCGGTCTAGGTACTAGATCCCCGCGTGTCTTGTTTAGTTAAAGCATTGAATTCCTCATACATAGCCGCATTCCAATTAGGGTCTTATTTGGCCAATTTTGGGTTCTTTGGAAGTGGAGAGATGGTTTGGGCGGACAAGTTGAAATGGACTTTGGGTTTGAAGATTCCATGCTTTGAACGAGTTTCCATTGGATGGGTAGGGACAGTGGGTGGCGGAGTGGTGTCTGAGACGGGGGGTAAATTTGGATAAGGAGAGGGTGGGGGCGAAGCCGTCGGAGGTGCCACGGCTCCTGGATCGAGAGTCGCGGTGCTAGAAGGTTGACAGGCTTCTCTGAAGTTTGGGTGCCGCGGCTCTGACGACGGAACAGAGGATGTGAGTTATTCGATTATGAGGGGAGAGATGGCAGACTCGTCAAGAAATGAGTAGTCCTGTTTTTGGAATTTTGGAAGATTCGAAAACGGGAATGTGATCTCGTCGAATGTGACGTGACGAGATATGTGGATCTGACGAGTCGACAAGTCATAGCATAGATAGCCCCTATGGTTCGGCGGGAATCCTAGAAAGACACATGGAGTGGACCTAAGAGCAAGCTTGTGAGGGGCGGTGGAGCTAAGGTTGGGATAGCACAGACAACCAAAAATTCGTAGATGATCATAAGAGGGGATTCTATGGTAGAGGATTTCGGTAGGGGTCATATTGTGAAGAGTGCTAGTAGGGAGAATATTTAGAGTGTATTCGACATTTTAGCAAAGATAGACCCGAGAAGGGTGGAGGGAGGGAGGCATGAATCAATAGGGTGCGAATCATATTGTTAATGGTGCGGATGATTCTTTCACTTTTTACCGTTTTGTGGTGAGGTGTGAGGGCGGGGAGAAGCGAAAGACCATGCCATTATTGGTACAAAAGCGGTGAAACATAGAGTTACTGAATTCATGACCATTATCGCACTGAAATGATTTTATGCCTTTTCCAAATTGTGTTTGAATGAAATTGTGAAACTCAAGAAATTTGACAAACACTTCCGATTTAAATTTAAGAGGGTATAACCAAACATAGTGTGAAAAATCATCAAGCAACACAAGATAGTATTTATGACCGAGAGAACTAGGGATAGGAGATGTCCATAAATCGGCATGTATGATATCAAAAGGAGCAAATGTAACACTAGTAGATGATTTAAACGGAAGACGAATATGTTTGCCTAAAGAGCAAGAAACACAATTTTGGGCAAGTTTCCCATTATAAGCAATGAAATTGTTGTCTCTAAGAAAATTAAAAACGGGACTCTGGATGACCAAGCCTATTATGCCAGGTTGAAGAAGAAACAGCCGCTAGAGTGACGGGAGAGCAAGATCTGGCAGCGGAGGTGGAAATGAATGGATAGAGATCCCCCATGCTATTGCATCTCGTAAGAGGTGTCCCCGTATGAAGATCTTTTACAGTAAAACCAAAAGGGTCAAAATCCACGAGAGACAGTAATTATTACGAGTAAATTGGCGGACAGATATGAGGTTCTTAATCATGTGTGGGGCATATAGGGTGTTTTTGAGGGAGAAGGGTGGATGAGGAGGTTGTGTGTATGAGGTACCATAACCCTTAAGCGGAATGCGTTGTCCACTACCAACCGTAACATATTGAGGATGCTTTAAACAAAACAAGTTTAGGAATAGTACTGCAGATTGGGTGACGTGAGATGTGGCGCCCGAGTCCATGTACCAAGTATTGTCGAGGTTGTTGCATAGATAGGGTTTGAACGCCCGACCCAACTCGGTGGGTGTCATGCGGAGGAGGGTGTGGGACCCGACCTTGCATGAAGTGGGCTGCTATGGGGGGGGTGGAGCGGGGCCTAACAAACCGGGGTAAGAATACGGATTGTATGGCTGCTGGCACTTGGAATGGACTTGGCGTCGCGGCTCGAACCGGGGTGCCGCGACTCGTCGGGGGGCGCGCGGCCGCCGTAGACGAACCTGTGAGGAGTCGCGGCCCGGTTGTTCTCGCGATCTCTATTCTTGTTCCGCTGTTGGTTTCGGTGACCGTGACCCTTGCCACGACCACGGCCTCCTCTACCGCCGCGGCCTTTTCCACCCTTGCCGCCGCGGCCCGCCGCCGTTGGGAGTTGTCCGGTGGCGTCGTCGATCTTGGGGTTGCGTGTCGACGCTAACACCGCGGGCGTGCTCATCCCGCTTAGTACGACGGGTTTCTTCGAGCAACAATTGTGAGCGAGCTTTGTTAAAACTCGTAGCGAGTCTGCTGTTGAATAATGGTGGCCAAAGTATCATATTCGCCCTTAGTAAGGCCGAAATCATTTGTAGCACCATTTTATCGTCGTGACGAGCGTGCCGATGTTGGAGAGTTGATCCGCTAGAAGTTTAAGTCGCTTGCGGTACTCGAGAGACATTGGAGAAGTTTTCAAGACGTGTTTTGTTGAATTGTTCTTCCAAATACACGGCACGAGTGTGCTTGTTGTCCGAAAAATTTCCTCCAAACGATTCCACAAGTCAAGGGCATGGAGTCGATTTCATGATAGTAAGGAGCAAATCCCGAGAGATACTACCATATATCCATTGTTTGACGCCGGCGTCGAGACGATGCCAGATAGAATCATCAACCTCCGTTGGGCGCGGAATAGTGTCATCAATATGGTCAAGCACGTTATAGAGACATGCATGATTGCGAAAAAGTTCAACCCAGGGAGAATATCGGTTGTTTTCTTGATCAAGAATAATGGGAATATGGTTCTTGATGTTGGAAACAGTAAGGGCGGGATGAAACGGGGATGATGACTTTGTGGTGGGATTTGTGGAGGTAGAGGCGTCAGAAAGTGTGGAAGAATCAGGGATATACATTTAGAGAAGAGAAGAAAGGAAGAACAAAACCCGAAAAACAAGAAGAAAATCCGGGAGGGCCGCAACGTAGGAGAGGCGGTGGCGCAATTGTGGAAGAGAAAGGTTTTTAGGGTTTTGTTTATTTGGCTCTTGATACCATGTAAGATGATGTTAATCTCCCTTGAGGAGTCTTTCATTAATATCAAGGTATATATAGAGTACAATATTCATCCCTTATACAATAGGAATCCTAAGCCTATACAAAAGAGGAATCCTAGTCTTACCATAATTATATTTACACAATATATGAAAATATTCTAATTATGGGTAGGGAATATATTTACACGTTTACAGTTTTTAACATTATCTTTAGATACCTGAAAGAGTTTAAAAATTGGACCTTTTAATTTCAGTTCTGTAGATTTTTCTAGGAATCTATAGTGACTAAAGGTTGTTTTTGTATCTCTGATACCAACAACGGCGGAGGATCTAATGGGATAACAAATAGAAAGAAAATAATTATAAACAATGAAAATTTAATAAATATGTAGGGAGCAAAATAAAATAAAATAAACTTTTATTTAAGGTTCCCAAGAGGGAATCCATGATTAAAAAATGATCTGCAAAATATATATATATATATATATATATATATATTATCTACTACTAACAAATTATAAATGAACAAACAAAGAATTTCTTTTTGCTAATTATTAACAAATAAAGAAATTAAAACTTAATAAGAATTGAGCTGATTGATTTATGATCTACTTTTTAATCTATTTCAGTCCAAGTACTTTTTGAAATTCAGCCTAATCGGTCCATTTAATACCCTAGACCAGATTTGTTTTGTTAAAAAAAAAATCCAACCATAATCAAGAGACACAGACTTTTCTCTCCTCTTCATTTCTCTTTTCGATTCATGATTGCTAAAATTATCTTAATAATAAACTCAGTTGGTTTGGGTTGAGAACCCTGAATATTTATATATCGCATTTATAATTTTATGGAATGAGGCAAGATCCGAAAATACGCATTTCTTAATTCATATATGGAGTTGCATCGATACTTCAATCGAACGGCAAGATTTGAGAATCAATGATTTTGTACGTTAAACTGAGAGAGAAGAGTATATACTTCCCTCTGTTCTCAATTTATGTGGCATCTCTCGAATTTTGATAGGTAAACGAGTTTCTTTTTATAGTAATTTTTTATATTTTTAAAATTTCAAACTGTAATTATAATGACTTATAATACTTTCTACATAGTTTTCGAATATGTAAATTTATTTCACAAAACTTAAAGAGTTCATATCCTAATTCATGATTAAAATTAAAAGTTTGACTCTCAAAACGTAAATTGAGATATAGGAGGGAGTAGAACGTTTTTGGAGCGCGTACATTGTTTTACTTAAATCCACTTATTCTCGTTTTCCTTTCCACTGGAAATGTGTGTGTATAGATTTCATATTTAAATGGGTGTCAGCTGGAAAAATGGTGCGTATTTGGCATCTTCTGTGCGCACGTAATATTTACGTAGAAATTATGAAAATTATACACTTTGCTCCAGAAGAAGACTAATCAAGTGTAGCTCGATCTAGTTCTAAACATAAGTTTATTTTTGAAGTCGAATTAAAAACTCAATAGCACAATCAACTTCACTCATAGGCGGACTCAGGATTTTAAAACTACGGGGCACCATCAAAGGAAGATTGCACATTAGTTGAAACATCGACTTCAAATCCTAGATCCGTCTTTAATCACAATATCATGCAACATCGCATCATTTGAAAAATTTGTTAAACATCAATATATAGAATCGATGTAAAATAAATATAAATGAAATGACATAATTGTTTAGAGCTCGTTTGTTGGTCTGGTGGTTTCGTCTCAAGTTAATACATATTAGGTTCCCTGCTTGAAACCTGACAGCAACATAATTTGTTCCTTTTTTAATTGTCAGTTTTAAAAAATATTATAGTGCAGACTCGAACAACATGCTGACCCACTTCAGCAGATATATTTGGAGAGTTCTCTTAATATATATGATAGTTCGTGAAGATATATATACATATATATCATGAAGTTAACGCGGACACGTGCCCCAACCCACCGTGTAGGTCCGCCCCTGGCTTCACATTGTTCGAAAGGATAACATATTTCTCAAATATTATTGAAGCATGGTGTGCGGATCTTGTGTTACAGGTTGTCTCGAACAAATCATGTAAATAGTCTACGAAATAGAATCTTCGTGAAATTATATTATGTCAAACAGCGATGTGGAACCTACTACTGATAATTTACTCAATGTAAGATAAAGTATTATTGTGACGTTCCTAACGCAAGGCAAGTCAAGGTGATAGGACAACAAATTTCTAAACTGTCAAGCTTCTATTGTATGCTTTTTCTGTTTTAATTTGTTATGTTTATCTTATTTTCTTTTTTGTTTTATTTTTAAAAAAATATCTCTTTCTTAATTTGACAAATCTTTAAATTCAACATTCCACGTGACATGTTTATGATCACAAAATTGAAGGTATTTTGGTACATCATACATATTTTTAATAAACAATCACAAAATTCAAAAAAAATCTTAAATTGTGTCTAGTCAAACTAAAACAACAAATTAAAACGAGAGTAACGCCTTAGGAAAACTTAACATAGAAAAGGGAGGAAAAGGAGAAGTGCTACATGACAACACAAGATTACATGATATACGTGCTTCTGGGCTCGATAATAACATAACCCAAAAAACAAATCAGTGAGGTCTATTGAGTCAAAGCAAACAATATCTACATGGGATTGGGCTGTAACAAAATTAAATATGATATTATAGTCGAACTCCACTTTAAGTGTGGAAAAAATCTCAGTAAGAATACGAGTCCTTAAAAAAATACGACACCCCTAATCGAGAGTGAACCAATTAACGCGGATCAAGTTGAATAATATAGAGGGCACTATCAGAGGAACCTTTAACGGGTCAATCACCCTGGCATAGAGGATGTTTTAACTCAGAACAGATCCAAAAATGCCCTAACATCACCTTGGCTCAGCGGGCTGAAACAGGACCGTTAACCTAAGCTTCAGACATTCCGCCTGAGTTATTCTCTGCCCGACCTCAATACCTTCTCCCATGAATCATCAACTAATTAAAACATTAGTACCATGGTTCTCAGTACTTTAGTGCAACATAGTCCAACACAAGGTATTTAACCTATATTTAGGCTAAATTGGGATATATAATTAAAATAAAAATGGAAGAAAAGAAAATTACCGAGATTCTAAGATTGTGTTCAACAGGAGAGATAGATAGCAAACTCCAAACTTTTATTTAGAGATCTTTTTTTTACAAAGTAGAGAGAGGGATGGCCGAAAGACTCTCTTCCAAAGTGAAATATAGATCCTTTATATAGAGGATCTGGTACACAAAACAACAAGATTAAAAAGTAAAGGGTCCACAACATGTGGCCAGCAAAACAAAAATAGTAAAAAGCGGCTCATATCATTAATGACCAACATATAGTACAATTATTATTTTTGCTTTATAAAAGCAGATTCGCCTTTATTAAAGTTTTTCTGTTGTTTTTCCAATCGAATAATGTCGCTGGGTCCTTTGCTTTATCATACTTTGTCTTTGCCCTTGAATTTGTCTGAGGTGGAGGATTCCTCCATTTTATCCTGAATTTTTTTGAGATAGTCTTCAATGTCAAAGTCTGCATCATATGGGTCTTGAGACTCTAAGATATTATCTTCTTCCTCAGTATGACTTGATGCCATTGATGTGTTCGAGAGGAATTCCTCATCTAGATTTCTAATTAAATCTTTATTAACTTCTGCCATATAAGAAGCTATAATTTCTGATCTTGAAACTACCATTTTTTAATTTGTAGTCTCCTTGCAATGTGTTTGAATGGACTCTGGTTGATGGTCCTTTTTCTTCAATTCTTTATAATGATTTACAGTAGTGGTAACCTAGTCTATTATTTTTTTCCCATTTAACAGACCATTCTTGGTCATTTGCAAGAGTTTTTTCCAGAACCTTGTATAAAAGTTCGATGAAGACAAGGTATATGTTGCTGGGTATAACCTAATTCCACTGACCATTTCATTATCCATGGGATGGAAAATTCAACAAAGAAATGCATATTAGCTATTCCTTTAATGATCATTTCATTGTTTTCTCATTCTATGATTTTGGGAGACTTCAATCCATTCTATATATAAACTTTTGAATGACTGAGGCAAAATAGTTATAGATGGACCATAATTAATCCACCATTGCCAAAGCCATTTGGAATATTCTATTTATAAATATTTGAACAGATCTTTATAAATCAGGAATGCTTCTTATTAGGATTTTCATAAAGAAAAGTTTTATGAAAACTGCCCATGTAATCCAAATAATTAAACTTTACATGGACTTTCTGTTTTGGATGGAAATATTCTCTTTCCTTCATTGTACTGAATCCCCAATCTTCCGGGGTGAATACTTTCTTGATTATAATCTTAGAAAAGTTATAAACTTTTCTGGTATTTGCCGGATAATAGTGCTGAATATCAGCTGATCCGGTAGAAGAGAGTATAGTCTCATAATGCATTCTGGTTTTATAAGTAAGAACTGGATATGATCCAATTTCCAGATATCTTTCCATCAATTTTCATGGTTCATCCTTCCATTGAAGGTCTTTATGATCTAGAAGAAGTATTACTTCTTTATTATCACTTTTCTCATAAGCATCATTATCTTCTTGATCATGCAACTGATTTTAATTTTCATTGTGTGGGGCCTCGACTCATACTAGGGGGAATAAGAGGCATTTCAGTTTCAGTTTCAGGCTGAGACTCAGTCTGAGCCTGAGGTTGAGGTGCACTGGTGGGTGTGTCATCTAGATTATCGTCTAAATTAAAGTTTGGTTCATCTACCTCATCATCTAATTATATATCATTAAAAAAGCAGTTTCATCTATATGAGTGAAATCAATGAAATCACCGGGACTAGGAATATGATTACTAGAAGAAGTACCCCTGTCCTTGTTACCCCTACTAAAATAAGCACCCTTACCCTTAAACATACCTCTTAATCCTTCAATTTAAATTATGCAAATAAATAATTAAAGATAATAAAATTAAGTGTGATAATTAAAATAAAGTAACAATAATAATTTAAAGAAGGATCAAAGGTACCAAATACCGACGTAACGTCGACGTGTAATCGAGGTTGAAAATTGAAACTTTGCTCGATAGATGATCCTCAAGCTAGTTGCCAACTTCACTCCCAGTTTTTTAACTTTGATATAAATGAGCAAAAAATATATAATATTTAGTAGGCAATGTAGAGAGATAAATTGAGAGATTGTAGGAAGATTTGTGAGAAAAATGAAGAGGAAAATGAGGTATTTATAGTTGAAAAATAGGGTTAAAAATGTAAATATATTAACTTAGGGGTTAAAAATAAATATTAAGGTGTGGGGGGCAAAAATGGTCGTTGTTGTAACAATTATTTTTGCAAAGGGGGCTAGTGCTCGCGGGACGGGGTGGGTCGGGATCGGGATCGGGACAGGCGAGACGATCCCAGGCCCTGTCCCAAGTTCGAACCCTGACACCGATAATTTTTTTTAGGAGTGATTGGGAGTGGCCGGCCCGGGTCGGGATCGGGTCGACCCGGCCCACTGGACAGCCCTAGTAAATTATGAGGAAAATAGTGAAAGTTGATTGATATTCTAGTTCTAAAAGAAACAAAAGTGATATTAGTAGGGAATTCTCCATACATGGGTGACCTTTTAGGGAATTTACTTCACAACGATTGTTTTACTTTCATTATTAGTTTGTCCCAAAAAGATTGACGTCTTTCTATATTTAGAAATAATTTAATTTTATGAGATAATTTACAGCCACACAAATATGTAAGTTTGGTTTTGGACCACACATTTCAAAATCTTCTTTTATTTCTTAAATTTTGTATAAAGTCAACCTAGAACAATTTTTTTAGGACGGAGGGAGTAATATTTTAACATCAGATTTGTACTTATATTTTTAGGCCATAGATGTCCAGCAAATTTAGAAAAGCCTAAATCAAAACTAAATTTACACACCTAAAGCCCAAACAGATGAAAAAAAATATCAATTCACTTTCACTTATATCATTGAAATTTGAAAGTTAAAAATATTTTGGTGTTATTATAAGTGTATTTGCATGTTTGACTACGACAAAGAAGATTTTTTTTATGAGCAACAAAGGACAGAGAGAAAAAGAGCCAAAAAGCTCATCTTTGGTCAAGCAAATGCTATTGTATGACGCTATTGAACCACAAAAAATACTAAAGAAAAAACCTGACAAACTCGAGAAATTTAAAAAAAAAAACGAAATTGAAAAATATGATTTTATTGATTTGGTTTGTTTTATAGATTTAAAAATTAACACAACTGATTTGGTTTGATATTTGAAAAATCTGAACGAATCCGGTCAATGTACATCCTATTTGAAAGTAAGGAGGAGTCCTTTATATCTTTGTAGGCTTTCAAAAGGTATTTAACAATATTATAGAACACCATTAATATAATTCCACTGTTCATGATCAATGGTAATTGTCCCTTCTTGGCTCTAATTTTTAAATTTGGTAACCCTTCTTGATCACTCTTTTGATGGTAAAAGTTTATTCACACATGTTGTTTACTTCAAATCAATGAAGATATACTATGTGTATATATATATGAATATACATAACTATCACTTAATCATGATCAATTAATTGTTGGTTATTACAAAGGATTGCAGGAAACGGAAATTACAAACAACTGCTAATGTAAGAATTGAAATTACAATTCAACTAGAAAACTGGAAATTACAAAGATGAAAATGAAAAACTATTTTTCTCGTTTTTTTTGAGTCGAGTGTGGCACTCGTCCTTAAGACAATATTGCCCCGTATGTATCCTTTATACGTCCTGGATAATTTGTCTCCCAAGATAAAACATCAATGGAACACTTGAACAAAGGAAACTCAAATGCTACCTTGAAGAATATTGAGCAAGAAATGATGCAAGGAAGGTGTAGGAAGAAACTGTTTTGCTTGTGTATTTTCGTGTATATAGCTAGTATATTTTCTCGTGTCTCTCAACAATGGTGTAGGGGTGTTTATATAGGTGAGGGAGGGCTGCCTCCATAACAGCCATTAGTGGCCCAATAATGGCCATTATGGAGGTAGTAAAGCCACCAAATTAAATGGTGAAAAGACCAACGGAATTGGCCATTATAGGAGGAGTAATTCAGCCAAAATAAATGGCGAATTGAGTGCTTTGGCGTTTCTGTTTTGACCGTCGAAATTTTGATTTTCTGAAAAACTTCAGGGACCAAACTCGTACATCTTGAAACTTCGGGGACTAAACCGTACATCCGAAAGAATTACGGTCCAAACTGCGTACATCTGAAATTTCTGGGATCAAACTGCACTTCTGGCTATGTTCTCTGGCCCAAAAAGATAATATCAGAAGGCCCACAGCCCACAGCCCACGACCCGTGAACCCGTGAACCCGTGAACCCGGAACTCGGAACCGGACCGGACGGGCGGGCGGCGGCGGCGCGCGTGTGGTCTTTCCTTGAACCGAAGCACATCTAGGTCCTCCCTCCTTTAAACACATGGGATACCCCTTGGGGTCCCAAACCCCAAACCAATTTCGAGTATTATATACACAACAATTCTTTCTTCCTCTACCGATGTGGGAGAATTGAACTCAATACCACACTTTCCATGCTTCAAACACCTCACTTCGTGGACCAATATCTCTTTCATTTCTTAATGAAATTTGACGATTCTTGGCCCTACGGTTATCTACGTACTTAGTAGATCATGCATGTGTGAAGAACCGAATTCTCCAACATACGTAACACTAGTGTTTAAGCCGTTAAAGTTGGTCGGTCGCAACTCCCGCCAAAGGCAAATTTCCAACAATCCCCTCTTGAAAGAGATTTTGGCGCACTCACATGGTGCCTTTTCCATTTCCGCAATATTTCGGCGGACCGATGTTGCATAAGGAGAGGTAGCTTCGCTTTGAACCTTCCATAGCCGAATACCATCGGACTTACTTACATGCGCGGTGAACGTGATGTCTTGAACCGTCGGTGTTTAGTGTAAGCCAAGTCAATGGTACCAACACAACAAATTCCCTTACTCTCTTCTTCGTAATGTTTTGTCCGTTTTGGCCATGGACAACGTCTTGGATTCTTAAGTGCGTTCATTTTGAGGCGGCCGTCCTCGCACTTAAATAGGTGGTCTCCTACAAGGTATCCTGCTATACCCCACTTCACAAGTGTTAGGAACCATTAAAAGTTTCCCAAACCTAACCTCAACTGTTGAGGAGCATTACGGGTTTTGAAAACTTAACCTTTACCCACACCGCTGAGATAGCACTTAAAGTCTATCGCGGGAACGGCTTTGGATTTGGTGTTTCTTTTCGAAATCACTATCCGAAGTGCTCATACTTCCACCGAAGCGATCAACCGAACCTTTACAACTTAGTTTTCCCATTGAGCCAAATTCGGGATCTCCAGTTAGTAAGGTTGGGTTACTGCCGTATCGATCCTTATATTTTGGGTTTTAAGCCCATTCCCCTAGACAGCAAGTCATCCGATCTTTGGGTAAGCCCTTTGTCAATGGGTTCGCTTTATATTATCCTTTGATTTAATGTAATCAATGGATATTATACCCGTGGTGATCGGTTGCCTAACGGTCTTATGCCTCCGTCGAATATGACGAGACTTGCCGTTGTACATAGCATTCCGTGCCCTTCCTAGAGCCGACCGATCGTCGCGGTGGATCATTACCGAAGGTACGGGTTTGTTCCAACACGGAACATCCTCTAAGAAGTCATGAAGCCACTCGGCTTCTTCTCCTCGCTTTGTCTAAAGCGATAAACTCCGATTCCATTGTGGATCGGGCGATGCAAGTTTGCTTAGAGGATTTCCAAGACACGGCCCCACCACCAATTGTAAATACATACCCTTTGGTGGACTTGGTGTTCTCTATATCGATATCCGGTTGCATCACTTTGTACCCCTCTAGTACAAATTTGGATATCTCGAATAGTGTAACCGTAATTTAACGTGTATTTCAAGTATTGTAATACCCGATTCAACGCCTTCCAATTGATTATCACTTGGATTACGGGTGAACCTAGCCAACTTATTGACTACGTAAGCAATATCGGGTCGGGTGCGCTTTGTTATTTACATCAAACTACCGATCACTGTGCATATCGCTCCTGGTATACGAGTGCACCAAGATTTTTATCAAGCTTTTGATTTGAATCCATTGGTGACTTTATCGGTGAAGCTGTCTAACATCTCGAACTTTCTCAAAACATCCTCGATGTAGTGAGACCGAGATAAGACTAGCCCGTCGGACGTCTTAGAGATTTTAATCCCTAAGATGACATCTGCGATACCCATATCCTTCATGTCGAAGCACCTTGTTTCAACATGTTCTTAGTCTCTAGGATGACCCTAGGATCGCTTCCTCGTGATTAACATGTCGTCTACATACGGCATATCATAACAAACGAGTCGAGTTACCTTTCATGTAGACACATTTATCACACTCATTAATGGCGAAACCCTTCGATAGTAGAGTACTATCAAATTTTTCGTGCCATTGCTTCGGGCTTGTTTCAGCCCGTACAGAGATTTGACAAGTCGACGGACTTTCTTCTCTTGTCCTTGAACCACGTACCCCTCGGGTTGGTCCATATATATTTCTTCTTCCAAATCACCATTTAGGAAGGTGTCTTGACGTCCATTTGGTGTATTTCAAGGTCACGCAAAGTCGCGATCGCAATGAATACCCGTATGGATGTCATCCGGGATACCGGGAGTAGGTATCAAAGTAGTCAAAGCCTTCGTTTGCCGATAGCCCTTGACTACCAACCTGGCTTTGTACTTGTCTATAGACCCATCTCGCTTTGTATTTCCGTTTGAGTATCCACTTACACCCCAACGGTTTATTTCCGGAGGAAGATCAACCAACTCCCACGTATGGTTATGCGAATTGAGCCTATTTCACTCTCAATAGCTTCTTTCCGCAGCGGTGCTTCCGGAGTTGACAACGCCCGAGCAATTGTCCTAGGTTCATCATTAACCATATAAGCTACAAAGTCGGGACCGAAGGATTTATCCTTTCCCGGCCCTTTTACTTCGCCTTAGATCCATCTCGGAGTCTCCAAGTTCGAGAATCGGAACACTAGATTCCGGATGTTCGACCACCTCGAGATTCGATAGATCCGAACCATTTAGATCCGGCGATCAAGGACTCCTGTTCTTGAGAGCTTTGTGCATAACTTCGCTTGCGAGAGGTTATGTCTTTCTCCTTTCTAGGAAAGGTACTTTCAAAGAATAGAGCATTCCTTGATTCCATTATTGTACCCTGGTGGATATCTCGGAATATCCGACTTATGCACTAAGAAGCGATAAGCACTATCGTTATTTGCATATCCGATGAATATGCAATCTACGATCTTAGGCCCAATCTTGACTCGCTTTGGCTTAGGTACTTCAACTTTTGCCGTACAACCCCACACCTTAAAATACTTGTAGGTGGGTTTCTTTCCTTTCCATGATTCATATGGAGTTTTGTCCTTACCCTTATGTGGGACTCGTTCGAATCGTATTAGCGGTAAGGACGCTTCTCCCCACATATTTTGGGGAAGTCCGGAATTGATAAGCAAGGCATTCATCATTTCCTTTAATGTGCGGTTCTTACGTTCCGCCACACCGTTTGATTGAGGTGAGTATGGAGCCGTCGTTTGATGAATAATGCCTTCTTGGGCACAATATTCCTCAAAAGGCGCTACATATTCTCCCCTCTATCGCTACGAATGGATTTAATCCGTAGGTTAAGTTGATTCTCAACTTCTCGCTTTGTAACGTCGGAACGCTTCAAAGGCTTCATCCTTACTTTTCAACAAGTAAAGGTAACAATACCTTGTGCTATCATCTATAAATGTCACAAAGTACTTGTTCCCCCTCTAGTTTGTGCAAACTTCAAATCACATATATCCGTGTGAATAAGTTCTAGAGGAGCGGTATTCCTTTCGACGGATCGAAAAGGAAGCTTGGTGAGTTTTGCCTCTACGCACACCTCACACTTATGTTGAGGGTTTATGTTGATAGAAGGCAACAACTCCATCTTTACTGACCTTTGAATAGACTTGTAGTTTACGTGTCCTAATCTATGATGCCATAAATTAGAAGACTCAAGCAAATAAGAAGAAGACTCAACTTTATTTCCTTGACGCAATACGGACATGACATTCACTTTGAAGAGGCCTTCACAGACGAAGCCCCTCCCCACAAATGTGCCATTTTTAGTGAGTACAAATTTATTTGATTCAAACACTAGCCTAAAACCAAGCATTAACCAATAAAGGTCCGAAACTAGATTTCTTCTAATATCTCGGGACGTGCATCACTTCCTTCGAGTAAGTTCCTTGCGGGAAGTCATCTTCAGACCACCTTTCCAACCCCCATCACGTCGGAAGAAGCGTTGTTGCCCATGAACAGCTTCTTGTCAGCGACTGGTGTGTACGTGGAGAAGGCATCTTTGTTGGAACAGATGTGCCTTGTAGCACCTGTGTCCAACCACCACTGCATCGGATTCTCAACCAAGTTGGCTTCTAGCACCACCGCTGCGGCGAATTCCTCGATCATGTCATCCCGGGAGCGTGTCCTTGACGACGTTTGCTTGAGCCTTGCCTTTAGACTTGGCTTTCTGCTGTTGCTCAGTCTTGAGCTTGCGGCATTCCTTGATCCTATGACCAGGTTTACCACAGTGATGACAATTACCTCTGAACATCTCTGCTGCAGGGGCTTTGCCGTCTTTCTGGAACTTCCGCTTCTTGCTTGAGTTCCCTTTGGCCTCGCCATTCGCCTTCGCCTCGGCGGGTTGTCTACCCTTTGGCAATGTCTTCTTATTATCTTCCGGATTTGCGGTTTGATAACAAGCTCTTCAAAGGTCATCTCCTTTGTCTTGAGTTTCAAGTAACTCATAAACTCATTCCATGAAGGAGGTAACTTCTCAATCGACGATGCAACCAAAAAGCGCTCGTTTGGTTTCGGTCCTTCCAAATCCAGGTGATGTAGAATCATCCGAAATTCTGGACTTGGGACATCATCGTCTTTCTTGTCCACCATTTGGAATTTTAGAAATTTCCCAACGATGAACTTCTTAGTACCCGCATCTTGTGCGTTGTACTTCTTTTGCGCTTTTTCCACAGCTCTTTGGCGGTGCCAACGGTGCAATAGACCGTGTAGAGAGGGTCCGCTAAGCGTTTAGTATATAGTTCTTGCACATGAAATCGCTATGATTCCATGCATCACGAACCATCTTCATGCCGTTAACGACATGGATACCAAGGCCCCTTCACCCGTTTCACGGGCGAAGAGTCCATTTCATCTCCGGCTTGTGGAGGATCTTCCGTAAGGAATCGGGCCATGCCCATAATGCGTTAGATAAAACAACATCTTTTGTCGCCATCTTTTGAATTCGATCCCATGAATTTTTCGGGGCGATCATGGTGGTGTGAAGAAGAGGGTGGAGCTCCGAGCCGGAAGGAAGGCGGCGGTGTATTCGCCTTGAGCGGTGGTTAAGAGAAGCAGCACAGAAGCAAAGGCGGCGGTTTCGCCTTGAGCGATGGCGGCAGCATTGGTAGGGAAGGCAGCAACATTGCCTCGAGAGGCAGCAGCAGTAGCAACAACATCGGACATATTTCCAGCCATGTTATAGCAGTTTCAGTAAGCAAATATTGTCTTAAGTTGTTGGTTATTACAAAGGATTGCAGGAAACGGAAATTACAAACAACTGCTAATGTAAGAATTGAAATTACAATTCAACTAGAAAACTGGAAATTACAAAGATGAAAATGAAAAACTATTTTTCTGTTTTTGTTGAGTCGAGTGTGGCACTCTGTCCTTAAGACAATATTGCCCCGTATGTATCCTTTATACGTCCTGGACAATTTGTCTCCCAAGATAAAACAGCAATGGAACACTTGAGCAAAGGAAACTCAAATGCTACCTTGAAGAATATTGAGCAAGAAATGATGCAAGGAAGGTGTAGGAAGAAACTGTTTTGCTTGTGTATTTTCGTGTATATAGCTAGTATATTTTCTGTGTCTCTCAACATAGGTGTAGGGGTGTTTATATAGGTGAGGGAGGGCTGTTTAGCTGCCTCCATAACAGCCATTATTGGCCAAATAATGGCCATTATGGAGGTAGTAAATCCACCAAATTAAATGGTGAAAAGACCAACGGAATTGGCCATTATAGGAGGAGTAATTCAGCCAAAATAAATGGCTGAATTGAGTGCTTTGGCGTTTGTTTTGACCGTCGAAATTTTGATTTTCGAAAAACTTCAGGGACCAAAGCGTACATCTTGAAACTTCGGGGACTAAAGCGCGTACATCTTGAAACTTCGGGACCAAACTGTACATCCGAAAGAATTTCGGTCCAAACTGTACATCCGAAACTTCGGGATCAAAATGCACTTCCGGCAAAGTTCTCGGCCCAAAAAGATAATATCGAGACGCCCACGCCCCCGTGAACCCGGAACTCGGAGCCGGGACAGGACGGGCGGGCGGCGGCGGCGCGCGCGTGTGGTCTTTCCTTGAACCGAAGCACATCTAGGTCCTCCTATTAATGTGTGTATTCACTTCATTAAATCACTTAACTACGATAACTTGCATTAGTGTGGTGTAAACACTCGATGTGAGTAAGTATTTACCGAGCTAACGATGAAATGTACTCTCATATAGTCAGGAATAGCTCACTCGGCAAATTGGAAGACAATCTTATTTACAAGGTGATTTTCATTGAGAAGAAAACGAAAACTGTCTACTGTTAGGTTTTTTTGCCTAAAATTTTCTTATCATATTTGAGTTTTACTTTTCTTTTGAAGGAAAAGTCAAAGTATTACTATAACTACTTTTATTTTTTCCGAAAGGAAATATAATTCTTTTCCATATTTGATTATTTCTTTTCTTGGAGGAAATTTTTTTGACATCTATAAATTGAAAACATCCTTCCCACGGTTAAAAAATACAGTAGCATCCACAATGTAGTCATTAAGGAGTCTTGTTTAGGGCGAAATTATTCTCTCAATAGGTTTATATTTTTTATATTAGTTTTTCAATATGTTGGTCACTTGATCAAATCATATTATAATATTAAGCCTTTTAGTGTATTTTCTTTTTCGTTTGATTTATCCAAGACCTAGCGAAAGCTTGAAAGCGGAAAGCAAGACGGGATCTTATTCTTTATAATACGATATCGCCAAAGGTCATTCAAGGTTTACAACTACAAGCTTTCGCATGATACCCTGATTATTTCGATCCCAACAAGTAGTATCAGAGCCAATGGTTTGGCGATGTTCAGGATAGATTCAGGGAGGGGGGGGGTTCAAATCAAGAGCAACCAATTTGACGATAATGAAGAGTTTTGCCAAAATATAATAATAATAAAAATATCCGAACACTACAAGAAGAAAGACATTTGCCAGCAACATTTTTTGTTGCTATATGTTGGATGTTGTTGCCAAAAGTACTTTTCGCAACAACAAAAATTGTTGCATGCCGTTGCAATAACCTCCGATACGAAAAGTTTTCTCCCACAAAAACGTATTAAATTTGTTGCCATTTACATTTCAGAAAAGGGTCATATATAACACTTTACTATTTTAAAATAGTTGTAGCCATCCTCCGTTATACTTTTCGATGATCCTTACCTCTGCCGTTAGCGTTTTTATATTTACACCCCTATTTCTAACGGGGTACATTCCCCTAGGTACGTGGTAAGATCTTAACTCCCCAACCCTTTTTATTTTTTATTTAATTTTTACTTGGACCTACCTAATGATTTTACCCGACCGATCATACAAAAAAAAACCATCTGCTAGAGATCCATCATCTGCCCTTACACAACTGGCCACTTTATTCCGTTCAATGGCCACTCTCGCCTTCAATTCCGTCGCCGCCACCTCCAAATTTCACTACGCCGCTGCCTCTGCCGCTGCAAACTCCTCCGTCCGATGCCAGCTCTCACATCTCCACCTAAAAGACAAAAAAGGCAAAAAAACACCCATCTTCAAAGGAGAAAAACTTTTGGAGCAGATAGAACATCTTGAAGGAAAATTAAAGTATTACTAAAATTGCTTTTACTTTTTCTGAAAAGAAAAATATAATTCTCTTTCATATTTGGCTATTTCTTTTCTTGGAGGAAATTTTTTAGACATCTTCCCACAACTACAAAACACAGTAGCTGAAAGAAATAATCCCTTGATTATTTTCATTAATGAATGAGTATATATACAATTTACAATTTCCATAATATGGAAAATCCTATTCTTATTCTAATCCCAAAACCCTATTCTATTTGCACATGAATTCTACAATTATGGTAAGTGTACAATGCTAATTAAATACAATAATACATTACAAAATCTAACTCCCAAACCATGATATACACGGTTATGTATACCGTATATATCAAGGTCCAACTATGCTTGGGTTTCCGTGATATACACGGTATACACAAGGCATTGTATATGCTGTGTATATCATGTATATCACGATATACTTTATCAGTAGAATCCACAATGTAGTTATTAAGGAGTCTTGTTTAGGGGAAAATTATTCTCTCAATAGGTTTATACTTTTTATATTAGTTTTCAATATGTAGGTCACGTGACCAAATCATATTATAATATTATACATTTTTAGTGTATTTTCTTTGTCGTCTAATTTATCTTCGTTCAAGGTTTGCAATTATAAGTTTCTGCATGACGCCCTGATTATTTCGATTCCAACATCTACTACTAAGCGCTCATTTGTTTTGAAATTCCTTATTTTCCTTTTCATTATAATTCATCAAATTTTATAAGTGTCTTTGAGTAGGATTTTACCAATTTTCTTCTAAATAAGTTTACTTATATTGTAAAAATAAACATACAATTTGAGGTACTATTTACACTACCCCTGGGCCCATGGGCGAGGAACCGGGCAAGTAGGCCTGGGCCCAATAACCCCTATTACCCGTCACCTGCTCCGTATCCGACATGGGCCCAATTTCAGAATTCCAGCAGGCCAAGTCCGTCAAGCAACTGGAACCCGAGAGCTACTAGCTGGTCCGGGGCAACAAGCCGGCGTGCTTGGGCCTCGGCCTCACCAGGCCACCATGCCGCGGGACCCACCCCTATCGACTTTTAAGCCGCGACACTTGGATTAAATCCCCGAACACAAATTGGTACATGGACACCGGAGCCACTATCCATATGACGTCCGACCAAGGTACTCTCTCGTCTTATTCCAATTTGAGCAGTAATCGTGGTATAGTTGTTGGCAATGGAAATTCAATTCCGATTCGTGGTTACGGTCATAAAACTTTGTCTCCCCTCCATCCACCTCTTGTCTTGAAAAATACCCTTCATGCCCCTAAATTAATTTGAAATTTGGTGTCTGTCCGTAAATTCACCACTGATAATTCCGCTTCTGTTGAATTTGATCCTTTTGGGTTTTTTGTGAAGGATTTCAAGATGGGGATTCCTCTCATGTGATGTGATAGTTGGGGAGATCTTTATCCTATCACGCCCACCTCCGGTCTCTCGAATCCAGCCTTGCCATCATCTTTTGCAGCCCTTGCTCCTTCCTTGTGGCATGCTCATCTAGGTCATCCGGGGTCGTCTATTTTGTCTTCCTTAGATAAAAATAATTTTATTTCTTGTACGGGTATGCGTAGTACTCCAAGTTGTCAATCTTGTTCTTTAGGAAAAATTATTAGATTGCCGTTTGTAGACTCTAATTCTCGTACTTTAATGCAATTTGATATTATTCATAGAGATTTATGGACGTCTCTTGTTTTCAGTTATTTGAGTCACCGTTATTATGTTCTATTTTTGGATGATTATTCTAATTTTTATGGACTTTTCTGATAGCGAAAAAATCTCACATTTTCCCACTTTCTTAAAATTTAGAGCATTATTCGAACGAAAAATAAAAAATATTCAATGTGGTAATGACAAAGAATACGATAATGGGGTGTTTCGGGAGTTTTTTTTGCTAATAATGGAATCAATTTTTGTTTTTCTTGTCCTCATACGTGCTCATAAAATGGGAAAGCCGAACGCAAAATTCGTACCATAAATAACATTGTCCGAACTTTATTGGTTCATGCTTTCGTACCCCCTTCTTTTTGGCATCATGCTCTACAAATTGCTACATATCGTCTTAACATTCTTCCTACCAAAGGTTTGGCATATTCGTCCCCCCTTTCAATCTTATATAATAAGACTCATTCGTATTCACATCTTAGGGTCTTTGGGTGCTTATGTTATCCGTTGTTTCCGTCCACCACAATTAACAAACTGCAGGTCCGTTCTACCCCTTGTGTATTTTTGGGTTATCCGTCTAATCATCGTGGGTACAAATATTTTGATTTATCCTCTAATAAAATTTTTGATGAAACCCAATTTCCCTTTGCTAACGTGAGTAGTCCCGTGCCTAGTTCGTATAATTTTTTGGACGACACTGTCTCTCCGTATATTATCCGTCATTTTTCGGACCTATCCCGCACCCAAAATCCGCCAACGGACCCACTTCCCGCTGGACCTATAGGTCCCTCTCACCCCTCTTTTTCCAGTCCCGTACTTGGGCCAGCTTCTGGCCCAGTTTCCGTAATTGGGCCAGTTGCCCAGCCCAATATGGAAACTGGGCCAGTCTCGACTTCTGTCATTGCTATAGTTTCCAGTTCTGGGCCAGCAGGCCCACTACCTGCTGGCCAATCCGTCACTTGTCTTGAAATTTCTCAAAATCCACCCAATTCTCTCTCGAGTCATTCCACATCCATTCCCCAACCCATAGCTACCATCCACACCAACCCCACACCCCAGCTCCTATGTCAACCCCAATAGTATTTGCTTAGATTATATACAATTGCCTTTGAAATTATGTTTTCTGTTTATTTACTAAACACCAGAAAATAAGTAAGAAACACACTTATTTTTCAGAAATTAAAAGATATTTTTCATAGAAAATAATTTTCTTCATACCAAACACGGGAAAATGAAAAAAATAGTCTGTTATGTTTGATTGTAGGTTCAAAATAGTCCCTTAAGTATCAACTGAACAATTTTGGTCTTTTAAGTTTGTCAAAAGTTGACACTTCTAGTTTCTGTCAAATATCTACCGAACTCTATCTGTTAGATTTGATAAGAACTATGAAAAAAGAAAAAGAAAAAGAAATTAGTGAGAACTCACATTTAGAAATACAGTTTTTGCTATTTTTTTTTTTTTTTTTTTTTTGAGTCTTGTGTAGCTTTTCGAGGTGATATTTCTGTTATTTCTTGTATCTTCTTAGAATCTAATGTAGTTTTTTATGTTGCATATTTCAGGATTTCTGTTTAAATCTTTTTTCCCTCACTATTTTTTATCAAAAAACTTGAACCATTTTTTGTCATTAAAAAAACTTGAAAGAATCAAAACTGTTGAGTGCATACTATTTTTTGAACCAACCCTCAAACATAAGGAACCATCAACTTTTTTGTCATTTTCTCCACCAAACACACCTTAGGTCTTCAAAGAATAGTAGTTCTATATAAGGAAGAGGGAAGCATAGTTCTTCACACCAAACCAATATTAACTATTTGATCTAAGAGAATTTAGTGAAAAAATTCATCATTATCAATGGCATGCAAAGAAGAGAAGATTCCGGCCATTGATTTCACCAAGCCAGACCTAAAACCAGGCACCCCACAATGGGAATCAACAAAGGCTCAGCTTATCCAAGCCTTGGAAGAATGTGGTTGCTTTGAAGCAATTTATGATGCTAAGCTTCCACACGGAGCTCAAGAAGCTATGTTTGCTACTGCAAAAGAAATCTTTGAATTTTCGACGGAGACCAAACTGAAAAACGCGTCGACGAAACCCTTGCACGGCTACTTTGGCCGGACACCGGACTTACCATCGTATGAGAGTTTGTGCATTACTGACATGCTCCATTCTGGAAATGTTGAAGCCTTTGCCAGTATCTTCTGGCCTGAGGGTAATCCTGACTTTTGGTACGTGTTGTATTATTGTTGTAGTCGTTATTCGTTATTTGAATTTAGCTATAAAATTAATCACTAATCCGTCGTTAAATTGAACGTAGATAATATATTTTCTTGATAATCGATTGTTAAATAGAATTAGCAATGGCTTTTACTGTTTAAATACATAATTTATCCATGGCAAATTTCTTCTATTAGTACTAGTTACGTTATCGATCTTAGGAAGCAAGCAAAAGGTTTAAGATTATTATTGTTGAATGCATCCTATTGTCAAATTGACGTTATGATCACTAGGATGCATTCAACAATAATAAAATATTCATCGATCCTAGTGTTTGTATTATATAATATAGAGTCAAGGGATAGTTTGTTATTTTCTTACCTATTTTCTTGTGTACAGATGATAATGTATCAAATTTAAATATTATAAAATAAGTAAGAAAAATACTTATTTTCTTTGTAAAAAAAAACCCTTAATTTTCTTGCATGTACTTGTTTTATCAAAGTAAAAATGATTAGTATTGGTATTACATTTGCATAGTTTTTATGTTTATTTCTTAACCATGAATCTAAAATTAATTTTGGCAGCAATAAGGTAAGGTCCTACACAAAGACACTTGTAGAATTGGATGAAATGATGAAAAGGATGGTTTTGGAGAGTGTGGGTGCAGAAAATCATATTGATGAATTCTTGAAGATGAGCCAATACTTTTTGCGTTTTTCACATTATGAGGCTGCTAAAGGTGAAAATACGAAGAACAAATTGAGGCCCCACACAGATGGTACCTTCTTGGCAATAATAGCACAAAATCAAGTAAATGGATTGCAACTTATGAAGAAAGATGGAGAGTGGATGGAGGTCAATATTGCACCTAATTCATTCATTGTTATGGCAGGGGATTGCTTAATGGTAAGGGTTAGAACTACTCTAGTAATAATTTTACTAGTCCCTCGGTCTCAATTTATATGAGGTTTGACGTTTTGGAAGTTAAACAACTCTTTCTTTGATTACGATTTTCTCCAACTCTTTTTATATATTGTGAATGTGCAGACTTATAGTACTTTTATGTAGTTTTCAAATATATAAATTTTATTATAAAATATCCGAAAAATCTATGTTTGAAATTGAGTTAAGAAAAAAGTTGCTTTGACTTCCAAAACTGGTCGACCCTCGTATAAATTGAGATGAAGGGAGTATGTTTTACAAGTGATAGAACAAAAATAGTAGAAGTAATATTCTATAATTATTGAAGAAATACCAAAACTAGTTCTAAAAGTTTTTTTTTTTTTTTTTTTTATAAATTTATACAGGCATGGACAAACGGTCGAATTCATTCTCCTGTCCATAAGGTAGCAACGGATGAAAATATTGATAGGTACTCCATCCCGTTCTCTTCAATACCAAAATTGGGTGTCACCATAGAGGCTCCGAAAGAACTTGTGAACGAAGAACACCCTTTACTCTTCAAGCCCTTTGAAATTCTTGATTTGTTCGGGTTTTTCACATCATCAGCTGCCACTGGAAGTGGAGTTAATGCTTTCAAGACTTATTGTGGTGCTTGATTTGTTGCAATTCTTGAGCTTCATCTTGCTATGTTTTCCTTTTTTTTATGAGTTGTAATAAGTATTGTATGCTTTTTATGATGCTTTATTTTGATGTTTTAATTTTTGGCCTGATGGAGATTAAATAAAAACCTCTTGCTGAAATATTGTAAGATAGAATAATTTTCCTTAGGGATTCCGTTCATCATTCACAATATATATAATTGTACAAGGTTGATTCCTAATATGGTACGAATCCTAACTTACCTTACAAAGGTTGATTCCTAATACAATTAGAATCCTAAGTTACCTTAAATATACATCCATCATAATTATAAAATATACGGAGAATATTCGGAGAATATTCGCTAATACTCCCCCTCAGACGGAGCGGGAGGAGAACGATTGCTAAGGCTGGATCGGAAGTCGGTGAAGAGCTGTCGCGGTAGTCCCTTTGTGAAGATGTCTGCATATTGATAAGAGGAAGGCACGTGTAAAATTTTGACCTGACCACGGGCAACATTCTCTCGCACAAAGTGGATATCCATCTCAATATGCTTAGTTCGCTGATGTTGGAATATATTATGAGACATATAGATAGCAGATATGTTGTCACAATAGACTATAGAAGCCTTGCGTAATGGACACTGGAGCTCCAAAAGAAGATTTCAGAACCAACAGATCTCAGCGACGACATTAGCAACTCCGCGATATTCTGCTTCAGCACTCGAACGGGATAGTGTGGCCTGCCGCTTGGGGGACCATGAGATAAGATTATCCCCAAGAAATACACAGTACCCTGAGGTGGAGCGACGTGTGTCGGGGCATCCTGCCCAATCTACACCCGTGTAGGCTAGCAACTTGGTTGAGGCAGAGAGGTATAGATGTAAACCAAAGTCTAGTGTGCCCTTAACATATCTGATAATACGTTTGAGGGTGGCAAAATGAGACTCTCGGGGGTCGTGCATAAATAGACACACCTGCTGAACGACATATGCAATATCAGGCCTAGTGAATGTAAGATACTGAAGAGCACCTGCAAGACTCCGATATAGAGTGGGATTAGAAACTGGCGCACCGTCAGTGGCACTAAGGTTGGATTTTGAGTCCACCGGAGTTGGCATAATTTTACAATTTGCCATCTTTGCCCTGTACACTATCTCTTCTGCATACTTACGCTGACACATGAACATGGTGGTTGCAGATCTGGTCACCGATATACCCAAAAAGTAACTCAGTTTGCCCAAGTCAGTCATAGCAAATTCAATTTTGAGTAGAGCAATGATTTCATTTTTCAAACCGTCAGACGATGCAGTAAGAACGATGTCATCGACATATAGTAGCAAATATGCAGTGCTGCTACCTCGGTGAAAAGTGAAGAGGGAGTTATCACACCTGCTACATAGAAAATCAATTTGCAGAAGATACATGGAAAAACGATCATACCAAGCGCGGGGTGCTTGTTTCAATCCATACAATGAATTTCTGAGACGACATACAAACTGCAGAACTGCCGAATGAACAAAGCCAATGGGCTGATGCAAGTACACAGTTTCTTTTAAATCCCCATGAAGAAATGCATTCTTGCCATCTAGCTGATGAATCGATCAATGCATGTCCATAGCAATACTGAGAACTGTCTGAATAGTGGCCGGTTTAACAACCGGACTGAATGTCTCACCACAATTAATACCCTCATGTTGATTAGTGCAATTTGCAACAAGTCTTGCCTTATACCTCTCTAAGTCACCACTGTCTCTGAACTTGTGACGAAATAGCCACATACACCGGATAACATTCACACCAGCTGGTCTAGGTACCAAATCCCAAGTGTTCTGCTTGGTTAAAGCGTTAAACTCCTCGCACATGGCCGCATTCCAATTAGGGTCCAGTTTGGCTAGTTTTGGTTTCATTGGAATGTGTGATAAGGTTTGTGTGGAGAGATTGAAGTGAATCTTGTGTTTGAAGATCCCGTGTTGTGCACGAGTCTCCACTCGGTGAGATGGAAACAGTGGGAGGTTGGAACTGGGAGGCTGCATGTCCACTGGTTGCTGGACTGGAAAACTGCAGAACTGCGGGACTGGTGGATGGACAGAGGGGCCGCATAGTTGCTTTGGAGGTGCGATGAGACTCTACGGAGGCAGTATGGGTGGTGTTTGGGTATTTGACTGAGAGCATGGAGCTGGACTAGGTGGCAGCAGTGTTGTTGGGGGGCCAGACAACACTGCTTAAGATAGCAGTGGTGTTGCCGACCGAGAGTAGTTGGCTGGAGGCAACAATGGTGAGGACGATGTTGTCGGGACAATGGGCTATTGTTGGTATAGATTTTGGATGACCGGAGACAGACTTGGTTCATCGAGAAAGAAGTAATCGGTGGTCTGAAATTTCCGGAAATTGGAAAAAGGAAAGGTTGTCTCGTTAAATGTGACGTGATGAGAGACGATGATTTTGCGAGTAGCAATGTCATAGCACAAGTAGCCCCGATGATTAGGAGATAGACCAAGGAATACACATGGCAGAGTGCGAGGGGCAAGTTTGTGAGGTGCAGTGGAGGCTATGTTGGGGTAGCATAAGCATCCAAAAATACATAGGTGATCATATGTTGGTAGCCTACGGTATAAGATTTCGGTAGGGGTCTTGTTTTGAAGTGTGCTAATTGTAAAATATTAACAAGGGATTCTACCATTTTGACAGCATAGACCCAAAAAGGCGGTAGTAGACATGCATGAAACAGAAGTGTGTGAACCATGTTATTGATGGTACGTATAATTCGTTCAGCCTTTTCGTTTTGGGAAGAAGTATATGGACAAGAAAAACGGAAAATCATGCCTTGTTTATAATAGAAATTGTGAAATGCTGAGTTATTAAATTCACGTCCATTATCACATTGGAATGATTTGATAAATTTTGCAAATTGTGTTTTAATGAATTTTTGAAACTCGATGAATTTTGCAAAAACTTCATATTTGAATTTCAGTGGGTAAATCCAGACAAAATGTAAAAAATCATCCAATAATACTAGATAGAATTTATGACCCAAAGAGCTAACAATCGGAGATGTCCACAAATCAGCATGAACAATATCAAAGGGAGAAAAAGTAACACTGTTTGATGACATAAATGGAAGACGAGTATGTTTGCCTAGTGGACAAGAAAGACAGTGTTGGGCAATTTTCCCATTATTACATTGAATACGCTTAGAAGTCCTAAGAAAAGTAAAAACTGGATCTCCGGGGTGTCCGTCCTAGTCTGTTGTGCCAAGTTGAGGGAGAGATTGCCGCAAGGGATAGAGGTGTTTGCGGTCTGACAGTGGTAGATTGAGTGAATGGGTAGAGATCTCCCACACTATTGCAGCGTGTAAGAATTTTCCCCGTATTGAGTTCCTTCACAGAAAAAACCAAAAGGATCAAATTCGACATACATAATTATTGCTAGTGAATTTTCTAACAGATATTAAGTTTTTAATGATGTTAGGTGTGTATAGGACGTGGTTTAGGGAGAAAGTCGGGTGTGGATGTTTGGTGTGTGTGTTACCGTAACCTTCAATTGGAATGCGATGACCATTGCCGACAATAATAAATTGAGGACACTTTAACCGACGTAGTTGAGATAGGTTACCTGACGACCGGGTGAGGTGAGATGTGATTCCGGTGTCCATGTACCAATTGTCGTCGGGCTGTTGAAGGTTCACGGTGGTGTAGGCACGGCCCAAATCAATCGGGGCCGAGCTGGCCCGGGGGGCTTCTTGGCCGGAATACAACCAGTGGGCTGCGCTCGCTCGTCGGTGGTGGGCTCGCTCGGTGGCCGGGGCGGGGCCCAAGAGGCCGGTCGACCAAGGCTACCGGAACCGGGCCCCTACGGCCGGGTATGGGCTTGCGGCGAGGCCCGGTTCGCTAGTTGGGCCACCAGGGTCGCTGTCCGACCCCACCGGAAATTCGCAGCCGCCGGACGGGCCGCCTGTTGCCCCACCGGAAATTCGAAGTCGCGGATCTTTGGGGGCCGTCTTGTCCATCCGGTTGGTTGCGTTGGCCCTTTTCGCGGCCCTTGCTTTTGTTGCCGCGACCTCTGCCGCCACGGCCTCAGCCGCGGGACTGCTGTTGCTGATTGTCTTGCAGTGGTGGTTGGTTGCTGCTGGCCGTAGGTGTTGCCATCCCGTCAACGGCTAACGCCTTTTGATTATGTTTCTCTTGTTTAGCACGACGGGTTTCTTCCAACAACAATTGTGAACGTGCCTTGTTGAAACTTGGAAGAGGGTCGGCTTGTTGAATCATCGTTGCGAGTGTATCGTATTTACCTTTCGCTAAACCCTCAACTAATTGAAGTACCATCTTGTTTTCAGAAACAGAATTCCTGATGTTGGATAGTTGGTCGACTATGATTTCAGTTGTTTGCAATATTCAGACATGTTGTTAAAATTCTCGAGACGCGTATTGTTGAATTGCTCCTCCAAATACATTGCCCGAGTATTTTTATTGTCCTGAAAAATTTCTTCCAACTGCACCCACAGGTCGCGTGCCGTAGCACCTGTTTTCATGATGGTACATAACAAGTCTTTAGAGATGGTTCCGTATATCCACTGTTTGACAATGGCGTCAAGGCGACGCCATGTCGATTCGGCAATATCTGTGGGACGAGGAACAGAGTCATCAATATGGTCGAGCACGTTGTATGCACATGCATGAATATAGAATAGTTCTGTCCACATGGAATATTGACAGTCTTCTTGATCAAGAATTATAAGGATAGAGTCTTGATATTTGTAACGGCGAAAGCCGGGTGAAAAGAAGACGATGAACGTTGAGAGGGGTTGTCAAAAGTTCCAGTGGAGGAACCGGAATTTGTGGGGGAAGACATGGTGGCTGCCTTGTTGAATTTCTGTTTGGTCGGATTTTTTCTTCTTCTGTTTGGCCGAGAATTTCTGGTTTTTGACCGAGAAAGAGAGAGAGAAGGGAGAAGAGTAGGGTTTAGGTTTTAGGCTCTGATACCATGTAAGATAGAATAATTTCCTTAGGAATTCTATTCATTATTCACAATATATATAGATGTACAAGGTTGATTCCTAATATGGTACGAATCCTAACTTACCTTACAAAGGTTGATTCCTAATACAATTAGAATCCTAAATTACCTTAAATATACATCTATCATAATTACAAAATATACGGAGAATATTCGCTAATAAATATCACGTTTGGAAAAACATAATAAAGGTGTCAAGTGGCTCTTCTTTTATTTCAGCTCCTATCTAATTATCTTTATCTTCATTTCTCTAAGTTCCTATTTAGATACATGACTGTTAAATATACACGCAGGTCCGTCTCAAATATTTTGGGACCCTGTTCTAATTCATAAAAGTGGGCCCTTAATATAAGTAAATATACGATTTCAATAACTAGAAATTATTTTAAATTGTAAATATCAACCCAATACAACTTCAAATTAATCAACCCCTACTTAAAAAGAGCTATCCTTCTAACACTTTTTGAAGCAAATTCATCAACTAAGTCCTCATATGGTATATTCTCCAAAATTTCATTCTCAATTGCTACCAATGCTAATCCGTTAAGCATTTCTTGTACCATGGTAGACCCCAAGTAAGACTTCAACAACTTCAGTTTTGAAAAACTTTTCTGCAGATGCAACTGTCACGGTAATAGTCAATAAATTTCTATATGCAACAATTGTATTAGGAAAAAATCTAAGCTTTTCAAATATGTTAATATTTCCATCGGTCCCATTTTTTCTCCAAGCAAGAGTTCTCTTAATAACTTTAGCTCCACAGATAATTCATTCCCATCAATATCAGATTGCCCATTATATTTCAATGCCTCTTCAAAATTACTACAACAAGACTTCAAATTTGCATCGTCTAATGATTGTAACTTGTGAGAAGAAAACAAGAAACCAAAAATATTTTGATACTCTTGATATTGCTCAAATCTCTTATTAAGAGAAACGATGGCTTGATCGACGAGGCAAAGAAAATAATTAACTCTAAAAGACTCTTCTTCAGATAACTCAACCGATGGGGTATTTAAATTCTCATCAAACTGTTTCTTTCTGCGAATTATACGCCTTTGAGGAAATACTGGATTAATATCCAATTCAATAGCAATTTCCTTAGTCGTATTCAAGGCATTATGAAAACAAGTTTCTCTATATCCTTCAAAGAATGATACCAACCCTTTTATTTTTTCATGGCAACATCAATAAGCATATCCTTTGATTGTAAAAGCTTGCTAACCACATTAATAGCAAATAATATTTCAAACCAAATAATTATTTCCATTAAAAACTCAAAATCACCAAGCTCATTTGTCGCTAAAGATTTAACTTCATTTTGTATTTTAGAATCAAGATCCTTTTCCGCCACTTCAAGTAAAGCTTCTCTAAAGTCCGACATTTGAGATCTTATAGCTTTGACACTATCTACACGACTCTCCCAACGAGTGGATGACACTGATTTTGGTGTCACTATTACATTATCTTTCAAAAATTGTCATCTCTTAGTAGAAATGACAAAAAATATATAAATATGTTGAATAATCCCAATTTTTTTTAGCTTTACTGCAAGAGTTAGTCATACCACACAATGCCAAATTAAGACTATGGCAACCACAAGGAGTATAAAAGGCCCTCAGATTCATGTCTAAAAATTTCTTTTGTACACCTTGATGTTTTCCTTTCATATTTGATCCATTATCATAACCTTGTCCTCGCACATTAAATATGTCAAGATCGAGATGTTTCAACTCGTTTTGTAAAACATCAAAAAGTCCTTGGCCAGTTGTAACATTCACATTCAAAATCCCAAAAAAGATTCCTCAATGATAACAAAATTTGAAGAACACATCCACATATCTTATTATCAAAGACATTTTCTCTTGGTGACTAACATCAGGAGTACAATCAAGTATCACAAAACTTGAAACTTGAAACATCCACATACCTACTGTTCGACTAGAAAGTGTCTAGGCCTAATAGGTTTGATTTGAAAGTTGAATTTGGGACTCCACATGCGTGCGCCACTGGAACTGAATCAAATTACTTAGATTGGGGTAAAACCTGCGAATTATGGGTCTTTACAGTAAATTCTGGCTAATACTACTTAATAAAAAAAATGAAAAAGGGGCCCCTAAAAATTTTCATTTTTGGGGGTCTTGTGCGGTAGCACATCTCGCACGGGCCCAAAGACAACCCTGTGTAATATCACTTACCAAAAGGGGTGTATTTCATGTGTATATTCCATATTTTGTAAGCTTCGGTCCATGATATACACGGTGTATATCACGGTTTTATGGTAGATTAGGTAAATATTGTAGTTTAAATATTGTATTAATTAGTATTGTACAATTACCGTAATTATAGGATTCTTGTACTACTAGAATAGGGTTTTGGGAGTAGAATAGGAATATGATTTTTCTATTATGGAAAATTATAAATCGTATATATACTCTTCCATTAATGAAAATAATCAAGGAGATTATTTCTTTCATGGTATCAGTAGTCTAGGTTTCATATTTTACTCCCAAATTCCGTCGACCTTCCCTCGAGTTCCGAGCCTCTTTTCTCGAATTTTATGCCCGACAGTACCTCATTTCTTCCCAAAAATTTTCCCAAATCCCCACATCACGTCTTGCGTTGCTATTATGGCTAAGAACACGTTTCACCCTGTCATTGATGTTTCTAACATCAAGAATCATATCCCTATCATTCTTGAAATAGAAAATGTCCAATACGCGACATGGGCCGAACTGTTCAAAGTTCACGCACGCTCGCATCAAGTCCTCTATCACATTATCCCCGTGGTTCCTGCGGATACCGAGGTGCCCAAACCCGAGGATAATCCTAAGTTATGGACAACCCTTGATGCTACCGTTCTTTAGTGGATTTACTCCACTATTTCTACCGACCTGTTGCAAAAGATTATCGAACCAGACGCTACAGCGACGGATGCTTGGAATAGAGTGCGTGATATATTCCAAGATAATCAAAATTCTCGTGTTGTTACCCTTGAACAGAAATTCTCCCATGTCAATATGAAAGATTTCCCCAACGTTTCAGCATACTACAAAAGGTTGATAGAATTGGCAGATCAACTCTGCAACGTTGGTGCGCCGTTACCAACGACCGCCTTGTTCTTCAGATGGTTGCAGGACTCTCTGAGGCCTATAGTGGCATCGGTACGCTTCTTTGTTAGAGCAGTCCTCTTCCGTAATTTTATCAGGTCCGTTCCATGCTCACGCTCGAAGAAGCTGGATTGGCTTAAGAAAGCGGCCACTGGGGCCCCGCCTGTCGTCATGATGACCGAGTCCAATTTCTCTCCATCCGGTTCCAATAATTCAGGCCAAAACCGCAATAATGGTGGCGGCAAAAAGGGTCAGAATCGCAAAAATAATGGTAAAAATCATGGCGGAAACCGAGGTGGAAATAACGGGGGTGCCAATGGGCCTCGGGGCAGTGGGCCGCAAGCCAACTGGCCACAACCCTGGGGCCCATGGGCGTGGAACTAGGCCAGTAGGCCTGGGCCCAATAGCCCCTATTACCCGCCACCATCTCCATATCCGACACGGGCCCAACTCCATAATTCCAGCAGGCCAGTCCGTCAATCAACTAGAACCCGAGAGCTACAGCTAGGCCGGGGCAGCAAGCAGGCGTGCTTGGGCCTCGGCCTCACCAGGCCCACCATGTCGCGGGACCAACCTCTACCGACTTTAAAGCCGCGACACTTGGATTAAATCCCCCGGACCCAAATTGATACATGGACACCGGAGCCACTACCCACATGACGTCCGACCAAGGTACTCTCTCGTCTTATTCTAATTTGAGCAGTAATCGTGGTATAATTGTTGGTAATGACAATTCAATTCTGATTCGTGGTTACGGTCATAAAACTTTGTCTCCTCCCATCCACCTCTTGTCTTGATAAATAATCTTCATGCCCCTAAATTAATAAAAAATTTGGTGTATATCCGTAAATTCACCACTGATAATTCCGCTTCTATTGAATTTGATCCTTTTGGGTTTTTTGTGAAGGATTTCAAGACGGGGATTCCTCTCATGAGATGTGATAACTGGGGAGATCTTTATCCTATCACGCACACCTCCGGTCTCTCGAATCCAGTCTTGTCATCATTTTTTCAGCCCTTGCTCCTTCCTTATGGCATGCTCGGCTAGGTCATTCGAGGTCGTCTATTTTATCTTCCTTAGATAAAAACAATTTTATTTCTTGTACGGGTACGCGTAGTACTCCGATTTGTCAATCTTGTTCTTTAGGAAAAATTATTAGATTGCCGTTTGTAGACTCTCGTACTTTAATGTCATTTGATATTATTCATAGAGATTTATGAACGTCTCCTGTTCTCAGTTCTTTGGGTTATTGTTATTATGTTATATTTTTGGATGATTATTCTAATTTTTATGGACTTTTCCGATAGCGAAAAAATATCACATTTTTCCACTTTCTTAAAATTTAGAGCATTCATTCGAACCCAATTCGAACGGAAAATAAAAAAATATTCAATGTGATAATGACAAAGAATATGATAATGGGGTGTTTCGGGAGTTTTGTGCTAATAATGGAATCAATTTTTATTTTTCTTGTCCCCATAAATCCTTACAAAATGGGAAAGCCGAACGCAAAATTCGTACCATAAATAACATTGTCCGAACTTTATTAGTTCATGCTTCCGTACCCCCTTCTTTTTGGCATCATGCTCTACAAATGGCTACATATCTTCCTAACATTGTTCCTACCAAAGGTTTGACATATTCGTCCCCCTTCCAATCTTATATAATAAGACTCATTCGTATTCACATCTTAGGGTCTTTGGGTGCTTATGTTATCCGTTGTTTCCGTCCACCACAATTAACAAAATGCAGGCGCGTTCTATCCCTTGTGTATTTTTGGGTTATCCGTGTAATCATCGTGGGTACAAATGTTTTGATTTATCCTCTAATAAAATTATCATTAGTCATGTTATTTTTGACGAAACCCAATTTCCCTTTGCTAACGTGAGTAGTCCCGTGCCTAGTTCGTATAAAAATTTTGGACGACATTGTCTCTCCGTATATTATCCGTCATTTTTCGGACCTATCCCGCACCCAAAATCCGCCAATGGGCCCACTTTCCATTGGACCTACAGGTCCGTCTCACCCCTTTTTTTCCAGTCCCGTACTTGGGCCAGCATCTGCCCCAGTTTCCGTAATTAGGCCAGTTGCCCAACCCAATATGAAAACCGGGCCAGTCTCGGCTTCGATCATCTTGCTATAGTTTCCAGATTACGGGCAGCGCAGCCCACCTACTGTCCGGCCGATCCGTCATTTGTCCCGAAATTTTCCAAAATCCACCAAATTCTCCCTCGAGTCATAGACCGGTCACTCGTAGTCAACGGAGTATTGTTAAACCAAAAAGACATTTTAATCCAAATTCTAATATTTTTAAATCACCCTTACCCCATAATCCTGTGTCTGCTTTAAATGACCCGAATTGGAAAATTACTATGACCGACGAATATAATGCTCTTATTGATAATAAGACGTGGGAGTTGGTGCCCGTCCATCTGGTGTTAATATTATTCAGTCTATGTGGATTTTTGCTCATAAAGACAATTCTGACGGTTCTTTTGAGAGGCATAAGACTCGTCTTGTAGGTGATGGTAAGACTCAGCAGGTTGGTGTGGATTGAGGTGAGACATTTAGTCCGGTGGTCAAACCGGCTACCATTCGCACTGTGCTCAGCTTGGCTCTTTCGAAAGCATGGTCCATTCATCAATTAGATGTGAAGAATGCTTTCTTACATGGTGATCTTAAGGAGACAGTATATGCATCAGCCATTGGGGTTTAGGGATCCCAAATATCCCCATCATGTTTGTTTATTAAAGAAGTCCTTGTATGAGCTTAAGCAGTTCCCACGGGCTTGGTATAAGAGGTTTGCATACTATGTTTCGACTATTGAATTTTCTCACATCAGGTCTGATAATTCATTGTTCATATATCATCGTGGTTCTTCCATGACTTATATACTTTATATGTGGATGATTTTATCTTGTCTGTCTCCTCTGATGCATTACGCCAGTCTATCATGACAATGCTCAGTTCTGAGTTTGCTATGAAAGACTTGGGGCCCTTGAGTTACTTTTTGGGGATTGCTTTCTCTCGTCATGTAGGTGGGTTGTTCTAATCCCAACGAAAGTATGCAGCTGAGATCATTGAGCGAGCTGGTATGTCCTCATGCAAGTCTACTTCCACTATAGTTGATACTAAACCCAAGTTGGGTGCTGAGGCTGGCTCACCTTACGATGATCCGACCCGCTATCGTAGTCTTGCAGGAGCCCTTCAGTAACTTACTTTCACGAGACCCGATATTACATATGACATACAACATGTGTGTTTGTTTATGCATGATCCCAGGATTGAGCACATGAATGCGCTCAAACGTATTCTTCGGTACATCCAGGGGACACTTGACTTTGGCTTACATTTATATATGTCATCGACGTCTACATTTGTCTCGTATACATATGCCGATTGGGGTGGCTGTCCAGACACCAGATGCTCTAAGTCTAGCTATTGTATGTTTCTTGGTAATAACTTGCTCTCATGGTCTGCAAAGCGTCAGTCGACTTTGTCCCGCTCCAGTGCAGAGGCCGAGTATCGAGGGGTAGCCAATGTGGTCCCTGAATCCTGTTGGTTACGTAATCTTCTTTTAGAGCTTCATTGACCTATTCAGAAAGCTACCTTGGTTTATTGAGATAATGTTAGTGCCATCTACCTTTCTGGTAATCCGGTTCAGCACCTGCGCACTAAACATATCGAGATGGATATCCACTTTGTTCGCGAAAAGGTAGCTCGTGGACAAGTACATGTTTGTCATGTCCTTTCCAGATATCAAATTGCAGACATCTTTATCAAATGGCTTCCCTCGGTCCTGTTTGAAGATTTTAGGGACAGTCTCAGCGTACAAAAATCGTCCGCTATGACTGCAGGGGTGTGTTAAATATACACGTAATATACACTTACCATAAGGGGTGTATATCACGTGTATATTCCAGATTTGGTAAGCTTCAGCCCGTGATATACACGGTGGTATACACACCGTGTATATCACGGTTTTATGGTAGAGTTTAGGTAAATATTGTAGTGTAAATATTGTATTAATTAGTATTTTACACTTACCATAATTATAGGATTCTTGTACTACTAGAATAGGGTTTTGAGAGTAGAATAGGAATAAGATTTTCCTATTATGGAAAATTGTAAATTATATATATATACTCTTTCATTAATAAAAATAATCAAGGGGATTATTTCTTTCAATGACATTTATCCATTTAAATATCAAACCGTCAAAATTTATTCTACTAAACAAATGTCTTAACCATAGTTAAGAGATAAATATTAGTAAATAATTTTTTAAGTAGCTAAAGGACTCGGAACATTTTTTCTAACTGCTCAACACTCATCTTGTCATATGGCTGAGCAGCTAGAGAAAATGTTTGCGTTATTCAGTTGCTTGAAAAATATGAGCCTGGCAGTAGTGACAGAACTAGAATTTTCACTAAATGAGTTTAAAATATGAAAAAGTAAACATACGAAAAAATCAAAGAAATTCAACATATATTATATCCGCACATGTAAAAATCAATTCATCATCCATTAATAGTATAGATCTGAGAACGATTTACACTACCCCATGTGATACGCGATGCAGTATTTACCAAACCGTCCAATGCGACTCATAGCCTTCAATATTACTAATTTAATCCAAAGACTCCAAACAGGTTACTTAAAAATGACTTACAGAAACTCAAGTTGCATTTCATAATAATTATCTAATACCCACCGTCTAACACATTCCACCTCCAGATCCAAGCCAGTTTACAATTAAACCAAGTGTCTATATTAAATCTATTAACAATGGAGCATATATCATACAATCATTGGGTTAAACTAACCCCAATAATTTCGAGAATATAGATATTGATGTAACAGATCATTCAATGTGCAAGTTGTTCAAGCGCTGATGAATGCACCAATTAGTGCCATACTTAGAAACAAGTGCTTCAGTATGATTGTTAGTTTGTTACTACTACATTCAATTGGGAAAGAAAAAGCAAATATGAAATCTCCATTGTCAGCTAAGTTAGTATCATTGTAGAAGCTTCTATCAGTATTAACTTTCACCATACTTGATGTTATAGGCTTTCAAGTGATATATTAACATTACATTGGTACTTGTATACATATTAACATAACAATTAGATAGTAGGAAAATTGCAAATTTAACAGATTGATTTTTTTTTGGGCACATAAAAACTTTGAAACTACTCTCTCAGTCACAAAATACTTGTCATGTTTTACTTTTCGAAAGTCAAATTATATGAACTTTGATCAATATTTTAACATGTATTTTTCCATCATAATAATGTGAGACGAATTACAACTTATTGTATTTTCATATAGCTTTCAAATATCTAACTTTTAATTTAAACTATCGACATAATCTAATTTAATTTAATTCCGAAAATTAGTCAAATTGACTCTCGGAAAGAGAAAATGACAAATATTTTGAGACGGAGAGAGTATTTCAGACATACGAGACTAAAGACTAAAATGCAAAAACTCGTCTTTGAAGTTTGGCAAACTTCGGACATTATTTGTTTAAAGTGTGGCCTCGTCAAGGCTAAACATCGGATAATTTTGCCTGAAGTTTGGCTTGTCTTTTCAAGGTCAACTTCGGATATTTTTCTGGAGTTGTGGCCTTGGCAAGTCCAAACTTCAGACATATAGTGGTTGCTAAGGTCAACTTTTCAGACATTTTGACTATATATGACGTCAGCGAGGCCAAACTTTAAATATATATTTGACTACATTCAAATATTTTGGCATGAAGTTCAGACACATATATATATATTTGACCACATTTAAGACATTTTGGCATGAGGTTCAAACATATATTGGTTACATTTGAGATATTTTGGCATTAAGTTTAGGAACAATTTTTTTCTCAGAAACAACTTGTTCTTCGAATCTGAACAATCCAACGCACGATTCAATATCCAAATCTACCTCAAATGAGCTCAATAATTGAAATATAAGTGTCATATATCATAAAGAACAAATCTTAATCATCAATTTGTCAAAACAGGGTGAGTACTGCCTTAGTATATTGATGTCCTATTGTTTTCTTTAGAACTTATATTGACTTATGTCAATGTAAGAGCCTGTTTGAATGGATTTATTTTAGGTGCTTTTAAACTAAATTTAAATAGTTTTAAGTATTTTTGTAGTGTTTGAGTAAATAAAAAAGTAATTTTACTAATTTATTTTTAAACCAAAATAAGCCAAAAATTATAAGTTAGAATTCCAAACTTATAGCTTTTTTATTTATAAGTCAAAAGCCATAAGCGCATCCAAACGAACTCTAAGTATATCTCATATAAACGAGCAGGCTACAAGTTAGGATCTCCTCCTATTACAATAATAATTGACGAGCTCCATAATAGCTCGTGAAGTTCATAGATTCTAGATTCAAGTGTTATATTTCTTTATTTATTGATTTATATTATCATCTCAAGCAAAAATTCAATAATTGGGCAAAGAAAAACTTATAATTATTATTTGAGAAAAGTAATAACATAAAAAATTGATAATGACAGAGATAATTTTTAAAATGAAATCCTCATTCATTTCATTATCAATCTCCACATTTACTAGTCCTTTCCACCCTCAACTAATATTTATATTAATTTTTATTTATATCTTTCAAAGAAGGAGAAGGATAAAAGTGTAAGACCAATGACAAAAAATGGATAAGGTTGCTTCATTACCATAGTGTTATGAAATCTCCATCCTATCAACGTCAGACATAATTATGTAAAAGATTTATTTATGAAAGTGTCATTTCTATAAAAAATATTTTATTTATATGCATTTGAGGAAAAATCGCTATAACATGAAAACATGATAGCATAAAGTATAACTATCATTACACTAATAATAAAAAATATGTTATATAGCAAAAATACTTATAAAACAACAAAAATCAATAAATTCCTAATAAATACCTTTTAAAAAAAAGTGTCAAGTCAATACGGCAAGGTAAAAACATATGATCCCAAAGGTGCAACGTTTTAATCAACACCAATGCAGGTACAACAAACTTCATTAAATATATTCGATCTAAGGGATAAGATTGAGTGAGCTGATTTTTGTCGGGTACTCTAATCCCATCTTATATTTAATGAAGTTTAGACTATCTTAATTAGTGCAATTTTCACATATGATTAATTAATCAGTCAAACTCGATCATCCCATCCCTACGATGCTATCACCCATGTGCATAGATAGAGAATGACAAATTCATACTCCCTATATTTCAGTTTTGAATTAATTAACACCAATGCAGGTACAACAAACACCGAGGCTATATTCTATCAAAGATGGGGGAAACACAAGCAGCCGAAGACTTTGAGAAATGAGTGTGTGGACATGGTATGCGATGAATTATGCCGAGTTTGTTTAGGATAGGCGACAATGGACGAAACTCCCCTCCCTAATTCGATTGAATAGCTTTAATAGGTGTATTAATTGTCGTTCAACAAGAGTTCGAAACTGACGAAACACATTAATAACATCAGATTTATGTGAAATAGGATACCCTCATGAGTAGTTGGAGTAATCATCAACAAATATAAGGAAATATCTATGACCTTGAGAAGAAAAAATAGGGGCCGGACCCCAAACATCGACATATAATAATTGCAAAATGGATGAACTTTTATTGATACTTAAAGGAAGAGACAATTTGTGGGATTTGCCTAATTGGCAAGCAGTGCAAATACTATTAAGACTAGAACTACTACAAAGAAAATTATTTTTCCTAATAACTTGATGAAGAACTCATTGGTGGGGATGGCCAAGTCGAAGGTGCCAACAGGTTGGAGATGCCTTGACGGATTGATGGAGAACATGGCTTGAAGGTGTAGAGACCACCATTTCTCTGACAGATAAGAAGATGTTTCTTGGTGTCCCGATCCTTGACAATAAAATGATAGGGATGAAATTCAAAGTAAACATTATTGTCACGAGCAAAACGTTGGACAAAATGTAAACGTTTGGTAATTGAATGAATGTGATTAATATTTCGTAAAAAGAAGGTGCGCGATGGTGAGAGAAGAAGAGAGTTACCAGTATGATGAATGGAAAGACAGTGACCATTGTTGACATGAAATTGATCTTGGCCCTTATACTCCTCAACTTGATGAAAATAGGTGAGGTCAGGAGCCATATGGTGCGTGGAGCCTGTATCTGGAACCCATTGTTGTTAATGTGGTGATGGAGATTGACATGAGACATAGGTCGTGGGATTCATGGACTGATTGTATCGTTGAAAGCAAGTAGAAGCAATTATGTGATTAGTCTCGTTGCATATTTGATACATGTCACCACATCCTCTGTTTGTATTAGAAGAGCGATCAGATGTCGAACTGCGTTGGAAAATATTGGCTGAAGGGGACTACTGGGAATCAGATTGTGGCGGGGAAAAAATCTAGAGGATGGAGATGGAGGATCCGCTGATAAACTAATGGTTTAAAAGGAGACTATGAAGTTCGGTGAAATTAACTAGCTCAGGTCGGGCTGAAAGGGTGGTGACAATATCTTTAAACTCAGATTGTAGATCCTTAAAAATATAAATATTCTGATATGAAAGGCATAAAGGGTGTCCAACAACAGCCAATTCATCCGAGAGTAGTTTTGCTTTATGCAAATATTGAATAATTGTAAAATCGTCTTATTTCAAGTTTTGAAGTTGCATATGGAGATTGAGAATTCAGGTGTTAGAAGGAGACGATAGAGAAGCTACGAGAGCAGATCGTCTTATTTCAAGTTTTGAAGTTGCATATGGAGATTGAGAATTCAGGTGTTAGAAGGAGACGATAGAGAAGCTACGAGAGCATCCCAAACTTCTTTCGAAGTATTCAATCCAATGGCTATTGATAGTGTTTCTGTTGGAAATTTGCCTTTGGCGGGAGTTGCGACCGACCAACTTTAACGGCTTAAACACTAGTGTAACGTATGTTGGAGAATCCGGTTCTTCACACATGCATGATCTACTAAGTACGTAGATAACCGTAGGGCCAAGAATCGTCAAATTTCATTGAGAAATGAAAGAGATATTGGTTCACGAAGTAAGGTGTTTGAAGCATGGAAAGTGTGGTATTGTGTGTAATTCTCCCTCATCGGTAGAGGAAGAAAGAATTGTTGTGTATATAATACTTGAAATTGGTTTGGGGTTTGGGACCCCAAGGGGTATCCCATGTGTTTAAAGGAGGGAGGACCTAGATGTGCTTCGGTTCGAGGAAAGACCACACGCGCGCCGCCGCCGCCCGCCCGTCCGGTCCGGTTCCGGTTCCGAGTTCCGGGTTCTCGGGTTCTCGGGTTCTCGGGTTCTCGGGTTCACGGGTTCACGGGTTCACGGGTTCACGGGTTCACGGGTTCACGGGTTCACGGGTCGTGGGCTGTGGGTCTTCTGATATTATCTTTTTGGGCCAGAAAACTTTGCCGAAGTACGTTTGATCCCGAAGTTTCAGATGTGCGATTTGGACCGAGAATTCTTTCGATGTACAGTTTGGTCCCTAAAGTTTCAAGATGTACAGTTTGGTCCCCGAAGTTTTCGAAAGTTGGAATTTCGACAGTCAAAGCGTAAACGTCCAAGCTCTCAATTCAGCCATTTATTTTGGTGAATTACTCCTCCTATAATGGCCAAAACAGTTGGTCTTTCACCATTTATGTTGGTGACTTTACTACCTCCATAATGGCCATTATTTGGCTATTATGGAGGCAGTTTTCAGCCCCTCCCTCACCTATATAAACACACCCTTGCACCATTGTTGAGCACCACAAAAAAGAGCAGAAAAATAACAGTTCATAAAGCTCACGAAAATACACAACCGAAATAGTTTTCTTCCTACAACTTCCTAGCATCATTTCGTTACTCAATATTCTTCACGGTAGCTCTTGAGTTTCCTTTGCTCAAGGGTTCCATTGCTGTTTTATCTTGGGAGACAAATTGTCCAGGACGTATAAAGGATACATACGGGGCAATATTGTCTTAAGGACAGAGTGCCACACTCGACTCAGCATAAACCAGTTTCCATTTTTCAGTCTTCAACAAAATCGTAATTTCAGTTTTGTTGTTATATTGTAATTTGCAGATTTCTAGTTGAATTATTGAAATCTTTATTTATCCTTTCGAATACTTGTAATAGTTAAATACTTCCGCATCGCTTTATAAAGTACCTTAGAGCAAAATCTCCCAACAACTTAAGACAATATCGTATTGTATTACTATTAGTATTCGAAAGATGTCGGTCAAAAATTATGTGACCAAATCTGGATATGGAAATGGTTTTCTCGGTAGAAGAGAGTGATGATGATGAACGTGTTCATGGTGTCACCGCTACCAAGATCTTGGTGGAAACAAGCGCTCACGAGAGCCCGAGGATGTCAATCGGGACAAGAGGAGAAGATCGAAGATGTTATTCTATCTTATAGCGTAAGGCCTATATCCGTCCCGGACAAAGGATCCGAATAATGGTGAGAAGGAAATGGACACTCGGTCGATGAAGTGACCGAAGTGAGCCGAGAATCCGAAATTGGGATAAGTAGTTTTTCTTACTTGTCAAGAATAAAGATTAAATTATGTACGGTTAAAAATGGATTAAAGTAAGGAGGAATATGAAAATAATTTATATTCCTTATGCTTTAACAAATCGAAGTTTAATCTCATCTTCTTTTCCGTTTAAAGATTGGATTTTGTAAACGACTTAAGAAGATCCGTTCTTTTAAGTGTAATTACTAAAGTGTGTAAAGTATGTTCGCACATACGAGGGAGTAAGATCCACCGATCGTGCGAAAATCGTTACCACTCTTAAGTAAGCGCCAAGAATTATCTCGGGCACCAATCATAACGGAAGAAGTCTAAAAGATAATGACGTTGAGCACCGTCATATTATTTGGCGAAGATCCTTCATAGGATGATATTGGACACTCGGTCATACAAAGCCTCCGGCGATGGAGTGGGCCAAAATTCCTTTGATAGGATGATATTGGACACTCGGTCATACAAAGCCTCCGGGCGACTAGAGTGGGCTGAAATTCCTTTGATATGATGATATTGGACACTCGGTCATATAAAGCCTCCGGCGACCGAAGTGGTGCCGAGAATTCATTTCATAGGAAAAGTAATGGACACCTAGTAAGGTGGGCCGAGTTTCCGGGTCCTAAATGATCGAAGGCCTAAATAAAGGCAAGAAAGAAATTGGACACTCGGTACCGCCAAAGCAACTAGAGTGGACCCGAGTATCGAGATCACATATGATCCGGTTACGCCCAACCACGGGCAAAAGGTTGTTCATGTGAAGCAACGCCACCTCTAAAATCAAAGGGGTGGAGAGGTTGTCCTCAATAGGACTTCAAGGAATGAGATCACTCTAAAAGAGGTGATACATGTTCCTAACTTGGTTAAAGGACGTTGTTGGTCAAGTTTGGTTAGAGACTAGTCCAACAGTCCGTGATAACTAAGAATGGTAATAAAGATATGTCCGTAGCCAAATGAATGATATATTTGTAATCCGTGCGTCTATGCCATCATAGATTAAGACACGTTAAATAGCAAGTCATTCAAAAGCTAACGATGTTGAGATTGTTGCCTTCTTCGACATAAACCTTCAAAATAAATGTGAGGTAGATGAAGAGGCAAAATCACCTTTCCAAATTCCGTCAAGGGAATAGCGAAAGAAGCTTCGCTCCTCTAGAACTTAGTCACACCTACTTGGGTGATTTGAAGTTTATACAAAATAGAGGGGGAGACAAGTACGTTGTGATCTTCATTGATGATGGTACAACGTATGGAATCCTTTGTTTCTTAAAAAGCAAAGATGAAGTTGTTGAAGCGGATAAGCGCTACAAAGCGAAGTTGAAAATCAACTAAGCCTACGGATTGAGAAATTCGTAGTGATAGAGGGGAGAATGTGAAGCATCGTTCATTAAACGAATGTTCATTTCTCACCTCGTCTAACGGTGATTAGCCAAGCACGAAGTCGTGCGCCCAAGTTATGAGGGGTAACTTGGTAAAAGATGGGCTACCGAAACAGTCAAGTTCGACCTAAGATCGTAGATTGCATATCCACCGGATCCGCAAATAACAAGAGTGTTGATCGCCTCTTGGCGTCAAAGAATCTTCGAATTCTTTGGAGATAACTTTCCTTGGAAAAGGAAAAAGGAGCAAGTGCTCAAGGTTAACAAGAACCCGCAAGGGCTCGTTGTCCGGAATCGGACGTTCCGTATCTACAGGACTCGAAAGTTGTCTATCCAGGAACTTAATATTCAGATCTGCGAACTCGGGGATTCTAGATGTTGAACCGAGAAGGAGCAAAGAGGGGACAAAGACTTGTTCCATCCTTCTAGCTTGTATGGTTGAGAACGAACCATGGACAATTAACAAATAATTGTTATCTCCAAAAGCGCCGCTTTGGAAAGAAGCTAAAGGGAGAAATAGATTCCATATATAGAACCATACGTGTGTAATAGTTAATCTTCCTCCTAGGAAAAGAACCTTTGGGTTGTAAAAGTGCTCCCTCCCGTGAGTAGCTTCACATCCGGGGCCATTGTAATCTTACATGGCATGGGTGTTGAAACTTGACCTTCCAAATCGGAGAGTTGGAAGAAGAGGATCGTAATTGGTTTTCTTGAACTATTGGGCTTCTTCCCCGAACTTTCATTTTGGTCCCCGAAATGTTAACATTTTGGTCCTGAAAGTCTCAGATAAAACGAAACAATGAATCGATCACGAAACATTGACTACGAAGTTAGAAAGCCAACAGTTGGAAAACCAACGGTCTTAGAGTGAAAATCATATTGAAACAAAGTCTCGATATGAAAGATATGAGTATCACTGAGATGACATCTTAGGAATTGGATTTCTAAGACATCTAACGGATGGTCAATAGTTGACGAGTCTCGTTGAAGCCACCAATAGATATGAATCATAGAACCGATTGGAATCATGGTGCACCCATAGACAAGGAGTGATATGCTCGGGTCACGTGTAGTTCAATGTATTGTACACACTACAACCGACCCGGTATCGTCCAACAAACAGATCGGTTGAACTAAGGTTCACCGATGATCTTAATACATGATCAATAGAAGGCGTTAAGTCGGATATGACGATATCCGAATTATTCGCTTATCTACGGATTATTGTATTACGGATGTCCAGCGGTTCGGGAGAACACGGTGATGCAAACCGGACATCGATCCGAAGAACACCAAAGCCACAAGTAAATGTGTATGGTGGTTCTTGGAAAATCCTCTAAGCAAACTTGCATCGGCCGATTCATGATGGAATCGGAGTTTATCGCTTTATACAAAGCATGAAAGAAGTTGAGTAACTTCACGGATCCTTAGAGGACGTCCCTTATTGGGAGAAACCCGTGCCTTCAGCAGTTATACATCGTGGCTAGCCGGTCGGCTTTAGGAAGGACACGGATGACGGCGTCGGACATATCTGTCGGGATCGTCGGAGACATAAGACCGTGTGGCAGTTGATCATCACGGGTGTCACTTCCTTATTTACTAACTAAGGGACTACCCGGAGATCAAGTTTTTCGCTGTCTAGGGGAATGGGCTTAAAACCCAAAATATACGGACCAATACGGTGGAAACCCAACCTTACGAACCGGAGATCCCGTAATTTGGTTCAATGGGAAAACTAAGTTGTAAAGGTTCGGTTGATCGCTTCGGTGGAAGCATGAGCACTTCGGATAGTGATTTCGAAAAGAAACACCAAATCCAAAGCCGTTCCCGCGATAGACGTTAAGTGCTATCTCGCAGTATGGGTAAAGGTTAAGTTTTCAAAAACCGTAATGATCCTCAATAGTTGAGGTTAGGTCTTTGGGAAACTTTTAATGGTTCCTAACACTTGTGAAGTGGGGTATAGCAGGATACCTTGTAGGAGACCACCTATTTAAGTGCGAGGACGGCCGCCTCAAATTGAACGCACTTAAGAATCCAAGACGTTGTCCATGGCCAAAACGGACAAAACATTACGAAGAAGAGAGTAAGGGAATTTGTTGTGTTGGTACCGTTGTCTTGGCTTACACAAAACACCGACGGTTCAAGACATCACGTTCACCGCGCAAGAAGTAAGTCCGATGGTATTCAACTATGGAAGGTTCAAAGCCGAGGCTACCTCTCCTTATGCAACATCGGTCCGCTGAAATATTGGAAATGAAAAGACACCATGTGAGTGCGCCAAAATCTCTTTCAAGAGGGGATTGTTGGAAATTTGCCTTTGGCGGGAGTTGCGACCGACCAACTTTAACGGCTTAAACACTAGTGTAACGTATGTTGGAGAATCCGGTTCTTCACACATGCATGATCTACTAAGTACGTAGATAACCGTAGGGCCAAGAATCGTCAAATTTCATTGAGAAATGAAAGAGATATTGGTTCACGAAGTAAGGTGTTTGAAGCATGGAAAGTGTGGTATTGTGTGTAATTCTCCCTCATCGGTAGAGGAAGAAAGAATTGTTGTGTATATAATACTTGAAATTGGTTTGGGGTTTGGGACCCCAAGGGGTATCCCATGTGTTTAAAGGAGGGAGGACCTAGATGTGCTTCGGTTCGAGGAAAGACCACACGCGCGCCGCCGCCGCCCGCCCGTCCGGTCCGGTTCCGGTTCCGAGTTCCGGGTTCTCGGGTTCTCGGGTTCACGGGTTCACGGGTTCACGGGTCGTGGGCTGTGGGTCTTCTGATATTATCTTTTTGGGCCAGAAAACTTTGCCGGAAGTACGGTTTGATCCCGAAGTTTCAGATGTGCGATTTGGACCGAATTCTTTCGAGATGTACAGTTTGGTCCCTAAAGTTTCAAGATGTACGTTTGGTCCCCGAAGTTTTCGTAAAGTTGGAATTTCGACAGTCAAAGCAGAAACGTCCAAGCTCTCAATTCACCATTTATTTTGGCTGAATTACTCCTCCTATAATGGCCAAAACAAGTTGGTCTTTCACCATTTATGTTGGTGACTTTACTACCTCCATAATGGCCATTATTTGGCTATTATGGAGGCGTTTTCAGCCCCTCCCTCACCTATATAAACACACCCTTGCACCATTGTTGAGCACCACAAAAAAGAGCAGAAAAATAACAGTTCATAAAGCTCACGAAAATACACAACCGAAATAGTTTTCTTCCTACAACTTCCTAGCATCATTTCGTTACTCAATATTCTTCACGGTAGCTCTTGAGTTTCCTTTGCTCAAGGGTTCCATTGCTGTTTTATCTTGGGAGACAAATTGTCCAGGACGTATAAAGGATACATACGGGGCAATATTGTCTTAAGGACAGAGTGCCACACTCGACTCAAAGATAAACCGTTTCCATTTTTTCTTCAACAAAATCGTAATTTCGTTTTGTTGTTATATTGTAATTTGCGATTTCTAGTTGAATTATTGAAATCTTTATTTATCCTTTCGAATACTTGTAATAGTTAAATACTTCCCGTACTGCTTTATAAAGTACCTTAGAGCAAAATCTCTCAACAACTTAAGACAATATCTCGTATTGTATTACTATTAGTATTCGAAAGATGTCGGTCAAAAATTATGTGACCAAATCTGGATATGGAAATGGTTTTCTGGTAGAAGAGAGTGATGATGATGAACGTGTTCATGGTGTCACCGCTACCAAGACTGGTGGAAACAAGCGCTCACGAGAGCCTGAGGATGTCAACTGGGACAAGAGGAGAAGACTGAAGATGTTATTCTATCTTGTAGCAGAAGGCCTATATCTGTCCCAGACAAAGGATCCGAATAATGGTGAGAAGGAAATGGACACTCGGTCGATGAAGTGACCGAAGTGAGCCGTAATCCGAAATTGGGATAAGTAGTTTTTCTTACTTGTCAAGAATAAAGATTAAATTATGTCTGGTTAAAAATGGATTAAAGTAAGGAGGAATATGAAAATAATTTATATTCCTTATGCTTTAACAAATCAGAAGTTTAATCTCATCTTCTTTTCCGTTTAAAGATTGGATTTTGTAAACGACTTAAGAAGATCCGTTCTTTTAAGTGTAATTACTAAAGTGTGTAAAGTATGTTCGCACATACGAGGGAGTAAGATCCACTGACTGTGCGAAAACTGTTACCACTCTTAAGTAAGCGCCAAGAATTATCGGGCACCAATCATAACGGAAGAAGTCTAAAAGATAATGACGTTGAGCCTGTCATATTATTTGGCAGAAGATCCTTCATAGGATGATATTGGACACTCAGTCATACAAAGCCTCCGGGCGACTGGAGTGGGCCAAAATTCCTTTGATAGGATGATATTGGACACTCAGTCATACAAAGCCTCCGGGCGACTAGAGTGGGCTGAAATTCCTTTGATATGATGATATTGGACACTCAGTCATATAAAGCCTCCGGGCGACTGAAGTGGTGCCAGAATTCATTTCATAGGAAAAGTAATGGACACCTAGTAAGGTGGGCCAGAGTTTCCAGGTCCTAAATGATCTGAAGGCCTAAATAAAGGCAGTAAAGAAATTGGACACTCAGTCTGCCAAAGCAACTAGAGTGGACCCGAGTATCGAGATCACATATGATCCGGTTACGCCCTAACCACGGGCAAAAGGTTGTTCATGTGAAGCAACGCCACCTCTAAAATCAAAGGGGCTGGAGAGGTTGTCCTCAATAGGACTTCAAGGAATGAGATCACTCTAAAAGAGGTGATACATGTTCCTAACTTGGTTAAAGGACGTTGTTGGTCAAGCTGGTTAGAGACTAGTCCAACAGGTCTGTGATAACTAAGAATGGTACAGTATGTCTGTAGCCAAATGAATGATATATTTGTAATCCGTGCGTCTATGCCATCATAGATTAAGACACGTTAAATAGCAAGTCATTCAAAAGCTAACGATGTTGAGATTGTTGCCTTCTTCGACATAAACCTTCAAAATAAATGTGAGGTAGATGAAGAGGCAAAATCACCTTTCCAAATTCCGTCAAGGGAATAGCGAAAGAAGCACTGCTCCTCTAGAACTTAGTCACACCTACTTGGGTGATTTGAAGTTTATACAAAATAGAGGGGGGAGACAAGTACGTTGTGATCTTCATTGATGATGGTACAACGTATGGAATCCTTTGTTTCTTAAAAAGCAAAGATGAAGTTGTTGAAGCGGATAAGCGCTACAAAGCAGAAGTTGAAAATCAACTAAGCCTACGGATTGAGAAATTCGTAGTGATAGAGGGGGAGAATGTGAAGCATCGTTCATTAAACGAATGTTCATTTCTCACCTCAGTCTAACGGTGATTAGCCAAGCACGAAGTCGTGCGCCCAAGTTATGAGGGGTAACTTGGTAAAAGATGGGCTACCGAAACAGTCAAGTTCGACCTAAGATCGTAGATTGCATATCCACCGGATCCGCAAATAACAAGAGTGTTGATCGCCTCTTGGCGTCAAAGAATGCTGAATTCTTTGGAGATAACTTTCCTTGGAAAAGGAAAAAGGAGCAAGTGCTCAAGGTTAACAAGAACTCGCAAGGGCCTGACTGTCCGGAACTGGACGTTCCGTATCTACAGGACTCGAAAGTTGCTGTCTATCCGGAACTTAATATTCCGGATCCGCGTAACTCGGGGATTCTAGATGTTGAACCGAGAAGGAGCAAAGAGGGGACAAAGACTTGTTCCGAGTCCTTCTAGCTTGTATGGTTGAGAACGAACCATGGACAATTAACAAATAATTGTTATCTCCAAAAGCGCTGCTTTGGAAAGAAGCTAAAGGGAGAAATAGATTCCATATATAGAACCATACGTGTGTAATAGTTAATCTTCCTCGGGAAAAGAACCTTTGGGTTGTAAAAAGTGCTCCCTCGTGAGTAGCTTCACATCCAGGGGCCATTGTAATCTTACATGGCATGGGTGTTGAAAAACGACCTTCCAAATCGGAGAGTTGGAAGAAGAGGATCGAATTGGTTTCTTGAACTATTGGGCTTCTTCCGAACTTTCATTTTGGTCCCCGAAATGTTAACATTTTGGTCCCGAAAGTCTCGATAAAACAGAAACAATGAATCGATCACGAAACATTGACTCGAAGTTAGAAAGCCAACAGGTTGGAAAACCAACGGTCTTAGAGTGAAAATCATATTGAAACAAAGTCTCGATATGAAAGATATGAGTATCAGATGACATCTTAGGAATTGGATTTCTAAGACATCTAACGGACTGGTCAATAGTTGACAAGTCTCGTTGAAGCCACCAATAGATATGAATCATAGAACCGATTGGAATCATGGTGCACCCATAGACAAGGAGTGATATGCTCGGGTCACGTGTAGTTCAATGTATTGTACACACTACAACCGACCGGTATCGTCCAACAAACAGATCAGTTGAACTAAGGTTCACCGATGATCTTAATACATGATCAATAGAAGGCGTTAAGTCGGATATGACGATATCCGAATTATTCGCTTATCTACGGATTATTGTATTCTCGGATGTCCAGCGGTTCGGGAGAACACAAGTGATGCAAACCGGACATCGATCCGAAGAACACCAAAGCCACAAGTAAATGTGTATGGTGGTTCTTGGAAAATCCTCTAAGCAAACTTGCATCGGCCGATTCATGATGGAATCGGAGTTTATCGCTTTATACAAAGCATGAAAGAAGTTGAGTAACTTCACGGATCCTTAGAGGACGTCCCTTATTGGGAGAAACCCGTGCCTTCAGCAGTTATACACTGTGGCTAGCCGGTCGGCTTTAGGAAGGACACGGATGACGGCGTCTGGACATATCCGTCGGGATCCGTCGGAGACATAAGACCGTGTGGCGCGGTTGATCATCACGGGTGTCACTTCCTTATTTACTAACTAAGGGACTACCCGGAGATCAAGTTTTCTGCACTGTCTAGGGAATGGGCTTAAAACCCAAAATATACGGACCAATACGGTGGAAACCCAACCTTACGAACTGGAGATCCCGGTAATTTGGTTCAATGGGAAAACTAAGTTGTAAAGGTTCGATTGATCGCTTCGGTGGAAGCATGAGCACTTCGGATAGTGATTTCGAAAAGAAACACCAAATCCAAAGCCGTTCCGCGATAGACGTTAAGTGCTATCTCACGGTATGGGTAAAGGTTAAGTTTTCAAAACTCGTAATGATCCTCAATAGTTGAGGTTAGGTCTTTGGGAAACTTTTAATGGTTCCTAACACTTGTGAAGTGGGGTATAGCAGATACCTTGTAGGAGACCACCTATTTAAGTGCGAGGACGGGCCGCCTCAAATTGAACGCACTTAAGAATCCAAGACGTTGTCCATGGCCAAAACGGACAAAACATTACGAAGAAGAGAGTAAGGGAATTTGTTGTGTTGGTACCGTTGTCTTGGCTTACACAAAACACCGACGGTTCAAGACATCACGTTCACGCGCAATAAGTAAGTCCGATGGTATTCAACTATGGAAGGTTCAAAGTCGAGGCTACCTCTCCTTATGCAACATCGGTCCGTTGAAATATTCTTTGGAAATGAAAAGACACCATGTGAGTGCGCCAAAATCTCTTTCAAGAGGGGATTGTTGGAAATTTGCCTTTGGCGGGAGTTGCGACCGACCAACTTTAACGGCTTAAACACTAGTGTAACGTATGTTGGAGAATCCGGTTCTTCACACATGCATGATCTACTAAGTACGTAGATAACCGTAGGGCCAAGAATCGTCAAATTTCATTGAGAAATGAAAGAGATATTGGTTCACGAAGTAAGGTGTTTGAAGCATGGAAAGTGTGGTATTGTGTGTAATTCTCCCTCATCGGTAGAGGAAGAAAGAATTGTTGTGTATATAATACTTGAAATTGGTTTGGGGTTTGGGACCCCAAGGGTATCCCATGTGTTTAAAGGAGGGAGGACCTAGATGTGCTTCGGTTCGAGGAAAGACCACACGCGCGCGCCGCCGCCCGCCCGTCCGGTCCGGTTCGGTTCCGAGTTCCGGTTCTCGGGTTCTCGGGTTCACGGGTTCACGGGTTCACGGGTCGTGGGTGTGGGTCTTCGATATTATCTTTTTGGGCCGAAAACTTTGCCGTAAGTACGTTTGATCCCGAAGTTTCAGATGTGCGATTTGGACCGAGAATTCTTTCGGATGTACGAGTTTGGTCCCTAAAGTTTCAAGATGTACAGTTTGGTCCCCGAAGTTTTCGAAAGTTGGAATTTCGACGTCAAAGCAGAAACGTCCAAGCTCTCAATTCAGCCATTTATTTTGGTGAATTACTCCTCCTATAATGGCCAAAACAGTTGGTCTTTCACCATTTATGTTGGTGACTTTACTACCTCCATAATGGCCATTATTTGGCTATTATGGAGGCGATTTTCAGCCCCTCCCTCACCTATATAAACACACCCTTGCACCATTGTTGAGCACCACAAAAAAGAGCAGAAAAATAACGAGTTCATAAAGCTCACGAAAATACACAACCGAAATAGTTTTCTTCCTACAACTTCCTAGCATCATTTCGTTACTCAATATTCTTCACGGTAGCTCTTGAGTTTCCTTTGCTCAAGGGTTCCATTGTTGTTTTATCTTGGGAGACAAATTGTCCAGGACGTATAAAGGATACATACGGGGCAATATTGTCTTAAGGACGAGTGCCACACTCGACTCAAAGATAAACCGGTTTCTTCGGTCTTCAACAAAATCGTAATTTCAGTTTTGTTGTTATATTGTAATTTGCAGATTTCTAGTTGAATTATTGAAATCTTTATTTATCCTTTCGAATACTTGTAATAGTTAAATACTTCCCGTACTGCTTTATAAAGTACCTTAGAGCAAAATCTCCCAACAGTTTCTTCGGATAGGGACGAAAGAATAAGATCGAGGATCAATTGATCTTGTTGAATTCAAAAGGCGTATGCAGGGTTCAGTTTGGAGGTTGCAGGATCGTCACTAGTAAGTTGTGATGACGGACACGGGTAAGTTCCATCAACATAACCGTGAAGATTTTGACCCCGAAGAAAGGGCAACAATTGTGCGCGCCAGAACAAATAGTTTGTGGTTGTTAGTTTAATCGAGATGAAGTGATGAGTGTAGTTAAGTGTTGTGGGTGAAGAAGAAAAAGATGAAGCAGAAACATAAGAGGTGTTCGAGTTCGTCATCGCTCTGATACCATATCAGAATATAAAGAACAGAGGCTTGAGACAGAGACTATATATATACACATGCACGTGAGATGCGGCTATCATAGTCTACACATGACTTAAAAATTGTAGTTACATTAGAATACAATAGAAGAATTACTATCCTGGTCTATCCCTTCTCCTTAGATTTCTCACGTGAACTTGACGTAGTCGGATATACTTCAGTAGAGGGGGAGTGTGAAAACACTATAGATCCTCCCAGATGGGTGAAAAAATGAATTAATCCTATGTGTGTGCAAATTGCAATAACATATTTATTTTAGAGTTTGAGTTTACCAATTATTTTACTCTTATCATTGCATAATATAAAATGGGACCAGTTTACAAGACAAATCATTGAGTGTCTAGACAGTAGATTCATGAACGGGATCAATAAGATTGATCGTCGAAAAACTAAACAAATTAAATTGGTACAGAATAAAAAATAAAAGGAGGAACAATATCAATTATTGGAATCCGAATATACAATAAAATAAAAGACTGACATCTTTCTTTTCTACTATTAGAAAATAAAAAATCAGGGTCAAAATCATTAAAAAGATACAGTAGGGTGCAAATTACAAAATAGCAGGTACATTATTGGTGCAAAATACAATGAACTCGATTTGTACTACGTGCATAAGATTTGTAGACCATACTCTAATAATACATGTTTTACGAAAATATATTCCTCTTGTGTGTGCTATGTTTTATCTCTTCCTGCGAACACATTATTTGAAAAGTGATTGAATGTGTTTCCCTAGTTTAATATTAATTATGATTGAAAATTAAAGACTGGTACTGACTCGCAAAGTGCTTTACAAAGAGAGCTTACAACACTAGGGGCAATATTTATGAAAAAAGGATGCGACCTGATTTTCTATTTTAGAATCTAAAGTTGGCTATTGATTTCGTCTGATTTTTCTTTCTTTTTTATACCTGATGAGTGTCACGATTGCAGAAGACAATTTGATATTGCGGAACTAATGCCATGCCAATGTTGGAATTGAAATAATAAGGATATCATGTGAAAATTAATAATTACAAACATTGAAATATGATAAATCGGACAGTAAAAAGGTATACTAAAATATGCATAATAAACATAGCCAATTGACCTACATATGATAAAACTAATTAAAAGACATAAAAACTATTGAGAGAAAATTTCCCTTAAAAATAACTCTTTAAACAACTACATTGTAGATATTTTTCTCTGTGTGGTGTATTTGAGGCAACGAGGTCTTCAATTTATAAATGTCGAAAACTTTGTCTTTTTTAAAGAGAAAAGTAAAACTCTAATATGGTAAGAAAAATCAGGGCAAAAACCTTAATAAATCTCCCCTTTTTGGCCTGATTTCGGACAAAAATTGATTACCTTTTTTTATGTCCATGATATTTATCACTGCTGCTTGATATGTTTAAAAATGAAGCCCTTGTGAGTTAAAAGTAATGGAGCCCTTTCGGGTTAAAAGTATTGGAGCCCTTGCGGATTAAAAATGCGCCATTTGCAGGGTTAAAGCTGAGCCCCTTGCAGGTAAAAAATGAGCTATTTGCGGGGTTAAAATGACTATGATTTTTAAAGATATTGCAGTAGGATTGTTGAAAATATCATTGAAACTTTCTTCCCCACATGTAGTAGCTCGGATTTTTTCTCTCTTATTTGATAAAAATCTTCATTATCATCAATAGGCTACTAACTTGATATGAATATGTCTTCAACCTCGTTGAACCATTGGCTCTGATACCGTTTGTTGGGATCGAAATAATTAGAGCATCATGCGGAAGCTAACAATTGCAAGCCTTGAACACGATAAATCAAACAATAAAAAGGTATACTAAAATATGTATAATAAACTTAATACGACTTGACCAATTGGCCCACATATGACAAAACTAATTAAAAGACATAAAATTATTAAGAGAAAATCTCTCCCTAAACAAGACTCTTTATATGACTATGTTCTGGATATTTTTCTTGGTGTGTTGTAGTTGAAGGAATGATATGTTCAATTTATAGATGTCCAAAACGTTTCCTCCAAGATAAGAAATAATCAAATGTAGAAGAGAATTATATTTTCCTTTCAGAAAAAGTAAAAGTAATTTTGGTACTAGTTTAACTTTCGTTCTAGAGAAAAATAAAACTCTAATATGGTAAGAAAATCAGTGCAAAAGCCCTAACACCCAAAGTTTTGCTATCGCAATATTATCTTCGTGATTGCGGACTATAGGCTTAAGTTAGAGTTTCGCTTTTGCGGGCCATGCTCACGTGATCAAAAGAGGTCAACGTATGTAGACAAGTTCCGCCTTCGCAGTCTTATTCTTTGCAATAACGAATCCCGATATCCCATATGTTCGTGATCACATGCCTCATCACCGCAATTGCAATGCACCTAAAATAGATAAAGCAACATAATTTCTTAACTTCCAACTTGTCTGAAATACCTCCCGAGCGTCATAGATTTTATCCCAAATCATATCAAATGAGAGCTCGGTTGTAACAATATCACTTATTGAATAGCTGCTAGCTTAATAATAGTTATTGAGCTTAAAATAACATTTTAATGATTTGACAAATAATATATGCAGAAGACAATCAAGTACATGCCAGATATAAGGAAGGCGTTGGAGAATCGAAAATTTAAACAGATCTCCAAAAGATTCAATGAAGCAATCATATTAATAAAAGAACTGTTCAAAGAAACTGACCCTTTCTTGTAATTCTGGAGACTGTCGAATAGTTATTTCATGTCGACTAGGAGAATTGGAATATTCACTCTGGTTCAATGAAAGGTTGGATTTCAAGTTATAAAAATATTACCATAAATACAATACATGAAATTAGCATTGAAGTAGGTTAAGGAGAAGTCAACGTGAATACAATGAAGGATGAGAGATCCAAATCAAACAAGGATTGATTTTCGGGTACAATTAGAAAATCAATTCTTGATCGGATTGAACAAGACAAGACGGCAACAACTTTTATAGAAACACAACACGAACAAACTGTGGAGCTAACTTACAATAAATGATACAGTTTCGACGTGAGACATCTAGAGTGAACGGAGTCAACACCTGAGTCTCTCGAAGAATCAACAAATAATATGAGCTTTTGAAGATTTAAATTTCAATTTTTTTGTATTAGTTAGCTTCAAATATAATTGCGGGTTCCATCCATTTGTCTTTGTTAGAATTTTGTAATAGGTGTTCGGTGGTATCAGGTGGTAAGGGACTTTTTTGATTGGGTAGAGTCATTGAAGTATTAAATGTTAAGAGGGTAGAGGCGGAACTATGTGGAATAGTTTCTTAGGTCATTGTAACCTTAAATTGCTCGTGTTTAGTGAAATTTGAGAAAGTCCTAGATGAGGTAGGCCATGATTTTTTCCTCCCTTGAGAAAGGAGCTTCACGAAAAATTTCTTGTATTGATTCACGTATTCGGCAAATTACCTTTTTATGTAGTTGCTCAAAGAATCTGGTTATTTGGCTGCTCAAATAGTAGCCTCATCCTAGCATCACTGCAGCTATAAAACATAAATAAACATAGTGATATGCTCTTATAATCATAAAGATAGCATGACATAACCAGATTGTCATTAGTGGGTGACAAATTCCTTTTTTCACTTTGTCATTAGTGATATGTTCTTATAATCATAAAGATAGCATGACATATTTAAGACGACAACTTCTAAAGATATAACAGGTGACAACTTGTCACGTCAATTTACCCGTTGCAGATTTTATGTCCACATTGCATTCCCCATCAGTGAACTGCCAAATATTCTTTTTCAAAATGGTTGTCGCATGCCGTTTATGTGTCATATTTATCACTGACTATTGGTGATGATATTCTACTTAATACAGGTACCATCTTTGCTTTCACCACGATATTTAAGCATTTTGACGATTGTTTTCCTCCGTCATATATGACTTTTTTTGTAGTAGTGAAATTTAAACTGGTGCTACATATAATTTGTTGAAACTATTTAGGCTGTTAAGAGAAATTAATGTAGGATATATTATCAACTTCATATTACATATTAAATACCAATTACTTTGAATACATAGTTTCAGTTAATCACTTCTAATAACTTGTGCGGACGGTTGTAAATAAATTCATTATATTGTATAATATTATTAATTTAAATACAATATTATATTTTTAATTTTATTGTTATGTCATAATGAATCTAATTTGATATGGTTGGATCATTACTTTATCTTTCTTTCCCATTATACGGTTACTTATTGCTCCATTTTGATAGAATACGGTATTATGATTGTAATTAAACTAGTGTACAAACTTATCATAGCTGTATAATTTTTGTACAAATATGATTAGAATTTAAAAGTATAGTATGAATAGAATTTTTGACATTTGGAGATTGTAAGTTGTATATATACCACATTCATTAATGAAAATAATCAAAGAGATTATTTCTTTCATGGTATCAGAAGTCTAGGTCTAAAATACCCTCTCCCAGAAATACTTCCGCTCTTCTCGATTTTTGCTCGGTTTCCATGAACCCTTCCTTGGTTTCCGTGCACTTTTCCTCCTCTATTCCAAATTTTCTTCCTAGTCCCTAATCCACCTATTGTTCTTTCGTTATGTCTACGTCAAAGAACATATTTCATGCCCTTACAGTTTCCAACATCAAGAACCACATCCCTATTGTTCTTGAGATGGAAAATGTCCAATACGCGACGTGGGCGGAATTATTCAAAGTTCACGCACACTCACATCAAGTCCTCCATCACATAATCCCCTCGGTAACTAGCGAGGAGAAGGTGCCTACCCCTGAGGATGATCTTACGTCATGGACAACCCTTGATGCTACCGTTCTCCAGTGGATTTATTTCACAATCTCTACAGACCTTTTGGAGACGATTATTGAACCCGACACTACGGCGATGACTACTTGGAATAGGGTGCGTGATATATTCAAAGATAACAAAAATTCCCGTGCTTTCACTCTTGAGCAGGAGTTTTCCCATGTCAACATGAAAGATTTTCCTAACGTCTCGGCCTATTGATAAATCTAGTATTTAATACAGTTAAGAATATTTTAGTAAATTTATTAGGCAATTTTTAATACAGTCAAACCAAACGATAAAATATTATTAGACTTCACACATCAAATGTGAATATTATGAAACATTGAATAACAACCATCCAAAACAAGCTACAAATATTTTCAATAAAGGTCATTAATTAGAAAGGCAACACCTTTTTCATAGTGAAAAACTTTCCTGATGGTCCTCCGTCAGGTAAAAGTGCAAGCCAAACAGGGCATTCAGCACCCTCTTCAACACTTAATGTACCTTGATTACCAGTCATGTCAGTTTTAACATAGCCTGGACAGACACAATTGATGAGAAAATTTGGGTATTCCTTGGCCAATATCCTTGTGTAGGCGTTTGTGGATGCTTTTGATAGTATATAAGCAGATGTAATTTGAGGCCAATTATTGGTTTCCAATAAGCCTTCCTTGAAATCTTTGAGAAAATTATTCAAAACCTCATCCACTTTATCTTCTGTTAGATCCTCAGAATCACTTAATATTCTTATAGCCCATTCATTGCGTACAGACTGAAACAATATTATCCAAAAATATAAATAATCAAAAGATTATTACTTTTAAAAGAGAGTAAACATATTTTTTTCTGGAAGCATTACTAAAAAAAACTGTCAAAACCGACCTCGGGAGATTGATTTTCATGAAAACCGACCTAAAAATTGACTTCAGGGGTAGGTCGATAAACCAGATCAGGTTGACTTTTTAGCAACCTGATCTGGAGGTCGGTTTCCACTGCTAAAAAAAACCGACCTCCGGAGGTCGGTGTCTTTAAGAAAAAGAATTTCTTTCCTAATGTCAGTTTTTTCCGACTTCTTTTGAGATCGATTTTGACAATATTTATTAATAGTGAAAGTTGAAATTTAATTAGATGAATTACCTCCAACTTTCCAATCTCAGAGGAAACATTGACTATACGTGGTGAATTGGATAATTGAAGTAGAGGTAATAGTTCTTGAGTCAATTTTTTTGGCCCATAATAGTTTGTCTTTAAACATTTTTCAGCTAAATCATAAGTTTGGGTAGCTGCCTCAAGCTCCTTATGAAATAGCTCTGGCCGTGCCTGCAGGATAAATACGAGATTACTCACTTAGATGGGCAAAATTGAAAATGTACTCTTAAGAGATTAACTTTTCATATTGTTGGGATCGAAATAATCAGGGCGTCATGCGGAACGACGATAAATCAGACGACACATAAAATATACTAAAATAGGCATAATATTAATATGGTTTGGTCAAGTGACCTAAATATTGGGAAAACTAATATAAAAAGTATAAAATATATTGAGAGAATAATCTCCCCTAAACGAAACTCTCTAAACGGCTACATTGTGGATGCTATTGTGTTCTGAGAATAAAAGATGTTCTATAGAAGTTCAAAACTTCTCCTACAAGAAAAAGATAAATATGGTAGAGTCATTTTTCTACAAATAAAACCTTTTCCACCAAGAAATTCTTTTTAAAGTAAAACACAATTATGATAGAATCCAAATAAGTAAAAAATTCATGAAAAATCTTAACACATATAATTTAGTGTATGGTATCAAATGTATTGGAACTCCATGAATTATCCATAAGCAAAATTAAGAATAATTGTTATCATATGATTCCTCCGTCCACTTTTATTTGTTCAGTTAAAAAAATCAAGATATATCTAATATATCACTTAGTTTCTAATTTATCCATATTATTATCTATAATCATTTCTCAAAATATTGAATTTATTATATTCAAAGAGTGATATTATAAACTTATTATTTTATTAATTATTTTTTAAAGAATGTGTTAAGTCAATCATGAACAAGTAGAAATGAACTGGGGAAGTATGAAAATAGAAATGAGAGAGAGTTTTACTTACAACTTCTTGATTTGTAATAGCATCTGTACGTACTCCAAGAATTCCCGCATTATTCACCTGTTTTATACGTTTAAGTAAACATAAAAGTAAAATAAATAGAGATTAAGAATGCAAATCTCGATTTGAAGCGCATTATGGAAGGTGTCAACTTGAGTAAGTTACCGCCTTCCCCTAATTGAATAAAATGAGACTTGCCTCTGTCTCAAATTATTTGTGGTGATTATTAAAAATAGTTATATCAAATTATTTATCATTTTAAAAGTTTAATGAACAATTAATTACTTCTTCCCCAATTTACCCTTATTAGAATTTTGTCAATAATAAAAATGACACATAAATAGAGTAAATATTTAATGAACAAAGATTATAACTTAAATATAAACAAGATTAAAAATAGTCAAATATCACTTTTAATTAATATTTCTTAAGGAAGGTGTAAAAAAATGATAATTTGATACGGAGGGAGTAATCATCTATTCTTCAACTTTAAGATAGTCTCTTAAAGTTCACTCAAACAACTAGATTCTTGAACTCTTAAGAACACCCTATTGCATTTATTGAAAGGATCTAATAATATTGATATTGTCTAGAGAATATTGAGGACTCTCTATCTATTTATGATGTGAAAATGAGATTGTTTTGTGTTGAAATAGAATTAAAAAGAGATCCACCCCGCATAGACAGAAATATACCAAAATAATTTGTTTCTGCAGATGAATATGCAAATGCAGGAGCTTATACCACTACTCATCTGGTTCGATTTATGTGGCAAAAATTGAATAGATGCGGACTAATTTAAGAACGAAATAATTTTTTAAAATATTTTAGTCATAAGAATACCATTAACATTTGTGTGACTATAATTTTTTTTTAAAACTTATAGCCTTAATACATTTCAAGTTAAATTGATTTAGCACCCAAAGGTTTGTCTTACTCATTGATGAACTGGATCGGAAATCGTGAGGTCTCAATTTCAAACAAAATTTAGAAAAAAATAACAGGAGCACACCAAAACTCTATGCAACATTAATTAGGAGGAGGTTTTGACTATTTTATCCTTCATTGGTATTTGAACAATGATAACATTACCCCATAATTGAGGTGTTTTTCATCTTAAAGAACATTTACTATCATGAATAAAATGATAATAAATCTTGTCTTAAACTTAAAATAATAAATAATTTAAGATAAACATATTTTTAGAAATTACGACGGATAATTTAAGACAGAGGGAGTATCAAGAGGAGTGACGGTGGAAATACCAAGATATCAAGCTTGCCAAATCTAGCCTTGATGAAATCTTTGAATGCTTCAATACTAGAAGGCTCAGTCACATCAAGTTGATGAAAATTAACATAATAATTAGAGAGGCCAGATTCCTTTAGTGTGTCAATGGCTTCAGCCCCTTTCTTTTCATCTCTAGCTGTTAAGATTACCACTACTCCCTTTGAGGCTAGCTGTCGACATATTTCCAATCCAATTCCTCTATTCCCTCCAGTCACAACTGCAATCCTGATAACAAATTTTAATTGTTGAATTAATGACCATCTTACTCTTTGATTGCATCCAAAATAGCTTCAGAAAATAAAATCAAGAATTACTCAATAACATACTCAGTGAAATCTCACAAAGTGAATTCTGGAGTAGGATAGAATGTACGTAAATCTTATTTTTACCTTGTGAGGTAGAGAGGTTATTTTCGGTAGACTCTCGGCACATGAACAGATAATTCAACGTAGTACGAAAAAAGAAATAACGAGAGAGAATAAACCATAGCAAAATACTATAAAAACATGATATAGCAGTCCGAAAACTAAAATCTACTCAATAAAAACATATCCAATGAAATCCCACTAAGTAGATCTGGAGAGTACAACATACCCAATGAAATCCCACTAAGTGGAGTCTCGGGAGTGGATAGTTTACGCAGACTTTACCCCTTACCTTGAGGGCAGAGGCGAATTCAGGATTTCAAGAGGATATGGGTACGCCGTTGCTTTTAAGATAAGATAAAAAAAGTTATAGTGGAACAAGTTGGATTCGATCCTTCGACCTTCAGGAATTAAACCCAACACCTTAACCAGTGCACCACTCAGTCTCTTTCAACCATGTGTTCCTTCAGATAATATTAGATATATTTTAAAAATTATACATAATATACCGAGTTTAGTCAGGTGACTATGAATTCACGTGACCAATTTTACACTTAAATCTGACACTGCTTGAGAGGTAGAGAAATTTTCGATAGACACTCAGCAGACGGACATACAATTCAAGGTCGGACAGAAAAAAACAACTAGAGCAAATAATCCATAATAAAATACTATAAAAAACATATACATCAGTCTGAACACTAAAAACTACTCATGATGGAAAAAACAATAAGCTTGGCTCATTAGATCAGGAAGAAATAAATTAATATAAAATAATAATTACTGAATTGTAATATTGATCAATACCGTTCAGTTGCCAAGAATTTGGGAGCTTCTGCCATGGTTTATGAAGTTTTCAGTCTTGGGAGTGTGTAAATGAAAGACAACACTACTTCAGAAGTGGAAGTGTAGATTTATATTGTTCCAAAGTTTGGGCATATAAGTAATTAACCAGCCCCACATCTTTTTCTGAATGTGACTTACAAAGCAATTTTTTTATGAGGGGTGCTAGAGATTAGAGAACTACCTAACTCAAATAATAAATTAAATGAGGGGTGCTATGTGATACACGTATTGTCATCGATTTGTCCATGTGATTTTGTTTTATATAAATATAAATATTTTATCTTTTTGAATTCATGGATCATCTTTTTGGTGTCAAATCTATAAAAAGAAATAAGAACAATATCATTTTGGCTATATTTTTTATTTGGCTCAAGATAATGATATTCTAATCAAGCTATTATTACATATTTGACCCAAAAAAAACAGAGTTATAACAAATACTTCATCCGGATAAAAAAGAGTGTTCACTTAGCATTTTTCTCTTGAGTCAAAAATAGTGTTCAATTATCAAATCAAGAAAGAATTAACTTTATCTTTTCAGATTTTCCCTATTAAGTGTTATGTGATCAAATTTCAATACCTATTTAATTAAGAACAATTTAGTCAAATTACTTCTTTTTGTCTAAGAATTACTATTTTCTTAAGGGGTGTGCAAATAGCTAAGTGAACACTCTTTTTTATCCGGAGGGAATAATTATGGTATCTAACGAGAAATAAAAAGAAGTACGCAATTGGAACACCATTACTTTAGCTAAAAAGATATATTTGGCTAAAGATAATGAATTCTAACAAAAGTATATAACCAAATTGTTTGATACTTTGATCCAAAGAGAATGGCAGTGGAAACCTTTACATACACAAAATAAATTTCAATACAAAGAAAAATCAAGAAAGAGAATAGTATGGAAGTTTGAAGAAGTACTATTATACTCTAATTGCCACCACCAACGTACAGTAAATCTTGTCCGGCTAATTAAAGATGCACACATATATACTAATAAAAATATTCGTAACGTCACGTCCCAAATCGTAGGTCGTGGTGGAACCTACACTATTCCCGGGTAGGTGAACCACATCCCAACATTTAGAAATATCAAATTAAATAAGCGAAAATTAAGTAAGAATAAGTTACCAAGTCTTAAAAACTATCATAACTGAATATCCAAACATTATCAAAGATCTGATCAAAAGAGTACAAGAACTCTAATACAAGAAGAAATATATGTCTGAACTGTCTGAAGGCTACATACTGTCTGAAGAAAAGAAAATACAGAAGTAAACAAAGAGGGTAATTTCAGGGGCAACAGATGACCAAGTAGCTCACCCTGAATGATCAAAGATGACACCCTCGCGTATCAACCACATGGTGTAGAGTTGAACCGGGATCGTACTCTGCACTCAACAAAAAGTGCACCAAAAGTAGTATCAGTTAACACTAGTACCGGTAAGTATCATAGGTCGACTAAGATTAGATAACGCAATAAGAAGTAGAAACTAGCAAACATGTAAGATCATGTATCATAAACAATTCCATATCAAGGAAATCTGGTAATAAACCAAACACAGATATAAGTCACCAACTGAACAATTGAGAATATAAGAATGGATGAGTGCAATGTTATGCAATAGTCACATCTCTCACTCTACTCTCATACACACATGCTAAGGACAAAGTCTCAAAGCCATGACCCATGAGGGACCCGCGAAACCCATGTACCACTCGGGCTATCCGGCAAAACCTCGGAAGCATCAATCATTATCATCTCCGACAGAAACCTCGGAGTATTTATGTCACTCTCAATCTCCGACAAAGACCTTGGAAAATCTCAATCACTCATCTCACCACCATGACCAATCAAAGTAATAAGTAAAACATGCCATGCATGATATCAATCTCAACAGTATCATCAATAATTAATCAACAAGTACAAGTCATGTTACCGTTCACATTTCAATTAATCAATATTACTCTTTCTTTTCATGAGATGAGTGAACTAGTATGTGACAGAAAATCAGACAAGCAATAATCATATAATGTAACACATATGGCGACAAGCCCACGTAAACAACATCCATGCCAAATCAGTGAAATTTATCACCACTTCCATGCCCAAAGTCCTATGATGCTATCTCCGTCAATTTCTACGACATATATATGACTATCTAATAGTGCACTAACATAAGCCTATTTAGTTATATATTATACTATTTGTAAAAGAATAGTAGGTGTCTTGAACTGCTACCATTAGTTAGATTACTTTGGTGAAAACAACACCAAAGTATTTTAGTTTTACATGAAATAAGTGAGCATGAAATGGGTGGGAGGACAAATATCAATTATTGGAATACAAATATAAAATAAAATAAAAGAATAGTTTTTCTTTTGTATAATACTAAAATTAAATGATGGTTGCATTTAATTGTCAGACAAAACCATTCTTTATCATGAATTTACATATGCTCCTTTTGTTGGGTAGTAGGATAAAAATTAATCAGACCAAAGCAGGAAAAATTAAGAATTCCTACTACCCTTCTACCCTAATCCGTGTCCTCCACAATCCCCTATCTAAGGTCATGTCCTTAGTAAGTTGCATATGCGTTGTATCCTGTCTAATTACCTTCCCCAATAATTCTTCGGCCTACCTCTACCCCTTCTGAATCCGTCCATAGCCAACCTCTCACACCTCCGCACTGGGGCATCTGTGTCTCTCCTCTGCACATGCTCGAACCATCTCAACCTCATTTCCCGCATCTTATCCTCCACCGATGCCACTCCCATTTTTTCTCTGATATTTTCATTTCTAATCCTATCTCTCATTGTATGCCCACATATTCATCTCAGCTTCCTCCTCTCCGCAACTTTTATCTTTTGTATGTGCGAAGTCTTGACTAGCCAACACTCCACCCCACACAACATAGTCGGTCTAACCACCACCCTATAGAACTTGCCTTTAAGTTTTGGTGGCACATTCTTGTCGCACAAAACTCCAGATGCGAGCCTCCATTTCATCCATCTGTCCCAATACGATATGTGACATCGTCATCAATTTCTCCATTCCCTTGGATAATAGACCCTAGGTACTTGAAGCTTACTTTATTTGGAATGACCTGAGTACCAAGTCTCACCTTCACGTCTGTCTCAGGGTCACTCCCATTGCTGAACTTACACTCCTAATATTCTGTCTTGGTCCTACTCAACCTGAACCTTTTAGACTCCAGAGTCTGTCTCCAAACCTCCAGCTTGGCATTCACTCCGATGCGAGTCTCATCAATCAGAACTATATCGTCTGAAAATAACATACACCATGGTACCTCCCCTTGGATTTGTTGCGTCAATCCGTCCATCACCAAGACAAATAGGAATGGGCTAAGAGTCGATCCCTGGTACAACCCCATTATCACTAGGAAGTACTCTGAGTCTCCTCCTACTGTCTGTACCCTAGTCTTGGCTCCATCATACATATCCTTAATCGTCCTAGTGTACGCCACATGTACACCTCTAGCCTCCAAACATCTCCATAGAACCTCCCTAGGGACTTTGTCATATGCCTTCTCGAGGTCGATGAAAATCATATGTAAGTCTCTCTTCCTCTCCCTATACTGCTCCACCAACTACCTAATAAGATGAATGGATTCAGTAGTAGAACGCCCCGTCATGAATCCAAACTAGTTCTCAGAAATAGGCACGCCTCTCATCACCATCATCTCCATGACCCTTTCCCAAACTTTCGTAGTGTGGCTCAGCAGCTTGATACTCCTATAGTTGTTGCAACTCTAGATATCACCTTTGTTTTTGTACAAGGGAATCATTGTACTCCACTTCCATTCTTCAGGTATTCTTGTCGTCTTAAAAATGACATTAAACAACTCAGTTAGCCACTCCAAACCTGCCCTGCCTGCGCTCTTCCAAAATTCAACTGGGATTTCATCAGGCCTGGTCGCTCATCCCCTGCGCATCTTGCAAACAACACCTTTAACCTCCTCAACCTTAATGCTTCTACAATACCCAAAATCTCGGTACCTACCATAATGCTCCAGATCTCCGAGCACAATGTCTCCATCTCTTTTTTTCGTTCAAGAGTTTATGAAAGTAAGACTGCCACCTCCGCCTAATATGCGCTTCCTCCACCAGTACTTTGTCGTCCTCATCCTTAATGCACTTCACGTGATCCAAGTCACGGGCCCTCCTTTTCCTTGCCTTGGCTTGTCTGTACAAATTCTTATCCCCGTCTTTCTCATCTAGTTCCACATACATGTATTCCAAAGTCATCGTTTTCGTCACCGTAACCGCTAGCTTTGCCTCATTCCTCGCCATCTTATACAGTTCCCTATTCGTCCACTTCTCTACCTCATCCTTGCTTTCTACCAATTTCACATACGCCACTTTCTTCACTTCCACCTTCTCTTGAACTTTACCATTCCACCATCAGTCCCTTCGATGTCCACTACGATTACCCTGCGAGGCCCCTAACACTTCTCTAGCTACATCCCGAATGAAACTGGTCGTCTTGTCCCACATACCGGTCGCATCCCGACTACTCCCCCAAGCCCCCTTGGCCATCAACCTCTCACCCATCTTCTTTCCACTAGCCATGGTCAAAATCCCCCATTTGATTCTTAACATGTCATCTACAACCATTTTCTTCTTCTCTATTTTGATCTCCAAATCCATCAGCAAAATCTTATGTCGGGTTGTAAGATCCTCCTTCGGAATAACCTTGCAGTCTTAACAAAGATCTTTGTCAACCTTCTTAAGGAGCAGAAAGTCTATCTGAGTCTTAGCTACCGAACTACGGTAAGTCACCAAGTGTTCCCCCTTCTTCAGAACCTCGAATTGGCTATCACCACCCCATAAGCTCTAGTGAACTCTAAAAGTGAGACGCCTCCCCCGTTCCTATCCCCGAGTCCAAAGCCTCCATGCACGTCAACATAACCCCCGGAAGTGACCCGATATGTCAATTGAAATCCCCTTCTACAAATAACTTCTCAGTGGGTGGTATACCTCCCACCACTTCGTAATCCTCCCAAAAACGTCTTTTCTCCTCCTCGCACAAGCCCGTCTGCGGTGCATAAGCACCAATAATGTTCATAGTGGACCCTCCAACTACAAACTTAGTCGCCATCATCCTATCATTGACCCTCTTCACCTCTACCACCTGATCCCTTCACTCGCTGTCTACCAAAATGCCTACCCATTCCTATACTTTGACCTACCCAAGAACCATAACTTATACACCCGTCTACATCCTTAGCCTTAGGTCCTACGTATTTGGTCTCCTGGACTCATGCTATATTAATCCTCCTCTTCTTAAGAATCTTAACTAGCTCTATGGACTTCCTTATTAAAATCCCAATGTTCCAAGACCCTATTCTCAGCCTAGTATCTCCCTTACCCCCTAACCATCGCCCCCGTCCCTGACCGAGAACATGACTCTAGTCTACCATCAGTTACCAAATCCACTAAAGCAAATATAAAATAATAAACTACTTAAACGTTTACCCTAAAACAAGAAAGGATCAAAGTGCAAGCACAAGTTAACAAGATTCTAGAGGCAAGTAAAATCACTACGCCAAGAATGTTATAACTAAAGAGAAGAAGCGACAAAAATTTAACAAGGTTAAGGACAAAGAATCGATACGGGCAACCGGAGGTACCAACTCCAGTTGAATCGAACCTGATTGCCGGCGAAAATCATTATTCACCATCATTGTGTCCTGCACTGTTCGTTGTCACTGTTTTCGGCACTGTTCGCCGTCACTGTTTTCGGCACTGTTCACGCATTGTTCGCCCCCACGTTTCTCGGCACTGTTCATGAACTATTCGTCGTCACGTTCACGCACTGAAGTACTATTCACCAGAAGTTTTCACCCAAAAATCGAGCACCTGCGTAGATCTAGGAGAAAAAGAACACAAGAACAAGAAAATGAACAAAAAAACAAAAACAAATGAAATTTTATAAAAAATATATATTTTCCGTCGCCGCCGGTGGGTGGTCGGATCGGTGTTGTTGTGGTCTTACCGTCGCTGCCGATGAGTGGTTGGAGCAGCACTGGTGATGGGTCTTACCGTTAGAAGGGGGTGGGTATGGAGAGGGGATGGTGCTATTGCCCTTGGGGTAGGTTAGAGAGAGAGAGAGAGAAATCACAGTCTGATTTACTGTCAACGCGATACTGAAATAAAGATTTTTTTTTCCAAATCTCAATAACATAATTATCACAAGCAGAAAAGTTGAATGTCAAGTCGAGATAGAAGTGAAAGTGAAACTCAATTTTGTCCCGGTACATTAAAATAGAGAACAGAAATATCGTCTACTGGCATTTAGGTGGGGACAAAGTTGGATTACAAGATCTAGATTCCATTTTGCTTATCATCATTTTGAAAAAACCATAAATCCTGACATTTATAAGAGAATCATTGATAAACTATTTGTAGAAAGATGTAATTATGGAGATGAATTTGTAAGGAAATTTCATATTTACAATAGGTTACTATATTTGGAAATGATACGGAGGAATAACAACATATTTCATCAATCTGTCCTGGAGCATGGTTTACGGATCTTGCTCATTGTCTTGATCAGATCACGTTTTTATTTGTTAGATCCACTTAATTAGTCATTTGATTTTAGAATAAATTTATGTATTTGTCAATTCGTTTTAATGACTGATTATGACAAAGAGGAAATCTTACAAATGAATTTGATGGGTTGAGTTATGTTTGTTGTTGTCTCGATCCATTTGGTCTATTACTAGACTCGTCGATGATTATTATTATTATTATTATGGTCAGCGATATTCTATTGTTTGTATGTAGATCACAAAAATGGTAAGCAATAAAAGATGAAAGTCCTTAAAGATAATGGTCCACCATGCCAATCTGCATAAGAAAATTACGAGAAGGATTTTGGCTCGACCACCACGCAATTACTATCACCGTCATTAACGCCCATCACCCGACGTACTCTTCTTGAGAGATGATATGAAGCGTCTCTTCAGGGGACTTGGAGAGAGAAGACAACAGATAAAAAATACACATCCTTGGAGTTGCATATTTTTTACGTGTAATCCTTGAAAGGCTCGACGCAGAGCCACATGATCTGATCCTCCTCCTACTAGACTAGTTTCTTATGTAATGTTTTGCACAATTTTATTTATGAAAGCAATGGAAGCTTTTGGGCTTGTATAGGTGAAAGCTTTTCAAGTTTTGATATACATGAATGAAGAGGTTATGTTGCTATTGCTGTTAAAAACATCATGCAAATACAAATGATTCTGTAAAATACAAAATCAAATAATTTAAAATAAACTAGAGAAAATTGAGAATTATGGACCACGATAAAAGCCTAATGATCTACAATAAATCAAAGCATATAAAGAGGTCGAAAATAAAATCCTAATGAACTATTGAAAATCTCAAACTCCGTTATTTATGCTAATTTTTTATTTGATTAAAAAATAATAAAGTATCAACAAAACTCTTTTACTCAACCTTCCTCTTATAATTACACAGTTAAATAAGTGGTCATTGCCTCTAAGAAGATATTAAAATTACATAGTTGGGACTTCATTATTATTTTTTTTTGGCTAAAAGTAGTACTAGAGCCCTGACCCAGTTTTTTTAAATACATATTTGATCCAAAAACTACACAATTGAAATAGATAGTTATTGGATCTAAAGAAGAAATAAAAAAAAAAGTACACAATTGCAACTTTATTATTTTGGCTGCACCTTTTTTTTATTTGGCTAAAAATAATAGATCTCTAGCCAAGTTTTGGTACTAATTTGGCCCTAAAAGAAAACATACAATTGTAATCAATAGTCACTGCATCTTAAGAAACAATAACAAGAAATACATATTTGCTACTTCATTACTTTTCCTAAATAAAAAAATTATTTGGCTAAAATGATGGAGTTCCAGCCAAGTGTTTTTACAACTTTGGCCCGAAAAAGAAGAAACTCACAATGGACAAACAGCCATTGCATTTTCAAAAAAAAGTTTAAAAATAAAATAAAATTGGGACAGAATATGCATTGTATATTAAGATGAAAGCAAGGAATTAAACGCACAATTGGAACAAATAAACTGTTATAACTATGTAGCATTTAAAAACCGAAAGATATCCCATTAAAAATTGATTTTATGATTTTTTTTTCTTCACTCTCACACCCCTAAAAAAGTATTTTTACACTCTTTGCATGTCAACATCTAGAAGATAAAAGTATCAAATATCCAAGTGCAAGGGGATACTTACAACTCGTAGCTTAGGTATGAAATTAATTATCCCTGTCAGGTTTAGTAGTTTGGCTTTCGAACTAAATTATTTCGAAATTATAATTTTGATATTATGATTTTTGGATTAATTAATCTCACTTAGGAAGAAATTATAGTTTTGATATTATGATTTTTGGATTAATTAATCTCACTTAGGAGGTGGTGATAGAGAATACGTATATATTCTTCATATATTCTATAATTATTATTTTGATGTAATTATGTAAAGTAGATATTCTCATACAATTAGGTTTGTAATTGTGAATACACACTTGCCTAATCCAAGGAGAATTTCACAATCAAAAGTCATGGCTCTAAACCTACTCTCTAAACCTACCCTAAACCCCCCTATCTCCTTGCATCCGGTGGCCATCACATGGCTTCTCCAAAATCCTCATCCTCCACACAAGATGTCACACATCCTCCTCCTTCCTTATCCTCCTCTCCCAACACCTTTCATCCAACATTTGTCGTGACGAACATCAAAAACTTTATCCCTTTAGTTTTGATCAAGAGGATGGACAATACTTTTCGTGTGTGGACTTATTTCAAATACATGTTTGTGCCTACAACGTTCTTGATCACATCGACGCCATCATACCCCGTTCGCCCGACGTTTACAACACAACGTGGAAAAGGTTTGATGCTATCGTTAAGCAATGGATATATGGCACCATATCCAAGGATCTACTTCATACTATTATGAAGACATGTGCTTCGGCTCACGGAATATGGACAAGGCTAGAAGAAATCTTTCAAGACAACAAACATACACGTGTCGTGTATCTGGAGGAACAATTCAATAACACCCTTCTTGATAACTTTGTGAATATGTTCGACTATTGTAAACAATTGAAATTAGTTGCAGATCAATTATCTAATATGGGCATACTAATATCAGAAACAAAGATGGTTTTGCAACTAATTAATGATTTACCAAAGGGTGGGTACGATACATTTGTGACGATGATCCAACAAGTCGATCCCCTCCCCAATTTCAACAAGGCCCGGTCATAATTGCTCTTGGAGGAGACTAGGCGTGCCAAACAAGATGAACAAAATCAAAAGGTGTTGGTGGTTGGTGGTTGACAACACCCGATGACGACCACCAACACACCGACAACCAACAACCGCAACAATGGACGTGGCGGAATGGACGTGGCGGAAGAGAAAAAGACGCGGGGGACGATCCAATTCGGCGGCCAAACACAGCAGGCCTAATGCACATCTCAGTGGGCCGGCCCACTGCCTTGGTCAATTTCCAGAATTTGAAGCCTTACCCCCATGCCCCTACCCGACAGTCTCGGCCTAAAGCACGAGCCAATGGCAACAACCCAACATTCTGGGGGGCCCTCAGGCCCACGTCTGATGGGCCAAACACAGTAGGCCCACTTCTCGGTGACCTAAAAGCAACAGTAACCATACGACCTCCTTACTCCTAGCAAACTAGGTCAGGCCTACAACACCATAAACTTACAGAAGACATTGATGATGCATGATTTATGGATACGGATGACACATCCCACCTCACTCGTAACTTCGGTAATCTTCTTCAATTGTTTAATTTTAATAATCCTCAATTTATTTTGGTCGGAAATGACAATCACATTCCAATTCAAGGATATGGCACCACACAAACTCCATCACCTCACCCTCATTTTCCCTAAAAAATGTCATATATGCTCCTAACATCATTAAAAACTTAATCTCTATTAAAAAATTTGCTAGTGACAATCCACATACCTCTCTAGCTGCAATCTCTCCATCAACTTGGCATAGTGGATTTGGACAACCGGGAGCACCGATTTTTAACTTTCTTAGAAGTCAAATTTGAGTCAATGTAATAAAGGGAAGTTTACCCAAAATTGCTATTCTTGTCCTTTATGGAAGCATGTTAGACTTCCTTTTATGTCGTCTTTAAGTGTTACTTTTTCTCCTTTTGACATCATTCATGCGGATTTATGGACATATCATATTACTAGCAAACTGAGTCATAAGTATTATTTGGTATTGTTAGATGATTTCTCTCATTTTCTTTGGGTTTACCCGCTCAAATATAAGTCTCAAGTTTACTCCATGTTTCTTGAATTTTGAACATATGTTAAAACACAGTTTGAGAAGGACATAAAATTATTTCAATGTGACAATGGTCGTGAGTTTGACAATTCCCCCTTTCATAAATTTTGTGCGGACAATGGCATGGTGTTTCGATTCTCGTGCCACCATACCTCACCTCAAAATGGTGAAAGCCGAAAGAATCCTCCGCACCATTAACAATATGATCCGTACAATGATTTTTAATGCTTCTATTCCCCCTCACTTTTTAGATCTACACATTACAAATGATAGCATACATTCTTAATATATTACCTACACGTACCATTCAAAATAAAACCCCTATCGAAATTTTATTTCGTCGGATCCCTTCCTATAATCACTTTCGAATTTTTGGTTGTCTATGCTACCCTAACCTCGCCTCCACGGCTCCTCACAAATAGCACCTAGGACTACTCCTTGCATCTTCTTGGGTTCCCATCGAATCATAGGGGTACTTATGCTACGATTTGTCCACAAATAAAGTCCTAGTCTCTCACTATGTCATATTTGAGGAGAACATTTTTTCTTTTGCAAACATCCAAAAATTTTCAAGTCACTAACTATGGCTTTCTTGACGATTCGGACACTTCCCCTCTGTTAAGAAATGTAATCCATGGAGCTCATAGTCTAGCTCAATGCACACTGCCCCCGTCATCTCCTCTAGCACTTCCCCACAACCCATCGAACACCCCCTTGACATTGTTCCCGTCACGACCTCACTGCCCGAGTTCACTGTCGAATAACCCACTGCCTCACTAACAATATTCCCCGACGCCAACCCCACAACCCTCGTGGACCACCCCTACCCCTGACAATCTCCTACCCTCGACATCCCCGCTGCCCCTGACAACCTCACTGCCCTCGACAACCCCTCTGCCCCTAGTTCCCGTCACCCAAACAATCTCTATTCTTACACACCGCATAAAAACCCGTGCCCAACACAGGATTTTAAACCAAAAGATCACTTTAACCTATCCACTCAAGTTATCTCACATATACCTTAGAACTCGAAATTAGCCAAGTTTGAATCAAATTAGAATGCGGTCATGCGTGAGGAATTTGATGTTGTCATGCGTGAGGAATTTGATGTGCTCACTACAAAACACACTTGGGATCTTGTCCAGAAACCAGATGGGGTAAATGTGATTCTTTGTATGTGGCTATATCATCACAAATTCAAGATAGTGATGAGCTTGAACGTCATAAGACGAGACTTATGGCAAATGGCACGGGGCAACAAAAATGAGTTGATTGTGGTGAGTCCTTTAGTCCAGTGGTTAAACCAGCCACCATTCGCACTGTTTTGAGCATTGCTATGGGAAAGAATTGGCCAATTCATCAACTTGATGTGAAAAATGCGTTATTACATGGGGATTTGAAAGAAATAATATATATGCATCAACCACCTGACTTTGTGCATCCATCAGTTTCTTAATATGTCTGACGTCTTCGAAAGTCAATATATGTCTTGAAACAAGCCCTCCGGGTTTGGTATGAGCGCTTTGCCACTTACATCATGAAGATTGGGTTCGTGCGTAGTAAAAGTGATAATTCACTTTTTATTTTTCATCGAGGTAATGATACTGCATACATTTTGCTCTATGTGAATGACATTGTCCTGACTGTCTCCTCTGATGTGTTGAAAAATGAGATCATTACCTTGCTCAAATCTGAATTCGCCATGACAGACTTGGGTAAGTTGAGCTATTTCTTGGGGATTTTTATGTGACCAGATCTGAGAATGCAATATTCTGTGCCAGTGTAAGTATGCCGAACAAATTGTTTACAAGGCTAAAATGACAAACTGTAAGATCATGCACGGATGCCGATTGGGGCAGCCGTCCCGATACACGTCGATCTACTTCCGGCTATTGTGTATTCTTGGGTGATAGCCTCATCTCATGGTCTGCGAAATGGGAAGCCACACTTTTCGTTCGAGTGCAGAAGAAGAATATAAAGGCGTTGAGAACGTTGTTGCCAAAACTTGTTGGCTCAGAAATCTCCTTCTAGATCTTCATTATCCCTTACGTAAGGCATCGGGTGTTACATGTTCCTTCTTACTATCAGTATGCATATATATTTACTAAGTGACTTCTTCGGCAGTTGTTCCTTGATTTCAGATCCAGTCTGAGTGTCCGACCGCCTTCCGCTCTGACTGAGGGGGTGTGATAGAGAATACATATATATTCTACATATATTCTGTAATTATTATTTTAATGTAATTATGTAAAGTAAATATTCTCATACAATTAGGTTTGTAATTATAAAAATATATATATACAAACAAAGTCTCCAATAACGAGAATTTCACAATTCTACATGTGAAATAAAATAACACCTAGATTGATTTGGGATAAAATGAGATATTCAAGATTAATTTTATACTTTGATTGATTAAAGGTATAATCTTGAAATATTTCATCTTATCCCACAAATCAAGTATTCTGTCAATAAGATAACGATAGGTAATGCAGGAAAAAAAGAAGTTGACCATGGGTCGAGTATTATGATAAGATAATGAATAGTCTCTATCCGAAATTAATGAAGTGTTCTTTTTATATTTTTCAGAAAATCAACGAACGTCTATCAATTAAGAAATTTGACGTACTTTGTCACGGTACGATTTTGGTTTGATTTTCGGCTGGTGTATTTCAATGTTTTATTAAGGTAATGGCATATTAATGAGAATAAAAATAACGCATCTAAATCGAAGACCTCTATAAAAAAAAATCTCGGAATTGTCAAAAACAAACTTTAAACTTTAGTTAACAAATGAAAGCTTCAAAAATTCTAGCAATTCGCAGTTTTCTTCACTGACGTTGACAAATATTTGTACAGACTTCTATCTATCGATATCTTTTTAGAAAATTCTCTATTATCAATCGTCGTCAATCGTTTTTTTTTCTTCAAAAAAAATACATATTTTTAGTAGTATAAGTTTGTGGGGACCTATGATTCATCAAATCTTATCCAAACTGGAATTATTATCATCCCATGAGGTCAACAACAAGATTTAACTTTGTAGATACTCCCTTCGTTTTTTGTTTGTTGTCAAAATTATTATACCCTATATTATATGATTTTTTTAGTTTGAAAACATCTCTTAATAAATTTACTCAATTTCTGAAAAGCAAAAAGTGTTTTTATTAAAATTTTGCTTAGTTAAATGGTAATATTACTTTAATATGATCTCTTAGTTATGTTAGACCCATGTAAATAAGAACAACTTGAGTAAAATAATAAATATTTTTTATGCAAAAAATTATTTATTTTAGAACAAATGTAAAATCTAAAAAATCATATGATAGAGTAAAATATTTGATCTAAAAAATTTATTATTTTAAAAATTAAGATAGAAATATGTGATTCTTTTATTTTATCTTTAGTATTAATTGTTATGATTATAAAAAGAGAGATAAAAATAAATAATAAAAAATAGTTTATCTTGAAACGCGTAAATGCCATAGAATCAGACAAGATGTCGTGGCTCTATCTTGAAACGCGTAAAGGAAATGATTAGCTAGTTAAGCTGTCTAAAAAGACAAAAATCCGACCTCGAATAAAGGAGGACTCAAGCAAAAATACCTCCAATAACCAATTACTACAATTCAAACGAGAGAAAGATCTTTACTAAAATCTCTTGTTTTATTTATCCAATTCCTATGATATTTTTACCTTAAAACTAGACCTGTCCAAAGGTAGGGTCGGGTCGGGTCGGATTAGGGCCGGGTCAGGTGACTCTTTTTCCTGCTTGTTCGATTCTGGTCCGATTCTGACCCTATTTTTTTTAAATTTCTGATCCTGGCCCTGACCCTTCGGGGACCCTACGGGTCACGGGTCGGCCCTGATCCGTCGGAATTTTTTGGCAGGCCAGGATCGAGTCGGGCCGGGTCGAGGATTTTTTTATTTTTTTAAAAAAAATTAAATTTCCAAAACTGAAATTGGCATTCACCCCTACATTACCACGAAAATTCGACGTTGAAATGTATTGTATATCGTGAGATCTTGATTAAAGAAAAAGAAAATTAGAAATCGATTTGGAGAAAAACACAAATTGATTGGAAAAACAGACGTTTTTCTAAAAATTGGCTGCGCCAAACCGCCAATGGCGGTTTGACCGGCCCTGTCTCGAAACAATGCGCAAAATAAAAAAATCGGGTAAAACGGACATCCGAGCGCAGAGTTATGACAATTTAAAGTTTCACCAATTTACAACTACTTTTTCTCCCTACATTATGCTTCCGTGATATTAACAGAACGACTAATAATATAAATATATAATTAATAATCAGCTACCGTTTTTATCTTATTTTATGTCGAGCTCAATGTAGATTAGAGCAATACATATATTATAAAAACATGCATTATATCACTTATTAATGACAAAAATATATATAAGTACAAAATAAATATTAATGAAGGAAAAATAATATAAATTATATTAAAAAAATATGCGGGTCGGGGTCGGACCGAGATCGGGCCGGGTTAGACGGGTAAAATTTTCTGACCCTGGCCCGACCCTGACCTTGATCGGGTCCCCACTTTTTCGGATCGAGTGGCTCGCGGGTCAGCTATAAGCTGACCCTGGCCATGGTTTTTTCGGGTCGGATCGGCCGGGTCCCCGACCCGGTGGACAGGTCTACTTAAAACCAAAAGTACTACCCTCTTTATTTAATTTTATATGATACACTTTTTTTAGTCTTGCTTTATTTGTACTTATGCTTTATCTTGAACCAAGTGTCTCTCGAAAATAATCACTCTACCTATCAAGGTAGACGTAAGGTCGCGTACACTCTACCCTCTCCATACCCCACGTTGTGAGATTTCCCTGGGTATGTTTTTGTTATTACACTTTTTTAGTCAATTTTAAAAAAAAAACACATTTTCTTATTTGATAATAATTTAACTTTAAATTTTATTCCCTCCGTTCACTTTTACTTGTCTACTATATTAAAAATAGATTTTCCATTTTACTTGTCCACTTAACATATCAAGAAAGGACAAACTTTTTTTTCTTTTTTATTCTTAATATTAATTACTCAACTTTAAATTATTTTCCAAGTCTATTAAAAATATACACCAATTAATATGGTTATTATAGTAAAATATATACTTCATTTATTAATTTTCAAAAGGCATGCAAAGTCAAAAGTGGATAAGTAAATGTGAACGGATGAAGTACTTCCTCCGTCCCAATAGTTTGTCTGGGCACTAAGTTTAAGAAATAAATGAATACTTTTGAATCTTGTCGTCTAAAACAAGTCAAAGATATTTGTGTGGTTATAGATCATCTCGCTAAGCGTAAAATGTAAAATAAAATAAAATTATTGTGAAATAAGAAAATGTGTCATTCTTTTCGGGACTGACTAAAAAAGAGAATGTGTCATATAAATTGGGACAGAGGGAGTGTCTTTTACGCTTAACAAAATGATCTATAACCATACAAATATCTTTGACTTGTTTTAAACCACAAGATTCAAAAGTTTTCCTTTATTTCTTAAACTTTGTGTCAAGTCATTACATCATATAAATTGAGACGGAGTGAGTAGTTACAATCATGTGGAACGTGTGCGTCATAGGCATTTTAATTATTTTTTCATCTAAATTTATGTGACGATATTTGATTAAGCACAAACTTTAAAAAAATCTTTTGAAATATGTTGTTTAAAAGTTTCAAAATAAAAATATTATGTGGCTATAAATTATTCAATAAAAAAATTCAAAATGAAATTACTTATAAGTTTAAATACTTACTACTCCTATGTGTTATTCTTTTTTAAATAGACTAAAAAAAGTGTATCACATGAAATGAGACAAAGTAAGTACTAATAATCACTCTCTTCATCCACTTTCTTGTCAATTATATTAAAAATAGATGTTCACGTTTACTTGTCCAGTTTAAAAATAAAGAGATAATTTATCATTTTAGATATATTTAATCCTTATTATTAAGTGGAGTAGCAATTATTTTCAATGCATTTCCAAGGTTAAAAAATTATTATTTTCCCATTGAAGTATTTCACTAAAAATATTCAGTGGATATTCTCACATATACTTTGATTGAATTAGTGAGAAAAGAAAAAATAATAGTTTTTTCACACGGAAAAATTAGGAAGTTTCCAGCGTTTCAACGGGAACCTGTTTCTTACCAAGCATTTATTCAGTGAGTTGGTTAGGTGGGTACACAATTTCCCATTAATTGTCGGTGGGAAAAACTTATGTTTTTAGTAGTGAATTCCCAACGAGTGAGATGACATACCCCTTCCGTCCCAATTTAAGTGTCTTAGTTTGACTAGACACGGTATTTAAAAAATAAGGAGAGACTTATGAATCTTGTGGTTTTGCATTAAGGATATGTTTAATGTACTAATGTGTTTATAAATTTGTCATGTAGGATGTTTGAATTGTCAACTTACTCATTCTGTCCCAATTTATATGACACACCTTCCTATGTATGTAGTCTGTCCCCAAAAAATTGATACATTTCCTTATTTGACAATTATTTAACTTAAAATTTTACCTTTTACGCTTAACAAGATGATCTATAATACACAAATATCTTTGGTTTAATTTATTTTATACCACAAGATTCAAAAGTCTTACTTTATTTTTTAAACATTGTGTCCATTCAAACTACATCATATAAATTGAGATGGAGGGAGTATTAAGTATGAAAAGAGACACTTTTTATACGAAAAGAATAATAATTAAGGGTGATATAATAAAATTATCATTTTATTTATTATTTTTCAAGATGTGTGTCAAGTTAAATATGGACAAGTAAAAATGGGCAGGGGAGTAAATGGTACTTCCTCTATGTTGCCCCTTTAAACTTTAAATTTGACTGTGGTTATTATCTCACAGTATACCTTACCAGGAAGCCATAAAGTTGATAAGAAGAGCTATCCAAAATTCATTGTTGAAAACAAAAAGCAAAAGCCATGATAGTAGCAATAATCTTGTCTGTTTTTCTAATTGGCACACTGATTCTTGCTAGGTTCTTATACAAATACTGGTTATATCCAATTTCCCTACAATATTTGATGAATTCACAAGGAATCAAAGGTCCACGTTTTTCGCGATGGGAACTGATAGCGAATATATTACCATATATTCTGTAATTAATATTGGTGTGCAATTATGTAAAATAGAGATCATCATTCAATTAGGATTCATCTTGTACACATTATATATATATTTGCATTAATGAGAAAAACATCCCAAGGGAGATTAATACATTCTTACATGGTATCAGAAGTCAAATCCTAAAAACACCTAAACCCTAAAATATTCTTCAATCAGGACCGCCCCCTAGTTCTCGGCCGGCGGCCTCCCCACCCACAAACCCTAATTTTGTCTCTCTTCCTAACCAAAATTCAGCCCCTCCAATGTATTCCATGGCTACTCCCTCCTCTCCCACGACTTCCTTTTCCTCCCCAGTCGTCACCCACAACTCCCCCTCTTCATCCTCTACCTCTTCTTTCCATCCGGCATTCGCCGTCACCAATATCAAGAACTTCATTCCCTTAGTTCTTAATCAAGAAGATAGTCAATATTCTTCGTGGGTTGAACTCTTTCGCATTCATGCATATGCTTATAACATGCTTGATCATATTGACGACTCATTCCCTCGATCTATCGAGGTTGATGACACGACATGTCGGCCGAGTTGATGCTATTGTCAAGTAGTGGATTTATGGCACAATCTCTAAGGATTTGCTTCATATGATTATGAAAACTGGAGCCTCGGCTCGTGAGTTATGGATACGGTTAGAGGAGATATTTCAGAACAACAATCACACACGTGCCGTGTACCTGGAGGAACAATTCAATAATACACGTCTTGAGAATTTTTCCAACATGTCCGAGTATTGTAAACAATTGAAATTAGTTCCAGACCAATTATCCAATGTGGGAACACCAATTTTCGAAACGAAGATGATCCTACAACTAGTTGTTGGCTTACCAAAGGGTGAATACGATACTCTAGCGACTATGATCCAACAAGTCGATCCACTACCTAGCTTCAACAGGACCCATTCACAATTACTATTGGAAAAAACCCGACGTGCCAAATAGGATGAACATAATCAAAAGACATTAGCGGTTGAAAATCCGACGATAATCGCCACCCCCGCTGGCCATCAGCCATCGTCGGACAACCAACAACCGCGGGGCAGCCGCGGTGATGGCAGAGGCGGCAAAGGTCGCGACAATAGTAGAGGCGGCAGAGGCCGTGGGCGTGGGGGACGAGTAGGCCAACACTCCCAAGCCAGAGTGTGCGGAATAAATTGTGTACAAGGCTAAAATGACAAACTGCAAGATCATGCCTACCCCGATCGACTCGAAGTCGAAACTCAATGCTGTTGACGGTGATCAAGTGTCCGATCCCACTCTTTATAGGAGTCTCGCAGGTGCACTTCAGTATCTTACATTCATCAGGCCCGATATTACATATGTTGTTCAGCAGATGTGTTTATTTATGCATGCCCCCAGGGAGCCTCACTTTATAGCTCTTAAACGTATCATTCGATACGTTAAGAACACTCTTGATTATGGATTACATCTTTACCCCTATGCACCGACCAGACTGATATCATATACGTACGCCGATTGGGCAGGCTGTCCGAACACGCGGCGTTCCACATCCGGCTAGTGTGTGTTCTTAGGAGATAATCTCATCTCGTGGTCTGCCAAGTGGCAAGCCACACTCTCCCGATCGAGTGCAGAAGTAGAATATAGAGGCGTTGCAAACATTGTTGTTGAGATCTGCTGGCTCCGAAACCTCCTCTTGGAGCTTCATTGTCCCGTACGTAAGACATCTATAGTTTACTGTGATAACATATCTGCGGTCTACTTATCTCATAACCCGGTTCATCATCAGAGAACCAAAAACATTGAGATAAATATATATTTTGTTCGTGAGAAGGTTGCTATAGGTCATGTTAAGGTGTTGCATGTGCCTTCTTCGTATCAGTATGAAAATATTTTCACTAAGGGGCTTCCTCGCAGTTGTTCCTAGACTTCAGATCTAGTCTCAACGTTCGGCCTCCTCTCGCTCCGACTGAGGGGGTGTGATAGCGAATATATTACCATATATCCGCCGTATATTCTGTAACTAATATTGATGTGTAATTATGTAAAATAGAGATCCTCATTCAATTAGGATTCATCTTGTACACACTATATATATTTGTATTAATGAGAAATATCTCCAAAGGAGATTAATACATTCTTACAGGAACAAAGATAAAATTGGAGAGATGCTAATGAAATGCAATAGCGCGCCCATGGATATTTCATCACTTGACATTTTCCCAAGATTGCAGCCTCATTTCCACTCATGGATAAAGCTATATGGTACAAAATACTACTACTATTCATTTCCTTTTGTTTCCCATTAATTTGAATCAATTGCATGCCTTTTCACTGATTTGTTTGAACTTATATATATGTATCAGGAAGTACTTTTCTGCATTGGATGAATACTAAACCACAATTAGTTGTAGCTGATGTTGAATTGATCAAATAAATATTTACCAACAAACAAGGTTCATTTGGTAAGGCTAAAGTTGATGGCATCCTAAAGAAATTCGTCGGGGATGGAAGTGTATTTCAAGAAGGTAAAAAATGGGTAAAATTTCGGAAAGTGGCTGACCATGTTTTCCATGCACAGAGCTTGAAGGTGAATTGATTAATTTCTTAAATCTTCTTTCCATAGTATTTAATCAACATTCGCGAAACAATGGAGTATCTAATAAGTTACGTTACATATAATGACGGTGTAAATGTATTTTACACCTTCTGCTCAATATATTTATACACTGTCAGTGTAAATAACTTAAACTCTTATCTAATAGGTATAGTACTCTAATACCTTTGAGATCAGGAGATGTTTCCAGGAATGGTTGGAAGAGTTGAAACAATGCTGAAAACATGGAAATTTTATGAAGGTAAAGAGATTGAAGTGTATGAAGAATTCAAGCTTGAGCTTGGAAATCATCTCAAACTCTGTTTTTGGGAAACATATATTTGATATGTTGGACAAAATAGCTTATATAAGTTCAATGAGCTACGAGAAGCTTCGGAATCCTATTATCGAGTATGCATAAACAACTCTTATTATTTACATCAAATTAATGACTAACTTCCATTTGTATATACTGGAGTATAATATTTGCACCTCTATACAGTAAAATTTTCAGGTCATCTGAGGAGATAGAAGCGGACAAAATCCTTGAAGAACTCTTCGAGTCGTTCATAGGAATCATAAAGCAAAGAGAAGACAAAGTTAAGTCAGGACAATCAGACAACTATGGGGGTGATTTTCTCGGATCACTCTTGGTTGGTCACCATAATGCTGATGAGGAAGCAAGAATATCAGTAGATGAGATCATAGAAGAATGCAAATCATTCTATTTTGCAGGTCATAAAACGGTCACCAGTTTGCTAAGCTGGAGTATGTATCTACTGGCAATTCACACGGATTGGGAAGAGAAATCAAGAGAGGAAGTTCTTGAATTCCTTGGCCAAGAAAATCCAACCACAGAAAGCATTTCAAGGCTAAAGATGGTAAGGACCCAACATCTTATCTTCTTCTCCTTACAATAATTCTTAAGTGGACTTTCCGTATCAAATGAGCAGGTTGACCTAAATTTGAGTCGGTTGAATCATTAAATGAATGATGATTCAACACGTTCAGAGTTTACTTAGATCAAAATCATGATTTGAGTTAACTAATGTATTATAACCCAATTTTGCCAATTCAAAACCATTCTTTCATTTCTCTGCGTGCACACAAGTTTGGATGCGATTCAAGTTGACTCATCATGTATATATTCATAGTTCAACCTACCTAAGTTTGAATATATAGGTTTGGATGGTTTATCTGTTTTTGGATTAAATTGGAAATGATCTCCTATGTTCATTTATACTAGTTCGAATAGAAAAAAAGTAATTTTCACACAAATTAAAAGTTATAACCCGTTATTATTTGATATTTACTTGTAGGTGGGCATGATAATAAATGAGACACTAACGCCTTATCCTCCATTTGTTCTTCTACAAAGAGAGGTGACAAAAAATACAAGATTGGGGAAACTAAATTCCAGCAGGAATTGAAGTGATTATTGCAACTTTAGCAGTTCATCATAGCAGTGAAGTATGGGGGAGAAGGCGCTCATCTTTTCAAGCCAGAGAGATTTGCTGAAGGGGTCGCTAGAGCAACAAGGGACGTAAGTCTCATATATCTTCAATTTATAATTTTATTATTAGGAAAATAAGCAAAAGTAATTTTTTCATTAAATTTGGAAATAAATTCAAATTGGTCATCAATAATATAAAACAATTACTATATTACTTGAGAAATGTAACAACACAAAATAACCGGATAATCTTTAAAATGAAATTATCATCGATCTCCACATCTATTAGTCCTTCACATTGTTAACTAATAATTGCATTGATTTTTGTTTATATATTTCAAAAAAGAAGGGTAAAAAGTGTAAGAGCAATGATAAAAAAATGATAGTTGTTTCAAAAGTAGGAACATAGTACTATAGAATCTCTATCCTATCAATTTCAGGCATAATCATCTAAAAGAAAATTATTTATAGCAGTGTATTTTCCATGAGAGTGGCTTTCTTTATTAATATATTTTAGAAAAAAATCACTACAACATAAAATATGATAGCATAAAGTATAAATATTATTACACAAATAATAAAAAACATGATCTATAACAAAAATACTTTAGAAATAATAAAAATCAAATTTAACACCCGATCGTACGCTTTTACGTACTGGACTAATGCTTATGTGCCCTATTAGCGAATATTCTCAGAATATTCTCCGTATATTTTGTAATAATGGTAGATGTATAATTAAGGTAACTTAGGATTCTAACTGTATTAGGAATCAACCTTTGTAAGGTAAGTTAGGATTCGTACCATATTAGGAATCAACCTTGTACAGCTATATATATTGTGAATAATGAAAGGAATCCCTAAGGAAAATTATTCCATCTTTCATGGTATCAAGAGCCTAAAACCTAAATCCCTCCTCTTCCTTATTCTTGGCCGAAATTAGCAATTTTTTTTCTGATTTCGCAAGAAAAAAAAAATTCTGCTTTCTTCCTCTCTTTCTCGGCCAAACCGAGAAAATTCCCTTCCCTCGGCGAGCGGCAACCATGTCTTCCCCCCAAATTCCGGTTCATCCACCGGCACAATTGACAACCCCTCTCAACGTTCAAGTATCTTCTTTTCATCCGGCATTCGCCGTTAACAACATCAAGAATTTTATCCCTATAATTCTTGACCAAGAAGACCTGTCAATATTCCATGTGGATGAAACTATTCTACATTCATGCATGTGCATACACCGTGCTCGATCATATTGACGAATCTGCTCCTCGTCCCACCGATGTTACAGACTCAATCTGGCGTCGTCTTGACACCATCGTCAAACAATGGATCTACGGCACCATCTCCAAAGACCTGTTGTGCACTATCATGAAAACGGTGCTACGGCACGTGAACTTTGGGTCCGGCTAGAAGAAATCTTTCGGGACAATAAAAATACTCGGGCCGTATATTTGGAAGAGCAATTCAATAATACCCGCCTCGAGAATTTTAACAACATGTCCGAATATTGTAAGCAAATCGAAACTCATAACCGATCTACTATCCAACGTCGGGACTTCGTTTCGAAACCAAGATGGTGCTTCAACTTGTTGCGGGTTTACCAAAAGGTGAATATGACACACTCGCAACAATGATTCAACAAGCCGACCCTCTCCCAAGTTTCAACAAGGCACGTTCACAACTATTGTTGGAAGAAACTAGACGTGCTAAACAAGAGGAACATAATCAAAAGGCGTTAGCGTTGACGGATGGCAACACTCCTGCGACCAAAGAAGCAACTGAGCGATTCTAGCAAGAAAGCAACAGAGTGGCGGAGGTCATGGCGGCGAAAGAGGTCGCAACAACAAAGGCAAGGGCCGCGGAAAGGGCCAACGCACCCGGTGGATCGGACAACGGCCCAACCATCGGGACGGCGAAGAAGCGCGCTGCGGCGAAGACTGCGGCAAAGCACTCGCAGCAGCGGTGGCCCAACCAGCCCGAACCGGGCCTCGCCGCATGCCCGTACCCGACCGTAGGGGCCGGCCCAAAGCGACCTTGGTCGACCGGCCTCTTGGGCCATGCCCCAGCCACTGTGCGAGCCCACCGCCAGCAGCAAAGCCCACTCGATGGCGGTCCAAAGAAGCGAAGCCACAGCACGACCATCGCAATCCAAGATCCGGCGGTGAGACGGTAGAAGACTTGCAAAGCAGCCTCCGGCGGCACCCGGCCCCGGCGATTTAGGCCGGGCATACACCACCGTGAACCTTCAACAGCCCGACAAAAATTGGTACATGGACACCGGAGCCACATCTCACCTCACCCGGTCGTCAGGTAACATATCTCAACTACGTCGGCTAAAGTGTCCTCAATTTATTGCTGTCGGCAATGGTCATCGCATTCCAATTGAAGGTTACGGTAACACACACACCAAACATCTACACCCACCTTTCTCCCTAAACCACGTCCTATACACACCTAACATCATTAAAAACTTAATCTCTGTTAGAAAATTCACTAGCAATAATTCTGTGTCTGTCGAATTTGACCATTTTGGCTTTTTTGTGAAGGAACTCAATACGAGGAAAATTCTTACACGCTGCAATAGTGTGGGAGATCTATACCCGTTCACTCAATCTTCTGCCGACAGACCGCAAGCACCTCTATCCCTTGCGGCGATCTCTCCCTCAACTTGGCACAACAGACTCGGACACCCCGGAGACCCAGTTTTTACTTTTCTTAGGACTTCTAAGCGAATTTAATGTAGTAATGGGAAAATTGCCCAACACTGTTTTTCTTGTCTACTAGGCAAACATACTCGTCTTCCCTTTATGTCATCAAACAGTGTTACTTTTTCTCCATTTGATATTGTTCATGCTGATTTGTGGACATCTCCGATTGCTAGCTCTTTGGGTCATAAATTCTATCTAGTATTCTTGGATTATTTTTCACATTTTGTCTGGATTTACCCACTGAAATTCAAATCTGAAGTTTTTGCAAAATTCCTCGAGTTTCAAAAATTCATTAAGACACAATTTGAAAAACCTATTAAATCATTCCAATGTGATAATGGACGTGAATTTAATAACTCGGCATTTCACAATTTCTGTTCTAAACAAGGCATGGTTTTCCGTTTTTCTTGTCCCTATACTTCTTCCCAAAATGGAAAGGCTGAAAGAATTATACGTACCATCAATAACATGGTCCGCACACTTCTGTTTCATGCCTGCCTACCACCGCCTTTTTGGGTCTATGCTGTCAAAATGGTAGAATCCCTTCTAAATATTTTACCAACTAGCACACTCCAAAACAAAACTCCTACAGAAATCTTATACCGTAGGCAGCCATCATATGATCACCTACGTATCTTTGGATGCTTATGCTACCCCAACATAGCCTCCACTGCACCCCACAAACTTGCCCCTCGCACTCTTCCATGTGTCTTCCTTGGTCTATCTCCTAATCATCGGGGCTACTTGTGCTATGACATTGCTACTCGCAAAATCATCGTCTCCCGTCACGTCACCTTTGACGAGACAACCTTTCCTTTTTCAAATCTCCAGAAATTTCAGACCACCGATTACATCTTTCTCGATGAACCAAGTCTGTCCCCGGTCATCCAAAATCTATACCAACAATTGTACTTGCCCACTGTTCCGACAGTCCCACTGTCCGGCACCACCCCACCAGACTCCCTCGCTCACCCCTACGACCCCGGGTCGAGTCACTGCGCCACCGGCGGCTGCGCGCCCACCGGTCCCGAACCGGTGGACCAAAGAACCTCACAGCCCCGACCCACCACCACTGCCCTCACATCGCATGGAGACTCGTGCACAACACGGGATCTTCAAACCCAAGGTTCAATTCAATCTCTCCACACAAACCTTATCACCCATTCCAAAAAATCCAAAACTAGCAAAACTGGACCCAAATTGGAATGCGGCCATGTGCGAGGAATTTAACGCTTTAACCAAGCAGAACACTTGGGATTTGGTACCTAGACCAGCTGGTGTGAATGTTATCCGGTGTATGTGGCTATTTCGTCACAAGTTCAAAGACAGTGGTGACTTAGAGAGGTATAAGGCAAGACTAGTTGCCAATGGCACTAATCAGCAGGAGGGTATTGATTGTGGTGAGACATTCAGTCCGGTTGTTAAACCGGCCACTATTCGGACTATTCTCAGTATTGCTATGGGCATGCATTGGCCGATTCATCAGCTTGATGTCAAGAATGCGTTTCTTCATGGGGATTTGAAAGAGACTGTGTACATGCATCAGCCTCCTGGCTTTGTCCATCCGGCAGCTCCGCAGTTTGTGTGTCATCTCAGGAAATCATTGTATGGATTGAAACAGGCACCCCGCGCTTGGTATGATCGGTTCGCCAGGTATCTTCTGCAGATTGGTTTTGTATGTAGCAGGTGTGATACATCTCTCTTCACGCTTCACCGAGGTAGCAAAGCACTGCATATTTGCTATTAAATGTCGATGACATTGTTCTTACTGCCTCATCTGACGGGTTGAAGAATGAAATCATTGCTCTACTCAAAACTGAATTTGCTATGACTGACTTGGGCAAGCTAAGTTATTTTTTGGGTATATCGGTGACAAGATCTGCAGCCACTATGTTCTGTGTCAAGGTAAAGTATGCAGAAGAGATAGTGTTCAGGGCCAAGATGGCAAATTGTAAAATTATGCCAACTCCGGTGGACTCAAAATCCAAGCTTAGTGCTAATGACGGTGCGCCAGTTTCTGATCCCACTCTATATCGGAGTCTAGCAGGTGCTCTTCAGTATCTTACATTCACTAGGCCTGATATTGCATATGCCGTTCAGCAGGTGTGTCTGTTCATGCACGACCCCCGAGAGTCCCATTTTGCCGCCCTCAAACGTATTATCAGATATGTTAAGGGCACACTAGACTTTGGTTTACATCTATACACCTCTGCCCCAACCAAGTTGCTAGCCTACACGGATGCAGATTGGGCAGGATGCCCCGACACACGTCGCTCCACCTCAGGGTACTGTGTATTTCTAGGGGATAATCTTATCTCATGGTCCGCCAAGCGGCAGGCCACGCTATCCCGTTCGAGTGCTTTGAAGCAGAATATCGCGGAGTTGCTAATGTTGTCGCTGAGATCTGTTGGCTCCGAAATCTTCTTTTGGAGCTCCAGTGTCCATTGCGCAAGGCGTCTATAGTCTATTGTGACAACATATCTGCTATCTATATGTCTCATAATCCAGTCCAACATCAGCGGACTAAGCATATTGAGATGGATATCCACTTTGTGCGAGAGAAGGTTGCCCGTGGTCAGGTCAAAATTTTACACGTGCCTTCCTCTTATCAGTATGCAGACATTTTCACAAAGGGACTACCGCGATGCTCTTCACCGACTTCCGATCCAGCCTTAGCATTCGGCCTCCTCCCGCTCCGTCTGAGGGGGAGTATTAGCGAATATTCTCAGAATATTCTCCGTATATTTTGTAATAATGGTAGATGTATAATTAAGGTAACTTAGGATTCTAACTGTATTAGGAATCAACCTTTGTAAGGTAAGTTAGGATTCGTACCATATTAGGAATCAACCTTGTACAGCTATATATATATTGTGAATAATGAAAGGAATCCCTAAGGGAAATTATTCCATCTTTCATGCCCAATGTGTACGTCCTATGAATCTATGCCTTTTATTTACACCTGAAGCGTTTTTGCCACGCTCAGCTCCGAGATTCATCCTGAAACTCAACCCAAAAACGCTTTAAAAGCCACTGATTTCAAGAGCCAAGGCCGACTAATAATGACATTAATTTAACTGTTATTACAATTTCCAAGATAGAGGCAGGAGAAGCTTGCTGGAGTTTTTCTGATTCCATGTCCTTAATCTATCCATATATACATGTATTGAATTGTTTAAGCAAAATGAAATTATACAACTCAAGTAGTCGCTCAATTATTTAAAGTTATCCGAGTGATTCTTTTTCGAACCTCGTGCATATAGCTTAGTTCGGGATATCTTTTTTAATAAAGTGATGTGCTAGCAAGTCTTTTTTATAATGGGGATATTTACAGCAAGTTTATTTACAACAGGAACACATGCCAGCACAATTAAACTTTTCTAAAATGACCAAATTACCTCTGCTATAAGTAGTCCTTTCGTACTCAAATTACAAGGTTTCCATGTTTCTAAATAATTGAAATTCCTAAAAGGTCCCATTTCTAAATAACTAGATGGATCATGGCCCGTGCTCAAAAAGCTAGAAACATAATAGAAAAAGTCACATTAGTTGAAAATCTAGCAAAAGGTACATCTTCGGGTTCTTTTCTACTCCAAGAAAGTATAGTGGTCTAATGAAGATTGAACTAATGAACTCGCTACAAAATAAGGAAATAGAAAGATAAATTGCAACCACTATACAATTTCTACAATGTTGAAAATTTGCAGTTCACATATGGAAAAGGACCCATTAAGATTAAGACATAACTTTATTTCACATCCCAATTTTTCTCAAGTCTTCCCTTAGGGTGTGATGACACATGAACGACCACCCCTTTCCAGGCGAACTATTTTCTTTCTTTTCGTCCTAAATTATACATATATCTAGGTATGAAAATAATATAATCATGTACTTTTTTTAATGAAAGCACGAGCTCATACTCGAGCATCCCCAATTTTCTAAACTCGATGGAAGTTCAAATACAGAATAAAAACATCCGAATCTTAAAAGAAAACAGTCTCATGTAGGGCATTCCCCGAGATAACGAAAACTTAGTTTTTCAAACCTACTTAATCTAGAACAACTTTCACCAAATCCGAAGTAGTGGATTGGTGGGACAATAAGGCTGCGGGACGATCGCTAGCCCTGTTGCGGAGCTTTTCCTGAAACAATGTTAAATAAAAGAGTCAGCCCTACCATCCGGGGCTGAGTGATAAACTCACCCTACAATTCAAAGCAACCTCACAATATTTTAAGTACATTCATATTATGAACATAATAAACATTTCATGAATCACCGGCAGCCCGACGACGCATGGTACATGGATACATATGGCACATTACACCTCACCCGCGACTCTGGTAATCTCCCTCACCTATTTAATTTGAACAATTCTCAATTTAATTTTGTCGGCAATGGTAATCGCATTCCAATTCAAGGCTATGTCACCACTCAAACACAACCACCTCACCCACCCTTTACCCTAAAAAATGTCCTAGATGCTCCTAAACATTCCTTAATCTCTATTAGGAAGTTTGCTAGTGACAACTCGTATCTATTGAGTTTGATCCTTTTGGTTTTTCCGTAAAGGACCTACGTACGGGGACAACTCTTCTAAGATGCAATAGTATGGGGGACCTATATCCTTTCTTATCCAATTCCATTTGCAAGTGTCAATTCACTAACTTCTCTAGTTGTCGTCTCTCCATCCACTTAGGACAATAGACTCGTGCACCTGGGAGCACCAATTTTTAATTTTCTTAGAAGTTAGAATCTCACTCAATGTAATAACGGCAAATTTACCCCCGCTTTCTACTCTTGTCCTTCAGGAAAATGTGTTAGACTTCATTTTCAATCTTCATTAAGTGTAACATTTTCTCCTTATGATAATATTCATGCGGATTTATGGATATCTCCCATTACTAGCAAACTGGGTCATAAATATTATTTGTTATTTTTATATGATTTCTCTCACTTTCTTTAGGTGTATCCTCTAAAATATAAGTCCCAAGTTTACATAATCTTTCTTAAATTTTAAGCATATGTTAAAATCCAATTTGAAAAGACCATCAAAACTTTTCAATGTGATAACGGTCGTGAGTTTGACAACATTCCCTTTCATAAATTTTGTGTGGACCACGGCATGGTGTTTCGATTTTCTCCCCTATACCTCTCCTCAAAATGGTAAAGCCAAAAGAATCTTATGAACCATCAACAATAAGATCTGCACTATGCTCTTCCATGCTTTCGTCCCCCCTTCTTTTTGGGTGTACGCCTTACACATGGTGGCATACCTCCTTAATATATTACCAACTCGAACACTTCAAAAATAAAACTCCAATCGAAATTCTCTTCCGTCGAATTCCATCTTATGATCAGCTTCGGATTTTCGGTTGTCTATGCTACTCGAATCTTGCCTCCACAACCCCTCACAAATTAGCACATAGAACTACCCCTTCTATTTTCTTAGGTTTCCCATCAAATCATAGGGGGTACTTATGCTATGATTTGTCCACAAATAAAATCCTAGTCTCTCGCCATGTCATATTCGAGGAGAACATTTTCTCATTTGCAAACATCTAAAAAATTTAAATCCTTGATTACAACTTTCTTAATGATCCGGACACGTCATCTCTCATTAGAAATGCCACCCATCCCATCCTGGCACTGCCCCAGCCCACTACCCCACCGTCAACTACCCCATAGCCCTCGACGACTACCCTACCCCCATACCGTTACTACCCTAGCCCACTGCCCCACCGTCGACTACCCCTCATCACCCGTCGACTGCCCCCCACCCCATCGATCACCCACCATAATCAGTCACTGCCACACCCTCAATCAGTCATAGAAAATATCGTGTCCCAAACCACCCCACTGCCCGTGACCCAAACAATCCCGCTTCTGACCAACCATATGGAAACCCGTTCTCAACATGGGATTTAACCAAAAGTCCACTTTAACCTTTCCACTCAGACGCCTTGTACCCTTCTGTCGACACACAAATGGTGTAAATATTCCCCCGTCATTACACAAATGGATTAAAAAAACCATTTAGCTTATATTTTAGTTTTAAAAAAGTTGCCACGAGGCTTTATAAAAATAAGTCTACCTTAATCTTGTCCAATTTGGACAATGTTTCATTTTCTAAGCTCTTCAAGAGCAAATCCTTCGTAATACCTGATTTACTTTTTATCTTGCGCACTTTTCTATAGACCTTTTCGACTCTTTTCCTCTAGGAAAGGCCGCATAATTCAACCCATTGACCAATGCAAACTCCTTCAGCCCAAAACAACATGACATATCATCAATCAAAAATCACGTCTCATGCTTGTTCTTTCGATTGATAATTTGCGGTAGAAGAAACGAATGAACAAAGTTACCACTAAATCTATCACAGTCCGAGGGCAAGTCCAAGAAGTGGCGCAAACAAGTTCTACGAAATAAATTTAAAAGTTTATGTTTTCGCAATAAAACATTAAAGTCAAATCACGTTTTCATACTCTACCTTACTACAATCCTGGCTGGGAAATCAATGCCTTCCAAAAGACATGAGTTCAATCCGAGCCTTTCCAGCTTTTTTCTACGGTGATAGACTTGAACTTTTCAGGCATAGATACACGATCACTATTGTCCTCATCATCTTCCGGAGCCTCGCATTCGAGACATTCCTCTTCTCCAAGACCACAATTGGCTACTTCTTCTTCAAATTCAAATTCATCAATCTCCTTGAGAAGCTTATCAAGAGACGAAGAGTTTGCCTCTTCTTCATCTCGTCTATGAATTAACTCATCTGGTTCATCTCATCTATTAATTAACTTATCTGGTTCTTCATCTCGTCTATTAATTCACTCATTTGTTTCTTCATCTAGTCTATTAATTAACTCATTTGGTTCATCTCGTCTATTAATTAACTCATCTGCTTCTTCATCTCATCTATCAATTAAATCCTCTTGTTGTTTCTTTCGTCCATTAATGTTATCCTTTGGTTGTTTCTTTGCTCTATTAATTAACTTCTTTTGGGCTTCAACTTCACCTACGTCGGTATCTAGGTCAATAACCTCGTTTCTTAACCTTTTTTTTTAGATGAAGAAGGCCTGTAGTAGACTCTCCAAAGTGATCTAGTGTGTCTTCTTGTCATCACCATGACTATAAATTCTAAAGAATCAACAAATAAGACACGCAAAACACAATGGAACTCAATAAAAAACATGATAAAAATAATTAGAGGCTTGACAATTGGAATCAATAAATAATAAATATCAACTAATTAGGGCTCCCTAATAATTGTAAACTCGAACATCAAAAAATAAGACATTAAAAATGTCATTTTGAACCGAAAGAAATCAAAATAGGAAAAAATGACTTCGAAACTTACTAGTTCTTCAATTAAAATCCTCAAATCTTGGCTCTAGAAATAGCTTTTTTACTCCCAAAGCGCTTTCATAAAAGATATGGTTTTGGAGATGGATGGGTTGTGGGAGAAAGGAGATGAAATCGTTGGATTGGAGGTCCAATGAATGATGAAGAAAAGGAAAGTAAAAAAAGCATGTTTTAATAGTTTAGAAACTTAACCTAAAATTTTTTTTAAAAATAGACAAAGCCCCCCCCCCCCCATTTTTACTAATCACCTCATTAGTAATTTCTGTGTATTCAAAATAAATAAAAAAAGAAAATGTTCACTTACAAAATGACCTTTAGGGTCTCGCAAACTTAATCATCCATGAAAGAAGATGAACGACATCAATAGTACGCGTGGCAATACACGTGTTAACATGATGGGCCCAACACAAATTTACCATTTTACCCCTAAATTAATTCACAAATACAGAAATACATGTGTGTCATTTCTAAAATATATATATATATATATATATATAACAATGATAATAATATTAATAATAAATAATAATACTAACAATAGAAAGCACGAGATGATGTAATAGGTATAGCCAGTCCGGTAAGAGCATGATTAGATTTAACAATTCAGATGGCAGCCAATAATTAATTGTCACATTATATTCTCCAACGAAGGATAATAAAGGATTATGGCTTCATAAACAAAAGCTAAATATTCATTAAAAAAATTTATTATGCACATGCCGCACGTGTTCATCCCCAATAGTTGACTAAGAATAAGTTTCGGCTTATAGTGGTAATTTGGGAGACAACCAATGCTACAATTTATACAGAGAACAATATTATACCTTATTTTGTAATACTGCTACGTATGCTTCATTTCAAACAATATTAGCCAGATAATAAAATGGATTACATTTGCATTAATACACTATTTTTCAGACCCTTTTGTAGGGTTTAACAAGTACTACAACTTTACAACTTACATGTTATCCTGCTGAGGTATTTAATTACAACCCTTGAGAGACTCAAAGTCATGATGTTTACTAACGTTAGAAGAGTATAAACTAATAAATATAATCAAGTCATGAATTTTTTTCGTCCCCTGTTAGTTTCTATAGCTATAGAGTTATAATGCTTATAACGTTTTTTATTAAACTTCAATCAGATATTCTTTCAAATACTCTTTTTCCGTAGAGAGTTGATCGTGAGAGTACTGAGAGCCAATGAAGATGGTGTCATAGACCAAAGCAGCAATGGCAGCACCTACGAATGGACCGAGCCAGTATATCCAGTGGCTTTTCCATGTCCACTATCCATGGCTTGACCAAATGCCATAGCAGGGGTTCATTTCCGCGCCATAAAAGCAACCACCACCAGACAAGACGTTGGCACCAACAAGGAAACCAATTACAATTGGGGCAATACTTTCCATGTTACCCCTCTTGGGATCAATTGTAGTTGCATAAACTGTATAAACAAGGCCAAAGGTCATCACTATCTCGAAAATAATTGCATTCCATGGTGTTGCCCCAGCTTTGAGAGCGTATGATGTTGTGTCCTGCACCATTTATGAATTTCATTAGTTAATATAAATATATGAAAGCTTCTTGATAGAAGAAAGGCAGTATATAACTTCATAGTGAATGATTTTAATATCTATATTTTTCTTAATATATCTATAACTAAGTGACTCTTTTCGTAATATGGCGAGTCCAATGAGAAGGGAGAGGGGAGTGGCATTACGTACCGAACCACTAGTAGCGAATTTGAGAAGGGAGAGAGCCACGACAGATCCAAGTAATTGAGCAATCCAATACAAAACACTCCTACATAAGGTAATGTGGCCTCCCAGAAAGCAACCAAACGTAACAGCAGGGTTTACATGACCTCCAGATATGTTTGATGACACTGAAATCGCCACAAAAAGAGAAAATGCATGGGCTATCGCCGCAGACAATCATCACATTTCCGGCGATGCTCCACCACTCATGGACGTATTGGCTGTAAAACATACCAATAATTCGTCAATTATTATCACATAGTTTATCTTCTATGTGTCGATAGCATAAAAATTGTATAGCAACAAAAATTTACGCGAGAATCATACAAACAAGTTAATTAGACTTACTGAATGCAATAGAACATCCTTCACTAGTAAAAACAAAAATAAGCATGGAAATGAATTCAGCAAAGGCAGCTCTGAGGGTATCAGGATGGCTAGCCTCTTTTAAATTTCCATAAACGATTCTTGAAATCATCATTTTTAAATTTTTGGTGTAGAAATTAGAGTTTATGGATGAGCTGCTAGTGCTATGTCTTTGTAGCTCTTGTTGATTTTCTTCCTAAGGACTAACAAAGCCACGCTTATATAGGGGACTAAGTAAGAGATGATGTTACTGGTATTGTTGACTATGAATTAGGTATTCAACTACCATCGTTCGACACATGGGCAAATTGAGTGATAAAATATATTTATGCGCGCACACATGAAGACTAGAATAAAATAAGGTGGTTGTCATGATTTTTTGTATATAATATTTATTGACTAAGAACAATTAACAAATTAAGATTAGTTTCTGAGAAAGTACACTCAATATTAGCAATTAAGCACGAGTTTCAACTTTCATGTCAACCCACGTGGAGGATGCGATTCATAAGTAACCTTAACTTAAACTCTTTATTTATATTAGCAATATATTAATTTAAAATCATTAACTTAAACTTTACAATTATATTTAAAAAAATAGTACTCTCTCCGTCCAAAAAGATTGTCCTGGCAGGAAATTTAAGAAATAAAGAAAAACTTTTGAAATGTGTGGTCCAAAACAAGTCTTAAATATTTATGGTTGTAAACCATTTCATAAAGTTAAATTATTTTTAAATATAGAAATATGTCAATCTTATTAGGACAAACTAATATTATATTGACATCTTGTACAATGAATTTCATCCTACAAATTAGTAGGTGTTAGAGAATAATGTATGTGATATCTCTAAAGCAATTAAGTATATAACCACATTCATCCTTACTAATATTATATTGAAAAAAAGCTCAAATATAACATCGAACTATCGGAAATGACTTATTTATGTCGCTCGTTAATAGTTTGACTCATTTATGTCATTGCCTTTACCAAAATGGTTTATCCATATCATTTTTTATTAACGCCGACGTTAATGAAAAATAGTATTGTAAAATCAGCGTTAATGAGAAATGGCATGAATGCGTCATTTTGATAACGGCGGTGGCATAAATGAGTCAAACTATTGACGAGTGGCATAAGTGAGCAATTTTGGATAGTTCGATGACATATTTGAGTTTTTCCCTATAATATTTATGTGATAGATTATGGAAATAATCCTTTATTATTGTCATAATCTTTGTATATATTATAGATTAGGAATGTAAATTATTCTGATTTGGAAACAATCTCTTGCAGAAATGTGAGGTAAGGCAGCGTACAATAGACCCTTGTGGTCCGACCCTTCTCCGGACCCCTCTCATAGCGGGAGCTTAGTGCACCGGGTTGCCCTTTTTTTTTTACCATAATTGTGGCCTAGATATTAGTCTTGTAACATGTATATATTATGATATTCAAGGAATGAAAAGATCATGGAAAATATTTCTTTCATGATATCAAGAGCCAAAAATTAACTCTAACCCTATAAACCTAAATCGGCCGCCACTCATACATTAGGAACACTAGTTCCGGCCACCACCCTTTTTTTTAAACCCTACCTCCTCCTCTTTTCTTGTTTCTCTTGAGTAACAATGGCTGAGCAAAATAAATTTCATCTCGTTCTTGCTGTAAATAACATCAAGAACTTCATTCTGGTGATTCTTGAGATGGAAAAAGGGAAAGAGATTAAGCAGAGGCATTGGGAGCAGTGGCTGCCGCCGAACAGTGATGGCGCGGACGAGAGTTAGGCTGAGAAGCGGTGATGTGTCGGACTCAAATAAAATGTGTTATCCATATTCTGGAATTTTTGGATATTTGCGAATTGAAATATTGCTTCGTCAAATGTGACATGACGTGAGATGATGATTTTACGAGAAGACAAGTCGTAGCACAGATATCCCCTATGATTGGGGAAAAACCTAATAACACGCAAGGAATGGTGTGGGGTGCAAGTTTATGCAGGGTCGTGGAGGCAAGATTCGAGTAGCACAGGCAGCCGGAAATTTGTAAGTGCTCATAAGTTGAGATCCTACGAAATAGAATTTCGATGGGTGTTCTATTTTGGAGAGTCTGAGTGGGCAAAATATTTAGAATATCCTTTGTTGATGAAGATTATCCTTTGTTTTCAAGCCATTTGATGCTTTCGAATATCTTCATTTTTGTATTTCAGGGGATTATGAAGGTGTTGCTCCCACTTCGGAGAGTTTCTCCGGCGTCCAAGCTAATTTGGCAGTTATTGGTTGCATTTAGACTATCCTTACTCCCTCTTCCTTTTTTCTCAATTTATGTGACACCATATCCTTTTTGGTTTATCCTAAAAAAAATGACACATTTCCATAATTAGATACAATTTAACTTTATGAAATGATTTACGGTCACACATTTATATAAGACTTATTTTTTATCACACATTTCAAAAGTCTTACTTTCTTTCTTAAACTTCGTGTCAATTCAAATGGTGCCACATAAATTGACACTGAGGGAGTAATACTGTCACGACCCAAATCGGAGGGCCGCAATGGGCACCCGGATACCGCCATTCTTACCATGAACATCTAATCATAATTAATTATGGACTAAGCCGAAAGAAAATTATGAACAACCAGGTAACCAACTTATATATATACATGTACCAAGGCCGACAAGGCCGTACAAGTCTACTACTCACAGGACACCTGTCTACAAGCCTCAAAGAGTAGCAACATCAAAGGTCGGGACAAGGCCCCCCACCATACCCATATACACACGCAAAATTTTATCATACCAAAATCAGACTGACACCCCGAAAAGAGGAGTGCTTCCAAAAATCCACTGAAAACTGCAATCTATTCACGTGGACCGTCGCCTTGCCTATGCGAACCTGCGGACATGAAACGCAGCGTCCCCCGACAAAAGAGACGACAGTATGACTGATGTACTGAGTATGTTAGGCATAAATAACAGCATAACAAGAATATGCTGATAACTGAAACATAAACAACTGACCAACAGGAACTGCCTCGAGGGCCCTAATACACTTGCCTACATGTTATGTACAATGCAGTGTCCATATTTATTGGCCTCATCGGGCAATTTCCTTACCATGACAGCCTCTGTGGGCATCATACCATGTAATGGTTAATTAACATATGCATGATGCAAGTGCGTGTGTGTGTGTGTGTATATATATATATACATATATATATATATATATATATATATATATATATATATGTCAGTGTTGCGGATCGTGCAACCCGTCTCAATATATGTTAGTGTTGTGGATCGTGCAACCCGTCCCAATATATGTTAGTGTTGCGGATCGTGCAACCCGTCCCAATAAGCCATACAAGCATCACATCACATCATCACATCATTTTGGCCTCTTCGGGCTCTTTTGTGATAGTCTGTACCAGCTGCAGGTGGTTTGCGTATATAACGCCTTTCCATTTCCCCATATCCCTTACATATATAATATTTACCATATAGTAGTGTGCATAGCACCAGTGGTCCAGGGTAATATATGAATGCAATACAAGTAAAATTGCATGAATGACAATAAAATACCCCGAGTGACATAATATCCTTGCACCTTTGGCTAACACTATGAACCTCAACACATTTTCTGTATGCCTCAATAAGGACTTCGAAATATATTTAGACATGCTTTTAGCACAAGAGTCAATAACATGAATATTCTTAACTACTAGGAGTAGAATAAATTATGGAGCAATATCACGGTTATATTTTGTTACATGAACATGCTAAAAGAAAGAAATAATTTGTCGTTACGATCCTGGAAATAACTATGATGGGTTAATCTCCCTTTAAATCCCAATCTCAAACCCACGCTTAAAAGTAGTAAAAACACGTTGCTGCGTAATATTGAATTGGACAGGAGCAAAATTTATTTTTGCTACTGCCTTTGAATCGAAAAGTTGTGCCTTCTGATGGTAAAAAAAAACGTCCACTAAGAGCATTTCAAAAACTAATTTCCAATTGTTGCCTTTTGACTTATGCTATTGTTTTACTCTTAAAGGATTTGTCTAACTTAGGATGAAATGCATCTAAATGATTGCCCATCATTACCCCTTAGGCTTGTCACCTTAGGCATTTAGTGTAAGCATTACACGTGCAGAACCCCCCATTAAATCTTGTCCCCCATAATGATTAATCAATCCCACATAATTAATTTCGTGATCACAATTCACTTAAACCTTGATAACTTATAAGACCTTCATATACTCAATGTCATAATTTGTGATATGACACTAGTCTATAACCTCTTTATGCACGCACCGAAATTATTTTCGGCTTCCGTCGTCACACTTGTTACGTCCAAAATTATTTTGAGGTTTAATCCTCTTATATACTAATCTATTTATTAGCATAAATAAATATAACATATATTTTTCCCAACGCTCGGGTCTATTTATATGCCTAGCGACTTTATATACGCTTAGCGATTTAAACCGTAACTCGAAAGTACAGGATGCTACATCTTTCCCCCCTTAGAAACATTCATCCTCGAATGTTGGGGTAGCATATCTAATCCCCATTACGTAACCCGAATACACAATCGTTAAACATCATGACAGGAATTGGAATTTACCTTAGGCTTCTCTTGAAATCTCGACATTAGTCTGGAATAGGTGTGGATATTTGTGCGTCATTTCCTCTCCCGCTTCCCATGTCATATCTTTCACGTTCCTATTTCGCCACAGAACTTTTACAGAAGCTACTTCTTTAGTCCTCAGCTTGTGGACTTGTCGATCTAAGATAGCAACAGGAATTTCTTCATATGACATATTCTCTGTAATCTGCACATCCTCAATTGGTACAATCCGAGAAGGATCTCCAACACATGCTCTCAACATGGAAATATGGAAGACTGGATGAACACACTCAATTCTGAAGGTAAGTCCAATTCGTACGCTACCTGGTCAATTCATCGAATTATGCGATATGGTCCAATATACCTTGGACTAAGTTTTCCTTTCTTCCCGAATCTCGTTACACCCTTCATCGGCGAAATCTTCAAAAATACCCAGTAGGCTACCTGAAACTCTAAGTCTCGCCGTCGCACATCTGCATATGACTTCTGACGACTCTGAGCTGTTAACAATCGTTCTTTGATAAGGTTTACCTTTTCTATGTCTTGGTGTACCAAGTTAGGTCCAAATAACTCTGATTCGCCTACCTCGAACCATCCAATATGAGATCTACATTTTCGTCCGTACAAGGCCTCATATGGAGCCATTTTAATACTGGCGTGATAGCTGTTATTGTACGCAAACTCAATAAGGGGTAAGTGATCATCTCAACTTCCCTTAAAGTCCAACACACAAGCTCGTAATATGTCCTCGAGCATTTGAATAATTCGCTCAGCTTGACCGTTTGTCTGAGGATGGAAGGTTGTACTCAAATTGACTCGGGTGCCTAACCCTTTCTGAAATGATTTCCAAAAGTTAGCTGTAAACTGAGTACCTCTGTCAAATATAATAGAAATAGGCACACCATGAAGTCGAACAATCTCCTTAATATATAACTTCGCGTAATCTTCGGCAGTGTAGGTAGTTTTCACCGACTAAAAAATGAGCTGATTTGGTCAGTCTGTCAATAATTACCCAAATAGAATCAAATTTCCGATAGGAACGAGGTAATCCCGTAATGAAGCCCATATTAATCATTTCCCATTTCCATAATGGAATCTCGATATTTTGAGTCAAGCCATCAGGCTTTTGGTGTTCTATTTTTACCTGCTGACAATTGGGGCACTGAGCTACAAACTCTATCACGCACTTCTTCATGTTATTCCACCAATAAATACTCTTGAGATCATGATACATTTTAGTTGATCATGGATGAATAGAGTACCGTGAACAATGAATCTCCGTCATAATTCTATCCCACAATCCTGCTACATTTGGAACACATAGACGACCCTGGTGCCTGAGAGTTCCCTGTTCGTCAATATCAAAGGTCGTGGTCTTCTTCTATTCAATGCTCTCTCTTATCTTGTCCAAATTAGGGTCTTCCCATTGACGTTCCTTAATTTTTGATATAAGGGATGATTTTGACACATCCTGTACCACAAACCCACCATCCTCCGAATCCACTAGTCGAACTCCCAAACTAGCTAACTGATGAAACTCTCTTACTAATTCCTTCCTTTTGACTTGCACTGGCATCGAACTAACAATTGACTTACGGTTGAGTGCGTCTGCTACAACATTAGCTTTGCTAGGGTGATATAAGATGTCCACATCATAATCCTTCAATAATTCAAGCCATCTTCTTTGTCTCAAATTCAACTCTTTTTGTTTGAATATGTATTGCAAACTCTTGTGATCCGTAAAAATGTCTACATGAATACCATATAAATAGTGTCGCCAAATCTTTAGTGCATAGACTACCGCGGCCAACTCTAAATCATGTGTCGGAAAGTTCTTCTCATGTTTCCTCAATTGCCTTGAAATATATGCAATCACTTTACCATGCTGCATTAGCACACATCCTAAACCTGCTCCCGAGGCATCACAATACACAACATAACCTTCTGGACCCTCTGGGAGAGTAAGGACTGGTGTTGATGTTAATCTATCATTTAACTCCTGGAAACTTCGCTCACAAGCATCGGACCATTGGAATTTTATAGCCTTTTGTGTTAACTTCGTTAGTGGTGTTGATATGGTAGAAAATCCTTCTACAAACCTTCTATAATAGCCGGCTAAGCCCAAAAAATTGCAAACCTCTGTTGGAGTCGTAGGCCTCGGTCAATTCTTCACCACTTCAATCTTCTGAGTGTCAACTCTTATACCCTCGTCTGACACTATATGACCAAGAAAAGCCACTGACTTTAGCCAAAACTCATATTTGGATAGTTTTGGATACAACTTATGGTCCCGGAGCGTTTGTAGTATTATCCGCAAGTGATCCACATGCTCTGTTTCCGAGTGAGAGTAAACCAGAATATCATCTATAAATACAATCACAAATACGCCCAAGAATGGGCGGAACACGCTATTCATTAGATCCATAAATCTGCTTTGGTGCATTTGTAAGTCCAAATGACATTACCGGGAACTCGAAATGCCCATACCTTGTCGAAGGCCGTCTTCGAATATCCTTCTTCCTAAACTTTAGGCGATGGTATTGAGAAACATCTCGCACCTTGTAACTGATCAAACAAATCATCAATTCGGGGAAGAGGGTACTTGTTCTTGATAGTAACTTTATTTAGCTGCCGATAGTCGATACACATCCGTAATGAGCCATCTTTCTTTCGTACGAACAATACCGGCGCGCCCCAAGGAGATATGCTAGGCCTAATAAAGCCTTTGTCGAACAAATCCTTTAATTGCTCCTTCAATTCTTTCAATTCGGGTGGAGCCATCCTATAAGGAGGAATAGATATCGGTTGAGTGTACGCAACACATCTATACCGAACTCAATTTCCCTTTCAAGAGGAAGGCCTCGGAAGTTCGTGCACGGGAATACATCAAGAAATTCATTGACCACCGAAATTGATTGAGAATTAGGTGGTTCACCATCGACATCTCTTTCCCGAACAAGATGGTATATACACCTCTTGGAGATCATCTTTCTTGCCTTAAGGTATGAAATAAACCTACCTTTTGGCGTCGCCGTATTACCTTTCCATTCAAGGACTGGCTCGCTTGGAAATTGGAATCTAACAATCTTTGTTCGGCAGTCAACATTAGCGTAGCATGACGCTAACCAATCCATGCCCATAATAACATCGAAGTCAATCATTTCTAATTACACTAAATCGACTAGAGTCTGATGACTACAAGCTAATACCGCACAATTTTAATAGATCCGTCTATCGATTACCGATTCACCAACCGGTATAGATACCACAAATGGATCAATTATCAACTCAGGATCCATACCAAATTTACAGGCAACGAAAGGAGTAATATATGATAAATTTGAGACTAGAACGCGTACACATTATGTGAAAGGACCGATAGCGTACCTGTAATGACATTAGGTGATGATTCCCGATCTTGCCGTCCCATCGGTGCATAAGTACGGTTCGGCCCCTTCTCTCTCGGCCTCGGCCAATGCCTGCGACAATGCCTAACGGGCGTCTGATTGGGCCGTTGTAGATAGCGGGCGCATCGACTTTTGGGATGACAAGTCGCGTATGTAGATCCACCTCGGGCTATACCACCTTCACTTTTTACTTGGACAATCTCGCGTTATATGACCACGCTCCCCGCAAGAATAACATACTCTTCCCTCTTGTTGGCACAATAGTACGCGTGGCAATGCATGGGTCCCACCCACACCGCCCACATCGAGCCATTGTCGGCCTCATATCGCATAGAATTTCCTCTATAATAAAGGGTTTAACAAGTACAACAACTTTACAACTTACATGTTATCCTGTTTGAGGTATTTAATTACAACCATCCTCCACCCTTGAGAGACTCAAAGTCATGATGTTTACTAACGTTAGAAGAGTATAAACTAATAAATATAATCAAGTCATGAATTTTTTTCGTCGCACGTTAGTTTCTATAGCTATAGAGTTATAATGCTTATAACGTTTTTATTAAACTTCAATCGAGATATTCTTTCAAATACTCTTTTTCCGTAGAGAGTTGCTCGTGAGAGTACCGAGAGCCAATGAAGATGGTGTCATAGACCAAAGCAAACAATGGCAAGCACCTACGAATGGACCGAGCGGTATATCCGGTGGCTTTTCCATGTCCAGCTATCCATGGCTTGACCAAATGCCATAGCGAGGGTTCATTTCCGCGCCATAAAAGCAACCACCACCGGACAAGACGTTGGCACCAACAAGGAAACCAATTACAATTGGGGCAATACTTTCCATGTTACCCCTCTTGGGATCAATTGTAGTTGCATAAAGCTTGTATAAACAATGCCAAAGGTCATCACTATCTCGAAAATAATTGCATTCCATGGTGTTGCCCTGACTTTGAGAGCGTATGATGATGTGTCTGCACCATTTATGAATTTCATTAGTTAATATAAATATATGAAAGCTTCTTGATAGAAGAAAGGCAAGTATATAACTTCATAGTGAATGATTTTAATATCTATATTTTTCTTAATATATCTATAACTAAGTGACTCTTTTCGTAATATGGCGAGTCCAATGAGAAGGGAGAGGGGAGTGGCATTACGTACCGAACCACTAGTAGCGAATTTGAGAAGGGAGAGAGCCACGACAGATCCAAGTAATTGAGCAATCCAATACAAAACACTCCTACATAAGGTAATGTGGCCTCCCAGAAAGCAACCAAACGTAACAGCAGGGTTTACATGACCTCCAGATATGTTTGATGACACTGAAATCGCCACAAAAAGAGAAAATGCATGGGCTATCGCCGCAGCAATCATCACATTTCCTGGCGATGCTCCACCACTCATGGACGTATTGGCTGTAAAACATACCAATAATTCGTCAATTATTATCACATAGTTTATCTTCTATGTACTGATAGCATAAAAATTGTATAGCAACAAAAATTTACGCGAGAATCATACAAACAAGTTAATTAGACTTACTGAATGCAATAGAACATCCTTCACTAGTAAAAACAAAAATAAGCATGGAAATGAATTCAGCAAAGGCAGCTCTGAGGGTATCAGGATGGCTAGCCTCTTTTAAATTTCCATAAACGATTCTTGAAATCATCATTTTTAAATTTTTGGTGTAGAAATTAGAGTTTATGGATGAGCTGCTAGTGCTATGTCTTTGTAGCTCTTGTTGATTTTGTTCCTAACGACTAACAAAGCCACGCTTATATAGGGGACTAAGTAAGAGATGATGTTACTGGTATTGTTGACTATGAATTAGGTAGCCAACTACCATCGTTCGACACATGGGCAAATTGAGTGATAAAATATATTTATGCGCGCACACAAGAAGACTAGAATAAAATAAGGTGGTTGTCATGATTTTTTGTATATAATATTTATTGACTAAGAACAATTAACAAATTAAGATTAGTTTCTGAGAAAGTACACGCAATATTAGCAATTAAGCACGAGTTTCAACTTTCATGTCAACCCACGTGGAGGATGCGATTCATAAGTAACCTTAACTTAAACTCTTTATTTATATTAGCAATATATTAATTTAAAATCATTAACTTAAACTTTACAGTTATATTAAAAAAAATAGTACTCTCCGTCCTAAAAAGATTGTTCTAGTTTGATTTGGCACGAAATTTAAGAAATAAAAAAAAACTTTAGAAATATATGGTCCAAAACAAGTCTTAAATAATTATGGTTGTAAACTATTTTTAAATATAGAAATGTATCAATCTAATTAGGACAAACTTATATTATATTGACATCTTGTACAATGAATTTCATCCTACAAATTAATAGGTGTCAGAGAATAGTGAATGTGATATCTCTAAAGCAAACAAGTATATAACCACATTCATCCTTACTAATATTATATTGAAAAAAGCTCAAATATGTCATCGAACTATCGGAAATGACTTATTTATGCCACTCGTTAATAGTTTGACTCATTTATGTCATTGCCTTTACCAAAATGGTTCATCCATATCATTTTTTATTAACGCCGACGTTAATAAAAAAATAGTATTGTAAAATCAGCGCTAATGAAAAATGGCATGAATGAGTCATTTTGATAACGGCGATGGCATAAATGAGCCAAACGATTGACGAGTGGCATAAGTGAGCTATTTTGGATAGTTCGATGACATATTTGAGCTTTTCCCTATAATATATATGTGATAGATTATGGAAATAATCCTTGAATATTGTCATAATCTTTGTATATATTATAGATTAGGAATGTAAATTATTCTAATTTGGAAACAGTCTCTTGCAGAAATGTGAGGTAAGACTGCGTAAAATAGACCCTTGTGGTCTGACCCTTCCCCGGACCCCTCTCATTGCGGGAGCTTGGTGCACCGGACTGCCTTTTTTTAATACCATAATTGTAGCCTCGATATTAGTCTTGTAACATGTATATATTATGATATTCAAGGAATGAAAAGATCACTAAAAATATTTCCTTCATGATACCAAGAGCCAAAAATTAACCCTAACCCTAAAAATCTAAACCGGCCGCCACCCATACATTCGGAACACTAGTTCCGGCCGCTACCCATTTGTTTTTGAAACCCCACCTCCTCCTCCTCTTTTCTTGTTTCTCTTGAGTAACAATGGCCGAGCAAAACAAATTCCATCCCGTTCTTGCTCTAAATAATGCCAAGAACTTCATTATGATGATTCTTGAGATGGAAAAAGGGAAATATTCATCTTGGGCGGAATTATTCAAAAGTTATTGCTGCACATACCAAGTCATTGACCATATTCTTCCTCCAAAGCCTCAATTGGGTGTCATGGAAAAAGACAAGTTCACCACCATTGATATGGCTCTATGGTCTCGCTTGGATGCTATAGTCCTTCAATAGATTTACGGCACCATATCAAACGACCTTTTGCACACCATATTAGAATCGGATTCGACTGCTCAACAACCATGGAAGCGTTTGCAAAATATTTTTCAAGATAACAAGATTTCTCGTGCGGTCTATCTGGAAAATCAATTCACCAATGTCAAAATGGATGATTTTCCAAACGTCTTCACATATTGTCAAGAGTTAAAAATGCTTGCCGATCAACTATCCAACATTGGTGCACCGGTGATGAATCAAAGGTTAGTTCTCCAATTAATTACGTGTCTGAATGAACAATATGATGGTGTAGCTACGTTCATTAAACAAAGTAATTCGTTGCCACCATTTTATGAGGCTCATTCGAGATTGATTCTTGAAGAAACCTGGAAACTAAAACAGGCAGTGACGACAGAAAACAATTTTGGTACCGCCCACCTTTCCACCAATACTTATATCGATGATTTTGGCCCTCAAAATTCTGGTTCGGGTAGTGGTCCAAATCGCATCAACAATGGACAAAAATAGGGTCAAAATAACAATAAGAACAAAGGAAAAAATAATGGTGGTAGGGGGCGAGGCCGTGGTGGTGGACAACAGTCCAGTGGTGGCAGCAGTTGCGGGCACCAGGGGAAGAACCGGCCCCCTTGGAAGCCGCAACAGTACCAAGGCAGCACGCAGGAGGGGCAGTACCTACCGTAGGGAAGTGCGCCATAACAGTGGGTAGCCCCATCGTGCCTGTACCCCCAAGACACCGTGGGCCAGACCACCACCATCTAACCGACATTCGGGGGTACTTGGCAGCTTTCCACTTCAAGCATATGCAGCCCATGGACTATCTTCTTCGAGTTATGTTCCAACGGACATCGAGCAAGTCATGCACACTATAACTCTCAATGTTCCCGACGACACATAGTATATAGACGCGGGTGTGACCTCTCAAATGACGGCATCTCAAGGTACTCTCTCATCTTATTTTAATATGAGCAGTAACAAAATATTATGGTTGGCAGTGGACAAGAAATTTCAATTTGTGGTATTGGGCAATCAAATTTTCCTTCCCCCTTACCCAGATTTACATTTAAATAATATCCTACATGCATCCAAACTTATTAAAAACTTGATAAATGTGTGTCATTTCACCACTGACAACAATGTTTCTGTTGAGTTTGATCTATGGGTTTTCTATGAATGACATTCGGACGGGGATGCCACTATTGAGATGTGCTAGTACTGTGGATTTTTACTCCATCACTACTACCAACAACAAACGAGCCACCTCTCCATAAACTTTTGCTGCTCTTTCTCCTACTTTATGGCATAATCATTTGGGACACCCGGGAGCACATGTGTTTAACTCCCTTAGAAAAAATAAGTTTATTGATTGTAAATAATATTTGTGTTCTCCTGTTTGTCAGTCTTGCATTTTTGGAAAACATGTTAAATTACATTTCTCTTTATCTACTTCGAACACCAGTATGCCATTTGATATCATGCATAGTGTCTTATGAACATCTCCAGTTTTAAGTTCGGCAGGTCACAAGTATTACATGCTTATTTTAGATAATTACTCTAATTTTCTATGGACATTTTCCATTGGGAAAAAATCGCAGGTTCATACTATTTTTATGCGATTTAGTGCTTTCATCCAAACCCAATTTGAGAAGTCTATTAAGTGCTTCCAATGTGACAATGGGAGAGAATTCATAAATGACCAATTTAAGGATTTGTGTCTCAAAAATGGCATGGTATTTCGTCTCTATTGTCCACACACTTCTCCTCAAAATGGGAAATCCGAATGAAAAATACGAGCAATAAATAATTTAATTCGCACACTTCTTGCTCATTCGTCCATACCACCTCATTTTGGCATCATGCTGTTCAAATGACCACATACCTCTTAAACATTCTCCCTAGCAAGTTACTTTCAAACCTCTCACCCACACAAATTCTTTATCATAGGGTTCCTTTCTACACACATTTGAGGGTTTTCGGGTATTTATGTTATCTTCTCTTTCCTTCCACAACAATAAACAAACTTCAAGCTCGTTCTACTCCATGTGTATTTTTGGGATACCTACAAAATCATCGGGGCTATAAGTGTTATGATATGTCTAGTGGAATTTTTTTAATGTTTTGTCACATTATTTTCGATGAGTCCCAATTCTCGTTTGCCAACATACACACGTTTTTTCCGCCCTCGTATAATTTTTTGGACAATGGGCTACCTCCCATCTTGCAATATCATTTAAGCAATCAAAATGCTCAAGCCCAAATGAGGGAGCCCACTGCTCCATCTCTCTTGATCCAATTCCAAAGCCCAAATGCTCAGGCCCATTCGAGAGAGCCCACTGCTCCCTCTCCCATGGTCTAGTGGACTCCACATCCTTACCCGCATCCCAGCCCAACAACTCATCTTCGGCTGAGACTGGGCCCAATAATGGTCAGGCCGCGAACTCAACCCATACCAACTCGATAGTCCCACTGCCCCAACAGCCCAATTCGGGTCAGGCCCCAACCCGGTCCATCAAAACCTATAGCATACATGTGATTTTTCAGCCTAAGCGTTATTTTAATCTGACATCCCCTATACAACCATCTCCAATTCCCCATAACCCGTAAGCTGCCCTCGGACTCGAATTGGAAGGCCGCCATGTTAGATAAAATTGATGCTCTTATGAAAAAAAAGACATGGGAGTTGGTGTCCCGTCCTTCTAATGTAAACATAATTCGTTCCATGTGACTTTTTTTGTCATGAAAAGAAATCTGATGGTTCCTTTGAGAGGGACAAAGCTCGTCTTGTTGGTGATGGCAGGTTGGTGTGGATTATGATGAAACCTTTAGCCCAGTTGTTAAATTGGAGAATATCCAGACGAATCTCAGTTTGGCTCTGTCAAAATCATGGTCAATTCACCATTTGAATGTCAAAAATACATTTCTACACGGTCACCTCCAGGAAAAAAATTACATGCACTAACCTATGGGATTCCGACACTCTATCCATCTAGATTACATTTTCTTGTTGAAGAACTCTTTATATGATCTCAAACAAGCCCTCGAGCATGATATAACAGGTTTGCTGATTTTGTTTCAACACTGGCTTCTCGCATAGTAAATCAGATCATTCATTTATCAGAAAGGAAATGACAAGGCATACATTCTTCTCTAAGTTGATGACATCATCCTCACAACATCATCAGACTCTCTTCGCCAGTCTATTATGTCTCTCCTTGCATCTGAATTTACTATGAAGGATTTGGGTCATTTGAATTATTTTTTGGGCATTGCTGTGACTCAACATGCAGGTGGTATATTTCTTTTTCAAAAAAAATATGTTGAGTAAATCATTGACAAAGTCGGCATGTCATCATGTAAGCCGTCACCCACGTTGATTGATACAAAGGTTAAGTTGAGTAACGCTTCGGGGTCTCCATACGTAGATCCGACACATTACCACAGTTTAGCAGGGGTATTATAATATTTCACATTCACAAGACCTGATATATCATATGATGTTCAACAGGTATGTTTGCATATGTATGACCCAAATGAGGAACAAATAAATGCTCTCAAATGAATTCTGCGGTATATTCAGGGTACGTTTGATTTTGGCTTGCATCTTTATAAGTCAGCCATCTCTGGTCTCACTTCTTATATCGATGTTGATTGGGGGATGCCCGGATACCAGACGTTCCACCTCTGGTTATTGTGTTTTTCTTGGAGACAATTTGATCTCGTGGTCTTCAAAGCACCAACCCACGTTATCTCGGTCTAGTGCTGAAGTCGAATATAGATGGGTTGCAAATATTGTCTCTGAATCATGCCGGCTCCGTAATCTTCTATTGGAGCTTCATTTTCCGATCAAAAAGACCACCGTGGCTTATTGTGATAATGTGGGTGCGATATAACTGTCAGAGAACCCTGTACAACATCAACACACTAAACATATTGAGATGGATATCTTATTTGTTCGTGAAAAGGTTGCACGTGGATAAGTTCGTGTTCTCCATGTCCTGTCCAGATATCATATTGCCGATATATTCAAATAAGGACTTCCGCGTATACACTTTGATGATTTTAGGGACAGTCTCAGCGTACGAAGGCCTCCCGCTAAGACTGCGGGGGATTGATAGATTATGGAAATAATCCTTGATTATTGCCATAATCTATGCGTATATTATAGATTAGGAATGTAAATTATTCTGATTTAGATTACCATAATTGTAGCTTAGATATTAGTCTTGTAACATGTATATATTATGACATTCAAGGAATGAAAAGATCACGAAAAATATTTCCTTCATTATGTTCATTTTGAAGAAAATAATAACTGCAACAAGATGGTTCTTTGTATTTTTGGTATTAAAACTCACTGCTTACAATCTGATATAAGGAGGAATATATATACAACCAAAGGTGGAGTCATTAGGGAGTTGGCTACTGCTGGTAACGTAAGTTATCCTAGCAGAGTACAATTCTACCACTTTAGAGTTCTATAGGCTCTAAGATTAGTGAAAATTAAATCCTAATGGCTAAGCATGTTAGGTGTAGTGATAGAGAATAAATAAATTTTCTCTATATATCATGTAGTTATTATTCTAGTGTAATTAGGTAAAGTAGAGATCCTTATACAATTAGGTTTGTAATTGTAAACATCTATATATATATATTGCATAAATGAGAAGCCTCAAACCAAGGAGAATTACACTATTCTACATGGTATCAGAAGTCAAACCCTCCTTGCCCTAAAATTATACTCGGCCGCCACACCCCCCATCTCTTTTCTTATTTTCCGGCGGCACCCCCCCAAACCCTAAAAATATTCTGATATGTCACCCACCACTCCTTCATTGCTTCCGGCGGACACATGGTTTCTTCCGCTTCCTTCTCCTACACCCACGGCGTCGCACATCCTCCTCCTCCCCCTACTAACACCTTTCATCCGGTCTTTGCCGTAACGAATATCAAAATCTTTATCCCTATAGTTCTTGATCAAGAGGCTGGACAATACTCATCGTGGGTCAAATTATTTCAAACACATGCTTGTGCTTACAACGTCCTTGATCACATCAATGCCACCACCCCCGTCCACCCGACGTCGATAATCCAACGTGGACGCAACTCGATGCTATCATAAAACAATGGATATATGGAACCATATCCAAGGATCTACTTCATACTATTATGAAGACAGATGCCTCGGCTCACGGATTATGGACACGTCTAGAGGAAATCTTTCAAGACAACAAACATACACGTGCCGTCTATTTGGAGAAACAATTCACCAACACTCGTCTTAAGAACTTTGCCAACATGTCATACTATTGTAAACAACTAAAATTGGTTGCCGATCAATTTTCTAATATTGGCACTCAAATGTTTGAAACAAAGATGGTTTTACAACTTATCAATGGTTTGCCGAAAGGTGAGTACGATACACTTGAGATGATGATCCAACAAGTTGATCCCCTCCCTTGCTTTAATAAGGCTTGTATTATTGGTGGAGGAGACTAGACGAGCCAAACTGGACGAGCACACTCCACAGACATTGGCGGTTGTCGTAACGCCAACAACCAACACACCCGCCGGTCCTCCGCAACCTACGAATCACCAACCTCAATGTGGTGGCTGAGGACGCAGAAGGGGCCGCGGCCGCGGAAAGCTGGGCGGCGGCAAGGCCCACTTCTCCACATCCGAGCAGCAATCCTACGACCCCATGGCCTCTACCGATCTGAGTCAGGCTTACAACACTATGAATCACCAGCAGCCCGATGACGCATGGTACATGGATACATATGCCACATTACACCTCACCCGCGACTCTTGTAATCTCCCTCACATATTCAATTTGAACAATTCTCAATTTAATTTTGTCGGCAATAGAAATCGCATTCCAATTCAAGGCTATGTAACCACTCAAACATAATCACCTCACCCACCCTTTACCCTAAAAAATGTCCTATATGCTCCTAACATCCTTAATCTCTATTAGGAAGTTTGCTAGTGACAACTCCGTATCTATTGAGTTTGATCCTTTTGGTTTTTCTGTAAAGGACCTACGTACGGGGACAACTCTTCTAAGATGCAATAGTATGGGGGACCTATATCCTTTCTTATCCAATTCCGCTGCAAATGTCAATTCACTAACTTCTCTAGTTGTCATCTCTCCATCCACTTGGGACAATAGACTCAGGCACCTGGGAGCACCAAATTTTAATTTTCTTAGAAGTTAGAATTTCATTCAATGTAATAACGGCAAATTTAACCCCGCTTGCTACTCTTGTCCTTTAGGAAAACATGTTAGACTTTATTTTCAATCTTCATTAAGTGTAACATTTTCTCCTTTTGATATTATTCATGCAGATTTATGGACATCTCCCATTACTAGCAAACTGGGTCACAAATATTATTTGTTATTTTTATATGATTTCTCTCACTTTATTTAGGTGTATCCTCTAAAATATAAGTCCCAAGTTTACACAATCTTTCTTAAATTTCAAGAATATGTTAAAATCCAATTTGAAAAGACCATCAAAACTTTTCAATGTGATAACGGTCGTGAGTTTGACAACATTCCCTTTCATAAATTTTGTGTGGACCACGGCATGGTGTTTTGATTTTCCCCCCGATACCTCTCCTCAAAATGGTAAAGCCAAAAGAATCTTATGCACCATCAACAATAAGATCTGCACTATGCTCTTCCATGCTTTCATCCCCCATTCTTTTTGGGTGTACGCCTTACACATGGCGGCATACCTCCTTAATATATTACCAACACGAACACTTCAAAATAAAACTCCAATCGAAATTCTCTTCCGTCGAATTCCATCTTATGATCAGCTTCGGATTTTTGGTTGTCTATGCTACTCGAATCTTGCCTCCACAGTCCCTCACAAATTGGCACATTGAACTACCCCTTCTATTTTCTTAGGTTTCCCATCAAACCCCTTCGTCGACACACAAATGGTTCAAATATTCCCCCGTCATTCCACAAATGGATTAAAAAAACCATTTACCTTATATTTTAGTTTAAAAAAAGTTGTCATGAGGCTTTATAAAAATAAGTCTACCTTAATCTTGTCCAATTTGGACAATGTTTCATTTTCTAAGCTCTTCAAGAGCAAATCCTGCGTAATACCTGATTTGCTTTTTATCTTGCGCACTTTTCTATAGACCTTATTCGACTTTTTTCCTCTAGGAAAAGCCGCATAATTCATCCCAGTGACCAATGCAAACTCCCTCAGCCCAAAACAACATGACATATCATCAATCAAAAATCACCTCTCATGCTTGTTCTTTCGATTGATAATTTGCGGTAGAAGAAAAGAATGAACAAAGTTTCCATTAAATCTATACCAGTCTGAGGTCAGGTCCAAGAAGTGGCCAAAACAAGTTCTACAAAATAAATTTAAAAGTTTATGCTTTCGCAATAAAACATTAAAGTCAAACCAAGATTTCATACTAGACCTTACTAAAATCCTGGCTGGAAAATCAATGCCTTCCAAAACACATGAGTTCAATCCGAGCCTTTTCATCTTTTCTACGGCGATAGACTTGAACTTTTCAGGCACAGATACACGATCACTGTTTTCCTCCTCATCTTTCGGAGCCTCGCATTCGAGACATTCCTCTTCTCCAAGACTACAATTGGCTACTTCTTCTTCAGATTCAAATTCATCAATCTCCTTGAGAAACTTATCAAGAGACGAAGAGTCAGCCTCCTCTTCATCTCGTCTATGAATTAACTCATCTGGTTCATCTCATCTATTAATTAACTTATCTGGTTCTTCATCTCGTCTATTAATTCACTCATTTGATTCTTCATCTAGTCTATTAATTAACTTATCTGGTTCATCTCGTCTATTAATTAACTCATTTTCTTCTTCATCTCATCTATCAATTAACTCCTCTTGTTGTTTCTTTCGTCCATTAATGTTATCCTTTGGTTGTTTCTTTGCTCTATTAATTAACTTCTTTGGGACTTCAACTTCACCTACGTTGGGATCTAGGTCAATAACCTCGTTTCTTAACCTTTTTAAGATGAAGAAGGCATGTAGTAGACTCTCCAAAGTGATCCAGTTTGTCTTCTTGTCATCACCATGACTATAAACTCTAAAGAATCAACAAATAAAACACGCAAAACACAATGGAACTCAATAAAAAATAATCATGGCTTGGAAATGACTGTAAATCAGAATCAACAAATAATCAATATCAACTAATTAGAGCTCCATAATAATTGTAAACTCAGAACATCACAAAATAAGACATTAAAAATACCATTTTGAAAGAAATCAAAATAGGAAAAAATTATGGCTTCTAAAACTTGCAACTGTTCTTCAGCTGAAATCCTCAAATCTTGGCTCTAGAAATAGCTTTTTTGCTCCCAAAACTGCCTTTAGATGTGTTTTTGGAGACGGATGGAGTTGTGGGAGAAGGAGAAAGCTGAATGATCGTTGGAGTTGGAGGGAAAAGGAACGATGAAGAAAAGGGAAAGAAAAAAAGGTTGTTTTAAAAGTTTAGAAACTTAACCCATAAGTTTTTAAAAATAGACAAAGACCCCTACATGTTTACTAATCACCTCATAAGTAATTCTGCATCCAAAATAAATGAAAAAGAAAAGCGGAGTTGCCACTTACAAAAAAACATTTGGGTTCCTGCCAACTTAATTTCATGAAAGAAGATGAACGACATCAATAGTACGTGTGTCAATACATGTGTGTCAATATATATAACAATATTAGCCAGATAAAAAAAAGGTGACTTAGAATAATTTTAAAAAAAAGTTAGTATAAAAAAGGTAAGCTTCTGAGAAACACAAAAGGAATTGGAGCACCTTGTCCTTATTAGCTAACACGATTAACAACCTTTAGTAGGGTTTAACAAGTACTAGGCTTAACAAACTTTTTTAACTTTACATTTGCATTAATACACTATTTTTCAGACGCTTTTGTAGGGTTTAACAATTACTACAACTTTACAACTTACATGTTATCCTGCTGAGGTATTTAATTACAACCCTTGAGAGACTCAAAGTCATGATGTTTACTAACGTTAGAAGAGTATAAACTAATAAATATAATCAAGTCATGAATTTTTTCGTCGCCTGTTAGTTTCTATAGCTATAGAGTTATAATGCTTATAACGTTTTTTTTTAAACTTCAATCAGATATTCTTTCAAATACTCTTTTTCAACTACTTCCGTAGAGAGTTGCTCGTGAGAGCCAATGAAGATGGTGTCATAGACCAAAGCAGCAATGGCAGCACCTACGAATGGACCGAGCCAGTATATCCAATGGCTTTTCCATGTCCAGCTATCCAGGGCTTGACCAAATGCCATAGCAGGGTTCATTTCTGCGCCATAAAAGCAACCACCACCAGACAAGACGTTGGCACCAACAAGGAAACCAATTACAATTGGGGCAATACTTTCCATGTTACCCCTCTTGGGATCAATTGTAGTTGCATAAACTGTATAAACAAGGCCAAAGGTCATCACTATCTCGAAAATAATTGCATTCCATGGTGTTGCCCCAGCTTTGAGAGCGTATGATGTTGTGTCCTGCACCATTTATGAATTTCATTAGTTAATATAAATATATGAAAGCTTCTTGATAGAAGAAAGGCAGTATATAACTTCATAGTGAATGATTTTAATATCTATATTTTTCTTAATTTATCTATAACTAAGTGACTCTTTTCGTAATATGGCGAGTCCAATGATTTGTGATTTGACAGTAAGGAGACTCATTGACAACTAGGCGTAGTTTGAATTTAAAATTATTGTGTTAAGGTTCTGATTTCCTTGAAATAATGAGTAAAAACTTAATATTCATGTAAATATTTTTTTGAACATATTTCACATGCATATCTATGTGATAAGTAGAAAATGCAGGTTCAATATTTGATGCCATATTTTAGACCTATAGGTTGCCCTTGTCGATAATTTTATTGCTTGTTTTGGTTAAACTAATTAACATGAATTCTTTTTTTTAAACACCTCTCAACATAGTTTCTATTTGATTGGTGTATCAAAGTAATTTTCCTCAACGTATGGATGAGTTATGAGTATATTATGAGTTACTAGAAAAGTTCATGGAGAGGGGAGTGGCATTACGTACCGAACCACTAGTAGCGAATTTGAGAAGGGAGAGAGCCACGACAGATCCAAGTAATTGAGCAATCCAATACAAAACACTCCTACATAAGGTAATGTGGCCTCCCAGAAAGCAACCAAACGTAACAAACGGGGTTTACATGACCTCCAGATATGTTTGATGACACTGAAATCGCCACAAAAAGAGAAAATGCATGGGCTATCGCCGCAGCAATCATCACATTTCCTGGCGATGCTCCACCACTCATGGACGTATTGGCTGTAAAACATACCAATAATTCGTCAATTATTATCACATAGTTTATCTTCTATGTACTGATAGCATAAAAATTGTATAGCAACAAAAATTTACGCGAGAATCATACAAACAAGTTAATTAGACTTACTGAATGCAATAGAACATCCTTCACTAGTAAAAACAAAAATAAGCATGGAAATGAATTCAGCAAAGGCAGCTCTGAGGGTATCAGGATGGCTAGCCTCTTTTAAATTTCCATAAACGATTCTTGAAATCATCATTTTTAAATTTTTGGTGTAGAAATTAGAGTTTATGGATGAGCTGCTAGTGCTATGTCTTTGTAGCTCTTGTTGATTTTGTTCCTAAGGACTAACAAAGCCACGCTTATATAGGGGACTAAGTAAGAGATGATGTTAATGGTATTGTTGACTATGAATTAGGTATTCAACTACCATCGTTCGACACATGGGCAAATTGAGCGATAAAATATATTTATGCGCGCACACATGAAGACTAGAATAAAATAAGATGGTTGTCATGATTTTTTTGTATAAGAACAATTAACAAATTAAGATTAGTTTCTGAGAAAGTACACGCAATAATTAAGGAGAATTCTCCTTACAGTTGAAACTGAAAGCACTTAAGCACGAGTTTCAACTTTCAAGTTAACCCACGTGATATGTATATATTGAGAGGATGCGATTCATAAGTAACCTTAACTTAAACTCTTTATTTATATTAGCAATATATTAATTTAAAATTATTAACTTAAACTTTACGGTTATATTAAAAAAAATAGTACTCTCTCCGTCCCAAAAAGATTGTCCTGGCACGAAATTTAAAAAATAAATAAAAACTTTTGAAATGTGTGGTCCAAAACAAGTCTTAAATATTTATGGCTGTAAAACATTTCATATAGTTAAATTATTTTTAAATAGAAAAATGTGTCAATCTTATTGGGACAAACTAATATTATATTGACATCTTGTACCATGAATTTCATCCTACAAATTAAGTATATAACCATATTCATCCTTACTAATATTATATTGGAAAAAAGCTCAAATATGCTATCGAACTATTGGAAATGGCTTATTTATGCCGCTCGTTAATAGTTTGACTCATTTATATCATTGCCTTTACCAAAATGATTCATCCATATCATTTTTTTTTAACGCCGACATTAATAAAAAAATAGTATTGTAAAATCAACGTTAATGAAAAATGGCATGAATGAGTCATTTTGGTAACGGCGGTGGCATAAATAAGCCAAACTATTGACGAGTGGCATAAGTGATCAATTTTGGATAGTTCGATGACATATTTGAGTTTTTCCCTATAATATTTATGTGATAGATTATGGAAATAATCCTTGATTATTGTCATAATCTTTGTATGTATTATAGATTAGGAATGTAAATTATTCTGATTTGGAAACAGTCTCTTGCAGAAATGTGAGGTAAGGCTGCGTACAGTAGACCCTTGTGGACCGAACCTTCCCCGGACCCCTCGCATAGCGGGAGCTTAATGCACCGGGCTGCCCTTTTCCCCCCATAATTGTAGCCTAGATATTAGTCTTGTAACATGTATATATTAAGCTATTCAAGGAATGAAAAGATCACGGAAAATATTTCCTTCTTAATATCAAGAGCCAAAAATTAACACTAACCCTAAAAACCTAAACCGGTCACCACCCATATATTCGGAACACTAGTTACGGCCGCCACCCATTTTTTTTGAAACCCTACCTCCTCCTCCTCTTTTCTTGTTTCTCTTGAGTAACAATGGCCGAGCAAAACAAATTTCATCCCGTTCTTGCTGTAAATAACGTCAAGAACTTCATTCTGGTGATTCTTGAGATGGAAAAAAGGGAAATATTCATCTTGGGCGGAGTTATTCAAAATTTATAGCTGCACATACCAAGTCATTGACCATATTTTTCCTCAAAAGCCTCAATCGGGTGTCATTGAAAAAGACAAGTCCACCACCATTGATATGGCTCTATGGTCTCGCTTGAATGCTATAGTCCTTCATTAGATTTACGGCACCATATCAAATGACCTTTTGCACACCATATTAGAACCGGATTCGACGGCGCAACAAGCATGAAAGCGTTTGCAAAATATTTTTCAAGATAACAAGATTTCTCATGCGGTTTATCTAGAAAATCAATTCACCAATGTCAAAATGGATGATTTTCCAAGCGTCTTCACATATTGTCAAGAGTTAAAAATGCTTGCCAATCAACTATCCAACGTTGGTGCACCGGTGATGAATCAAAGGTTAGTTCTCCAATTAATTACGGGTCTGAATGAACAATATGATGGTGTTGCTACGTTCATTAAACAAAGTAATTCGTTGCCACCATTTTATGAGGCTCATTCGAGATTGATTCTTGAAGAAACCCTAAAACTAAAACAGGAAGCGATGATAGAAAACAATTCTGGCACCGCCCTCATTTCCACCAATACTTATACCAATGATTTTGGCCCTCAAAATTCTGGTTCGGGCAGTGGTCCAAATCACAGCAACAATGGACCAAAATAGCGTCAAAATAACAACAATAACAAAGCAAAAAATAATGGTGGAAGGGGGCGAGACAGTGGTAGCGGACAACAGTCTAGTGGTGGCAGTAGTCGCGGGCACCAAGGGAAGAACCGCCCCCTTGGAAGCCGCAGCAGTACCAAGGCAGCGCGCAGTGAGAGCAGTACCCACCGTGGGGTAAGATGCCATAACAGTGGGCAACCCCATCATGCTCGTACCTTACGACACCGTGGGCTAGACCACCACCATCCAACCGACATTTCGGGGTACTTGACAGTTGTCCACTTCAAGCATATGCAGTCCATGGACCATCTTCTTCGAGTTATGTTCTAACGGACATCGAGCAAGCCATGCACACGATAACTCTCAATGTTCCCGATGACACATAGTACATAGACGCGGGCGTGACCTCTCACATGACGGCATCTCAAGGTACTCTCTCGTCTTATTTTAATATGTGCAATAATAAAATATTATGGTTGGCAGTGGACAAGAAATTCCAATTTGTGGTATTGGGCAATCAAATCTTCCCTCCCTCTTACCCACCATGGAGCCACAACGCCACCTTGAAACCCTAGCCAGTGTCGCGACGCCCTATCATAGGGTCGCGGCGCCGACATCCTGACAAACGTTTCTGTGTTGATTTTCAAAAAATCATTCAACCACTAAATCCAATTTAGGGATCAATGACAAGTCCTTAATCACCACCCACCATTATCAATAACGCCCATTCGATCATCATCCATTTTTACTCGTTCTTAGCCGTGCACCGTGCAATGAGCCGGACAACGCACTTTGGCTTAGTTCTAGTCAGATTGGAATGACTTCCTCGAGTTAGCGTAAGAGATAATTTAGGGTAATATCAAAAGGTCAACATTTGATCTTGTTATTGATAGTGTTTCTTCGGATAGGGACGAAAGAAGAAGGCGAGGATCAATTGATCTTGTTGAATTCAAAGAGCGTAGGCGGGGTTCGGTTTGGAGGTTGCGGGATCGTCACTAGTAAGTTGTGATGGCGACACGGGTAAGCTTCATCAACATAACCGTGAATATTTTGACCCCGAAGAAAGGGCAACAATTGAGCGCGCCAGAACAAATAGTTTGTGGTTGTTAGTTTAATCGAGATGAAGTAATGAGTGTGGTTAAGTGTTGTGGGTAAAGAAGTAAAAGATGAAGCGAGAATGAGAGGAGGTGTTCGAGTTCGTCATCGCTCCGATACCATATCAAAATATAAAGAACGAGAGGCTTGAGACAGAGACTTCACAAACTATTTTTTTCCTTTTTATCTTTGTACAAGCATGAACACTACATATATGCACATGCACGTGAGATGCGGCTATCATAGTCTACACATGACTTAAAAATTGTAGTTATATTAGAATACAATAGAAGAATTACTATCATTGTCTATCCCTTCTCCTTAGATTTCTCACGTGAACTTGACATAGTCGGATATACTTCAGTAGAGGGGAAGTGTGAAAATACTATAGATCCTCCCAGATGGGTGAAAAAAATTAATTAATCATATGTGTGTGCAAAATGCAATAACATATTTATTTTAGAGTTTGAGTTTACCAATTATTTTACTCTATCATTGCATAATATAAAATGGGACCAGTTTACAAGACAGATCATTGAGTGTCTAGACCGTAGATTCATGAAGTGGATCAATAAGATTGATCGTCGAAAAACTAAACAAATTAAATTGGTACAGAATAAAAAATAAAAAGGAGGAACAATATCAAATACTGGAATCCGAATATACAATAAAATAAAATACTGACATCTTTTTTTTCTACTATTAGAAAATAAAAAATCAGGGTCAAAATCATTAAAAAAGATACAATAGGGTGCAAATTACAAAATAGCAGGTACATTATGGGTGCAAAATACAATGAACTCGATTTGTATTACGTGCATAAGATTTGTAGACCATACTCTAATAATACATGTTTTACGAAAATATATTCCTCTTGTGTGTGCTATGTTTTATCTCTTCCTGCGAACACATTATTTGAAAAGTGATTGAATGTGTTTCCCTAGTTTAATATTAATTATAATTGAAAATAAAGACTGGTACGGACTCGCAAAGTGCTTTACAATGAAAAAAGGATGCGACCTGATTTTCTATTTTGGAATCTAAAGCTGGCTATTGATTTCGTCTGATTTTTTATTTTTTTATACCTGATGAGTGTCACGATTGCAGAAGACAATTTGCTATTGAGGAACTAATGCCATGCCAATGTTGGAATCGAAATAATAAGGACGGCATACAGAAGTTAATAATTATAAATCTTAAAACATAATAAATCAGACAGTAAAAAGGTATACTAAAATATGCATAATAAACATAGCCAATTGGCCTAATATGACAAAACTAGTTAAAAGACATAAAAACTATTGAGAGAAAATTTTCCTAAAAACAAGACACTTTAAACAACTACATTGTAAATATTTTTCTCGGTGTGGTGTATTTGAGGCTACGAGGTCTTCAATTTATAAATGTCCAAAACTTTGTCTTTTTTTCAAGAGAAAAGTAAAACTCTAATATGGTAAGAAAAATCAGGGCAAAAACCTTAATAAATCTTCCCATTTTGGCCTGACTTTGGACAAAATTTGATTACCCTTTTTTATATCCATGATATTTATCACTGCTGCTTGATATGTTTAAAAATGAAGCCCTGATGAGTTAAAAGTAATGGAGCCCTTTCGGGTTAAAGGTATTGGAGCCCTTGCGGATTAAAAATGAGCCATTTGCAGGGTTAAAGCTAAGCCCCTTGCAGGTAAAAAATGAGCTATTTGCGGGGTTATAAATGACTATGATTTTTAAAGATATTGCAGTAGGATTGTTGAAAATATCATTGAAACTTTCTTCTCCACATGTAGTAGCTCAGATTTTCTCTATTATTTGATAAAAATCTTCATTATTGTCAATAGGTTGCAACTTGATATGAATTTGTCTTCAACCTCGTTGAACCACTGACTCTAATACCATTTGTTGGGATCGAAATAATTAGAGCATCATGCGGAAGCTAACAATTGCATGTCTTGAACACGATAAATCAGACAATAAAAAGGTATACTAAAATATGTATAATAAACTTAATATGATTTGATCAATTGGCCAACATATGACAAAACTAATTAAAATGCATAAAATTATTGAGAGAAAATCTCTCCCTAGACAAGACTCTTTATACGACTACATTGTGGATATTTTTCTTGGTGTGTTGTAGTTGAAGGAGTGAAATGTTCAATTTATAGATGTCCAAAATGTTTCCTCCAAGACAAGAAATAACCAAATATGGAAGAGAATTATATTTTCCTTTAAAAAAAGTAAAAGTAATTATGATAATAGTTTGACTTTCCTTCAAAAGAAAAATAAAACTCTAATATGATAAGAAAATCAGGGCAAAAGCCCTAACAACCAAAGCTTTGCTATCGCAATATTATCTTCGTGATTGCAGACTCTAGGCTTAAGTTAGAGTTTCTCTTTCGCGGCCCATGCTCACGTGATCACAAGAGGTCAACGTATGTAGACAAGTTTCACCTTCGCGGTCTTATTCTTTGCAATAACAAATCCCGATATCCCATATGTTCGTGATCACATGCCTCATCACCGCAATTGCAATGCACCTAAAATAGATAAAGCAGCATAATTTCTTAACTTCCAACTTGTCTGAAATACCCCCGAGCGTCATAGATTTTATCCCAAATCATATCAAATGAGAGCTCGGTTGTAACAATATCACTTGTTGAATAGCGGCTAGCTCAATAATAGTTATTGAGCTTAAAATAATATTTTAATGATTTGACAAATAATATATGTAGAAGACAATCAAGTACATGCCAGATATAAGGAAGGCGTTGGAGAATCGAAAATCTAAACAGATCTCCAAAAGATTCAATGAAGCAGTCATATTAAAAAGGAACTTCTCAAAGAAACTGATCATTTCATGTAATTATGGAGATTGTCAAAGAGTTATTTCATGCCGACTAGGAGAATTAGAATATTCATTCCGATTCAATGAAAGGTAGGATTTCAATTTATAAAAATATTACCATAAATACAATACATGAAATTAGCATTGAAGTAGGTTAAGGAGAAGTCAATGTGAATATAAGGAAGGAAGGAAGATTCAAATCAAACAAGGATTGATTTTCGGGTACAATTAGAAAATCAATTCTTGATTGGATTGAACAAGACAAGACGACAACAACTTTTGTAGAAACACAACATGAACAAACTTTGGAGCTAAATCACAATAAACGATACAATTTCAACGTGAGACATCTAGAGTGAACGAAGTCAACACCTGAGTCTCTCGAAGAACCAACAAAGAATCTGAGCTTTTGAAGATTTAAATTTCAATTTTTTTGTATTAGTTAGCTTCAAATATAATTGCGGGTTCCATCTATTTATCTTTGTTAGAATTTTGTAATAGGTGTTCGCTGGTATAAAGTGGTAAGGGACTTTTTTTATTGGGTAGAGTCATGGAAGTATTAAAAATTAAGAGGGTAGAGGTGGGACTATGTGGAATAGTTTCTTAGGTCATTGTAACCTTAAATTGCTCGTGTTTAGTGAAATTTGAGAAAGTCCTAGATGAGGTAGGCCATGATTTTTTCCTCCCTTGAGAAAGGAGCTTCACGAAAAATTTCTTGTATTGATTTACTTATTCCGCAAATTACCTTTTTTATGTAGTTGCTCAAAAAATCTAGTTATTTGGGTGCTTAAATAGTAGCTTCATCCTAGCATCACTGCAGCTATAAATCCGTCGTTTCTCATCATGATAATTTACATAAATAAAAAAATAAAAAAGTAACGGGTGGATATTAAACATATCCACGCTTGTAAATAGTTTATTTTTTAATGTAACGTGTGACAAATCCCTTTTTCATTTTGTCATTAGTGATATGCTTTTATAATCATAAAAATAACATAAGACGACAACTTCTAAAAGATATAACAGGTGACAACTTATCACGTCGATTTACCCGTTGCAGATTTTGCATTCCCCATCAGTGAACTGCCAAATATTGTTTGTCACGAATGACTTTTTCAAAAGGGTTGTCGGATGCCGTTTATGTGTCATATTTATCACTGACTATTGGTGATGATATTCTACTTAGTACAGGTACCATCTTTGCTTTCACCACGATATTTAAGCATTTTGACGATTGTTTTCCTCCGTCAAATATGACATTTTGTAGGGTTTAACAAGTACTACAACTTTACAACTTACATGTTATCCTGCTGAGGTATTTAATTACAACCCTTGAGAGACTCAAAGTCATGATGTTTACTAACGTTAGAAGAGTATAAACTAATAAATATAATGAAGTCATGAATTTTTTCGTCGCCTGTTAGTTTCTATAGCTATAGAGTTATAATGCTTATAACGTTTTTTTAAACTTCAATCAGATATTGTTTCAAATACTCTTTTTCAACTACTTCCGTAGAGAGTTGCTCGTGAGAGCCAATGAAGATGGTGTCATAGACCAAAGCAGCAATGGCAGCACCTACGAATGGACCGAGCCAGTATATCCAGTGGCTTTTCCATGTCCAGCTATCCATGGCTTGACCAAATGCCATAGCAGGGTTCATTTCTGCGCCATAAAAGCAACCACCACCAGACAAGACGTTGGCACCAACAAGGAAACCAATTACAATTGGGGCAATACTTTCCATGTTACCCCTCTTGGGATCAATTGTAGTTGCATAAACTGTATAAACAAGGCCAAAGGTCATCACTATCTCGAAAATAATTGCATTCCATGGTGTTGCCCCAGCTTTGAGAGCGTATGATGATGTGTCCTGCACCATTTATGAATTTCATTAGTTAATATAAATATATGAAAGCTTCTTGATAGAAGAAAGGCAGTATATAACTTCATAGTGAATGATTTTAATATCTATATTTTTCTTAATATATCTATAACTAAGTGACTCTTTTCGTAATATGGCGAGTCCAATGAGAAGGGAGAGGGGAGTGGCATTACGTACCGAACCACTAGTAGCGAATTTGAGAAGGGAGAGAGCCACGACAGATCCAAGTAATTGAGCAATCCAATACAAAACACTCCTACATAAGGTAATGTGGCCTCCCAGAAAGCAACCAAACGTAACAGCAGGGTTTACATGACCTCCAGATATGTTTGATGACACTGAAATCGCCACAAAAAGAGAAAATGCATGGGCTATCGCCGCAGCAATCATCACATTTCCTGGCGCTGCTCCACCACTCATGGACGTATTGGCTGTAAAACATACCAATAATTCGTCAATTATTATCACATAGTTTATCTTCTATGTACTGATAGCATAAAAATTGTATAGCAACAAAAATTTACGCGAGAATCATACAAACAAGTTAATTAGACTTACTGAATGCAATAGAACATCCTTCACTAGTAAAAACAAAAATAAGCATGGAAATGAATTCAGCAAAGGCAGCTCTGAGGGTATCAGGATGGCTAGCCTCTTTTAAATTTCCATAAACGATTCTTGAAATCATCATTTTTAAATTTTTGGTGTAGAAATTAGAGTTTATGGATGAGCTGCTAGTGCTATGTCTTTGTAGCTCTTGTTGATTTTGTTCCTAAGGACTAACAAGGCCACGCTTATATAGGGGACTAAGTAAGAGATGATGTTACTGGTATTGTTGACTATGAGGTAGATTCAACAATTGAATTAGGTAGACAACTACCATCGTTTGACACATGGGCAAATTGAGCGATAAAATATATTTATGCGCGCACACATGAAGACTAGAATAAAATAAGGTGGTTGTCATGATTTTTTGTATATAGTATTTATTGACTAAGAACAATTAACAAATTAAGATTAGTTTCTGAGAAAGTACACGCAATAATTAAGCACGAATTTCAACTTTCATGTCAACCCACGTGGAGGATGCGATTCATAAGTAACCTTAACTTAAACTCTTTATTTATATTAGCAATATATTAATTTAAAATCATTAACTTAAACTTTACAGTTATATTAAAAAAAATAGTACTCTCTCCGTCCTAAAAAGATTGTTCTAGAATGACTTATTTATGTTCTAAAAAATAATACTCTCTCCGCCTAATATTATATTGGAAAAAAGCTCAAATATGTCATCGAACTATCGAAAATGACTTATTTATGCCGCTTGTTAATAGTTTGACTAATTTATGTCATTGCCTTTACCAAAATGGTTCATCCATATCATTTTTTATTAGCGCCGACGTTAATGAGAAAATAGTATTTTAAAATCAGCGTTAATGAAAAATGGCATGAATGAGTCATTTTGGTAACGACGGTGGCATAAATGAGCCAAACTATTGACGAGTGGCATAGGTGAGCAATTTTGGATAGTTCGACGACATATTTGAGCTTTTCCCTATAATATTTATGTGATAGATTATGAAAATAATCCTTGATTATTGTCATAATCTTTTATATATTATAGATTAGGAATGTAAATTATTCTGATTTGAAAATAGTCTCTTGTAGAAATGTGAGGTAAGGCTGCGTACAATAGACCCTTGTGGTCCGACCCTTCCCCGGACCCCTCTCATAGCGGGAGCTTAGTGCACCGGGCTGCCCTTTTTTATTTTACCATAATTGTAGCCTAGATATTAGTCTTGTAGCATGTATATATTATGATATTCAAGGAATGAAAAGATCACGAAAAATATTTCCTTCATGATATCAAGAGCCAAAAATTAACCCTAACCCTAAAAACCTAAACCGGCCGCCACCCATACATTCGGAACACTAGTTCCGACCGCCACCCATTTGTTTTTTGAAACCCTACCTCATTCTGCTCTTTTCTTGTTTCTCTTGAGTAATAATGGTCGAGCAAAACAAATTCCATCCCATTTTTGCTCTAAATAACGCCAAGAACTTCATTCTGATGATTCCTGAGATGGAAAAGGGGAATATTCATCTTGGGCGGAATTGTTCAAAATTTATTGTTGCTCATACCAAGTCATTGACCATATTCTTCCTCCAAAGCCTCAATCGGGTGTCATGGAAAAATACAAGTCCACCACCATTGATATGGCTCTATGGTCTCGCTTGGATGCTATAGTCCTTCAATAGATTTACGGCACCTTATCAAACGACCTTTTGCACACCATATTAGAACCAGATTCGACGGCGCAACAAGCATGGAAGCGTTTGCAAAATATTTTTCAAGATAACAAGATTTCTCGTGTGGTTTATCTGGAAAATCAATTCACCAATGTCAAAATGGATGATTTTCCAAACGTCTTCACATATTGTCAAGAGTTAAAAATGCTTGCCGATCAACTATCCAACATTGGTGCACCGGTGATGAATCAAAGGTTAGTTCTCCAATTAATTACGGGTCTGAATGAACAATATGATGGTGTAGCTACGTTCGTTCAACAAAAAAATAGTACTCTCTCCGTCCTAAAAAGATTGTCCTAGTTTGATTTGGCACGAAATTTAAGAAATAAAGAAAAACTTTTGAAATGTGTGGTCCAAAACAAGTCTTAAATATTTATGGTTGTAAATCATTTCATAAATTTAAATTATTTTTAAATATAGAAATGTGTCAATCTTATTGGGACAGACTAATAAGAAAAGTAGTACAATAAAAAGTAATATTTTTAAAGAACTAAAATCTCGAATCAGGCCATAAGCTTTAAACCCACAACCCTCTTCCCTATACCAACTCCCCCCCCCCCCCCCCAATTTTAAAGGAGAAGTTAAGGTCATTCGCTAATAAGTCCATTCCTTTAATTTGTCTATGATACAGGTTTGATTCCGAAAATACAGCTCAATGCTATTTTTATTTAGTTTTTTTTTGTTTTACTACACCTTTACACAAACTATAGTAGAACTCTAAAATTAAATTCACGAAGGAAAGGGACATGCAACCTTAGCTCCTCAAAAAAGTTCAAATGGCAAAGACCATCTTGACATCTTGTACAGTGAATTTCATCCTACAAATTAGTAGGTGTTAGAGAATAATGAATGTGATATCTCTAAAGCAATTAAGTGTATAACCACATTCATCCTTACTAATATTATATTGGAAAAAAACTCAAATATATCATCGAACTATCGAAAATGGCTTATTTATGCCACTCGTTAATAGTTTGACTCATTTATGTCATTGTCTTTACCAAAATGATTCATCCATATCATTTTTTTAACGCTGACGTTAATGAAAAAATAGTATTGATAAATCAACGTTAATGAAAAATGGCGTGAATGAGTCCTTTTGGTAACGACGGTGACATAAATGAGCCAAACTATTGGCGAGTGGCATAAGTGAGCAATTTTGGATTGTTCGATGACATATTTGAGCTTTTTCCTATTATATGTATGTTCATTTTGAAGAAAATAATAACTGAAGCAAGATCGTTCTTTGTATTTTTTGGTATTAAAACTCACTGCTTACAATCTGATATAAGGAGGAATATATATACAACCAAAGGTGGAGTCATTAGGGAGTTGGCTACTGCTGGTAACGTAAGTTATCCTAGCAGAGTACAATTCTACCACTTTAGAGTTCTATAGGCTCTAAGATTAGTGAAAATTAAATCCTAATGGCTAAGCATGTTAGGTGTAGTGATAGAGAATAAATAAATTTTCTCTATATATCATGTAGTTATTATTCTAGTGTAATTAGGTAAAGTAGAGATCCTTATACAATTAGGTTTGTAATTGTAAACATCTATATATATATATTGCATAAATGAGAAGCCTCAAACCAAGGAGAATTACATTATTCTACATGGTATCAGAAGTCAAACCCTCCTTGCCCTAAAATTATACTCGGCCGCCACACCCCATCTCTTTTCTTATTTTCCGGCGGCACCCCCCCAAACCCTAAAAATATTCTGATGTCACCCACCACTCCTTCATTGCTTCCGGCGGACACATGGTTTCTTCCGCTTCCTTCTCCTGCACCCACGGCGTCGCACATCCTCCTCCTCCCCCTACTAACACCTTTCATATGGTCTTTGCCGTAACGAATATCAAAATCTTTATCCCTATAGTTCTTGATCAAGAGGCTGGACAATACTCATCGTGGGTCAAATTATTTCAAACACATGCTTGTGCTTACAACGTCCTTGATCACATCAATGCCACCACCCCCGTCCACCCGACGTCGATAATCCAACGTGGACGCAACTCGATGCTATCATAAAACAATGGATATATGGAACCATATCCAAGGATCTACTTCATACTATTATGAAGACAGGTGCCTCGGCTCACGAATTATGGACACGTCTAGAGGAAATCTTTCAAGACAACAAACATACACGTGCCGTCTATTTGGAGAAACAATTCACCAACACTCGTCTTAAGAACTTTGCCAACATGTCATACTATTGTAAACAACTAAAATTGGTTGCCGATCAATTTTCTAATATTGGCACTCAAATGTTTGAAACAAAGATGGTTTTACAACTTATCAATGGTTTGCCGAAAGGTGAGTACGATACACTTGAGACGATGATCCAACAAGTTGATCCCCTCCCTTGCTTTAATAAGGCTTGTATTATTGGTGGAAGAGACTAGACGAGCCAAACTGGACAAGCACACTCCACAGACATTGGCGGTTGTCGTAACGCCAACAACCAACACACCCGCCGGTCCTCCGCAACCTATGAATCACCAACCTCAATGTGGTGGCTGAGGACGCAGAAGGGGCCGCGGCCGCGGAAAGCTGGGCGGCGGCAAGGCCCACTTCTCCACATCCGAGCAGCAATCCTACGACCCCATGACCTCTACCGATCTGAGTCAGGCTTACAACACTATGAATCACCAGCAGCCCGATGACGCATGGTACATGGATATTTATGCCACATTACACCTCACCCGCGACTCTTGTAATCTCCCTCACATATTCAATTTGAACAATTCTCAATTTAATTTTATCGGCAATGGAAATCGCATTCCAATTCAAGGCTATGTAACCACTCAAACATAATCACCTCACCCACCCTTTACCCTAAAAAATGTCCTATATGCTCCTAACATCCTTAATCTCTATTAGGAAGTTTGCTAGTGACAACTCCGTATCTATTGAGTTTGATCCTTTTGGTTTTTCTGTAAAGGACCTACGTACGGGGACAACTCTTCTAAGATGCAATAGTATGGGGGACCTATATCCTTTCTTATCCAATTCCGTTGCAAGTGTCAATTCACTAACTTCTCTAGTTGTCATCTCTCCATCCACTTGGGACAATAGACTCAGGCACCTGGGAGCACCAAATTTTAATTTTCTTAGAAGTTAGAATTTCATTCAATGTAATAACGGCAAATTTAACCCCGCTTGCTACTCTTGTCCTTTAGGAAAACATGTTAGACTTTATTTTCAATCTTCATTAAGTGTAACATTTTCTCCTTTTGATATTATTCATGCAGATTTATGGACATCTCCCATTACTAGCAAACTGGGTCACAAATATTATTTGTTATTTTTATATGATTTCTCTCACTTTATTTAGGTGTATCCTCTAAAATATAAGTCCCAAGTTTATACAATCTTTCTTAAATTTCAAGAATATGTTAAAATCCAATTTGAAAAGACCATCAAAACTTTTCAATGTGATAACGGTTCGTGAGTTTGACAACATTCCCTTTCATAAATTTTGTGTGGACCACGGCATGGTGTTTTGATTTTCCCCCCGATACCTCTCCTCAAAATGGTAAAGCCAAAAGAATCTTATGCACCATCAACAATAAGATCTGCACTATGCTCTTCCATGCTTTCATCCCCCATTCTTTTTGGGTGTACGCCTTACACATGGTGGCATACCTCCTTAATATATTACCAACACGAACACTTCAAAATAAAACTCCAATCGAAATTCTCTTCCGTCGAATTCCATCTTATGATCAGCTTCGGATTTTTGGTTGTCTATGCTACTCGAATCTTGCCTCCACAGTCCCTCACAAATTGGCACATTGAACTACCCCTTCTATTTTCTTAGGTTTCCCATCAAACCATAGGGGGTACTTATGATATGATTTGTCCATAAATAAAATCCTAGTCTATCGCCATGTCACATTCGAGGAGAACATTTTCACATTTGCAAACATCTAAAAAATTTAAGTCCTTGATTACGGCTTCCTTGATGATCCAGACACGTCCTCTCTCATTAGAAATGCCACCCATCCCATCCCGTCACTACCCCAACCCACTACCCCACCGTCGACTACCCCCCAGCCTTCCACGACTACCCCCATCCCGTTACTGCCCTAGCCCACTGCCCCACCATCGACTACCCCTCATTACCCGTCGACTTCCCCCCACCCCATCGATCACCCACCGTAATCAGTCACTGCCACACCCTCAATCAGTCATAGAAAATACCGTGTCCCAAACCACCCCACTGCCCGTGACCCAAACAGTCCCGCTTCTGACCAACCATATGGAAACCCGTTCCCAGCATGGGATTTTCAAACCAAAAGTCCACTTTAACCTTTCCACTCAGACATCTTGTACCCTTCTGTCGACACACAAATGGTGTAAATATTCCCCCATCATTACACAAATGGATTAAAAAACCATTTAGCTTATATTTTAGTTTTAAAAAAGTTGCCACGAGGCTTTATAAAAATAAGTCTACCTTAATCTTGTCCAATTTGGACAATGTTTCATTTTCTAAGCTCTTCAAGAGCAAATCCGGCGTAATACCTGATTTGCTTTTTATCTTGCGCATTTTTCTGTAGACCTTATTCGACTATTTTCCTCTAGGAAAGGCCGCATAATTCAACCCAGTGACCAATGCAAACTCCCTCATCCCAAAACAACATGACATATCATCAATCAAAAATCACCTCTCATGTTTGTTCTTTCGATTGATAATATGCGGTAGAAGAAACGAATGAACAAAGTTGCCATTAAATATATCCCAGTCTGAGGTCAGGTCCAAGAAGTGGCCAAACAAGTTCTACAAAATAAATTTAAAAGTTTATTCTTTCGCAATAAAACATTAAAGTTAAACCAAGATTTCATACTAGACCTTACTAAAATCATGGCTGGGAAATCAACGACTTTCAAAAGACATGAGTTCAATCCGAGCCTTTCCATCTTTTCTACGGCGATAGACATGAACTTTTTAGGCACAAATACACGATCATTGATGTCCTCCTCATCTTTCGGAGCCTCGCATTCGAGACATTCCTCTTCTGCAAGACCACAATTGGCTACTTCTTCTTCAGATTCAAATTCATCAATCTCCTTGAGAAGCTTATCAAGAGACGAAGAGTCTGCCTCTTCTTCATCTCGTCTATGAATTAACTCATCTGGTTCATCTCATCTATTAATTAACTTATCTGGTTCTTCATCTCCTCTATTAATTCACTCATTTGGTTCTTCATCTAGTCTATTAATTAACTTATATGGTTCATCTCGTCTATTAATTAACTCATATGCTTCTTCATCCCATCTATCAATTAACTCATCTTGTTGTTTCTTTCGTCCATTAATGTTATCCTTTGGTTGTTTCTTTGCTCTATTAATTAACTTCTTTGGGGCTTCAAGTTCACCTACGTCGGGATCTAGGTCAATAACCTCGTTTCTTAACCTTTTTTAAGATGAAGAAGGCCTGTAGTAGACTCTCCAAAGTGATCCAGTTTGTCTTCTTGTCATCACCATGACTATAAACTCTAAAGAATCAACAAATAAGACACGCAAAACACAATGAAATTCAATAAAAAACATGATAAAAATAATTAGGGCTTGACAATGACTGTAAATCAGAATCAATAAATAATAAATATCAACTAATTAGGGCTCCCTAATAATTGTAAACTCAGAACATCAAAAAATAAGACATTAAAAATGCCATTTTGAACTCGAAAGAAATCAAAATAGGAAAAAATGACTTCTGAAACTTGCAACTGTTCTTCAATTAAAATCCTCAAATCTTGGCTCTAGAAATAGCTTTTTTACTCCCAAAACTGCTTTCAGATATGGTTTTGGAGATGGATGGAGCTGTGGGAGAAGGAGGAAGATGAATGATCGTTGGAGTTGGAGGGAAAATGAATGATGAAGAAAAGGAAAAGAAAAAAGCATGTTTTAATAGTTTAGAAACTTAACCTAAAAGTTTTTAAAAATAGACAAAGCCCCCCCCCCCCCCCCCCATGGTTACTAATCACCTCATTAGTAATTTCTGTATCCAAAATAAATAAAAAAGAAAAGCGGGGCTGCCACTTACAAAATGACCTTTAGGGTCCTGCAAACTTAATCATCCATGAAAGAAGATGAACGACATCAATAGTACGCGTGGCAATACACGTGTTAACATGATGGGCCCAACACAAATTTACCATTTTACCCCTAAATTAATTTACAAATACAGAAATACATGTGTGTCATTTCTAAAATATAGAATTATATATATATATATAACAATGATAATAATATTAATAATAAATAATAATACTAACAATAGAAAGCACGAGATGATGTAATAGGTATAGCCAGTCCGGTAAGAGCATGATTAGATTTAACAATTCAGATGGCAGCCAATAATTAATTGTCACATTATATTCTCCAACGAAGGATAATAAAGGATTATGGCTTCATAAACAAAAGCTAAATATTCATTAAAAAAATTTATTATGCACATGCCGCACGTGTTCATCCCCAATAGTTGACTAAGAATAGTTTCGGCTTATAGTGGTAATTTGGGAGACAACCAATGCTACAATTTATACAGAGAACAATATTATACCTTATTTTGTAATACTGCTACGTATGCTTCATTTCAAACAATATTAGCCAGATAATAAAATGGATTACATTTGCATTAATACACTATTTTTCAGACCCTTTTGTAGGGTTTAACAAGTACTACAACTTTACAACTTACATGTTATCCTGCTGAGGTATTTAATTACAACCATCCTCAACCCTTGAGAGACTCAAAGTCATGATGTTTACTAACGTTAGAAGAGTATAAACTAATAAATATAATCAAGTCATGAATTTTTTTCGTCGCCTGCTATAGAGTTATAATGCTTATAACGTTTTTCTTAAACTTCAATCAGATATTCTTTCAAATACTCTTTTTCCGTAGAGAGTTGATCGTGAGAGTACTGAGAGCCAATGAAGATGGTGTCATAGACCAAAGCAGCAATGGCAGCACCTACGAATGGACCGAGCCAGTATATCCAGTGGCTTTTCCATGTCCACTATCCATGGCTTGGCCAAATGCCATAGCAGGGTTCATTTCTGCGCCATAAAAGCAACCACCACCAGACAAGACGTTGGCACCAACAAGGAAACCAATTACAATTGGGGCAATACTTTCCATGTTACCCCTCTTGGGATCAATTGTAGTTGCATAAACTGTATAAACAAGGCCAAAGGTCATCACTATCTCGAAAATAATTGCATTCCATGGTGTTGCCCCAGCTTTGAGAGCGTATGATGATGTGTCCTGCACCATTTATGAATTTCATTAGTTAATATAAATATATGAAAGCTTCTTGATAGAAGAAAGGGAGTCTATAAGAATCAAACATTACCAACACGATATCGGTAGCATCCATCACCCGCAAAGTGCGATGTACCTGATCCAGAAAATTCGGTAGCATCCATCACCCGTAAAATGCTGACTCTGGCCTAATGGGCTTCAACTTCACCTACGTCGGGATCTAGGTCAATAACCTCATTTCTTAACCTTTTTTAAGATGAAGAAGGCATGTAGTAGACTCTCCAAAGTGATCCAGTTTGTCTTCTTGTCATCACCATGACTATAAACTCTAAAGAATCAACAAATAAGACACGCAAAACACAATGGCACTCAATAAAAAATAATCAGGGCTTGGCAATGACTGTAAATCAGAATCAACAATTAATCAATATCAACTAATTAGAGCTCCATAATAATTGTAAACTCAGAACATCACAAAATAAGACATTAAAAATACCATTTTGAAAGAAATCAAAATAGGAAAAAATTATGGCTTCTAAAACTTGCAACTGTTCTTCAACTGAAATCCTCAAATCTTGGCTCTAGAAATAGATTTTTTGCTCCCAAAACTGCTTTCAGATATGGTTTTGGAGATGGATGGAGATGTGGGAGAAGGAGGAAGATGAATGATCGTGGGAGTTGGAGGGAAAAGGAACGATGAAGAAAAGAAAAAAGGCCTGTTTTAAAAGATTAGAAACTTAACCCAGAAGTTTTTAAAAATAAACAAAGACCCCTGCATGTTTACTAATCACCTCATAAGTAATTTCTGCATCCAAAATAAAAGAAAAAGAAAAAGAAAAGCGTGGTTGCCACATACAAAAAAACATTTGGTTCCTGCCAACTTAATCATTCATGAAAGAAGATGAACGACATCAATAGTACGCGTGGCAATACACATGTTAACCGGATGGGCCCAACACCGGTTTACCATTTTATCCCTAAATTAATTTACAAATACATGTGTATCATTTCTAAAATATAGAATAATATATATATATATATATATATATATATATATATATATATATATATATATATATATATATATATAACAATGATAATAATATTAATAATAAATAATAATACTAGCTTCTGAGAAACATAAAAGGAATTGGAGCACCTTGTCCTTATTAGCTAACACGATATTAACAACCTTTAGTAGGGTTTAACAAGTACTAGGCTTAACAAACTTTTGTAACTTTACATTTGCATTAATACACTATTTTTCAGACCCTTTTGTAGGGTTTAACAAGTACTACAACTTTACAACTTACATGTTATCCTGCTGAGGTATTTAATTACAACCATCCTCAACCCTTGAGAGACTCAAAGTCATGATGTTTACTAACGTTAGAAGAGTATAAACTAATAAATATAATCAAGTCATGAATTTTTTTCGTCGCCTGTTAGTTTCTATAGCTATAGAGTTATAATGCTTATAACGTTTTTTATTAAACTTCAATCAGATATTCTTTCAAATACTCTTTTTCCGTTGAGAGTTGCTCGTGAGAGTACTGAGAGCCAATGAAGATGGTGTCATAGACCAAAACAGCAATGGCAGCACCTACGAATGGACCGAGCCAGTATATCCAGTGGCTTTTCCATGTCCAGCTATCCATGGCTTGACCAAATGCCATAGCAGGGTTCATTTCTGCGCCATAAAAGCAACCACCACCAGACAAGACGTTGGCACCAACAAGGAAACCAATTACAATTGGGGCAATACTTTCCATGTTACCCCTCTTGGGATCAATTGTAGTTGCATAAACTGTATAAACAATGCCAAAGGTCATCACTATCTCGAAAATAATTGCATTCCATGGTGTTGCCCCAGCTTTGAGAGCGTATGATGATGTGTCCTGCACCATTTATGAATTTCATTAGTTAATATAAATATATGAAAGCTTCTTGATAGAAGAAAGGCAGTATATAACTTCATAGTGAATGATTTTAATATCTATATTTTTCTTAATATATCTATAACTAAGTGACTCTTTTCGTAATATGGCGAGTCCAATGAGAAGGGAGAGGGGAGTGGCATTACGTACCGAACCACTAGTAGCGAATTTGAGAAGGGAGAGAGCCACGACAGATCCAAGTAATTGAGCAATCCAATACAAAACACTCCTACATAAGGTAATGTGGCCTCCCAGAAAGCAACCAAACGTAACAGCAGGGTTTACATGACCTCCAGATATGTTTGATGACACTGAAATCGCCACAAAAAGAGAAAATGCATGGGCTATCGCCGCAGCAATCATCACATTTCCTGGCGCTGCTCCACCACTCATGGACGTATTGGCTGTAAAACATACCAATAATTCGTCAATTATTATCACATAGTTTATCTTCTATGTACTGATAGCATAAAAATTGTATAGCAACAAAAATTTACGCGAGAATCATACAAACAAGTTAATTAGACTTACTGAATGCAATAGAACATCCTTCACTAGTAAAAACAAAAATAAGCATGGAAATGAATTCAGCAAAGGCAGCTCTGAGGGTATCAGGATGGCTAGCCTCTTTTAAATTTCCATAAACGATTCTTGAAATCATCATTTTTAAATTTTTGGTGTAGAAATTAGAGTTTATGGATGAGCTGCTAGTGCTATGTCTTTGTAGCTCTTGTTGATTTTGTTTCTAAGGACTAACAAAGCCACGCTTATATAGGGGACTAAGTAAGAGATGATGTTACTGGTATTGTTGACTATGAATTAGGTATTCAACTACCATCGTTCGACACATGGGCAAATTGAGCGATAAAATATATTTATGCGCGCACACATGAAGACTAGAATAAAATAAGATGGTTGTCATGATTTTTTTGTATAAGAACAATTAACAAATTAAGATTAGTTTCTGAGAAAGTACACGCAATAATTAAGGAGAATTCTCCTTACAGTTGAAACTGAAAGCACTTAAGCACGAGTTTCAACTTTCAAGTTAACCCACGTGATATGTATATATTGAGAGGATGCGATTCATAAGTAACCTTAACTTAAACTCTTTATTTATATTAGCAATATATTAATTTAAAATTATTAACTTAAACTTTACGGTTATATTAAAAAAAATAGTACTCTCTCCGTCCCAAAAAGATTGTCCCGCACGAAATTTAAAAAATAAATAAAAACTTTTGAAATGTGTGGTCCAAAACAAGTCTTAAATATTTATGGCTTGTAAAACATTTCATATAGTTAAATTATTTTTAAATAGAAAAATGTGTCAATCTTATTGGGACAAACTAATATTATATTGACATCTTGTACCATGAATTTCATCCTACAAATTAAGTATATAACCATATTCATCCTTACTAATATTATATTGGAAAAAAGCTCAAATATGCTATCGAACTATTGGAAATGGCTTATTTATGCCGCTCGTTAATAGTTTGACTCATTTATATCATTGCCTTTACCAAAATGGTTCATCCATATCATTTTTTATTAACGCCGACATTAATAAAAAAATAGTATTGTAAAATCAACGTTAATGAAAAATGGCATGAATGAGTCATTTTGGTAACGGCGGTGGCATAAATAAGCCAAACTATTGACGAGTGGCATAAGTGATCAATTTTGGATAGTTCGATGACATATTTGAGTTTTTCCCTATAATATTTATGTGATAGATTATGGAAATAATCCTTGATTATTGTCATAATCTTTGTATGTATTATAGATTAGGAATGTAAATTATTCTGATTTGGAAACAGTCTCTTGCAGAAATGTGAGGTAAGGCTGCGTACAGTAGACCCTTGTGGACCGACCCTTCCCCGGACCCCTCGCATAGCGGGAGCTTAATGCACCGGGCTGCCCTTTTTCCCCCATAATTGTAGCCTAGATATTAGTCTTGTAACATGTATATATTATGCTATTCAAGGAATGAAAAGATCACGGAAAATATTTCCTTCTTAATATCAAGAGCCAAAAATTAACACTAACCCTAAAAACCTAAATCGGTCACCACCCATATATTCGGAACACTAGTTCCGGCCGCCACCCATTTTTTTTGAAACCTTACCTCCTCCTCCTCCTCTTTTCTTGTTTCTCTTGAGTAACAATGGCCGAGCAAAACAAATTTCATCCCGTTCTTGCTGTAAATAACGTCAAGAACTTCATTCTGGTGATTCTTGAGATGGAAAGGGAAATATTCATCTTGGGCGGAGTTATTCAAAATTTATAGATGCACATACCAAGTCATTGACCATATTTTTCCTCAAAAGCCTCAATCGGGTGTCATTGAAAAAGACAAGTCCACCACCATTGATATGGCTCTATGGTCTCGCTTGAATGCTATAGTCATTCATTAGATTTACGGCACCATATCAAATGACCTTTTGCACACCATATTAGAACCGGATTCGACGGCGCAACAAGCATGAAAGCGTTTGCAAAATATTTTTCAAGATAACAAGATTTCTCATGCGGTTTATCTAGAAAATCAATTCACCAATGTCAAAATGGATGATTTTCCAAGCGTCTTCACATATTGTCAAGAGTTAAAAATGCTTGCCAATCAACTATCCAACGTTGGTGCACCGGTGATGAATCAAAGGTTAGTTCTCCAATTAATTACGGGTCTGAATGAACAATATGATGGTGTTGCTACGTTCATTAAACAAAGTAATTCGTTGCCACCATTTTATGAGGCTCATTCGAGATTGATTCTTGAAGAAACCCTAAAACTAAAACAGGAAGCGATGATAGAAAACAATTCTGGCACCGCCCTCATTTCCACCAATACTTATACCAATGATTTTGGCCCTCAAAATTCTGGTTCGGGCAGTGGTCCAAATCACAGCAACAATGGACCAAAATAGCGTCAAAATAACAACAATAACAAAGCAAAAAATAATGGTGGAAGGGGGCGAGACAGTGGTAGCGGACAACAGTCTAGTGGTGGCAGTAGTCGCGGGCACCAAGGGAAGAACCGATCCCCTTGGAAGCCGCAGCAGTACCAAGGCAAGGCAGCGCGATGAAGGAGAGCAAAGTACCCACCATGGGGTAAGATGCCATAACAGTGGGCAACCCCATCATGCTCGTACCTTACGACACCGTGGGCTAGACCACCACCATCCAACCGACATTTCGGGGTACTTGACAGCTGTCCACTTCAAGCATATGCAGTCCATGGACCATCTTCTTCGAGTTATGTTCTAACGGACATCGAGCAAGCCATGCACACGATAACTCTCAATGTTCCCGATGACACATAGTACATAGACGCGGGCGTGACCTCTCACATGACGGCATCTCAAGGTACTCTCTCGTCTTATTTTAATATGTGCAATAATAAAATATTATGGTTGGCAGTGGACAAGAAATTCCAATTTGTGGTATTGGGCAATCAAATCTTCCCTCCCTCTTACCCACCATGGAGCCACAACGCCACCTTGAAACCCTAGCCAGTGTCGCGACGCCCTATCATAGGGTCGCGGCGCCGACGTCCTGACAAACGTTTCTGTGTTGATTTTCAAAAAATCATTCAACCACTAAATCCAATTTAGGGATCAATGACAAGTCCTTAATCACCACCTACCATTATCAATAACGCCCATTCGATCATCATCCATTTTTACTCGTTCTTAGCCGTGCACCGTGCAATGAGCCGGACAACGCACTTTGGCTTAGTTCGAGTCAGATTGGAATGACTTCCTCGAGTTAGCGTAAGAGATAATTTAGGGTAATATCAAAAGGTCAACATTTGATCTTGTTATTGATAGTGTTTCTTCGGATAGGGACGAAAGAAGAAGACTGAGGATCAATTGATCTTGTTGAATTCAAAGAGCGTAGGCAGGGTTCGGTTTGGAGGTTGCAGGATCGTCACTAGTAAATTGTGATGGCGACACGGGTAAGCTTCATCAACATAACCGTGAATATTTTGACCCCGAAGAAAGGGCAACAATTGAGCGCGCCAGAACAAATAGTTTGTGGTTGTTAGTTTAATCGAGATGAAGTAATGAGTGTGGTTAAGTGTTGTGGGTAAAGAAGTAAAAGATGAAGCAGTAACAGAGGAGGTGTTCGAGTTCGTCATCGCTCTGATACCATATCAAAATATAAAGAACAGAGGCTTGAGACAGAGACTTCACAAACTATTTTTTTCCTTTTTATCTTTGTACAAGCATGAACACTACATATATACACATGCACGTGAGATGCGGCTATCATAGTCTACACATGACTTAAAAATTGTAGTTATATTAGAATACAATAGAAGAATTACTATCATTGTCTATCCCTTCTCCTTAGATTTCTCACGTGAACTTGACGTAGTCGGATATACTTCAGTAGAGGGGAAGTGTGAAAACACTATAGATCCTCCCAGATGGGTGAAAAAAATTAATTAATCCTATGTGTGTGCAAAATGCAATAACATATTTATTTTAGAGTTTGAGTTTACCAATTATTTTACTCTATCATTGCATAATATAAAATGGGACCAGTTTACAAGACAGATCATTGAGTGTCTAGACCGTAGATTCATGAAGTGGATCAATAAGATTGATCGTCGAAAAACTAAACAAATTAAATTGGTACAGAATAAAAAATAAAAGGAGGAACAATATCAAATATTGGAATCCGAATATACAATAAAATAAAATACTGACATCTTTCTTTTCTACTATTAGAAAATAAAAAATCAGGGTCAAAATCATTAAAAAATATACAATAGGGTGCAAATTACAAAATAGCAGGTACATTATGGGTGCAAAATACAATGAACTCGATTTGTATTACGTGCATAAGATTTGTAGACCATACTCTAATAATACATGTTTTACGAAAATATATTCCTCTTGTGTGTGCTATGTTTTATCTCTTCCTGCGAACACATTATTTGAAAAGTGATTGAATGTGTTTCCCTAGTTTAATATTAATTATGATTGAAAACTAAAGACTGGTACGGACTCGCAAAGTGCTTTACAATGAAAAAAGGATGCGACCTGATTTTCTATTTTGGAATCTAAAGCTGGCTATTGATTTCGTCTGATTTTTTTTTTTTTTATACCTGATGAGTGTCACGATTGCAGAAGACAATTTGCTATTGCGGAACTAATGCCATGCCAATGTTGGAATCGAAATAATAAGGACGGCATACAAAAGTTAATAATTATAAATCTTGAAACACAATAAATCGGACAGTAAAAAGGTATACTAAAATATGCATAATAAATATAGCCAATTGGCCTAATATGACAAAACTAGTTAAAAGACATAAAAACTATTGAGAGAAAATTTTCCTAAAAACAAGACACTTTAAACAACTACATTGTAAATATTTTTTTCGGTGTGGTGTATTTGAGGCTACGAGGTCTTCAATTTATAAATGTCCAAAACTTTGTCTTTTTTTCAAGAGAAAAGTAAAACTCTAATGTGGTAAGAAAAATCAGGGCAAAAATCTTAATAAATCTCCCCTTTTTGGCCTGATTTTGGACAACATTTGATTACCCTTTTTTATATCCATGATATTTATCACTGCTGCTTGATATGTTTAAAAATGAAGCCCTGATGAGTTAAAAGTAATGGAGCCTTTTCGGGTTAAAAGTATTGGAGCCCTTGCGGATTAAAAATGAGCCATTTGCAGGGTTAAAGCTAAGCCCCTTGCAGGTAAAAAATGAGCTATTTGCGGGGTTATAAATGACTATGATTTTTAAAGATATTGCAGTAGGATTGTTGAAAATATCATTGAAACTTTCTTCTCCACATGTAGTAGCTCAGATTTTTTCTCTATTATTTGATAAAAATCTTCATTATCGTCAATAGGCTGCAACTTGATATGAATCTGTCTTCAACCTCGTTGAACCACTGACTCTGATACCATTTGTTGGAATCGAAATAATTAGAGCATCATGCGGAAGCTAACAATTGCATGTCTTGAACACGATAAATCAGACAATAAAAAGGTATTCTAAAATATGTATAATAAACTTAATATGATTTGATCAATTGGCCAACATATGACAAAACTAATTAAAATACATAAAACTATTGAGAGAAAATCTCTCTATATACAAGACTCTTTATACGACTACATTGTGGATATTTTTCTTGGTGTGTTGTAGTTGAAGGAATGAGATGTTCAATTTATAGATGTCCAAAATGTTTCCTCCAAGACAAGAAATAACCAAATATGGAAGAGAATTATATTTTCCTTTAAAAAAAAGTAAAAGTAATCATGATAATAGTTTGACTTTCCTTCAAAGAAAAATAAAACTCTAATATGGTAAGAAAATCAGGGCAAAGGCCCTAACAACCAAAGCTTTGCTATCGCAATATTATCTTCGTGATTGCAGACTCTAGGCTTAAGTTAGAGTTTCTCTTTCGCAGCCCATGCTCACGTGATCACAAGAGGTCAACGTATGTAGACAAGTTCCGCCTTCACGGTCTTATTCATTGCAATAACGAATCCCAATATCCCATATGTTCGTGATCACATGCCTCATCACCGCAGTTGCAATGCACCTAAAATAGATAAAGCAGCATAATTTCTTAACTTCCAACTTGTCTGAAATACCCCCGAGCGTCATAGATTTTATCCCAAATCATATCAAATGAGAGCTCGGTTGTAACAATATCACTTGTTGAATAGCAGCTAGCTCAATAATAGTTATTGAGCTTAAAATAATATTTTAATGATTTGACAAATAATATATGTATAAGACAATCAAGTACATGCCAGATACAAGGAAGGCGTTGGAGAATCGAAAATCTAAACAGATCTCCAAAAGATTCAATGAAGCAGTCATATTAAAAAGGAACTTCTCAAAGAAACTGATCATTTCATGTAATTATGAAGATTGTCGAAGAGTTATTTCATGCCGACTAGGAGAATTAGAATATTCATTCCGATTCAATGAAAGGTAGGATTTCAATTTATAAAAATATTACCATAAATATAATACATGAAATTAGCATTGAAGTAGGTTAAGGAGAAGTGAATGTGAATACAAGGAAGGAAGGAAGATTCAAATCAAACAAGGATTGATTTTCGCGTACAATTAAAAAATCAATTCTTGATTGGAGTGAACAAGACAAGACGACAACAACTTTTGTAGAAACACAACATGAACAAACTTTGGAGCTAAATCACAATAAACGATACAATTTCTACGTGAGACATCTAGAGTGAACGAAGTCAACACCTGAGTCTCTCGAAGAACCAACAAAGAATCTGAGCTTTTGAAGATTTAAATTTCAATTTTTTTGTATTAGTTAGCTTCAAATATAATTGCGGGTTCCATCTATTTATCTTTGTTAGAATTTTGTAATAGGTGTTCGCTGGTATCAAGTGGTAAGGGACTTTTTTTATTGGGTAGAGTCATGGAAGTATTAAATATTAAGAGGGTAGAGGCGGGACTATGTGGAATAGTTTCTTAGGTCATTGTAACCTTAAATTGCTCGTGTTTAGTGAAATTTGAGAAAGTCCTAGACGAGGTAGGCCATGATTTTTTCCTCCCTTGAGAAAGGAGCTTCACGAAAAATTTCTTGTATTGATTTACTTATTCCGCAAATTACCATTTTTATGTATTTGCTCAAAAAATCTAGTTATTTGGGTGCTTAAATAATAGCTTCATCCTAGCATCACTGCAGCTATAAATCCGTCGTTTCTCATCATGATAATTTACATCAATAAAAAAATAAAAAAGAAATGGGTGGATATTAAACATATCCACGCTTGTGAATAGTTTATTTTTTAATGTAACGTGTGACAAATCCCTTTTTCATTTTGTCATTAGTGATATGCTCTTATAATTATAAAAATAACATGACATATTTAAGACGACAACTTCTAAAAGATATAATAGGTGACAACTTGTCACGTCGATTTATCCGTTGCAGATTTTGCATTCCCCATCAGTGAACTGCCAAATATTGTTTGTCACGAATGACTTTTTCAATAGGGTTGTCGCATGCCGTTTATGTGTCATATTTATCAATGACTATTGGTGATGATATTCTACTTAATACTGTTGTATATAGTCTTCAATTGTGTTTGTTAGGAAGATGTGTATGGGAGTTTGTCCCACATTTGAAGAATAAGAAAAGCTTGATGTGTTTATAAGTACTTTTGTACTTGGTATATTAAATTGAAAAGAGTTCATTTAGTTGGGCCAAACATGCATTGGGCTTGGATGTGCTTATAATTGGATTAATAATATGCTAATATATTATTAATCAAAGACTAGCACTTAGCACTTAAATATCATTTAATCTTTTGCTGTTTTTTTTTAAAAAAAAAACGTTTATTTCATGAAAAGTCACAATTATTCATGAAAGATTACATTGTTTCATGAAAGATTACAATTGTTCATGAAAGGGTACTTGATTCCTTTAAATATGGAATGGCATATGATTAAAAGATCACTTGCAATCTATATCTTCCAACCAAGAAAACCTTCTTTCTTTCAAGCAATTCATGTTCATGAAGAACGAATAAGTTGCTGTAAAATTCGTTCTTAAGATTAGGGAATCCTGGGGGTAATTAGCAAGTTAATCCCATCAGCAATATAGTGGGGGCTAATATTATCCTAAGGACAGAGAATCATCTCGTCCTAATCTAGTTTCTACAATTCATTTTTTATCATACATATCTCTTTTTCTAACAAATACAGGTACCATCTTTGCTTTCACCACGATATTTAAGCATTTTGACGATTGTTTTCCTCCGTCATATATGTCTTTTTTGTAGTAGTGAAACTTAAACTGGTGCTACATGTAATTTGTTGAAACTATTTAGGCTTTTAAGAGAAATTAATGTAGGATATATTATCAACTTCATATTACATATTAAATACCAATTACTTTCTAGAAGCAAATAATCAATACAGAGTAGTTAATCACTTCTAATAACTTGTGCGGACGGTTGTAAATAAATTCATTATATTGTATAATATTATTAATTTAAATACAATATAATATTTTTAATTGTTACGTAAATTATATTATATTGTATTATTAATTTTATTATTATGTCATAATGAATCTAATTTGATATGGTTGGATCATTACTTTATCTTTCTTTCCCATTATACGGTTACTTATTGCTCCATTTCATAATGTGTTAACAAGATGGGCCCAACACCGGTTTACCATTTTACCCCTAAATTAATTCACAAATACATAAATACGTGTGTATCATTTCTAAAATATAGAATAATATAGAGTTATATATATATATATATAACAATGATAATAATATTAATAATAAATAATAATACTAATAATAGAAAGCACTAGATGATGTAATAGGTATAGCTAGTCCGGTAAGAGCATGATTAGATTTAACAATTCGGATGGCATCCAATAATTAATTGTCACATTATATTCTCTAAGGAAGGATAATAAAAGATTATGGCTTCATAAACAAAAGCTAAATATTCATTAAAAAAATTTATTATGCACATGCCGCACGTGCTCATCCCCAATAGTTGACTAAGAATAATTTCGGCTTATAGTGGTAATTTGGGGGACAACCAATGCTACAATTTATACAGAGAACAATACTATACCTTATTTTGTAATACTGCTACTTGTGCTTCATTTCAAACAATATTAGCCAGATAATAAAAAAAAAGTTAGTATAAAAAAGGTAAGCTTCTGAGAAACACAAAAGGAATTGGAGCACCTTGTCCTTATTAGCTAACACGATATTAACAACCTTTAGTTGGGTTTAGCAAGTACTAGGCTAAACAAACTTTTTAACTTTACATTTGCAAGATAGAATAATTTCCCTTAAGAATTCCTTTCATTATTCACAATATATATAGTTGTACAAGATTTTGATTCTTAATACACTACGAATCCTAACTTACCTTAAATGGTTGATTCCTAATACAATAAGAATCATAAGTTACCTTAAATATACATCTATCATAATTACATAATATACTGAGAATATTCGCTAATAATCCCCCTCAGACGGAGCGGGAGGAGGCCGAACGCTAATGTTGGATCGGAAGTTGGTGAAGAGTTGTCTCGGTAGTCCCTTTGTGAAAATATCTGATTATTGATATGAGGAAGGCCCATGTAATATTTTGATCTGACTAAGGGCAACCTTCTCTCGCACAAAGTGGATATCAATCTCAATATGTTTAGTCCGCTGATGTTGGACCGAATTGTGAGACATATAGATGGCAGAGATGTTGTCACAATAGACTATAGACGCCTTTCGCAGTGGACATTGGAGCTCCAAAAGAAGATTTCGAAGCCAACAGATCTCAGCAACGACATTAGCAACTCCGGGATACTCTGCTTCAGCGCTCGAACGGGATAGCGTGGCCTGCCGCTTGGCGGACCATGAAATAAGATTATCCCCAAGAAATACACAGTAGCCTAAGGTGGAGTAACGTGTATCAGGGCATCCTGCCCAGTCTGCATCTGTGTAGGAGAGTAACTTGTTTGGGGCAGAGGGGTAGAGATGTAATCCAAAATCCAGTGTGCCCTTAACGTATCTGATAATACGTTTGAGGGAGGAAAAAAGAGACTCTCGAGGGTCGTGCATAAACAGACACACCTGCTGAACGTCATATGCAATATCAGGCCTAGTGAAGGTAAGATACTGAAGGACACCTGCAAGACTCCGATATAGAGTGGGATCAGAAACTGGCTCACCGTCATTGGCACTGAGCTTGGATTTCGAGTCAATCGGAGTTGGCATAATTTTACAATTTGTCATCTTAGCCCTGTACACTATCTCTTCTGCATATTTACGCTGACACAAAAACATAATAGCTGCAGATCTGGTCACTGATATATCCAAAAAATAACTCAGCTTGTCCAAGTTGGTCATGGTAAATTCAGTTTTGAGTAGAGCAATGATTTCATTCTTTAAACCGTCAGATGAGGCAGTAAGAACAATGTCATCCACATATAATAGCAAATAAGCAGTGCTGCTACCTCGATGAAAAGTGAAGAGAGAGTTATCACACCTGCTACATATAAACCTGATCTGCAGAAGATACCTGGCAAAGAGATCATACCAAGAGCGGGGTGTCTGTTTTAAGTCATACAATGACTTCCTGAGACGACATACAAACTGCGGGACTGTCGGATGAACAAAGCCACGGGGCTGATGCATGTACACAGTTTTTTTTCAAATCCCCGTGAAGAAAAGCATTCTTGACATCAAGATGATGAATCGGTCAATGCATGGCCATAGCAATACTGAGAACATTCCTAATAGTAGACGGTTTAACAATCGGACTGAAGATCTCACCACAATCAACACACTCCTATTGATTAGTACCATTGGCAACTAATCTTGCCTTATACCGCTCCAAGTCACCACTGTCTCGAAACTTGTGACGAAATAGCCACATACACCGGATAACATTCACACCGTCTGGTCTAGGCACCAAATTCCAAGTGTTCTGCTTGGTTAAAGCGTTAAACTCCTCGTACATGGCCGCATTCCAATTAGGGTCCAGTTTTGCTAGTTTTGGATTTTTTGGAATGGGTGATAAGGTTTGTGTGGCGAGGTTGAAGTGAACCTTGGGTTTGAAGATCTCGTATTGTGCACGAGTCTCCATGCGATGGGTAGGCAGCAGTGGAAGGTCGGGACTGGGAGTTAGGGGGCCGCCGAGGTATCGGTTACGGAGGCGGCGGTGGGCTGCGAGTCAATGAGGGGCTGCAGACTTGTTGTGTCTGGATGGGTGGTGGTTGGTCTCGGGTCGATGGTTGGTCGAGCAGTGGAGGTGTCGAGCAGTGGGGGGTTCGACCGAGAGAGGAGGGATATGTGGTTGGCTACAACACTGGACAGTGGGGGCGATGTAGCTGTTAGAGCAGTCTGCATTGGAAGTGGAAACTGTCGGAGATGCATTGATTGGATTAGCGGAGACAGAGGAGACTCATCTAGAAATGTGTAATCCGTGTTTTGGAATTTTTGGAGGTTTGAAAATGGATAGATCGCCTCGTCAAATGTGACGTGACGTGAGATGATGACCTTACACGTGGTTATATCATAGCACAAGTATCCCCGATGATTAGGTGAGAAACCGATGAATACACATAGTGTGGTGCGTAGGGCTAGTTTGTGAGATGCAGTGGAGGCCAGGTTGGGGTAGCACAGGCAACCGAAGATGCGTATGTGGTCATAAGAGGGGAACCTACGGTATAAAAATTCAGTTGGTGTTTTGTTTTGGAGAGTGTTGATTGGTAAAATGTTAAGGAGGTATTCTACCATTTGACAGCGTAGACCCAGAATGACGGTGGAAGACTGGCATGAAAGAGAAGGGTACGCACCATGTTATTGATGGTACATATGATTCTTTCAGCTTTGCCGTTTTGGGAGGAAGTGTAGGGATAGGAAAAACAGAACACCATGCCTTGTTTAGAGCAGAAATTGTGAAATGTCGTATTATTAAATTCACGTCCATTATCACATTGAAAAGATTTTATAGATTTTTCAAACTGTATTTTGATGAATTTTTGAAATTCAAGGAATTTGGCAAACACTTCAGATTTGAATTTCAGTGGGTAAATCCAAACAAAATGTGAAAAATCATCTAAAAATACTAGATAAAATTTGTGACCCAAAGAGCTAACAATCGGATATGTACACAAATCAGCATAAACAATATCAAAAGGAGAAAAAATAACATTGTTTGATGACATAAATGGAAGACGGGTATGCTTGCCTAGTGGGCAAGAAAAACAGTGTTGGACAATTTTTCCATTATTACATTGAATACGCTTAGAAGTCCTAAGAAAAGTAAAAACTGGGTCTCCGGGGTGTCCGAGTTTGTTGTGCCAAGTTGAGGGAGAGGACGTCGCAAGGGATAGAGGTGCTTGCGGTCTGACAACGGAAGATTGAGTAAATGGGTAGAGGTCTCCCACACTATTGCAGCGTGTAAGAATTTTCCCCGTATTGAGTTCCTTCACAGAAAAACCAAAAGGGTCAAATTCGACAGACACATAATTATTTCTAGTGAATTTTCTAACAGAGATCAGGTTTTTAATGATGTTAGGGGTGTATAGGATGTGGTTTAGGGAGAAAGGCAGGTGTGGATGTTTGGTGTGTGTGTTACTGTAACCTTCAATTGGAATGCGATGACCATTGCCGACAGTAATAAATTGAGGACACTTTAACCGAAGTAGTTGAGATAAGTTATCTGACGACCGGGTGAGGTGAGATGTGGCTCCGTGTCCATGTACCAATTTTCGTCGGGGCATTGAAGGTTCATCGTGTTGTAGGCCTAGCCCAAATCGGTGGGGGCTAGGCACCGGACCGCCTTCGCCGGACCGAGACTATGTGGGCTCGCTCGCTGGCCGGCCGTGGGCTCGCTGGTGGTTGGAGCAGGCCCAACAGCCGATCGACCAAGGCTCTTTGGAACCAGGCCCCTGCAGTTGGGTATGGACGGCGGGCGAGGCCCGGCTTCATTGGTTGGGCCATCTTGTCGCTATCCAGCCCACTGGAAATAGGCTGGATTAGGGCCTTGCAGTTGATGTTGTCCAGACCACTGGTTACGTTGGCCCTTGCCGCGACCTCTGCCGCCACGCCCTCCACCGCGGGACTGCTTCTGTTGGTGGTCTTGCGGTGGTGGCGGGTTGGTGCTGGTCGCCGGTGTTGCCATCCCGTCAATGGCTAACGCCTTTTGATTATGTTCCTCTTATTTAGCATGACGGGTTTCTTCCAATAAGAGTTGTGACCGTGCCTTGGTGAAACTGGGTAGTGGGTCGGCTTGTTGAATCATCGTTGCAAGTGTATCGTATTCACCTTTCGGTAAACCTGCAACCAATTGGAGTACCATCTTGGTTTCATAAATAGAATTCCCGACGTTGGATAGTTGGTCGGCTGTGCGTTTCAGTTGTTTGCAATATTCGGACATGTTGTTAAAATTCTTGAGACGCGTATTGTTGAATTGCTCCTCCAAATACACTACACGAGTATTTTTATTGTCCTAAAAAATTTCTTCCAACCGCACCCAAAGGTCACGTGCCGTAGCACCTGTTTTCATGATGGTACACAACAAGTCTTTGGAGATGGTGTCGTATATCCACTGTTTGACGATGGCGTCAACGCGACGCCATGTCGATTCGGCAATATCGATGGGACGAGGAACAGAGTCATCAATATAGTCGAGCGCGTTGTACGCACATGCATGAATATAGAACAGTTCTGTCCACATGGAATATTGACAGTCTTCTTGATCAAGAATTATAGGGATAGAGTTCTTGATGTTTGTAACGGCGAAAGCCGGGTGAAAAGAAGAAGATGAACGTTGAGAGGAGTTGTCAAAATTGCCAGTGGAGGAACCGGAATTTGTGGGGGAAGACATGGTGGCAATTGTTGCCGCTGGCCGAGATGAAGGGAGAAGAGGGGGGGAGGGTTTCGCCCGAGAGAATAGTTTGGAGAGGAGAGTAGGGTTTAGGCTCTTGATACCATGTAAGATAGAATAATTTCCCATAGGGATTCCTTTCATTATTCACAATGTATATAGTTGTACAAGAGTTTGATTCATAATACACTACGAATCCTAACTTACCTTAAATGGTTGATTTCTAATACAATAAGAATCCTAAGTTACCTTAAATATACATCTATCATAATTAATACACTATTTTTCAGAGAATATTCACTAATAGCATTAATACAATATTTTTCAGACGCTTTTGTAGGGTTTAACAAGTACTACAACTTTACAACTTACATGTTATCCTGCTGAGGTATTTAATTGCAACCATCCTCAACCCTGAGAGACTCAAAGTCATGATGTTTACTAACGTTAGAAGAGTATAAACTAATAAATATAATCAAGTCATGAATTTTTTTCGTCGCCTGTTAGTTTCTATAGCTATAGAGTTATAATGCTTATAACGTTTTTTTTAAACTTCAATCAGATATTGTTTCAAATACTCTTTTTCAACTACTTCCGTAGAGAGTTGCTCGTGAGAGCCAATGAAGATGGTGTCATAGACCAAAGCAAAGAATGGCAAGCACCTACGAATGGACCGAGCCAAGTATATCCAAAGTGGCTTTTCCATGTCCAACTATCCAGGGCTTGACCAAATGCCATAGCAGGGTTCATTTCTCGCGCCATAAAAGCAACCACCACCAGACAAGACGTTGGCACCAACAAGGAAACCAATTACAATTGGGGCAATACTTTCCATGTTACCCCTCTTGGGATCAACTGTAGTTGCATAAACCGTATAAACAAGGCCAAAGGTCATCACTATCTCGAAAATAATTGCATTCCATGGTGTTGCCCTGACTTTGAGAGCGTATGATGATGTGTCCTGCACCATTTATGAATTTCATTAGTTAATATAAATACATGAAAGCTTCTTGATAGAAGAAATGCAGTATATAACTTCATAGTGAATGATTTTAATATCTATATTTTTCTTAATTTATCTATAACTAAGTCACTCTTTTCGTAATATGGCGAGTCCAATGAGAAGGGAGAGGGGAGTGGCATTACGTACCGAACCACTAGTAGCGAATTTGAGAAGGGAGAGAGCCACGACAGATCCAAGTAATTGAGCAATCCAATACAAAACACTCCTACATAAGGTAATATGGCCTCCCGAGAAAGCAACCAAACGTAATGCGGGGTTTACATGACCTCCGGATATGTTTGATGACACCGAAATCGCCACAAAAAGAGAAAATGCATGGGCTATCGCCGCAGCAATCATCACATTTCCTGGCGCTGCTCCACCACTCATGGACATATTGGCTGTGAAACATACCAATAATTCGTCAATTATTATCACATAGTTTATCTTCTATGTACTGATAGCATAAAAATTGTATAGCAACAAAAAATTACACGAGAATCATAAACTAGTTAATTAGACTTACTGAATGTAATAGAACATCCTTCACTAGTAAAAACAAAAATAAGCATGGAAATGAATTCAGCAAAGGCAGCTCTGAGGGTGTCAGGATGGCTAGCCTCTTTTAAATTTCCACAAACGATTCTTGAAATCATCATTTTTAAATTTTTGGTGTAGAAATTAGAGTTTATGGATGAGCTGCTAGTGCTATGTCTTTGTAGCTCTTGTTGATTTTGTTCCTAAGGACTAACAAAGCCACGCTTATATAGGGGACTAAGTAAGAGATGATGTTACTGGTATTGTTGACTATGAGGTAGATTCAACAATTGAATTGGGTAGCCAACTACCATCGTTCGACACATGGGCAAATTGAGCGATAAAATATATGTATGCGCGCACACATGAAGACTAGAATAAAATAAGGTGGTTGTCATGATTTTTTGTATAAGAACAATTAACAAATTAAGATTAGTTTCTGAGAAAGTACACGCAATAATTAAGGAGAATTCTCCTTACAGTTGAAACTGTAAGCACTTAAGCACGAGTTTCAACTTTCAAGTTAACCCACGTGATATGTATATATTGAGAGGATTCGATTCATAAGTAACCTTAACTTAAACTCTTTATTTATATTAGCAATATATTAATTTAAAATCATTAACTTAAACTTTACAGTTATATTAAAAAAATAGTATTCTCTCCGTCCTAAAAAGATTGTTCTAGTTTGATTTGGCACGAAATTTAAGAAATAAAAAAAAACTTTTAAAATGTGTGGTCCAAAACAAGTCTTAAATATTTATCGTTGTAAATCATTTTATAAAGTTAAATTATTTTTAAATATATAAATGTGTCAATCTTATTGGGACAAACTAATATTATATTGACATCTTGTACAATGAACTTCATCCTCAAATTAGTAGGTGTTAGAGAATAATGAATGTGATATCTCTAAAACAATTAAGTATATAACCACATTCATCCTTACTAATATTATATTGGAAAAAAACTCAAATATTCCATCGAACTATCGAAAATGGCCCAGACTACAACCATCCAACCGACATTCCAAGGTACTTGGAAGCTGTCCACTTCAAGCATATGCAGCCCATGGACCATCTTCTTCGAGTTATGTTCCAACGGACATCGAGCAAGCCATGCACACTATAACTCTCAATGTTTCCGACGACACATAGTACATAGACGCGGGTATGACCTCTCACATGACGGCATCTGAAGGTACTCTCTTGTCTTATTTTAATATGAGCAGTAACAAAATATTATAGTTGGTAGTGGATAAGAAATTTCAATTTGTGGTATTGGGCAATCAAATCTTCCCTCCCCCCTTACCCACCTTTACATTTAAACAATGTCCTACATGCATCCAAACTTATTAAAAACTTAATATATGTGTGTCGTTTCACCACTGACAACAATGTTTCTGTTGAGTTTAATCTATTTGGGTTTTCTATGAAGTTCATTCGGACGGGGATGCCACTAATGAGATGTGCTAGCACTGTGGATTTGTGCTCCATCACCACTACCAACAACAACCGAGCCACCTTTCCATCAGCTTTTGCTGCTCTTTCTCCTACTTTATGACAATCGTTTGGGACACCCGGGAGCACATGTGTTTAACTCCCTTAGAAGAAATAAGTTTATTGATTGTAAATAATATTTGTGTTCTCCTGTTTGTCAGTCTTGCATTTTTGGAAAACATGTTAAATTACCTTTCTCTTTATCTACTTCGAATACCAGTATGCCATGTGATATCATGCATAGTGTCTTATGAACATATCCAATTTTAAGTTCGGCATGTCACAAGTATTACATGCTTATTTTGGATGATGACTCTAATTTTCTATGGACATTTCCCATTGGGAAAAAATCGCAGGTTCATACTAGTTTCATGCGATTTAATGCTTTCATCCAAACCCAATTTGAGAAGTCTATTAAGTGCTTCCAATGTGACAATGGCTGGAAACTTCGCTCACAAGCATCGGACCATTGGAATTTTATAGCCTTTTGTGTTAACTTCGTTAGTGGTGTTGATATGGTAGAAAATCCTTCTACAAACCTTCTATAATAGTCGGCTAAGCCCAAAAAACTGCAAACCTCTGTTGGAGTCGTAGGCCTCGGCCAATTCTTCACCACTTCAATCTTCTGAGTGTCAACTCTTATACCCTCGTCTGACACTATATGACCAAGAAAAGCCACTGACTTTAGCCAAAACTCATATTTGGATAGTTTTGCATACAACTTATGGTCCCGGAGCGTTTGTAGTATTATCCGCAAGTGATCCACATGCTCTGTTTCCGAGTGAGAGTAAACCAGAATATCATCTATAAATACAATCACAAATACGCCCAAGAATGGGCGGAACACGCTATTCATTAGATCCATAAATGCTGCTGGTGCATTTGTAAGTCCAAATGACATTACCAGGAACTCGAAATGCCCATACCTTGTCCTGAAGGCCGTCTTCAGAATATCCTTCTTCCTAAACTTTAGCTGATGGTATTGAGAAACATCTTGCACCTTGTAACTGATCAAACAAATCATCAATTCGGGGAAGAGGGTACTTGTTCTTGATAGTAACTTTATTTAGCTGCCGATAGTCGATACACATCCGTAATGAGCCATCTTTCTTTCGTACGAACAATACCGGCGCGCCCCAAGGAGATATGCTAGGCCTAATAAAGCCTTTCTCGAACAAATCCTTTAATTGCTCCTTCAATTCTTTCAATTCAGGTGGAGCCATCCTATAAGGAGGAATAGATATCGGTTGAGTGTCTGCAACACATCTATACCGAACTCAATTTCCCTTTCAAGAGGAAGGCCTGGAAGTTCGTCTGGGAATACATCAAGAAATTCATTGACCACCGAAATTGATTGAGAATTAGGTGGTTCACCATCGACATCTCTTTCCCGAACAAGATGGTATATACACCTCTTGGAGATCATCTTTCTTGCCTTAAGGTATGAAATAAACCTACCTTTTGGCGTCGCCGTATTACCTTTCCATTCAAGGACTGGCTCGCTTGGAAATTGGAATCTAACAATCTTTGTTCGGCAGTCAACATTAGCGTAGCATGACGCTAACCAATCCATGCTCATAATAACATCGAAGTCAATCATTTCTAATTACACTAAATCGACTAGAGTCTGATGACTACAAGCTAATGCTGCACAATTTTGATAGACCCGTCTATCGATTACCGATTCACCAACCGGTATAGATACCACAAATGGATCAATTATCAACTCAGGATCCATACCAAATTTACAGGCAACGAAAGGAGTAATATATGATAAATTTGAGACTAGATCAAACAACGCGTACACATTATGTGAAAGGACCGATAGCGTACCTGTAATGACATTAGGTGATGATTCCTGATCTTGCCGTCCCATCAGTGCATAAGTACGATTCTGGCCCCTTCCTCTGCCTCGGCCTCGGCCAGACAATGCCTGCTGACTCTGGCCTAACGGGCGTACCGATTGGGATGAAGCTGTTGTAGATCCGACCGGCTGGGCTATACCACCTTCACTTTTTACTGGACAATCTCGCGTTATATGACCACGCTCCCCGCAAGAATAACATACTCTTCCCTCTTGTTGGCACGGCCCTACATGGGTCCCACCACACTGCCCACATCGAGCCATTGTCGGCCTCATCTGCATAGAATTTCCTCTATAATAAGATAATGAGATCCTGGTGCTCGTGAACTCTGGCCTGGTCCCATTTGAGTATAACGATCAGCCCTCGATCCTGAAGATGGCAATAATGCACCGGCTGCTGGGTAAGATGGTCGTCTATAAAGTTGTGGCCTGGGCCCACCTCCGAAGTCTCTCACGCTACTTACAGACCGATCCATTTTATGTTGGCCCCTATCACGCTCTCGATCGATCCGTTGTTGCCTCTTGCGATCCTCTAGGTTCTGCGCATAAGCCTGGATGCGAGCAATATCCATATCCGGATTCAAGGAAGCCATAGTACACTCGTTGACCAAGTGTGGCCCCAAGCCAGTAACGAACCTGTGTACCCGGTCACTCATTTCAGCTATAACTGTAGGAGCATATTGAGCCAAGGAATTAAACTGCAAGCTATATTCTCGAACGAACATGCTGCCTTGTTCAAGACATAAGAACCTGTCATGTCTGGCCCATCGAAGCTCAACTGGTAGAAAATGTTGTAAGAAGGCCTCTGAAAATCCCCCCATCCTGCTGGCGCAGCACGAGGTCCCCTATATTGCTCTCATGTATCAAACCATGTTACTGCGACATCCCGCAGTCTATAAGAATCAAACATTACCAACATGATATCGGTAGCATCCATCACCCGCAAAGTGCGATGTACCTGATCCAGAAAATTCGGTAGCATCCATCACCCGTAAAATGCTGACTCTGGCCTAACGGGCTTCAACTTCACCTACGTCGGGATCTAGGTCAATAACCTCATTTCTTAACCTTTTTTAAAATGAAGAAGAAATGTAGTAGACTCTCCAAAGTGATCCAGTTTGTCTTCTTGTCATCACCATGACTATAAACTCTAAAGAATCAACAAATAAGACACGCAAAATACAATGGCACTCAATAAAAAATAATCAGGGCTTGGCAATGACTGTAAATCAGAATCAACAATTAATCAATATCAACTAATTAGAGCTCCATAATAATTGTAAACTCAGAACATCACAAAATAAGACATTAAAAATACCATTTTGAAAGAAATCAAAATAGGAAAAAATTATGGCTTCTAAAACTTGCAACTGTTCTTCAACTGAAATTCTCAAATCTTGGCTCTAGAAATAGATTTTTTGCTCCCAAAACTGCTTTCAGATATGGTTTTGGAGATGGATGGAGATGTGGGAGAAGGAGGAAGATGAATGATCGTGGGAGTTGGAGGGAAAAGGAACGATGAAGAAAAGAAAAAAGGCTGTTTTAAAAGATTAGAAACTAAACCCAGAAGTTTTTAAAAATAAACAAAGACCCGTGCATGTTTACTAATCACCTCATAAGTAATTTCTGCATCCAAAATAAAAGAAAAAGAAAAGCGGGGTTGCCACTTACAAAAAAACATTTGGTTCCTGCTAACTTAATCATTCATGAAAGAAGATGAACGACATCAATAGTACGCGTGGCAATACACATGTTAACCGGATGGGCCCAACACCGGTTTACCATTTTATCCCTAAATTAATTTACAAATACATGTGTATCATTTCTAAAATATAGAATATATATATATATATATATAACAATGATAATAATATTAATAATAAATAATAATAATAGCTTATGAGAAACATAAAAGGAATTGGAGCACCTTGTCCTTATTAGCTAACACGATATTAACAACCTTTAGTAGGGTTTAACAAGTACTAGGCTTAACAAACTTTTGTAACTTTACATTTGCATTAATACACTATTTTTCAGACCCTTTTGTAGGGTTTACCAAGTACTACAACTTTACAACTTACATGTTATCCTGCTGAGGTATTTAATTACAACCCTCGAGAGACTCAAAGTCATGATGTTTACTAACGTTAGAAGAGTATAAACTAATAAATATAATCAAGTCATGAATTTTTTTCGTCGACTGTTAGTTTCTATAGCTATAGAGTAATAATGCTTATAACGTTTTTTTTTAAACTTCAATCAGATATTCTTTCAAATACTCTTTTTCCGTAGAGAGTTGCTCGTGAGAGTACTGAGAGCCAATGAAGATGGTGTCATAGACCAAAGCAGCAATGGCAGCACCTACGAATGGACCGAACCAGTATATCCAGTGGCTTTTCCATGTCCAGCTATCCATGGCTTGACCAAATGCCATAGCAGGGTTCATTTCTGCGCCATAAAAGCAACCACCACCAGACAAGACGTTGGCACCAACAAGGAAACCAATTACAATTGGGGCAATACTTTCCATGTTACCCCTCTTGGGATCAATTGTAGTTGCATAAACTGTATAAACAAGGCCAAAGGTCATCACTATCTCGAAAATAATTGCATTCCATGGTGTTGCCCCAGCTTTGAGAGCGTATGATGATGTGTCCTGCACCATTTATGAATTTCATTAGTTAATATAAATATATGAAAGCTTCTTGATAGAAGAAAGGCAGTATATAACTTCATAGTGAATGATTTTAATATCTATATTTTTCTTAATATAACTATGACTAAGTGACTCTTTTCGTAATATGGCGAGTCCAATGAGAAGGGAGAGGGGAGTGGCATTACGTACCGAACCACTAGTAGCGAATTTGAGAAGGGAGAGAGCCACGACAGATCCAAGTAATTGAGCAATCCAATACAAAACACTCCTACATAAGGTAATGTGGCCTCCCAAAAAGCAACCAAACGTAACAGCAGGGTTTACATGACCTCCAGATATGTTTGATGACACTGAAATCGCCACAAAAAGAGAAAATGCATGGGCTATCGCCGCAGCAATCATCACATTTCCTGGCGCTGCTCCACCACTCATTGACATATTGGCTGTAAAACATACCAATAATTCGTCAATTATTATCACATAGTTTATCTTCTATGTACTGATAGCATAAAAATTGTATAGCAACAAAAATTTACGCGAGAATCATACAAACAAGTTAATTAGACTTACTGAATGCAATAGAACATCCTTCACTAGTAAAAACAAAAATAAGCATGGAAATGAATTCAGCAAAGGCAGCTCTGAGGGTATCAGGATGGCTAGCCTCTTTTAAATTTCCATAAACGATTCTTGAAATCATCATTTTTAAATTTTTGGTGTAGAAATTAGAGTTTATGGATGAGCTGCTAGTGCTATGTCTTTGTAGCTCTTGTTGATTTTGTTCCTAAGGACTAACAAAGCCACGCTTATATAGGGGACTAAGTAAGAGATGATGTTACTGGTATTGTTGACTATGAGGTAGATTCAACAATTGAATTAGGTAGACAACTACCATCGTTTGACACATGGGCAAATTGAGCGATAAAATATATTTATGCGCGCACACATGAAGACTAGAATAAAATAAGGTGGTTGTCATGATTTTTTGTATATAGTATTTATTGACTAAGAACAATTAACAAATTAAGATTAGTTTCTGAGAAAGTACACGCAATAATTAAGCACGAATTTCAACTTTCATGTCAACCCACGTGGAGGATGCGATTCATAAGTAACCTTAACTTAAACTCTTTATTTATATTAGCAATATATTAATTTAAAATCATTAACTTAAACTTTACAGTTATATTAAAAAAAATAGTACTCTCTCCGTCCTAAAAAGATTGTTCTAGAATGACTTATTTATGTTCTAAAAAATAATACTCTCTCCGCCTAATATTATATTGGAAAAAAGCTCAAATATGTCATCGAACTATCGGAAATGACTTATTTATGCCGCTTGTTAATAGTTTGACTAATTTATGTCATTGCCTTTACCAAAATGGTTCATCCATATCATTTTTTATTAACGCCGACGTTAATGAGAAAATAGTATTTTAAAATCAGCGTTAATGAAAAATGGCATGAATGAGTCATTTTGGTAACGACGGTGGCATAAATGAGCCAAACTATTGACGAGTGGCATAGGTGAGCAATTTTGGATAGTTCGACGACATATTTGAGCTTTTCCCTATAATATTTATGTGATAGATTATGAAAATAATCCTTGATTATTGTCATAATCTTGTATATATTATAGATTAGGAATGTAAATTATTCTGATTTGAAAATAGTCTCTTGTAGAAATGTGAGGTAAGGCTGCGTACAATAGACCCTTGTGGTCCGACCCTTCCCCGGACCCCTCTCATAGCGGGAGCTTAGTGCACCGGGCTGCCCTTTTTTATTTTACCATAATTGTAGCCTAGATATTAGTCTTGTAGCATGTATATATTATGATATTCAAGGAATGAAAAGATCACGAAAAATATTTCCTTCATGATATCAAGAGCCAAAAATTAACCCTAACCCTAAAAACCTAAACCGGCCGCCACCCATACATTCGGAACACTAGTTCCGACCGCCACCCATTTGTTTTTTGAAACCCTACCTCATTCTGCTATTTTCTTGTTTCTCTTGAGTAATAATGGTCGAGCAAAACAAATTCCATCCCATTTTTGCTCTAAATAACGCCAAGAACTTCATTCTGATGATTCCTGAGATGGAAAAAGGGAAATATTCATCTTGGGCGGAATTATTCAAAATTTATTGTTGCGCATACCAAGTCATTGACCATATTCTTCCTCCAAAGCCTCAATCGGGTGTCATGGAAAAATACAAGTCCACCACCATTGATATGGCTCTATGGTCTCGCTTGGATGCTATAGTCCTTCAATAGATTTACGGCACCATATCAAACGACCTTTTGCACACCATATTAGAACCGGATTCGACGGCGCAACAAGCATGGAAGCGTTTGCAAAATATTTTTCAAGATAACAAGATTTCTCGTGTGGTTTATCTGGAAAATCAATTCACCAATGTCAAAATGGATGATTTTCCAAACGTCTTCACATATTGTCAAGAGTTAAAAATGCTTGCCGATCAACTATCCAACATTGGTGCACCGGTGATGAATCAAAGGTTAGTTCTCCAATTAATTACGGGTCTGAATGAACAATATGATGGTGTAGCTACGTTCATTCAACAAAAAAATAGTACTCTCTCCGTCCTAAAAAGATTGTCCTAGTTTGATTTGGCACGAAATTTAAGAAATAAAAAAAAACTTTTGAAATGTGTGGTCCAAAACAAGTCTTAAATATTTATGGTTGTAAATCATTTCATAAATTTAAATTATTTTTAAATATAGAAATGTGTCAATCTTATTGGGACAGACTAATAAGAAAAGTAGTACAATAAAAAGTAATATTTTTAAAGAACTAAAATCTCGAATCAGGCCATAAGCTTTAAACCCACAACCCTCTTCCCTATACCAACTCCCCCCCCCCCCCCCCCCAATTTTAAAGGAGAAGTTAAGGTCATTCGCTAATAAGTCCATTCCTTTAATTTGTCTATGATACAGGTTTGATTCCGAAAATACAGCTCAATGCTATTTTTATTTAGTTTTTTTTTGTTTTACTACACCTTTACACAAACTATAGTAGAACTCTAAAATTAAATTCACGAAGGAAAGGGACATGCAACCTTAGCTCCTCAAAAAAGTTCAAATGGCAAAGACCATCTTGACATCTTGTACAGTGAATTTCATCCTACAAATTAGTAGGTGTTAGAGAATAATGAATGTGATATCTCTAAAGCAATTAAGTGTATAACCACATTCATCCTTACTAATATTATATTGGAAAAAAACTCAAATATATCATCGAACTATCGAAAATGGCTTATTTATGCCACTCGTTAATAGTTTGACTCATTTATGTCATTGTCTTTACCAAAATGGTTCATCCATATCATTTTTTTAACGCTGACGTTAATGAAAAAATAGTATTGTAAAATCAACGTTAATGAAAAATGGCGTGAATGAGTCCTTTTGGTAACGACGGTGACATAAATGAGCCAAACTATTGGCGAGTGGCATAAGTGAGCAATTTTGGATTGTTCGATGACATATTTGAGCTTTTTCCTATTATATGTATGTTCATTTTGAAGAAAATAATAACTGAAGCAAGATCGTTCTTTGTATTTTTTGGTATTAAAACTCACTGCTTACAATCTGATATAAGGAGGAATATATATACAACCAAAGGTGGAGTCATTAGGGAGTTGGCTACTGCTGGTAACGTAAGTTATCCTAGCAGAGTACAATTCTACCACTTTAGAGTTCTATAGGCTCTAAGATTAGTGAAAATTAAATCCTAATGGCTAAGCATGTTAGGTGTAGAGTCCTAATCCTAATCAGGATGTCTTACACATTTGTCAAAATAACTTCTTTGGGGCTTCAACTTCACCTACGTCGGGATCTAGGTCAATAACCTCATTTCTTATCCTTTTTTTAGACGAAGAAGGCCTGTAGTAGACTCTCCAAAGTGATCCGGATGGTCTTCTTGTCATCACCATGACTATAAACTCTAAATAATCAACAAATAAGACACGCAAAACACAATGGAACTCAATAAAAAATAATCAGGGCTTGGCAATGACGGTAAATTAGAATCAACAAATAATCAATATCAACTAATTAGAGCTCCATAATAATTGCAAACTCATAACATCACAAAATAAGACATTAAAAATTGAGCAAGCATGTTATAATATTTTTTTGGCTATAAAAGCTTCTCATTAAGAAACAGACAAAGGTGCAAATATACCTCTCAACTTTGTGATATAGAGCATATATATCCCTCGTTAAAAAAGTAGTGCATATATACCTCTGTCGTCACACAAATGGTGCAACTATATCCCCTTCATTACACAAATGGTTTAAAAAATTATTTAGCTTATATTTTAATTTAAAAATATTGCCACGAGGCTTTAAAAAAATAAGTCTACCCATTTTTTTAGTAGACTTATTTTTTAAGGCCACATGATAATTCTTTTTACGGTGGATCGGGTTTGGTTCGTTTAAAAAAATATCTCTGTGGCTTTAAAAAAGAATAAATCTACTCATTTTTTTAAATGAACCTGACCCAACCCATCGGAAAAGAAATACCACGTCACTTTAAAAAAATAAGTCTACTCAATAAAAAGGGTAGACTTTTTTTAACGCCACGTGTTTTTTAATAAAAAATAAGCTAAATGATTTTAAAAAAATATTCTTTCAGCAAAATGGTATATTTGCACCATTTGTATAACGATGGGGTATATATGCACCACTTTTTAAACGAGTGGGTATATATGCTCTATATCACAAAGTTGAGGGGTATATTTGCATATTTTCCCTTAAGAAAATATAGAAATGCAAAATTATTTTTTGAACATACAACAACAACAACAACTTGCCCAGTGAAATCCCACAATGTGGCGTCTGGGGAGGGTAGAGTATACATAAACCTTACATCTATCTTGGTAGGTAGAGCGACTGTTTTCCAGAGACCCTTGGCTCAAGACAAAACACAAGCCTAAGCAAAGTAAGACAAACAAAGTGAGTAAGTCATGATGGCGAATTCTGAAAGAGAAAAGAAGCAAAAAGAAGCAATAAATAATGCAAGTAAATAAGAAAAACAAAATACACATAGCATCATAAATCAAACGACAAGTAACTATGAGGCAATACCGTGCCTACTAGTATGGTAGGCTAAGAGAGCCTACAATAATAATATTACAACTATCAGATTGTAAGCGTAGGTAGGACTACGCTGGGCTACCTACTACCCTTCTACCCTAATATGTGTCCTCCATAACCCCCTATCTAAGGTCATGTCCTCAGTGAGTTGCACTTGCACCATGTATCATCTAATTATCTTTCCCCATTATTTCATCGGCCTACCTCTACCCCTCGTGTACCCGTCCATAGCCAACCTCTGCACTGAGATATTTGTGTCTCTCCTCTGCACGTGCCCGAACCATCTCAACCTCACTTCCCGCATCTTATCCTCCACCGAGGCCACTCCCACTCTGTCTCGGATATCATTATTTCTAATTATATCCCTCCTTGTATGCCCACACATCCATCTTAGCATCTTCATCTCCGCAACTTTCATCTTTTGGGTGTGCGAAGTCTTGACCGACCAACATTCCGCCTCATACAACATAGTCGGTCTAACCACCACCCTATAGACCTTGCCTTTAAGTTTTGGTGGAACCTTTTTATCACACAAGACTCTAGATGCGAGCCTTCATTTAATCCACCCTGCCCCAATACGATGTGTAACATCATATCAATCTCTCCATTCCCTTGAATAATAGACCCGAGGTACTTGAAGCTCTCTTTCTTTGGAATGACTTGAGTACCAAGCCTCACCTCCACTCCTGTCTCAAGGTCATTCCCGTTACTGAACTTGCACTCTAAGTATTCTGTTTTGGTCCTACTCAGCCCGAACCCTTTAGACTCCAGAATCTATCTCCAAACCTCCAGCTTAGCATTCACTCCGCTGCGAGTCTCATCAATCAAGACTATGTCGTCTGTGAATAACATACACCACGGCACTTCCCCTTTGATTTGTCGCGTCAGTACATCCATCACCAATGCAAATAGGAATGGGCTAAGAGTTAATCCCTGGCACAGCCCCATCATCACTGGGAAGAACTCTGAGTCTCCTCCTACTGTCCGTACTCTAGTCTTGGCTCCATCATACATATCCTTGATTGATCTAGTGTATGCAACATGTACACCTCTAACCTCCAAACATCTCCATAGAACCTCCCTAGGGACTTTGTCGTATGCCTTCTCGAGGTCGATGAAAACCATATGTAGGTCTCTCTTCCTCTCCCTATACTGCTCCACCAACCTCCTAATAAAATGAATGGCTTCTGTAGTCGAACGCCCCGGCATGAATACAAACTGATTCTCGGAGATAGACACGCATCTTCTCACACTCATCTCCACGACTCTTTCCCAAACTTTCATAGTGTGGCTTAGCAGCTTGATACCCCTATAGTTGTTGTCAACACTGGATATCACCTTTGTTCTTGTACAAAGGAATCATTGTACTCTACCTCCATTCTTCGGGCATCCTCGCCGTCTTAAAAATGATGTTAAACAACTCCGTCAGCCACTCCAAACCTGCCCTACCAGCGCTCTTCCAAAATTCAACTGGGATCTCATCAGGCCCGGTCGCTCGTCCCCTGCGCATCCTGCGAATAACACCCTGAACCTCCTCAGTCTTAATATTTTCACAATACCCAAAATCCTGGTACCTACCAGAGTGGTCCATATCTCCCTAGCACAATGTCTCTATCTTCTTTTTCGATCAAGAGTTTATGGAAGTAAATCTGCCACCTCCGCCTAGTATGCGCGTCCTCCACCAGTACTTTGTCGTCCTTGTCCTTGATGCACCTCATGTGATCCAAGTCCTGGGACTTCCTCTCCCTTGCCTTGGCTAGTCTGTACAACTTCTTATCCCTACCTTATTCCTCTAATTCTACATATAGACGTTCAAAAGTCGCCGTTTTCGCTACCGTAACCACTAGTTTCGTATCTTTCCGCATCATCTTATATAATTCCCTATTTGTCCACTTCTCCACCTCATCCTTGCTTTCTACTAATTTCGCATATGCCACTTTTTTCGCTTCCACCTTCTCTTGAACTTTATTGCCAATGACAGTTGTGTAATGTCTTTTAATGGTTTTGTTTGTGGAAATGCTCCGCTTGTGGATGGTTTGTATGTTCTAAACTGCAGTCATGAAATTTTTAATGTGCAAAATAAATGAGCTAAGATAAGTAATCCAAGAAACCACACCTACTTATGGTACTGTAGACTTGGTCACATCAATGAATCAAGGATAGCAAGATTAAGAAAGTTAGACTACCTGGAACCATTTGACTTGGAGTCCTATGGTAACTGTGAATCTTGCTTGAGAGGAAAGATAACCATCAATCCACTTTCTGGGAAAGGTGTGCGAGCCAAAGAGGTATTTGAGTTGGTCCATATTGATGTATGTGGGCCATTTTCAACTCAAGCTAAGGGTGGCTTCCCTTACTTCATCACTTTTACAGACGATTTCACAAGGTTTGGGCATGTGTATCTTATGAAACACAAGTCCGAAGCCTTTGAGAAATTCAAAGAGTACAAGTCAGAAGTAGAGAAGCAGCTTGAAACAAGTATCAAGACCCTTCGATCGAGATCGAGGAGGTAAATACTTAAGTAAAGAATTTTTGGATTACTTGAAGATTCATAGAGTCCAATCACAATGGACACCTCCTGGAATGCCATAAATGAGTAGTGTTACTGAAAGGAGAAATCGAACTCTATTAGATATGGTTAGATCCATGATGAATTTCTCAGCTCTACCAACATACCTTTGGGACTATGCATTGCAAAGCTCAATTTATATTCTGAACAGGGTTCCTTCAAAGTCAGTAGAGAAAACTCCATATGAGATATGGAATGGCAAGAAGCCAACACTTAAACACATGCGACCGTGGGGGTGCCCTGCATATGTAAAGAAGATGCTTACTGACAAGTTAGAATCTAAAAGTGAAAAAAATATTATTTTGTGGGGTATCCAAATGAAACTAAGGGATACTATTTCTATCTTCCTGGAGAACATAGGGTCATTGTTTCCAGAAATGCAACTTTCCTTGAAGAAGATATGTCTACAAGGAACATAGCTGCAATGAGATAGAACTTGAAGAAATTCAAGAACCACAAGATGACACAGAAGTTGAACCCTTGTCGAATGACCCAGACAAGGATTCAGTGGGAGTATTTGGTGAAGATTGGGTACTGAGAGTACGCCCTTCAGCCAGTGGGAGTGTTGTGAGAGATAGTGCAGAAATGCAAGGCTCACATACACAAGAAATAGAAGATGATACAATGGTTGTACATCATTCCATTCAGTAAATACATGAAAATGATATTCCAGAAAGCTCTCAAGGTGATGGATTGTCCAGCACACAAAGACCTTCTCACAATCAGAATGCAACAAACACTGAAATGCAGAATAATCAATTATGTAGGTTCACTAGGACTCATCGTCCGCCTGAAAGACTTAATCTTCTTGTTGAAACACACAATGAGATAGATATTCCTGATGACGATGAACCTACAACCTACATCGAAGCTATGCTAGACATTGATTCGCAGAGATGGCAAGAAGCCATGAAATCTGAGATGGACTCGATGTACATCAATCAAATTTAGAACTTGGTTGATTTGCCATCAGGGGTTAGACCCATAGGATGCAAATGGATCTTCAAAAAGAAGATTGATGCATATGGCAAGGTACAGACTTATAAGGCAAGACTGGTGGCTAAAGGTTATAATTAACGGCCTAGGGTCGATTATGATGAAACCTTTTCACCTGTTGCAAAAATTAAGTCCATTCGGATTTTGCTTGCAATGGCTGCATACTATGATTATGACATTTGGCAAATGGATGTTAAAACTGCTTTCCTCAATGGTAACCTAATTGAGGAGGTGTATATGATACAACCTGAGAGTTTTACATCCAAGACTAAGCCCAAAGCAGTATGCAAGCTACATAAGTCCATTTATGGACTTAAGCAAGCCTCAAGGAGTTGGAATATTTATTTTGACAAAGAAGTCAAATCGTTTGACTTTGTTAGAAGTAAAGAAGATCCCTGCATTTATAGTAAGCGCAATTAAGGGAGTATTGTCTTCATTGTTATTTATGTAGATGACATAATAATAATGGGAGACGATAAGACTCTCATGCAATCAGTCAAGGAATGGTTATCCAACACCTTCATGATGAAGGACTTGGGTGAAGCATGCTACATTCCTAGAATTAGGATCTATAGAGATAGACCTAATAGATTGTTGGGGCTGTCACGGTCCATATACATAGACAAAGTTCTAAGACGACTCTCTATGGAAAACTCCAAGAATGGAGGTCTTCATATGGGTCAAGGTATCAAGTTATCAAAGAAGAATAGTCTTTCTATTGTTGCAGAACTTGAATGCATGAAGAGAATCGCATATGCTTAAGCTATAGGATCAATCATGTATGCCATGACCTGTACGAGATCAGATGTGTCATATGCACTTAGTATGACTTGCAAGTTCTAGCAGAATCATAGGGAAGAACACTGGTGGACAAGAGAAACTAGTGGCTATTGGTTACACTAATGCTAGCTTCCAAACAGATCTTGATGACTTCAAGTCTCAGTCTGGATATGCCTTCATTTTCAATGGTGGAGTAGTGAGTTGGAAAAGTTCCAAGCAAGCTACAATTGTTGATTCGACAACTGAAGTCGAGTACATTGCTAGATCGGAAGCTGGTAAAGAAGCTTTCGTGATATCTAAGTTTCTGAAGGAACTAGGGGTTGTTCCAAGTGCCACTTGTCCAATAACGATTTATTGTGACAACACTGGTGCGATTGCGCAACCTAAGGAACCAATATCAACAAACAGAAACAAGCATGTACCTATGAAATACCACATACTCATGGAGATGGTGGAAACTAAAGAAATAGGATTAGACTATGTTCACACATATGATAATCTAGCTGACCCATTTACTAAACCATTAAACTTAATTAAGCATAATGGTCATTTTGAAAATATGGGTATTAGATACATTAGAGATTGGATCTAGGCCAAGTGGGAGATTGAAAGTATGTATGTCCTAGAGGCAATCATTATTAGGAACAAATGTACTTGAACAAATTCGTATTATCAATAAGATTAATATTTATGGCATTTGCAATTATTGAATTATTGTTTAATTGTTTGTAATTATTCATATATGTGTATCCCTTGAGCTTACGTTGTCATTAATAGAGTGAGAAATTAATGATAGAACGTAACTCTCAAAATAACCGCGACTAATGATCATCGAGAATGGGATATCGATGATATGTTATAAGTCGACATGTGGTCTGCATCACATTCTTGGAGAATGTAGTATGTCTCACCTGCTACTAGTAATGGTTACTAGTGATGGACACATGGATACTTTTGGAAAGTATTGGTATACCCTGCTGATAAACTATTTGTTATACATGTCTAGAGTGTTATCAGTGTGTGGGAGATAAAGGTCATTTGACTTGAGGTCAATACGCACCTTCTTTACAGAGTAATGTACTTTGACCCTGTCCTAAGATTAAACTCCTTACAGGATAAGATACGGCTTGTGTTGGGTGCATTATGATGTAAACTAAGGTGGTAGTTGAGCCAAGAATAGGATTCATTCCTCGATTGAATATTCGAGAGAGCACTCAACTTCTCATTGATATTAGGTCGACTATTTAGAATATGGTCTAACTGTCGACTAATATAGATGAGATAAAGTGATCAAGCCATTTGGATAGACACATGGCAAATCCTAAGCTTGATCGAGTGTGTCGCGAATGAAAGAAATTTATCATCTCACATAATGGTTATGTTTGTTGGATTCATGTAAACATACTTCACATATTGAGTTCGTTATACGGCGCAGTCTAGGAGTTTCGTATGAACCTTAATTGGATTAATGTCAATATATGAAGGTCTATAGGGTCACACTATGTCGATTGTCTCTTCGGTCTAAGGGTGTATTGAGAAAGTATTAAATATTCGATTTGGAATCGAGATATTTATAATAACTATGGATAATTTCTATTTGATGGAAATTATTTAATTAAGTCAAAATTAGATTTTGGATTTAATTAAATGTGTTGAATATATATTAACGAGAAACGCCAGGCACCGCAGTGCCTACTAGGCTGAGCCGCGGCGCCGACCTGGCAGTGGACCCAGTTAGACTGGCCCACTGCACCTCGGTTTTGGGCCAGGCTTGGAGCCCAATCCTAATAAAATTTTGACCTAAATTTTACTATATATTTACAGCATTACCCCCATTGATAATGATACAATTATTCTATTAGACAATTCTAGACGGGTATGTAAACAAAATTTTAAACTTCCGATGTGCTTTACTTATATGTTTGAACCCAACAAAATCCCTACAATAACCCACCCAATGTTTACATAAGTCAAAATGGATAGGTTAATTTGTACTAAACAACAGGTCATGTTCAACTCTCCCAACTCTAAAGCTTTTTATTTTTTTGTTTAATTACCAAATTAAATTATAAAACCTTTTTCTTTATTTATGACTATTTCAAGCAAATCAAACTTTAAGAAAGAAAATATTTTTCTATGCTTCGATAAGTTTTATGGGTTAATTTGGGCTCCATATGCTGCCCCAATTGATCCAAGCTTTTAAATGGATAATTTGAACTATGACCAAAATAACTCGCCAATGAACTATGCTCATGCGAACGTGTTTAAATTTGGACGGGTTGAATATGTTATATTTTCATTCGCCAATTTTGATACCCAATTACATATCCAATATGTGTTGGACAATAAACACCTTCTATAGTCAGAGCAAAGGGTTCTTTATACGTACGGCAAAACATTTGTAACAGAAAAATGAAGCAAGAAGAATTTTAATATGCTAGTAATTGGTTGGCAGAAGGCATCGAACTATATTCCTTTGCATGGCATTTGATACGCATAAACCAGAAAAAAAAAACATCAAAAGATATAAGGGAAGGGTGAAAAAGAAGAAATGTAGGAAATTAATATTCTTTTCAAGGGCTTGTTCATTAATTTAGGCAACTTGTTATTCTTGTTTTCCAATTTACTTACCAAGCCAGTGATATACTATCTTTCTTAATTTGGGGATAGCAAATTATCTCTTCCACACTAAAAATGGAAAATATCTTGATTCGATATAAATATAAAGAATCATTTGTGTTATGAAAAAGGATCATGTCTTTGCCAAAGACATCAAGAGTATTTCTCATCTTGTTACACCAAAAGTAGTTTTCATCTTGTCACAAAGTCATTTACTCATTCACCCACGTTTCAACATGGTATTTCTAATATTCTTTTTTTTTTTGTAGAAATATAATTACTACGATTCTCATTAATATGACTTGCTAATATTATCGATCTCAAATCCAAAGAAAAAGATTTATCGTAAATTGACAATCTAAAACTAATCTGTTCTATATATCTGAGTTCTCACATATGCATCTTAGCACATGTTACATAGTACCTTGTTATGGCGAGAAATAGGCTAGGGTTTCAACATCCAACATACCGCAAAAAAAAAAATGCGACGAACAACTTCTGGCATTAAACAATAAAAAATTGTTGCTAATTCTATTATTGAATTATCAGACAATATGTTAGTTGTGGCAATTTGGCAATAAATTAATGATGAATTTTATAGTAATTTTTTTATGTAAGTATATATGAAGAAAATAATAAAAGTAGTGAGGACTTTTGTAACTGACTTCAACTAATATGGGGTTGAACAAGTAGAATGGGATGGAGGAAGTAATAGATGCAGTATAAGTCAAAAAGCTATGAAAATACAAAACAAACCCAAATTGATGTTTCTCCCTTGAACTAATACCTAATTCTTCCACCATATGTAAATTTAACTTGTTATTTTTTTTTCGTTTAATCTCCTTAAGTGTGTTAATTAAAATCCCTAATAAATAAACTATTTTACTCCAAAAATTAGTCAATTATCCACACACGGCCATAAGAAGAGTGACACCATCTTGAGGTCATCATAGTGCAAGTGACGTGCAATGAAAGTGCATGTAAAGAGTGAGACGTAAATGAAATTTGTTTTATTTTCACTAACCATATTTCAAATTAACTCGGATCTTTTAAATGATTTTCCTAATAATCAGAAGGAAAAAAAAAGAGGAGGGTCAATTTGAAGAATGGATCGACAGAATGAATTAGAGTTCTGTAGGATATGACTCAATTAACGAAATATTTAATTTTGATATTGTTATTCAAATTAATTCGTGAAATTTTAACCCAATTTTTTAAAGATTATTTTTCATGCATTCTTCAAAGAGAGAACAAGGGGAAATGCATAACTTACGTATGATGTTTCCGCACAAAGTCTTGGTAGGGGGAAAATGTCATATATATAAAGCGTATGATACTTTTAATGATATAAAAATTTTATAGTAAACCGTGCATGTTTTGCTCAAATAGACAATATGATACTATATTAAGAGTGTCTTTGTGTTGTTTTAGCCAAGCAACCAGATAGTACCGGAGCAAATTATTTGACTCGTCTCATTGAATTATTAACTCTAATACTAGTTGTTTGGCTAAAACAACACAAAAGACAATCTTAATATGTTGCAATATTGTTCATTTGGGCAGGAGAGTGATGTCAAGAGACCAGATTTAATGTCTTTACTCCTCTACATGCCTATTTACTAGTAGGATTTGGTGCCATCAATACTCGATTGATGTGGGTTACATAGTTAATCTCCAAATAAGCTCATGATATTGTTGGGCGTGCGAATGAAGTGTCAAATTAGTAATTCAAAAGAAAAGATATTACATGTAAGGTGTATGATCCTTTTAATGTACGAGACATTTTTGAGAAAAATATACCTGCTCGGGCGTTAGCGAAAAATATAATATCATATTAAGAGTGTGTTTGGATGTTTTAGCCAAATACTTGCACACGTCTAATAATAATAAGAAATTTGTCCGAAATGTTCTTTGCAAGGACACTTATTTATTTTTCAAAAAAAGGGACAAAAATGCCTCTGTACTGTACTGTATGTAAACCTTTAAAAATGTCCTTCATCCACCTATTTGTTTAAAAACATTCTTTCTCAACCTATTTTAGCTTACTTATACTCTTACGTGACGCCTTTTTATTGGTTGAAATTAAAACCAACCCCTATCAAATCTTTTTCCTCCACCCCGACCCGACCCAACGACCCATTACCTCATCTGCGAGATTAGGATCATACATGGATACACGATCATTGTCTCTATATGCTTCGCTATATGCAGAACCAAGACTTCCTTGGTGAACAAACCCAATTGACTCTGCAACTTTGACAAAAGCATTTGATTCAGCTGGAGTAAAGAAATTATGAACCTGAATACCTTAAGCAAATAAAGTAAGCATTAGAAGAAGATAAGTCAACAATAGGTTCATCATCAAATTAAGAACTTGACATTTGACATCATGATTTTAAGCAAAGATGAGAAATTCTTATTTCCTAATGTGATGAAAAATATAGTTTGTGATGGATTAGTCCATCACAATTTTGTGACAAAATTGTAATTTTATCACTAACTTATTATGGAAAGAGAACATCTATCCCAATATTTTAATAACGTAAATTTTAATTAAAAATATTAGAATTTGTGATGGATTATTTTGTTACGGACACATGTGTCGAATTTTTTTGAAAAATCAAAAGTTCTACATAGAAAGACAATAAAACTTGTAGGATGAAGGGGTTAATACTTTCCAAAGAGTATTATTCTTCAAAGAAAAATTATTTATTTAATTACTATTTATTAAGAAATAACTGATAAAAAATTATTTACTAATTCATAAATTATTTTATTTGTAATAATATTTAATTTGTTAAAATTATTTTGTGATGGATTGAGTCCATCAAAGAATTTATGGTGGAATTATTCTTCCCTAATCCATCACAAGTTGCGACAAATTGAACTACTAATATATTACCTATTTTTTCAGAGATTTACAAAATCTGTGACAGAATTGTTATTCTGACACAAAATTTTGCGCCCCGGAATTTATGGCAACAAAAATTTGTCACAATTTTTTTTTCTTGTAGCTCCTCTGCTATAATTTTTATGTGCAGTAGAAAATTGGAGATTTATTGATTCATTGATTATTGTGATTATTTTGGAATTGTTTTGGTTGAAGAAATTTGAAGAACAATATTTTTGGGTTCTCCTAAGCTTTATTGTAAAAGAAGCTGACAAAGTGGCTCTATTAATTTTTGAAGGTTCGAGTTAAATTTAAGAATTGAAAATTATTGGGATTGATCTTAGAATTTTATATGTCAACTTTAGAGTCGTTTGGAGTTGATTTGAAATAATTCGGATCAGTTTGAAGTAAAAACGTGTTGCTAAAACTTCTACACAACAAATTATGATGATCGTCAGGATTTTGACCACAAACACTAAGATTTCAGTTATAAATATTGAAACTATCCTGACGATTAATTACGATATGTAGCCAAAATCCTAACGATCACCATAACTTATGTTAAAGCAAGTCTTCAGCATTTGTAACCAAAATCATGAAGATCAACGTAACTTAACTTGTTGGTAAGACAAATCTTGCCCAATATCAAATAGAAATCTTTTATATATATATATATATATAAAAAACAATGTAATACGAAGAATCAGAGATTCACACTTCCACCACGAAAGAACAATGTTACGTTATTTTCAATTAATGTTATCAAGTGAAATGAAATAATCATATTTTTTGGAATCTTATCCACTTCCAACATAATTGAGCCCCAAGTTCAAGATGCTGCAAATCTACACAACTTAAGTCATTAATAATAGCTTCATTATTCCAAGAAAATATATACTTCAATTATCAATGGTTGGAATAAACTTCTTATTCTCCTATCAAATTGAAGCTCTTTCAAGAAAATTGTTCATATATATATAACACAATGTAACATTCCCTTATACCAAGAATCAGAGATTCACACTTCCACCATGAAAGAACAACGTTACGTTGTTTCCAATTAATGTTATCAAGTGAAATGAAATATTCATATTTTTGGAGTCTTATCCACCTCCAACATAATTGAGCCCCAAGTTCAAGATGCTGCAAATCTACACAACTTAAGTCATTAATAATAGCTTCATTATTCCAAGAAAATATATACTTCAATTATCAATGATTGGAATCAACTTCTTATTCTCCTACCAAATTGAAGCTCTTTCAAGAAGATTGTTCTAATATATGAAGAATCATTTCAAGAACAAACATTATGTAGGCGCATAATTAGCTCTGTTGAGAATAAAACAACAATTTTATTTTGAATTTAGTATATGCAAAGATAATATTACTCTCAAAACCCCGTTCTCATTCATGCAATGGATATTTCATAATTTTCAAAAGCATAATTTAGATAGAGCTTGTTATTTATCAATAATACACGTAATTCTTATCAGTTGTGTGTACACAAGAGTCTCAAAAGAAATTTATATCGCGGGGGCGTCAACCACCAATGCCTTGGAGGTATGGTCATCTTGTTTAGCTCTTCTCGTCTCCTCTAATAGCAATTGGGACCGTGCTTTGTTGAAACTGAGTAGGGGATCGTCCTGTTGAATCATCGTTGCAAGGGTATCGTATTCACCTTTCGGTAAACCATTAATCAACTGCAATATCATCTTTGTGTCCGAAATTGGAGTACCAACATTGGATAGTTGATCGGCAAGCAATTTTAATTGTTTGCAGTAGTCGGTCATATTCGCAAAATTTTCAAGATGGGTGGTGTTGAATTGCTCCTCAAGATACACGGCATGTGTATGCTTATTGTCTTGAAAATTTTCCTCCAACCATGTCCATAACTCGTGAGCCGAAGATCCGATCTTCATAATGGTATGAAGCAAATCCTTGGAGATAGTGACATAGATCCACTGCTTAACGATGGCGTCAAGCCTTTTCCACGTCGTGTCATCGATGTCGGGTGGGCGGGGATAGGTGGTATCAATGTGATCAAGTATGTTGTAAGAACATGTATGAATATGGAAGAGGGAGGAGGATTTGTGACGTCGGGTGTTGAGGAAGAGGAAGCGGGAGAAGCTATGTGGGTCGCGGGTGACGCCATGAGGCTATCCGAAATTTAGTAGAGAAATAAAAGTGTAGAATTATTGTATATCAATTGTATACCAGGGGTATATGGCTTGTTGGAGGGATAGAGAAGGTAAGAAGGTTGTATATCAGTAGTATACGAGAGGTATATGAGGCTGGTTGTAGAAGTGGAGGGATGGGCAGCTGTATATCAGCGTATATCAGAGGTATACCGGCGGTTTGGCGCCGGAAAAGGGAAGAGAAGGGCGGCCAAAATTAGGGTTAGGGTAGGGAGGGATTTTTGGCTCTTGATACCATGTAGAATAGTGTAAATCTCCTTGAGTGGAGTCCTTTCATTAATACAATATATATATTGTGTACAATTGTAATGCTAATGGAATAGTGATCTCTCCTTTACATAATTACACTAAAATATTAATTACAAAATATTGCAGAATAAATGGTGCATATATGAAAATATAATTCTAATGGAATAAGAATCTCTACTTTACATAATTATACTAAATATTAATTACAGAATATTGCATAATATATGGTGAATATATGATCACTTCCTCCGTCTTCTCCGTGGTATCCGTCATCATTTCTTCTGTATGTGTCAGTCACTCACGGCGTCAGTTCGTCGCAGAAGGCATCCATGCCTGTAATTTCACACATGCAAAACCACTCCTTAGCCCGTTGAGCCTTCTCTCTGCCTTACCGACCCTTCTATCTACTCAGACCAACTCTTTAACTTGCTCGGCCACTTCATCTTTGTAAAAAAGAAAAGATAAAGAGAACTTTCAATTGATGTGTAAATTCTAGAACCAAATTATATGTTCTATAAGGTGTTAGACAATAATACACTTTTCCCTTATCAATTGTGCGAGGGTATGCAAAAAAACGAAGGGCTTTCATGGTTTTGCACTTGATCTTGTAGCTATTTTCAAAATATACATAAGAATTTCGTTTTAAAAAAAAAATTATATATATGTCCAAAAATATATTTATAGTGACCCAAAGCTATTTTAATCATCGCCTTAAAAAATTGAGTAATCGAGATGAATGTCCAATTCTTTCATAGACCTAAGTTGCTCTTTTACAAACATAAACTCATGCCCACGTTTACTCGATATAAGAACTCAATCGTGCTAAAAGAAATTACCTTAAGAAAAACATTTCGTTGTTATTTTTTGGAGAAATGAAAACTAATTAAGTTATAAGATCTTAGATGCAAATATCCACAAAAATTCAAAATAAAAGGAAAGAAAAGACTGATTATGCACATGATGCTTAATTAATTATTAAAGTTAAGTCCACTTTTAAACTTAGGTACTCAAATCTTTCGACAAAGCATATTAAAAAGAATGAAATGTTTCATGTGTCAAAATCAAAGGAACCATTTGAGAGACAAGACGGATACAGAAAGGGACCCTCAATAGTAGGTTTCATATATAGTGTTTTAGTAGTATACTTTTATCACAAAGAAAATTATGCTCATTCCCAAAAAGAAAACAAAGAAAATTATGCTCACTCCCAAAAAGAAAACAAAGAAAACTATGCTCCCCCCCCCCCCCCCACCCCCAACCCTCCTTTAATGGGTCATTCGCACAAATGCCTCTATTTTGTGTGGTCTTTAATTTTTGCCTTTAAAATTTGTGTTCTTTAATTTTTGTCCTTCATTATTTTTAGTGCGACATAATAAGAATTTTGCAAGGCATAATTAGTGTTTATCTTCACCATATGTATCATAAATAACTCACAAATTATGCCGGATAAGACATAATTTTTAACACTCAACATAATATGAAAAAAGACAATTTCCGATTTCGACTACATAATTAGCGTTTAACTTCAACATATGTATCATAACATACACACAAACTATGTCGGATAAGGCATAATTTCCAGGACTCAACATAATCTAAAAAATAACTATAAAACTATGCCGCATAACTTAATTCCTACATAATTTATGCCGCGCAAAACAAAATTTCAATTTTCAAAGAGAAAAATATTATAGAGACTATGTCTTGCGAAGTAGACCTGGATATTTTCATAAAATGAATAGCAAGGCAAAAATTAAAGACCACGAATATGAAGGGCAAAAATTAAAGACCAGTGCGTTTGAAGGGAAATCCGCACAAAAAATATCCTTTAATTAGGTCCTAAACACTATTTTGAAATGAGTTTAAGTCGTACGTAATATGTAATTATATATTTATACAACCAGGTCACTTATTTAACAATTATAATTAAATTTTTGTATAAGTATTTATTAGTAATTTGGTAAAAACGTAACTAGCTAACATGCTATTATAAGTTAAATTTTCACTATCAAAATAAAAGAATTAGCGACAGATAAATTAGCTAAATAAAAAAATCATTGCTAATTCTATTTAGTGACTTATTAGCAACATATTATTAAAAACGTTGCTAGCTACAAGCTTGATATTTTTTATGGGCCAAATATGTGGAAATTCTTTTTGATAATAAGCGGCGGTGAAATTCAAATTCAGGACCTCTGCCTGCTCTGATATCATATTGAAGTGTGTGACTATTTCATCTAAAAACTTAAGCTATTAGAAAGAGCACACTTTTTACATTTAATTATATTCTCAATAATTTATATTTTAAAAAACCTTTATACTATCAATACATACAATTTATTGTGAAAATGGAGTCATATTTGGTTATTAGATATCACTCTGTCACTTTGCTTTTTGCTCCAATTTAATCAATTTTGATCTCCACCGTTGAGTTATTAAGTGTCTCAACCCTCTATAAATACAAATGTGGCACTCCCTTTCATTTACACTCAATCAACTTGATTTCCACCACCAAAACACTAAACTTCTTTTGAGTCATCATCATCAATGGATTCCTTGGAAATCTCCAAAGAGGTAGCAATTTCTCTTCTTCATCTACTTTAATTTCTTGTGATGATCAAGACTAGTGTTAATTAGTTATAAAAATCAAGAATTAACATTAATTTAGCTCTCTTCCTTTTTCCTAGTGCCAACCATTCAACTATCTTTGGTTCTAGAGAAGACCAAAAATTAAAAGGCACATAAAAAGCATTAGACTTGTATATCTTTATATATAATCTTCTCATGCAAAGAGAACACATTTTCTTTCTCTATTATTCTTTTTTTCAAGAAAGTGAAAAGAGAATGATCACCTAGCTAGTGTTTATTCACTAAAATCTTGTTTATTAACTTTTTAAAAATCTCATTTTGGAGAATCTATAGTGTTTTCATATTTTTCCTCAAACGGACTTGAATCCTGACCTATCCGTCGTCGCGTGTGAAAGGTGTTTTACCAATTGAGCAATCCTCACTTGTATTTCTTTTTTTTGGTCTCTTTCTCTCTCTTTCTCTCTTTTTTTTTTTTGTTGGACTTGAATTAATCTTGATCATCAACAGGTACAGCTGAAAGGAGAAGAAGATCAGTGCACTAATGATGGAACTGTTGATTTTTATGGAATGCCTGCAAATAGAGAGAAAACTGGGAAATGGCTGGCTGGAATTATGCTGCTCTGTAAGTGTTTTTTTCTTGAAAAAAGATATGGAAAAACTGATATTAGACTCTACTTATCTTTTCTTTTATATATACCTTTTCCAACCTTAAAAAAATTAAGATATGTCACATTCTGTATGTTATTAATTTCTCTGACTTTATGACGGACTCATTTGTTTCTGTTTTCCTTTGTTTATGATGACTTGGCGTGTGGAAAAGGTAGTATTCTTAGGAGCTGTTTGGACATATAAAAATTTTCCTTTTCTCAAAACAAAAATTCAAATATTATATATATACATTGGACTGATTTTTTTTCTTAGACATTGTAGATGAGTTTCTCGAGTTTAAAAAGTTAGTTTTTACCACACGGGTTTTTTTTTTCTTCTCACAACACAACAATGTATCTAGTGTAATTCCAAAAATGAAATCTGCGAAAGGTAGAGTATATACGTTGTAATTCCACAAGTAAGATCTGTAAAAGGTAGAGTATATGCAAACCTTACCCTATAAGGTAGAGATGTTGTTTTCGATAGACGCTCGACTGGTCCGGCGAGGCTCAAACCCGCGACCTTCAACTCATAAGACCAACGCTCTAACCAACTGAGCTAAGGGACCAGTGAAATGGATGTCCAGTCTCAACTTCGACTTACAAATATTATTTTTAACTTTAACTTTTTAAAAAATATGTCAAATTTTCAACCAGATCTATGTTCAAACGGCTCCTCAGAGTTTAATTCCAACTTCTTCACAATGGTTTTTGCTTTCTACTATTTCTTTATTCTATTTTAGTTGTAAACAAATTAAATGAAAAGAAAGGTTGATAACTCTCGGAAACGGCGAGTTGAGTAATAAATGAAGCCAGCTATCATATGGGAGAATGAAGTTATAAGAGCAAAGTCTAAATTTTACAAGTAAAATACTAAAGACACTTGTCAAAAGATTGACAGACCGAGATATATATACGTATATAAAACTTGTATGTATATGAAGCCTAGGTGGAGGAGCGGGGGGGGGGGGGGGGGGTTTCGGTTGACAGTTCAGAGAAGAAATTTCCAGTTTCTAAGTACTTTTGTCATAGGATTTTGGCAACAATAGCAAAAATACAGTTGAAGAAAACAAGAGAGAAAAGTGGAGGGGTGTGAAAAAAGCATGCAGTAATAGAAAAGACATTTCTGACACGTAAATATATTCATGCCACGTCATCTAATGACAAAAATTTGTTCTTGGGTGGACCCCATCATTGATCTGGCTTTTTGCTTATCCTAATTTTCTTTTTTTGTTTTTCATTTTATAGTTACTTTTTTATGAAATATAATTTGATCAGATGGATTTATATTCAGTAAACATGATTGTTTATCTGTTAGTTATGAGATGTTGAGTCTGGGTGTTATGTGTTATGTCTAGGGATCTAGGATGATTTTATGAGTTCTACAAAACAACAATAACATACCCAATGTAATCTCACAAGTGGGGTCTAGGAGGGTTATGTATACACAGTCTTACCCCTACTTTCCGATTGATTCTCGGGCTAAATAAAACATAACCAAATCAAGTATGGAAATAAAATAATGTAGTGTTATGAGTTCTACAAAAGTTGAAGGAAAATAAAATGGAAGCGCATATAACGAGATACTGTGTAATTTAACTTAATTTTAGCGCCAACTTGCTATAGCTACGTAAGCAGTAGCGGAGCCACATGTATCCAAGGGGTGTCACCCTTTGCTGAAAAATTGCATTGTTGATAGGTAAAAAATTATGTATAGATATTATGTGTTTTGACACCCCTTAATAAAAATCCTAACTTTGTCACTGTTAACGTAAGTTGCACGAGAAAAGCACGTGGTGCGCATGGATATATAGGGTTTGGATCCTATTAGATCTATGCATTAATTGACCTATTAGAAGGATGACCGAATTAAAAGTTGAAAGGTGTGTATCAATGAATATCAGTGTCCTTATAACGTTCTCTTATTGGTCACGGGACTAGTACGTAGAAGGATGACGTATCACAGGGTTTGGATCCTATTAGATCTATGCATTAATTGACCTATTAGAAGGATGACCGAATTAAAAGTTGAAAGGTGTGTATCAATGAATATCAGTGTCCTTATAACGTTCTCTTATTGGTCACGGGACTAGTACGTAGAAGGATGACGTATCAAAAACTGAATGGTGTACCGAAGAATACTGGTGTTCTTATGACGTTTTCTCATTGGCCGTTTCCCGTTGGACTATAGAAGTAGAAAGATGACGTGTTAAAATTAAAAGGTGTATCAATGAATATCAGTGTTCTTAATTGTAACGTTTTCTAATTGGTCGTTGTAGTTGGACTAGTACGTAGAGGGATGACGTATTAAAATTTGAACAACATATCAATAAATAGAAGTGTTCTTATCATTGGCGTATAGTACATAGAAGGACAACGTATTAAAAGTTGAAAGGCGTATCAGTAAATAAGCAGCGTTCGTATCATGTTCCATGATCAGGCATATCTTGTCTTTTATTGAAAACGTGGTGACAAGTCCGGAGTGGTTTATACGCCAACTTGGTATAACTATGTAAGTTGCACTGGAAAAGCACGTGGTGCGCATGGATATATAGGGTTTGGATCCTATTAGATCGTATTAATTGGCCGGTTAGAAGGATGACATATTACAAGTTGAAAGGTGTATCAATATGAATATCAGTGTTCTTATAACGTTCTCTGATTTGTCGTTAGCCTAGTATGTAGAAGATGACATATTAAATGCTAAAAGGTTAAAGGTGTATCAATGAATATCAGTGTTCTTGTATCAATGAATATTAGTGTTCTTATAAAGTTTTCACATTGGTCGTTGGACTAGTACGTAGAAAGATGACATGTTAAAAATTAAAAGGTATATCAATGAATATTAGTGTTCTTAATTGTAACTTTTTCTGATTGATCGCTTGACTAGTACGTAGAAGGATAATGTATTAAAAGTCGAAAGATGTGTCGACAAATAGAAGTGCTCTTATCATGTTTTTTATTGGCCATTGGTGTATAGTACGTAGAAGGATGACATTTAAAAGTAGAAAGGCGTATCAGCAAATAAGCAATGTTCTTATCATGTTCCGTGATTGGTCATACCTTGTCTTTTATTGAGAGTGTAGTGATGACAAGTCAGGAATGGTGGAACTTGAAATGCCTTGGTTGGTCATTCAACTACTCGAGAATAAGGAAAAAGTGTCGAATAGAGTATGGATAGGTTTATACGCCAACTTGCTATGACTATGTAAGTTGCACGAGAAAAGCACGTGGTGCACATGGATATATATGGTTTGGATCCTATTAGATCTATGCATTAATTGGCCTGTTAGAAGGATGACGTATTACAAGTTGAAATGTGTATCAATGAATATCAGTGTCCTTATAACGTTCTCTGATTGATCGTTGGACTAGTATGTAGAAGGATGATGTATTAAAAACTAAAAGGTGAAAGGTGTATCAATGAATATCAGTGTTCTTCTAACGTTATCTCATTGGTCATTGGACTAGTACGTAGAAAGATGACGTGTTAAAATATAAAAGGTATATGTGAATATCAGTGTTCATAATTGTAATGTTTCTGATTGGTCTCTTGACTAGTACATAGAAAGATAATGTATTAAAAGTCAAAAGATGTGTCGACAAACAGAAGCGCTCTTATCACATTTTTTTATTGGTTATTGGCTATAGTACGTAAAAGGATGACATTTAAAAGTTGATAGGTGTATCAGTAAATAAGCAGTGTTCTTATCATGTTCCGTGATTGGTCATACCTTGTCTTTTATTGAGAGTGTAATGATGAAAGTCCGGAATGGTGGAACTTTAAATGCCTTGATTGGTCATTCAACTACTCGGGAATAACGAATAAGTATCGAGTAGAGTATGGAAAAGTTTATACTCCAATGACCAATCAAAAAATGCGATAAGAACACTTCTATTTGTCGATACGTCTTTCAACTTTAATACTCCCTCATTGTACGTACTGGAAATGTTTTCTCATTGGTCGTTGGACTTGTACATAGAAAGATGACGTATTAAAAATTAAAGGTGTATCGAATATCAGTGTTCTTAATTGTAACGTTTTCTGATTGGTCGCTTGACTAGTACGTAGAAGGATGACGTATTAAAGTCAAAAGACGTATAGACAAATCGAAGTGTTCTTATCACGTTTTTTGATTGGTCATTGGCGTATAGTATGTAGAAGGATGACGTATAAAAGTAGAAAGGCATATCATTAAATAAGCAGTGTTCTTATCATATTCTGTCATTGGTCATATCTTGTATTTTATTGAGTGTAGTGATGACAAGTCCGGAATGGTGAAAACTTTAAATGCTTTGATTGGTCATTCAACTACTTGGGAATAAGGAAAAAGTGTCGAATAAAGTAGGGAAAGGTTTATACTTTATACTCAACAACAGAAAAGTCATTCCACATGTAGTAATAATTAGGAGGGCTTTATTTTCTTAGAAAAACAATAAGATGACAAATAGTTCATGTAAGATCTATAGAAGTAAAATAATTAATGATTAGAGTACTCAGCACAGGCAAAATTGGCAAAAAAGGGCATAGTGTTGGCAAGTTTTGACATTAGTGCATATGATGTTGGCAAGTTGGCATTAGGCCATAGTGTTGGCAAGTTTTGACATTGGAGTGCTTGCTTAGGTACTTACTTGATTTAAAAGGGTAAAATAAAAGAGGAAGCAAAATAATACATTTTATTTCTTTCCACAATATAGTGTAGGAAAATGTATCTCCCACTATTGAATGATTTAAATGCTGTAGGAATATCACATCCATGTCATTGCTAACTACCTTTGTAAGTGTTAAGTACCTTTTTAGGTGTACAATTATCACTAATATCAACTACTCCATAAATCTAAGAATGTAAAACCCATTGTGCATATCACTTTGAGAAGAAATTGATTGGAAGGGGAAAAAATGAAATGTCTGTTGTTATTACCTAATAGTTATCAAACCTATAAACCTATTTGTCCGCTTGGGCAGCTCAATTGGTTTCAAGGGAAGTCGAACTCACTTGCAGGAAATTGATTGAAAAGGACAGAAATGAAATGTCTTTGAGATGACCTTATTATCAGACCTAGTACTGCATTAATAGTTCTCCACATTCTCACAAGTGTGTCTAGGTCATGATTGATTTATTTATCTTTTTAGCCACTAAATCCCACTAGATATTTTAGGAGAATTTTTCCATATAACCAAATTGATTGATTCATCTACACATCTCATATACCGACACTCTTTTATCTTATTAAGAGGCTAAAGTTAAAAGTTCTGCACATACCGCAAAGTGTGTCTTAGTCTTGAAAGATCGATTACCTAGTTAGTCATGCTAAATCCAACTATTTAGGGGAATGTAAATTGATATAGTCAACTATCTCGTGGACAACTGTGTCTTGATCTTGATGGATTAACTTACCTAGTTAGCCATTAAATCGCATTACTTAGGAGAATATGAAAATGTAACACTGATAAGACCAAAATGATTGATTCAACTATCTCATAAATGAATGTTCTTTTCTCTATCGTTGAACAACAAAAAAAAAAAATCGCCTAACTTGCTAAATCCGATTTATAACTCTATTTTCCCTGTGATTTTATCCAGTGAATCAAGGTTTTGCTACTCTTGCCTTTTTTGGTGTTGGAGTGAATTTAGTGTTGTTCCTAACAAAAGTGCTGCAACAAGACAATGCTGCTGCTGCTAATAGTGTGAGCATATGGACTGGCACTGTATACATATTCTCTCTTCTTGGTGCTTTTCTTAGTGACTCTTACTGGGGAAGATTCAAAAGCTGTGCCATTTTCCAGATCATCTATGTAACTGTAAGTATCCATTTACTTGGCATCTTACATCTGCAGCTAATTAAAGCTACTGAGACACAATATAAAACGTAATTAAGTCGACACAGAGAGTTTAACTTCAGTAAATAAGTATTTCCTTTGTTCTATTTTATATGACAGTAATTAAGTCAACGCAGAGTTTAAGAAGTTAATTTATGTATTATATTAGTGATTATGAAAGAAAACATTGTGATAATAGTTGAAAAGTTTGATTGATAAAGAACTTAAATATCACATCCAAGTTTAAAATTTGAACAATTTAATGAACATGAATTCTTGAAAGTCGTGAAAATTGTATAGAAACAGAACTGTGTCAAACATCTAACATCATCTCAAAATACAAAAAAGTGTCATATAAATTAGATTGGAACAATTACTATGAAGTTTTATGTTCATACTTATCGATCTTGCTCTTAATGATTGGTTTGGTGCTTACTTATTTACAGGGATTAGTTCTATTATCACTTGCAACACAACTTTACCTACTCAAACCGAAAGGTTGTGGGGATCGAACAACTCTATGTGGAGAGCATTCAAACATGGAGATTAGTCTATTCTATATCTCTGTGTACATGATTGCTCTAGGATACGGAGGCTATCAACCTAATATCGCTACCTTTGGAGCTGATCAGTTCGATGAGCGTAATCCAAGGGAGAAACAATCCAAACAGGCCTTCTTCAGCTACTTCTACCTGGCCCTGAACCTCGGTTCACTTTTCTCTAACACCGTTTTAGACTACTTTGAGGATGAGGGGATGTGGGCTCTTGGTTTCTGGGCATCTGCTGCGTCTGCCTTCACTGGATTGGTGCTCTTTCTTGGAGGAACTGCGAAGTATAGGCACTTCCGGTCTAATGGCAACCCTATAACCAGGTTTTCTCAGGTTATAGTCGCTGCATCGAAGAAGTGGAGAGTAGAGACGCCAGAGAACGAAGACGTATTATATGAAGGCGACGACGAGAGCTCCAAAACTGCTGGTAGAAAAATGCTCCATACTCATGGTTTCAAGTGAGTACCAAAGCACTAATATCCAATTCAAAAGAAAGTTTATATCCTAAGATGCACTACTAAATCTTTTTTAAACGCAGATTCTTGGATAAAGCAGCTCTGATCACATCCAAAGAACTCGACAATGAGAAGGAGAGCAATCGCAATCCGTGGCGCGTCTGCCCTATTTCACAAGTTGAAGAGGTTAAGTGCATCTTGAGGCTGTTGCCAGTTTGGCTATGTACTATAGTCTACTCTGTAGTTTTCACACAGATGGCCTCGATCTTCGTCGAGCAAGGCGACGCCATGAGAACTACAATTGGGAACTTCAGGGTTCCGGCTGCAAGTATGTCTGCCTTCGACATCATGAGTGTAGCAGTTTTGATATTCCTGTACCGCCGAGTCCTTGATCCTTTAGTCAAAAAGTTTAAGAAGATCAAGGGCGAAGCTCAAGGGATAACTCTACTTCAACGGATGGGTTTTGGACTTGTCGTAGCTGTGATGGCAATGCTTTCAGCGGGACTTGTGGAGTGCTACAGGCTCGAGTATGCTAAAAAAGACTGCACACATTGCCAAGGCTCAAGCTCTCTGAGTATATTATGGCAGATTCCTCAATACTCTCTGATAGGTGCTTCGGAAGTGTTCATGTACGTAGGACAGCTGGAATTTTTCAACGAGCAAGCACCAGATGGTCTCAAAAGCTTCGGAAGTGCATTGTGCATGACATCGATATCACTAGGAAATTACGTGAGCAGCTTACTCGTGAGTGTAGTGATGAAATTTTCTACAACTGATAACATGTCTGGATGGATCCCAGGAAACCTCAACAACGGTCACTTAGACAGGTTTTACTTTCTCTTAGCTGGCTTGACAATCTTAGATTTAGTTGCTTATATAGCTTGTGCTAAGTGGTACAAGGGTATAAAGCATGGTGAAATGATTAAAGAAATCAAGGAAGAGGACAAAAGTGAAGTCTAATGTATCAGACAGCTTTGTCATACTTTTAGGCATATTTGCCAGAATAAATAATTAAGAGGAAGAGCTGTATCTCCTCAACTTATGTACAGATTTACTTTTTACTGTTTGTGTCTTTGTTTGTTTTGTCATATTAGTTGTAGAATTCACAAGCATCTTGGAGTTGAACAGAATAATAAGTTGGTTTCCCATTACCTGGAAAATTTTGTTGTACTCCATAAACGTGTACCGAGATATCACTATGCTAGTCAAGAGATATGTCCATCTGTATTATTAACAACAAACATATAAGATCAAGATATGTTAATGCTCAACTGACACAATTTTATAGTTGCATATAATGATGAGAATGTTTTCACTGATTGCTAAACCTGGCTTTGCTGAGGGGATTCATGACAATCAGAAGAATTTAGCTTCTGTAATGAGAGTTATTTTCTGAGTTCTGATACAGAAAATAGTTGTCATACTTTGTTTTCTGAGTTCTGATAGACAATGACATATATAAATAGAACTGTGATAACGACAACTACATACGGCAAAAACAGATAAATAGATTTCCAATGAAATGTTGTCACAACTTTAAGCTTCCATCCTCAGATTTGCTAGAAAGTTCATATAAAAATGATACAACAATGTCAAAACGAAAACATGTGTCTAAACTTGCAACTTTCAAGAAAATTTCTCCAATTTCATCAAATGCGGAACAATATAAGAAAAAAAAGAAACTGTATATAAGAAACTTGAAAAACTGTATCCTAGATGTCTACCACTCAACATATCCGCCATAGAAATTGGTTATCAACTTTGGACCTTACGGACTTGTATGTGGTGAGTAGAATGTCTACGCCAGATTGGTTGTGCTCCACTTTGGACAAGAGTGACAAATTGCCCATCCTTCACCAAGCTTTTGTTCTACAGGATGCAGGAAACAAAAAGATTACCCGTGTGTACATGGAGCACCCTCAGACACGAAATGCTGAGGGGAAAACACATTAAGAAGACAGGAGAATGTCACTAACCAATAAAAGCTTGATAGCTCGGGAAAAGGTCTCTCTGCATCAGCTGAAAACTCCATATATATAGGCACGACACTATGATAAAGAGCAAGACGCTGCTTCACCCTTTCACTGGCACAAAAGATAAATTCATGCCCTATGTTAATAAATACGTAGGCCCATATATACGTAAATGTATATAAAACACACAGATAGATACAGAGAGAGATGGAGAGGCCACTGGCCCCTCCAACTAACTTTAACATCTTATTCAACAGCTCAGAAACAGAGCTACATTATTCTTTATATAGTGCAAAAGAATTTAACGCTTACTTGAAAACACAGAGAAAATAGCTCAACAATGGAACAAGACAAGTCAAGCAAGGTCCCTAATGACTATAATTGCGACTAGAGAAAAGGCTAAACTTGTTAAACCGATGACCCTAATTTTGCATAGTGCGAAACAATTTAACGCTTACTTGAAAACACAGAAAAAATAGCTCAACAATGGAACAAGACAAGTCAAGCAAAGTCCCTAATGACTATAATTGCGACTAGAGAAAGGGCTAAACTTGGTAAACCAATGACCCAATTTTGCATAGTGCCTCTCCCAACAAACTTCTCCTCGAAGTACTAAAAAATAAAAAGTAGAGAGAAGGGGGGGGGGGGGGAGATTAAGAATCTCCATCAACATTTCTTGACCTCCCAAATTGAAAAACAGACCCCTCCAAATACAAATTTTGTTCCAGTTATGAACTTTTTCTTCTTCACGTTATTGTCTTTTCAAAATGTTGAAAAAAGTTTCAAACTCCAAAATAGAACAGGGGACATGGCAGAGACGGCCTGATTACAGGAATAGTAAAAAGCTATGGAACCAGTTTAGAATGGGAAAGTAAATAAACACAAGCCACACTTAAGGTAATTTAATCAATAAGATCCTAAGATTGTCTAGAAAATAATTGAAAACCAACAAACTTCGACAAAGACAAGTCTCAAAATTTAAGTACTCTAAACTACCTTCAACAATTAAAAAGAATGAAAATGATTCAAAGGAGCTTGAGCTACATTAATGTTAATGATCTCAATGAGATATACCATGATACAATATGAATAAAGCTAATAGTTACTTTCTTAAGGAACTTACTTGTTTGTGAAGGCAAAAATTGTTGATGAAGGTCGATTATGACTTAAAATTACTGCCATGGACCCAGTTCTTGTGAAGACAATGATGGGAGTGTTAAGGGTATCAGCCATTGTGGAAGAGTGGAAGGCAAACATCTCACCCATATGGCTCTGCAAAATATATCAAATAGATTAAACATTTGGCATAATAATTAGAGTTGAACGTGATTTCCTGGTTGGATAATATGGGAAATAAAAAAAACAGCTGGCTGAAATGATTTGAGTTCATAGCAAACAAACAGATAGATATCCAATAATACATATAACTCATTTTGAGAGAAGGGTAATTGAAAAATAAAGTTTACGAACTACGATACATATAATTCGTACACCGCACATACCTTATGAATGGCAGATTGACTTTGAGAACTAGTGTTGTTTTGTAGGCTTGACTCAGTCCTTAATGCCACAATATGCATCACGTGAACTGCCTTCAGCGGGTACCTATGCATTTATGGAAATAGATGGTTCAATATAACAAATCATCTATCCAGATTACTAAACAACACACTGTACAACAAACAAAAACACAAAATAAAAAGAAAGGATTCCAATTGCAAGCTCAAGTGAGAATACACCATGAGGATCTGACCAACCCAAAATTATACCCAAGGAAGAAAACTAACAACAGAGTAGCACAACAAAGAGGATACTAGAAAAGAACATAATCATGAGGATCTGGACAATCCAAAACAGAAAAATGATCAAGGCAGAGAGATAAAAAGTAAAAAACACAGAGAAACCTGATATCGATTTAAGCAAATACAAAAAAGCAGTCAGCAAAACCAAGACTGATAGTAGACAGCATGGAGGAAATGTAGAATCGTCTGTGTCTAGAACAACACTTACTTCCCGTGAGCAGTTTCCCCTGAAAGCATTACAGCATCAGAGCCTTCACGTACTGCAATAGAAATGTCTGAGACTTCTGCCCTTGTTGGGGTTGGGTGATCTATCATGCTTTCAAGCATGTTTGTGGCTACTATTACAGGTTTTTGCATGCTCCGACACCTTCTAATAATGTCTTCCTGTGGATACATGATAGCAGTTTCTCAGTTCTGACTAAGTTCCTAAATTAAGATACAAAAGGGCTTGGGGAGGAAGGAATTTCTCCAAGAGAAAAGATCATTGACAGTAGCCAGAAGGAATGCAATTCACTGGTCTATAATCCTATTTCAGCAAGTTTAGCACTTACTTTTATTGTGTTAACAAAGAGAACCAAACTAATTATGTTAATAAATAGAAACTATGACCTCCTAAACTAGTGAACGTTTCTCTGTTTGTTTCTTCCAATTACATCAGGAATAAGAACAATCGTTCCCTTGCGACAAAAAATTCACAAGTAACTAACCTTTGACAAGAGTATGATAATACCACACAACATTCAGTTAAAAAAAAGGTGTAAATGTATTTTGAAAGTAAACCATGCTGAATGAAAGAAGGGAAAAAGAGTATTGAAGAGCAATAATTCTCCTATATTTGCAATGGGTTTGGTTGCTGTAGAGGCACCAGGGGGTTAAAGGCTGAATGAAACAGGACAGGTTTGTTTCGATGAGCACCACAGCTGTGTATATCGGAGAAACAGGTAGACAAATTGACACGAAGAAATAGTTCAAAAGCAAGGGAAAACTCCAAAGCTCAGTAGGTCGACTAACATGCAGATTTTTCATAAGTGCCAGTGCTGTGTTTCTCCTCCCGAATTGCTAGGAGCATCTGACTGCAAATCTATGCAATTGAGTGATATTATAAGACATTCTTGTTCAGTTACCAAGGGAATATATCTAATTGTAAACCTACAGGTGTTTTAACATGCTGGTCAACTTGCGATGGGATTATAGCAACATAAACTTTGTGAAAATCAACAGCAATAATAAAAATATATTCAACGATTACTCGCCTCTCTTCTCCCTTCAATAATTTTGTTATATCACATAATTGTCCACCATATTGACCAAAGAGCAAAGATTTAACCAAGATGATGTGATCACTGATAGAAAATATGAGCCTTTTTAGCAAGAGATGGTATTATAAACATCTCACCACCTCGGCACTTGATAACAGAGGTTGTAAGCTATTAAAAGGCTCATGAAATGAAGCTGTATGCATCAGCATTGAGATTACCTGCAGCAATGGGACTTCCTCAATTGGAAGCTCAGCTCCAAGATCACCACGGGCCACCATTGCCTATCAACAGTTGCATAGCATAACTTAGAAAGATGTCCAAAAGATGTTAAAATAATTGATGTTGTCATTTAAAAGATCAAATCTATGTAGTAAGTGTAACTTGGCTTAGATTGGCAGACTGATCTGCTAAATAAAACAACTGACTTCACCAGTAGAATTGTCAATCAAAGTTTCGAGACACCACCCATTAATACGATGAGGGTTCTGGGAAAGCAACTAGAACTACACAAAAAGATTGACCAGCCCTTCTTCATAAGTCTATGACTATTTTTCTATATCAAGAAGGGGAGCATTGGAGTAACTGGTAAAGTTGGTGCTATGTGACCAGGAGGTCACGGGTTCAAGTCGTGGAAATAGCCTCTTGCAGAAATGCAAGGTAAGGCTGCGTACAATAGACCCTTGTGGTCGGCCCCTTCCCTGGACCCCGCGCATAGCGGGAGCTTAGTGCACCGGGCTGTCCTTATTTTTCTACATCAAAATTTATTTCTTCTCCTATTAATAATTTTTTCTGCAGCCAGAAAAGCTTCAACAAGTTATACCAAGAAAAGCAAAATAAGAGATCAAGTGTTTCTAGTCAAAGTCGTAGGGAGTTTCCAGGAAATACAAAATAGGGATCCACAGAAAGCCTTACAGCCAAGATACTGCCTACAAACAACAACATAAGTGGGGTCTGGGGAAGGTAGGATGTACGCAGACTTTACCTCTATCTTCGCAGGATAGAGAGGCTATTTCCGAGAGACCCTCGGCTAAAGAGGAACTTAGTCAATACAGGAAAAATAAGATAGCAAAAAAATCAAGAGACAAAACAAATGGCACAACATAATAATACCCACATAAATATAATGATCTACGCGAGACCAAAATAGTACAACTAAGAAAAGGAGACGAGGAGATGGGAAGGCTAGCCCTCTCGCACACACAACGCGACAAACTCAAATACCTACTAACCTTCTATCCTAATCCTCGACCTCCAGGTCTTCCTATCTAAGGTCATGTCCTCAGTAAGCTGGAGCTGAGCCATATCCTGTCCAATCACCTCCCCCAGCTCTTTTTCGGCCAACCTCTACCTCTCCTACCTCTTGTGACCGCCAATCTCTCACACCTCCTAACTGGCGCATCCTCACCCCTCCTCTTCACATGCCCGAACCATCTCAGCCTCGCTTCCCTCATCTTGTCCTCCACGGAGGCCACTCTGACCTTGTCCCGTATATTATCATTCCTAATCATATCACTCCTAGTATGACTACACATCCATCTGAGCATCTTCATCTCCGCTACCTTCATATTCTGAAGGTGAACGCTCTTGACTGGCCAGCACTCTGCCCCATATAACAATGTTCTAACCACCACTCTGTAAAACTTACCTTTCAGCCTAGGGGCCACCTTCTTATCGCAAAGCACCCCTGAGTCGAGCCTCCATTTCATCCACCCTGCTCCAATATAGTGGGCAACATCATTGTCAATCTCCCCGTTTTCTTGGATAATAGACCCAAGATACTTGAAACTCCATCTTTTGGGTATAACTTGTGCCTCAATCTTTACTTCCACATCTGTCGCCACAGAGTAGGATTGCAGCCATCTAGTTAAAAAAAGGAATTCGAAGCTTTTGAAAGCTATAGTGCACTTGTTTCCTCTACTTTTCTTCTGCTTCCTTCCATCCAAATGAAGCTCGACAGTTCGACATGAACTTTTTACATACTGTACATCATAAAATGAAGCAGTCCTTTTCTTGTACTACATGGTTTTCTGATGTCTAAGGAAGAAAAAGATTAAAAGGCTCAGAATTTTTAGTATGCAAGTCAATCCGATGTTTGACTTCCCTCTTTTTATTTACACTACACTACTAAATTGATTACCATGGAGTGACTAATGGCACACCCTACTGTATGTATTCTTTGCTCTTCACATTTTCATAAAAGGGACTGACCATACCTTTGGAATCCATTTTAATTTTCAACAATATTTTCACTGCATCATCCTTTACTCGATAAATAAAAGCAAGACAATCATAATACTGCTATCTTTTTCGTTTCAGAGCCTTACCCTACACATACACTCACAGACTGACATAGCAAAATAGCATGAGTACTGAAGTAAATTAATTGGGAAACATTTTCAACAGACTGAACTAACCCCATCAGATGCAGATAAGATCGAGTGGAGATTTGGGATGGAGTCTGCACTTTCAATCTTTGGAATAACATGAATATCTGCATTACAGCCTACAAAATAGATCTTCCAACTTTAGAGAGGAAAAAAAAAAAGAAGGAATGCAACCATGAAAGCCATTAACAAGTTTACATCCCTATAAATAATAGGTAGAAGATCCTTATCCCGAAAAAAACATAATAGGTAGTAGACACTTTACTTTTAAGGTAATCTTTCAATTCATGGATGACCTTAGCATCCTTCACAAAGGAAACAGCATAGAAGTCAACTTGATTGTCCACGCCAAACTTAATATCATCCCAGTCTTTCTCTGTATAAGTTACAAAAAAAGATCAAGCTAAAGCGTGGTCTTAAAAGAAAAAATGATTAAGTGGAATATTGTAGTAAGGTGGGGTTCCAGAAATTGAACAAACCTGTTATTGAAGGCAGGGTGGCACTTTTTCCTCTTACATTTAGATGCCGTCTTGATTTCAGTTCTCCACCATCAATAACTTCACATTTCACTACGTCGCTGGTTTTTGACTTCACAGCTAATGACATCATCCCACCTGGATGAACAAGAGCATGTAATTGAGATTATGGGGCAAAACGTTTCTTTTCCCAAGAGAAAACTTGATAGCAGATCTGGATCCAAAGACCGCTCTTCTCATTATTGAATTTTTTATTTGAAATGCAACCACGTCTCAAAATTATCACAAAATGATATTTAATCTTGCAAGAACAATTCACAATTACATAAAAAAAAAAATCACAATTACATAATACAATTCCAGTATTGTGTTCTCCAATTAGTTAATAAACCAAGAAAAACTCAATTAGATAACACAATTCCAATAATGCACAGGAACTGTTAGACAAGACAAGTGCCTCCCATGTTCACCCAAAGGCATTTTTTCAAGTCTCTCGCACCGAATCAAGTCCCATATTTGTCTTTTTAAAACATTGTTTGTGCTATAGCAATGTTTTAGCTAAGAAAATAGTGGTTATCAAGAAAAAATGTATTAGAAGAAATTCAATTACCATCAACAAGTAGTATGTCTCCGGCCTCAACATCATTTATGAAATCATCATAATTTACACTAACAGTGTCTTCTGTGCTAACTCCTCTTTTAATGGTAAAGTTGAATTCTTGACCCTCCATAAGGAGGATTGGTTGTGGCACATCTCCACTTCTCACCTCAGGTCCCTGCAAGATATAGCATAGGAAACAAAAGAATATAACACGAATGAGCTCGTTAGCGTAGTGTGTAATTGTCCTAGAACTTATGTCTCATCTTAAAACACTAAATAAACAAGTTACTTTCAATATCGCACTTGGAAAGTGGAAGACTATTGTGACAGGTATCACAATCTTCATAATAAAACAAAGGTCAAGTATGACAAAGAACACATGGTTATGCACATTGTAAATGGCACTGGATAAATATTCACAATGCATTAACTTGTCCATAGAACAACATGTGACATTAGCAATTTTTTACAGCTGAAGATGACAATAACAAGCAACAGAAGATGGATCTCAATTTTCATCTCCTTTTGGTCGATAGCTCAGTTCAAACACGACTTTCATATAAGTTGAAAAACAAAATTAAATTGTCTCACCCATTTGCAAACTTGTAAATCCAAAACCAAATGAACAGAACATCAATGTTTAAGTTCCACATACCCAAAAGTTATAAGTCTATCTATTTCCACCAGCACAGTGGGTAACTCTGCCTACCAAAGCTTAGGCATATGAGAAAAATCACCTAGTTTTGTCTCTAACCTTATTTTCCAAGGCTTACACCAACTTCATTGACACTAGATCACACCATGGGTGCTTGGACCTATGTGAATATTTTTTAAACAGACACTAATAACTGCAGCTATAAAGCTAATAACAAGCATTACCTTAGTGTCCAACATTATTGCTATAACCTTGTTCCCCGATTGAGCATTGTATTCTTTAACAAGGTCAATTGTTTTCTGATGTGATGCATGGTCTCCATGTGACATATTCAGACGGGCAACGTCCATTCCAGCCTCTGCCAACTTCCAGATCATCTCCCTTGAGCTAGTGGATGGACCAATTGTGCAAACTATCTTGGTTTTTCTTGGAGAGTTCAGATACACACTTTCTTTTCCCAGATTGTAACCATTGGACTAAACCACAGAAGAGAGAAAATTACCATAAGCTTTAAGGACAAGGAATCACTAGAATGTTCAAAATATGTGTTGTTACAGGAAACAAATGGTGAAAAGGGAGAATCTTGATAACAAAAAACAATACATCAATATAAGTTTGCTCAAGTTAGAAAACGTCTATTAAACGTGAGAACTTTTGAATAGGCATGCACAAAGTGTCAAATGCACTAAACTCACTATTATAAGATACATCACAAGCATAGGACCAATTATCATGAATGAAAGTCGAGTGTAATAAATAAGTTAACAGAGTTTACTAGATGAGCATCAATTGGTAGATAATCTAGAGAATCTCACATCCTTCCCTTTACTTAAAAAGTTTAGCTTGAGTAATATACAGGGGATGCATTTTCTCAAGAATGAATGTCATTCTTTCAAATTAAAATACATATACTTCTGCATCTATCATTCTATTGCACTTTGTTTAGAGGACGAGCATTGACGTGACACTAAAGATGCTTTTTTGGTGAACGGTAGGAAACGAGTATGAGACGTGGAAACAACCTCTTGGTTCAAATGCAAGACAAATATTGCATACGATATACGCTCATCCTCCCCTGTCCTGCACTATCTGGGAAGCATTGAATGCAGTTTCCTCTATGCAAAACTCAAACTTTAACAAATGCGGGGGGAAAACGACAGTGCTTCACATTTATGACTAGAGAATCTGAAGATGTTAGTAAATTATAAAAAAAACAAAAAGCAAAAAAGACTTCATTTTAGATGTCAATGACATGTATGAAGGCTAAACATTGAAAAAATAAGCAATAAACAAAAACAGGTCATTAATCACTCGTCAATAAAGAGCTGAAAAATCAGGTACATAAATAAACATAGAGTTAATGGTCAAAAACACACATAAACTATAACGTTTTTACTAGTTTCATACCTCAACGTTCCGAGATGTAACAGTTACATCAATAAACATATAGTAACAATAACTGCACAAACTGAGAAACGTAGATAGTCCATAACGAATACGAGACACTTACTGATGACGTAACAGGTAGATTGAAATTAGTATTATCATCATAATTGGCATGAACATTGTTATTGGCTCCACGAATATAGTAAGGTGATTTAACAGTGACGATTTGATTACGTTTCCGGTGGCAACGAGAATCGGAGAAGAACAAATCACCGAGGTTCTTCGCCGATGAAAGCCGATCCAACGACGTCGCCGGTTTAGCCACGTCAGATTTCCATGCATGTTGTCCAGTAGGCAGATTCATTGTCGCCATTAGAGAAGAAAGAATTCGTAAGAGAGCGGCTGTCAGAGGAAATAGAGACAGTTGGGACTAGGATTCAGTTTTTCTTCTGCCCTACTTTAACGGTAGTACTACACATTAGTAGCAAAAGGTCCCCACATAAATGCTTAATTTTGTCCGTCCTTTCAATTTTCATACACTTGCAATTAACGAATCCACTTTTATTTATTCTTTACATTAAAAATAGGTGTCCATTTTTATTTATTTAATTTAAAAATCAAAAGATATTTTATCATTTATATCTAGGAATAATTATATCTTATGTTAATTAGGGTATTAATATCATAAAATTTAACCCACCTTTTAAATCTTACAAAAAATAACCTACTCCTCCTCCCTCTCTCTGCATTCACTTCATCCTCCTCCCCTCTCTTTCTTTTTCGTCGGACCCTAATCACCGGCATTTCTCAATGACGCCACTGCAGTCACCGATAGTCGACACCATCGGAAAGGACAGAGAGAAAGAGTTCGACGACCTTCTCTCTGTACACACTATCTCCTTCTCCTTCTCCTCCTCCTCCTCTCGCGCGCTCTCTCTACCACGCCTCTTCTCTCTCAGATATGGCCATCTTTTCCGCTGCGCTGGCTCAGATCTGACCAGAAATTACCTAGATCTAGATCTAAGGGAAAACTCATCGAGGTAGTGGTGGAGCGCAGGTGACAGCGATAAAATTACCAGCGGTAGGGGTCATCGGAGGTGGTTGAGGTTGGCGATGGAGAAATTGGGAGGGGCAGGGGTAGTGGGTGTATAATAGTGTCTAATATTGTATAATAGTGTATATGAGTGTATACACCCCTCTTATATATTATTATACATTTTTATACACCTATATACATAATGTATCTGTTTTGTATACTTTTATGCATATGGGTGTATAAATATGTATACATCTTCAGACACATATATACATAATGTACTTGTCTTTTGTATATTAGTGTATAACACTGTATAACAGTGTTTTGGAGTCAAAGCTTTGCAATGTACATTTTGGGCTATTCTTTTGCAATGTAACAACAACAACAACTACTACAACATACCCAGTGTAGTCCCACAAGTGGAGTTTGGGAGGGTAAGATGTACACAGACCTTATCTTTACCTTGGATAGAGAAGTTGTTTCCTATAGATCCTCAGCTCAAAGAATATTTTTTTTGCAATGTAAGTGAGCAAATTGTATATTTTTAAAATTTCCCCTTATATCTATTCTACTTTTATTATGAGTACTTTATTTAATTCCAATCCATTTCTATAGTAATATACTTTATTTTATTTATTGTTTTTTAAGGGCATGTCATGTTAAACATAAGCAGTTAAAATTAAGAGAAAAAATAGGAAAGGAATTACAAAGTGGAGAATCAAACTCTCATGTAATCAATTATTTGAGCTACTAAAATTGTCTTAGACAAGTAAACATGGACGGATGAAGTAGCTTATAAGTAATGGAGTTCCAACGTCAAATAAATGAACTCTTCCTATCTAATTTTTTTGAAAAACATGTATAAATTTACCTTTCAATTTTTAAATATAACTAAGCATTTATCTATTAGATTTCAATAGAGTCCAGGAAAAAATGAGATTTTATTTTCTAACAAAGGGATTAGTATCAGAATAAAGGTTTAACTGAGAGTAAAATTGCTTAATTTCAAAAAAATGCAAGAGCAAGTTTGATCATTCCCCCCTTTTCTTATTACAAAAAGATTATAAAAATATTACTATGTCTCATCTTTATAATATTTATATTTTCATCATTCAAATATATTATGCTTATATTAGATCCATATTATATTACATTCTTAAAATAAAAGTGAAAATCAAATAAAAACATCCAAATTTAAAAGAGAAAAAAAATCAAATCAAATCAAATTTATTTTAATTGAACTGGATGCCATTTTCTCAAAACCAAAAATTAAAAAATCAAAATCGTATAATGCAATATCAAATTGAAAAATCTAATGTATAATATTTGGGGTAGTGTATAATATTCTCATTTTAGGTGTACTTACTCGATCGATATAAACAAGAAAGTGGGTCCCAAATTCTGATATAAGAACAACTTGACAAGTAGGATAAGGACAATGGATGTGGGACCCAAAGTGGGGGAACACTGTTGAACAGACGGCATCCACATTTCGTTAGACAAAAATAAATAGTCTTCGGCAGATCTAAAAAATGAGATATTATGTTCTTGCGCACATCTCACTAGCACGTGGCACGTGCAAAGGAAAACACTAGGGTTAAATTTATTTTTCAAACTTCTTAAATTAAATTTCATTGAGATAATGGTTAAAAAATTAAGAGGTATCACTTCTTTGCAAGTTTTCCACCTAAGATGTGTATTCACGTTTCTTACTTGAACTATCATCTATGGTATAGAGCAAAATACGTAGACATTAAGTGGACGTATCAAGAGATAACACGTGGCGATATATTAATGCCCACAGGTTCAATCAAGGAAGGTGACACGTTAGTTGATTTCGGGTTCAGCGGATTTTTGGAACACCCCTTGTTCGGAGTGTTGGTCTAATTTTGGTACAGTACTTTTGCTTGTATATATGGGTATGGTGGGACCCTGTCCTAACCTTTGATGTTGCTACTCCTAGAGGCTTGTAGTCTGGTGTCCCTGGATAGTGGTCTTGTATGGTCTTGTCGGCCTTGGTATGGGTATGTGTATGTGTATATATAAGATGGTTACCTGATTTTCATAATTTTCTTTCGGCTTAGTCCGTAATTAATTGTGATTAGAAGGTATGGGTATGTGTATATATAAGATGGTTAGCTAATTTTCATAATTTTCTTTAGGCTTAGTCCGTAATTAATTGTGATTAGAAGTTGTTGTGCGAATGGCGGTACCCGGCGGGTGGGATCCGGTGCCCGTCACGGCCTCGGTTTGGGTCGTGACACCCTTGGGATCCCAAATCCTTGTTCACTTTTAAGGCTTATAAAATGAAAAATTCTTTCTTTTCCATTGATGTGGGAGATTTGTTCCACCATATTTTTCATGCCTCAAACGCCTTACTTTGTGGATCAATATCTCTTTCATTTTTTAACGAAATTTGACGATCATTGGCCCTACGGTCATCTACTCACATAGTAGATTATTTATGTGTGAAGAATCAAAGTCTCCAATATGCGGAACCCTAGTATTTAAGTCATTATAGATGGAGCGGACGCACTCCAAAGGCAAATTTCCAACAGCTTTTCCCCAAAGTTTTCTTCCGAGAGGATATTTATCGATGATTAAATCAGAGTCAAATCCAAACGCCACTTAGTGCAACCTTCTGAATCTTGTTCCACCAGTTTATAGAAATCAAGATGTTGGCTGCAACTTCATTCGCTTTCCCGAGTAGTTAACCACTTTAACAGCTCATAATTGGAAGTTTAGAACCTTAATCCCATGACCAGGTTCTGATTATACCAGAGGGAGAATCATGCAACCCGAGCAACGCATGCTTTAATAGTGCTGTACGTCGTGCCGAAATACTTGTACCTTAAGACAGTTTTAACCTGGAAGAAGCCCCAGTGGTTTGCATGCCTGATGCAGACAGACAATTCAATTATGGATTTAGAAACCAAAGGTTTGATCAAGTCAATTACAAGGAATGTGCGTAATGGGGACTTGGCCAAGCTCAAGTAGGAGAGAACGGTAACTGACACAGAACTTTTGAGGCTCGAGTAGGAGAAGGGGTACTTGAACAAAGGGCCGTCTCAGAGCAGTGAAAATCGGAATTGAGCTGCTTAAGATTTCAGTTCAAGCAAGGAAGATTGTTATTAATCTAAGTTCTAAATATAATTAGTGTCCAAGGTAGCCAGATCAACTGATCGATTGGGATGAAACCGATCTATATGAAGCTGCTAAAGATGGAAGAAACGCAAGGTAGAAAGTGAAAAACGAAGTTTGACTTTCGAAATGAAAGATGGAGAGATGAGCTGCAGATGGTAATTCTAGTAAGAGAGAGAGTTTGATTGCTAAGGGCATTTCATGAATGGAGGAATTGACACAAACCTGTGTTATGAGTATCAGTCCATTAAGGTGACCTTCTTTCGAGCGAGAGGCTCACCGCAGGTGCCGTAGTCAAGAGAGAATCCTTTCTGCTCTCTTACCGGTCTAGTGCGCTAGTGCAATTAAGGAAGCGGCACAATGCAAAATGAGGTCTCTGGGCCTCCTGTGTATTCATCCAAATTAGATCCATAAAAAAGTTATGGACACGTTTACGAAACAGGAAGTTTTTCGATCCCATGCCAATGGGTGTGCTTAAGAGCTGGTGGCAACCGAATACCTTTCACACCTAACCCAGGCTTTTGCCAACAACTTTTATGTCTGGTGGACCTAGCCAAAGTGAGACGTAGTCTTGGCGTAACTGGTAAAGTTGCCTCCATATGACCAGGAGGTCACGAGTTCAAACCGTGGAAGAAGCCTCTTGCAGAAATGCAGGGTAATGCTGCGTACAATAGACCCTTATGGTTCGGTCCTTCCGTGGACCCCATGCATAGCAGGAGCTTAGTGCATCGGGCTGCCCTTTTTATCACATTTCAGACAAAGCTCTAAATTGGACTAAGAAATAAGCCTTTCCCAGTGAAGGGAATGCAATTAGTAATTTTATTCAATTTATTGATCTGTTCAGTTAATCAGTTACAAGCATAAAACTTGCTGTAGATAGGAACTTTGAAATGGCTACCTAGTCAGCTACCTAGTCTGAATTTACTAAACTATACAACTTTCCCCTTCTTTTCAATGGGAAAATGTAAACAAACAATGAAACAGAAAAGATAAAAATGAGGAAAACCTTTGAATGAACTAAATTTCACACTATCTGAAACAAACCTATGAACTAATACTGTATAGGATGTCTCACATCAAAATAAAGCGGAAAAATCACTAAAAAAAATTCAATGACTATTTGATTTATACAAAGATTAGACACATTTTCTTGTAGCCAGCTTTTCGTCACTCGAGTATATGATGTTCATCCTTCAGACATGAACATTTTGTGGCTTATCAGTGTTCATTAGCATGATGCAAGAATTGCAGTCATATTTTTTGTAGTTCTTCCCGTCCCGAGTTGTATTCTAGCAGTTTCTCCAATGAAATAATCATCTATCAGAAAGAAACCAGATAACAAAGTAATTGTCAAAACTAAATTCGTTTCAAAATATATGATGTTTAGAAAAACGAGAAGCATTATTATTTCTTTTTCCAATTGTGTGGTGCTAATTAAGTGACAGATAAAAAGTGGTTTAGACGAATACTCTTCTGATTAAGGCTATTAATTGTTTCCTTAAGGGGTGTGCAAGAATGTTAAAAGACAGATAATATAGACAGGAGGTAGTAACTTTTAGTTGCATCAATTTTAACTCACCTAATGTCAAGCTTGATAGCAAGTTGTCTGTAGAAGCTTTAAGTCTCACTCTCCAATTTCAAGCAAAATCTCAGCATGAATTGCGGAACTTTTAACATTCAAAACTCTCTGTAGCTTTCTGTGGTCAAATATTTCCACTTCTACTGAGAACATTGAACTTACAGGCCTATGATCTGATAGTCTTAATTCTGCTCTCTTGTAAAGGAGCTGTTTTATACCTTTTCCCAACCATAGTATACGATCACACCTGCATAACGTAAAGAAATACTTAGTTCCATGTAACGATGAAACGTCATGCTTCTCGCGGTTCTTGTCCCTTTCATAGTATAGTTTTCACTTACCATGCAGGTGATCTCTTCTTTTCCCCTTCTTTTGTAATTTCTCCGTTGTATCTATCACTGTTGAATTCGTACTTGTAAGTTGGTGCAAAGTTAATCAACCCTTCCTTCCAACCAGCAAACACATGCCCTTTTCGGAGTTCTTTGTTTAACTGCTCATTTGATGTAACACTAATAAGCTTAAGTTTTCTAGGAACTTATGCATGCAATGAAAACTGGAGACAATTTTTAGTTATAACTTCACCTGATCACTCTTGAGGAGTTCATTCCATTGCTTATTGGCAACAAGCTTCCGTACCTCAGCATCTGCCATACTGATTCGATAATTCAAATCTCCAAACCAGAATATCTGACTGTAGATATTAAAGGACAAGTTATATATGTTATACAAACTCTTAACAGTTAAAAATGTTAAATCCAACTTAAAAGTATAGCTCTAGTACTTACTCATGAGATGGAATTGTTTGTGGTTCATCTGTATCTGTGTCAAATATGGATGAGAAACGAGTACGCCTCGTGATTTCATTGACATCAGAGTTTCGCCTTTGCTCAGCCCCATCTTTCTGACCGGATGACAAATGAGAACAAACAAAGCATAGCCGCGACTGGAAAAGAGACATGCTCACAGAAACAGATCCCTGTATAGCACCATTAATAAGTCAGCTCTTAGTTTTATGCAGTGGCTTATGGATCATTTGATAAGACAATGCATGCTGATATATTAGATGCAATGAATATCTATAGACTGAAAGAAGAAGCATTACCTTATTGCCCATGTATCCCATAAGTCCAATTCCAACAGCAGAGACTTGCAAGTTATTTATATGCCTCCTCAATCTTCGACGTACCCAAACTGATACGTATATACCAACCATCTGCTTGCTAACAATACGGACATACATTGGACGCGACTTCATTGCATCGTCCAGAAGTGAATTTTCTTCTTTAACCTTAGGAAATTCCTCAAACAAGTCATTTTCCTCATCACAAAATTGATCATCATAGCCATCAGAAAGAGCATCAAGAACTACAGGCTCTTCTTTTTTCTCCATATACATCAATCCTAAGTTTCCCGAGCTTTGATGCACCCGTCTTAACCCTTTACTGTCTAATCCAAAAGTGTCAAAGGCAAGAGGGTTGTCTATGTTACCAAAACCAACTCTCGCGGTACTACTCAAGACTCTCCTCAACTTAAAATTAGAAGAAAGAACTTGAGGTGTCGCATCCAGTGAACGTTCAGGCCAATCCAATCTACTGTCACAATCAATGCCATATATCCTCTTTATGTGTAGATTCTTTCTTAGGCTAATAGTTTTATTTTCAAAAATCAAAGCTGCGTCGAGTGATGCCTCTGCCATTTGAGCCAGTGCAGGAGCATCAACCACGTCAGCCATTATGTCATCAGCGGAAGAATTCCTTAAAACTGGAGAGGGAGGAGCACTGTAACTCTTGTGCTTCGTTTCAGGTTCCTCTGTCCTGTTTAATGTTCTTCGGATGATCGATTCCCATTTCGGAACTGGTCTTCTGTTTTCTGCTCCCAGTACATTTCCAGCACTCAGAGGGACCACCTCTTGGAATCTGTAAACAGCAGATAGAAATTCAATATAGGTTGAACTCATTTCTGTAACCTAATTTTCAACAACCAAAACGTTTCAAGCCATACAGAACTAAGTTAGACCTCTCTATAACAATCATCCTCTATAACAACATTTCACTATAACAGCCATGTTTTCTGTTGAACTGATCTTTCATGTTATGTTATTATTATATGTTCTCTATAACAACATTTCGCTATAGCAGCAAAAATTTATCCAGATAAACTATGTTATTATAGAGAGGTTTAATTGTATATCATATGATGCACAATTTATTGGCAAGTGCCTAAAAGCAATTTGTGCATACCCAAGAATATAGATATCTGCTGGTTCTTGCATACAAATCCACTCATCAATATCTAAATCCTTATCTGGAAGTCTTCCTGCCACGTTCCAGGTACCTACGGTAACTCTGCAGAAAAGTAAGGCTTATATAAATCTCTCTAAACTCTTCCAACTGGATTTCAAGTTACAAAAAACAAACTAACATGTAGTCGATTGTAAAGACAAACCTCACTTCTTTCGTGTTAATATACTGAGCTCTCATAGTTTCTGATTTCCCTCTCCGGTGTCTCGGAGCTGAAGGTTTCCCTGAGCAATTAAAGTTTCAACTAGTCAATATCATAATACAACTTCAAAGAGGGTTCCACAGAGATGGAAAAAGTACAGAGATGGAAAAAGTACAGTGAACTCAATTAGTACAAATCTTTATATGGTCTGGAAGATTCAAATGGTCAAGTTTGTATCTTGCCAGCCATATACAACAACAACATACCCAGTGAAATCACACAACGTGGGATCTGGGGAGGATAGAGTGTACGCAAACCTTACCTCTACCTTGGTAGGTAGAGTGGCTGTTTCCGAAAGACCATCGGCTCAAGACACAGCATAAACACAAGCAAAGCAAGAGAAACGGTCAGACCCGGACAAGAAATTTAAAGCAGTATGACAATGATGGTAACAAAAGCGGATAAGTCATGATAAAGCATTCTGAAAAAAAGAAGCAATAACTAACGCAGGTAGATAAGATAAACAAAGTACACGAAAGAACACACAGCAGCAGGAATCAAACGACAGAGGACTATAAAGCAATACTGCGCCTACTAGTACGGTAGGCTAAGCAAGTCTACAATAATACCACTACAACTACCAGTATGTAAGCATAAGTAGGACTACACTCAACTACCTACTACTCTTCCACCCTAATACGTGTTCTCCACAATCCCCTATCTAAGGTCATGTCCTCAGATATGAACAAAAATTCACATATGCATATGATAAGGTCATCTAATTTTGGTGTATCACAAATAAATGAAAGATGTGTAAGAAGAGGTTCTTTTTCTTCAGACAAATCCTTCTAAAGAAATTGAATCTCTACTTTACTGGAGAAAATTGACATAACATTGATCTTCAGCTCAATCAAAGAGATTTTTGCCGAACTATGCATAAGAACTCGAATAAAGAATCTTTCCAAGGAGCGACCCCAAGTAGAAATTAGAGGAGGAATTGATCTTTTCCTAAAGGATATAGTAGGATTTAGGACACAAACTTAATGATCGAACTGATGAGTCTCAGTTTAGTATAGTTTACTTGATAAGTCAAGCTCAACTATAAGCAAAAATAGTAAAATGAAATTTTGATTAGTACATGTAGTTTGAGTCTGGCATTCATTAAGTTTCCCCGGTTTTCGGTGTCCGTGATCTTCAACCACCCTTTCATCTTTGAGTGAGCAAGCTGGAAATTCACCAAGAAAACAACCAATCAATCCTAGAACATATACCAAGAAACAAAATCTCATGTATAATTTATGTAAATTTGCATACCTTCATCCTCACTCTCCGTTTCGGTGTCAACTTCATCTTCACTAAAATCATACACCTGAGGTGCAATATTCAGCCATTTCTTCATCACAATGGATGGCCAAAAGGCCTGCACAAAATAAAAAACAACAACCTCAGCTTACCAGTTACCATTGAATATAAATAAACTACAGAGTAAATACTAGTACTAGTACTAGATACAACATGAAAACACACCTGAGATCTCCTTCCCCTTCTTGCTTTCATTAGCATAACACACACAAAAAGATGTTGAAAAATAAAGAGTATTAAATGTTTCAAGATTTGTTCCCAAGTATGCCAACAGTGGCACAAAGTCTTAAAACTGTTTGCAAGTGTTGTTTTTCAGTTTAATATGTTATGTATTTAAGGGGTTAGAAAACAGGTTGTCAATGGTCAGACTTCTCACACACAAAGAAGATTCTTAGTAACAAACAAATGGAAAAGACAGAAAAACTATTGGCCAAAAACTTAATAGATATATGCTGTCCTCCAACTTGCATATCAACAACAACAACCACAAACCCATTGTATTGTGATCCCACAAGTGAGGACAGTATGTACGCAGACGTTATCCCTACTTTGTGAGATAAAGAGGTCGTTTTCGGTAGATCCTCGGCTCAGAAGGATAGTACCTGCCGCAGGAATGTAAGAAAAAAGACAATAAAATAGCAAGATACAAAATAAATATGAAAACAGATTCCAACTTCCATATCAAAATTAAAAATAAATAAAAAGAAGAAAAGGAAAACTTGAATGGTCCTGAAACTTGTCCTTTTATTGAAAACAAAAGCTTGATATTATTGTTAAATGAAGTAAACATAAAATATTCAGGGAGTTGGAAGACATTATCAATTAGAAGAAATCTACAGTACTAAAATAATAAGTAATGCTTTGCACTCCTCGTAAGTCTCAACAGGGAAAGTGGACAAATATAAGCCATTGACACCAAAAGTTAGGACAGATTTTATACTAATAAAATATTCTAAATGCAAATCAGCTGCTTTATTGCATGGTTGTAAGTAACGACAAGACAAAAATTAATTAAAAACACACTGACCATATTAATGTGAAATATTTAAGATTAGGATCGATCTAGTTTTAAAATGTAGTTGATCACTTGTTTAATTAAGGCCTTTATTCAAATTCACTGTTGAGTGATCAAGCTACAGGTCTTGACTCCTCATTGCACCTAGAGCTCAAATTAGCCAACCAATGATAATTATAAATGGCAAAAATGAAAAATTTAGAGGAAAAGTTTTTGGACTATAAATTGAGGACACTTCCTTTTCACTTTACAATATCCAAATATTCCTGAAGAGAAACTTGTTTAGGGAGAAAACTATTTTTTAGATATTTTATATGCAGGTAAATTGATCAAATCATGTTAAATTATTATGTCTCTTTTACTACTTAACTTATCATCGTCCAAGATTACTTTATTAGCTTCAATATAACACCTGATTATTTCGACTCTAGTTTCTGCATTTCCCTCTACTCCAATGTAACATTAACCAGAAAATTAACATATTTAAAATAAGTTTTTAATTCTTTTAAGTCAATTGGCTTAGTGAAGCTGTGACTGATAACAAACAAAACCTAAAACATGTAATTAAAATTGCAACTTGTAAAGAAAAGACACCGCCCGACTTGCAGAGAAATAAAGAAAGATAATCAGTTAAATCGTGACTTCATAGCCAAGATTCCAAGACCCCACGACCAAAAATATGTGGTTACCTTCTTATGAAAGGAAAAAAGAAAAAAGAAACTACTAGAATGTGGTGCGGTGGATGAGGTTGTCTCTAGAGTCTCGAGTTCGAGCTAGCTTTGAGTATTGAATAATACTTGGTAAGAAACGCTCCCCATAAATAAGCTCTATCGGCGCAAATTCGAATATAATCGGACTCTAATGCGGATAACGAACCGGGTGGAAAAAAAAAAAAAATCTTCAGACTAAAATATAACAAGATTAATAAGTCAATGAGTCATTACCAATTTAAAAAGTTAGCGTTTACATTGAAACAGTTGTAGAGTTATAGGCTGGACAGTGGACGGTATGTAATACAAATAAACATACGTTCATACATACAAGTTATATTAATATGTATAAAAAAATTGCATGGTGGATGACTGGATCGATGCTAACTATCTAATCACAACCCATGCATGACCAAAGGGATTAAATTTACAAGAAATGAATCATTAAATTAAATTGTGGATCAAAAAAATTGTAAATGTGAGTTTGCCTAAGAGTTTGATTTAACCTTTAATGAAGTGAGTGAAAATTATGCAAACTGAACTTTAAATTCTAGCAAAAACTGTAATATGATATTAATCTCCCTTAGGGGGTCTTTCTCATTAATATCAATATATATAGTGTACAATATACAATCTTAATACAAGAGGAATTCTATTCCCAATATAAGAGGGGTCCTAGTTTGGAATTCTATTCTAATTATGGGTAGGGATTGTAGTGTTATACTTGTACACGTTTACACACCCCCTCAGTCGGAGTGGGAAGAGGCCTAACGCTAAGATTGGATCTGAAGTCAAGAAACAACTGTCTTAGGAGGCCCTTCGTGAAAATATCAGTGTATTGATATGAGGAAGGCACGTGCAATACCGTAATATGAGCAACCTTCTCACGAACAAAGTGGATGTCCATCTCAACATGCTTGGTTCGCTGATACTGAACCAGATTATGAGACAGGTAAATGGCGGATATGTTATCACAGTAGACTAGAGACGATTTTCTTAAAGGACACTGAAGCTCCAAGAGAAGGTTTCGGAGCCAACAAATCTCAGCAACAACATTAGCAACTCCTCTATACTCAGCTTCCGCACTCGAACGGGATAATGTGGCTTGCCGTTTGGCAGACCAAGAGATGAGATTATCACCCAAAAACACACAGTAGCCGAAAGTAGAGCGGCGGGTGTCTGGACAGCCTGTCCAATCTGCATCTGTGTAGGATAATAGCGAGTTCGGTGCGGAGGGGTATAAGTGTAGTCCATAGTCCAGTGTGACTTTAACATATCGAATGATACGTTTGAGGGCAGTAAAATGAGGTTCCCTGGAGGCATGCATAAACAAGCATACATGTTAGACAACATAGGCAATGTCAGGCCTGGTGAATGTGAGATACTAAAGGGCGCCTGCAAGACTCCTATACATAGTAGGATCAGTCACTAGAGTACCGACCAGTGCACTAAGTTTGGATTTAGAATCAACTAGAGTGGCCATGATTTTGCAATTGTCCATCTTAGCCTTATGTACGATCTCCTCTGCATACTTATGCTGGCAAAGAAACATACAATCTACAGATCTAGTGATTGAGATCCCCAAAAAATAGCTCGAACTTTCCCAAATCAGTTATGGCAAATTCATACTTGAGCCATGAAATGATCTCATCTTTCAACACAGTAGTAGAGGCAGTAAGAACAATGTCATCCACATATAATAGTAAATATACAGTATCACGACCTCGATGTAAAGTAAAGAGATAGGTATCACATCTGCTGCATGTAAACCCAAGGCGTTTAATGAACTGTGCAAACTTATCATACCATGCTCTCGGAGCCTGTTTTAAGCCATATAGTGACTTACGGAGATGGCACATATACTGTGGGGCTGCTGGGTGAACAAAGTCAAGCAGCTGGTGCATGTATACAATTTCTCGTAAATCCCCATGAAGAAATGCATTCTTCACGTCTAGTTGATGAATCGGCCAATTCTTACCCATATCAATGCTCATAACTGTGCAAATGGTGGCCGGTTTGACAACCGGACTGAAAGTCTCGCCACAATCAATGCCCTCCTGCTGGTTAGTACCATTTGCCACTAGTCTTGCCTTGTATCTTTCTAAGTCACCACTATCTCTGAACTTGTGTCGAAAAAGTCACATGCAACGGATCACATTCACCCCCTCCGATCGAGGAACCAAGTCCCAAGTATGTTGTTTCGTTAATGCATTAAACTCCTCACACATGGCCGCATTCAATTTGAAACCAGTTTGGCTAATTTAGGGCTTTTTGGAATAGGTGAAATTGTTTGGATGGACAAGTTAAATTGGACTTTGGGTTTGAAAATCCCATATTGGGCACGGGTTTCCATCCGGTGTGTGGGCGCTGGTTGGGTAAGGGTATCGGTCGACTGGTTGGGTGGAGTGTGTATTGGCAGATTTGGGTGTGGTATGTGTTTTGTTGTCGGGATTGGGGTTTGGTCGAGGGTAGCTGTCGGATAATGTGGAACAGTGGCGATGTTTGGGTTTGAAGTCGAGTGGGTTGGGTCGGTGGGTATCGGTGAATTGTGGTAACGATTTATGGGGGTTCTCGGTATGCCGGAAATGGAGGGGGGTTGTAGTGTCGGGTATGATGTCGATGGCGTAGTAGGATCGGTGGCTGGGTTTGCTGGATGATGGCTGAGGGTCAAACTGGGGTCAGCACGGTGGTGAGACTGTTGGGATGGCACAGTAAATGGGACGGTGACCGGTGAGTTGGTGGAACCTGGAGACAGAGTGGTGCTAGGGTGGCCAGCGGCGGTGATGGGGAGGTCACTAGTGGCAGAGATGCTGACGGGGAGCGATTACGGTGGCCGATGGTGGCTGTGGAGGTACAGTTCCCGAAAGTAACGGGCACAGTTCCCGAAGGTGGACAGGAGAGAGAGTTGATTCATCTAAAAATTCGTAATCCAGTTTTTGAAATTTTTGGATGTTGGAAATGGGGAATTGCGTCTCGTCAAAAGTGATGTGACGCAAGACGTGAATTTGACGAGTGGATAAGTCATAGCACAGATAACCTCTATGGTTTGACAGAAAACCTAAGAAGACACACGGAGTGGTGCGGGGAGCTAATTTGTGAGAGGCTGTGGAAGAGAGATTAGGGAAACATAGACAACCGAATATTCGTAGGTGATCATAGGAGGGAACCTACGGTGTAAGATTTCGGTTGGAGTCATGTTATGGAGGGTACTAGTGGGTAAAATATTAAGGACGTATTCTACCATTTTGACTACATAAATCCAAAAGGATGGAGGGAGGGAGGCATGAAACAAAAAAGTGTGGACCATGTTATTTATTGTATAGATGAGATGCTCGACTTTGCCATTTTGAGGGGACGTGTGAGGACACTAAAATCGGAAGACCATGCCATTATTGATGCAGAATTTTTGAAACGCAGAGTTGTTAAACTCACGGCCATTGTCACATTGGAAATATTTAATGGCGTGTTCGAATTGTGTTTTGATAAATGTGCAAAATTCAAGAAATTTGGCAAAAAATTCAGACTTAAATTTTAATGGGTAGATCCAAAGAAAGTGAGAGTAGTCATCCAATAACACGAGATAATATTTATCACCTGGGGAACTAGTAATAGGGAAAGTCCCCAAATCAGCATGAACAATATCAAAAGGAGCAAACGTAACGCTAACTGAGGAATTAAACGGAAGACGAACATGTTTGTCTAATTGACAGGAAATGCAGGTCTGGGCAAGTTTGCCATTACATTGAATAAAACTATTACTTCTAAGAAAATTAAAGACGGGAGCTCCTGGGTGTCTGGGCCTATTGTGCCAAATTGATGGAGATAGAGCAGCTAGGGTAGTATGTGATCGGGAACCGGCAGCGGACGAGGATGTGAATGGATAGAGATCCCCTGTGCTATTGCATCTCGTAAGAGGTGTCCCCGTACGTAGATCCTTCACAGTAAAACCAAAGGGATCAAAATCAACAGACACAGAATTATTATGTGTAAATTTCCTAATGGATATTAATTTTTTGATGATGTGTGGGGCAAGTAGGACGTTATTTAGGGAGAAGGGTGGGTGAGGAGGCGGAGTGTGGGTGTGACCATAGCCCTGAATTAGAATGCGGTGACCATTGTCAACTGTAATAAATTGTAGAGGCTTTAAATGATATACTTGGGAAAGATTACCTGCGGACCGGGTGAGGTGAGAGGAGGCTCCGGAGTCCATATACCAATTTTCATCGGGCTGGTGCATACTCATACTGCTGAATACCTGACCCAAGTCAGTGGGGATTTGATTGAAGGGCTGCTGCGGGAACTGAGCCTGCTGCGGGAATTGAGCCTGCACGACATGGGCCTGTTGGTGCTGGATCAGGGGCGGGCGCGGACTTGGAGCCTAACTAGTAGCCCTTGTTGCTGAAAATAGAACTGGGCTGGGGATATGCTGAAGCCGCGGCCCAGTTCTGATTTGGGTAACCAGACGCTGGGTCGGCCCATGCCATGGTGTTGCTGGACTGTTGTGTTTGTTGGCCTCGGCCCTTGCCGCCTCGCCCACTGTCGTGGCCCTTGCCACCCCTGCCGCCGCGGTTTTGCCGCGGTTGGATATTTTCCGACGGAGGCTGTTGGCTGGCGGTGGCCTTATGTTGTGCGGGCGGTTCAACTGTTAAAGCCTTCTGGTTATGCTCATCCTGTTTCGCACGTCTGGTTTCCTACAATAACAATTGCGAGCGTGCTTTGTTAAAACTTGGTAGAGGGTCAGCATGTTGTATCATCGTGGCTAGGGTGTCATATTCACCCTTGGGGAGTCCCGCAACTAATTGTAACATCATCTTAGTTTCGGACACAGGTGTACCAACATTAGACTGTTGGTCTGCCACAAGTTTCAGTTGCCTGCAATATTCTGACATATTAAAGAAGTTTTTGAGACGGGTGGTGTTGAACTGTTCTTCCAAGTACACGGTGCGAGTGTTTTTGTTGTCTTGAAAAAATTCTTCCAAACGTGTCCATAGATCATGGGCAGAGGCACCCGTTTTCATAATTGTGTATAGTAAGTCCTTGGATATAGTGCCATATATCCACTGTTTGACCACGGCATCGAGGCGACGCCATGTGATGTCGTCCATATCGGGAGGACGAGGGAAAGAGTCGTCTATATGATCAAGCACATGATATACATATTCATGGATGTGAAATAGTTCCACCCATGACCAATATTGGTCGTCTTCTTGATCAAGAACTATAGGGATAAAATTCTTGATGTTGGTAACGGCGAGAGCCGGATGAAAAGACGGTGAGGAGATGGGTTGGATGACGACTGAGTGAGAAGCGGAAGCATCGAAAGAGGTGGGAGTAGCCAAATTCTCCATTGGGATGAAAATTGGGAAGAGAAAAAAAAAGTTATTGTTGCCGTCGGCCGAGAGGTGGGGGGGCAATGAGGATTTTTTTTCTTTCTATAGTAGGGTTTTGGTTCCTGATACCATGTAAGATGATATTAATCTCCCTTAGGGAGTCTTTCTCATTAATATCAATATATATAGTGTACAATAGACAATCCTAATACAAGAGGAATTGTATTCCCAATATAAGAGGAATCCTAGTTTAGAATCACATTCTAATTATGGATAGGATTGTAGTGTTATACTTATACACGTTTACAAACGAAACAATATGTGACTTTCTCCGGCTAATAGACTTTGGGGTCGTTTCATTGGGAATAAATTGTCCCTCCGATTATAATATGAGAATAGATAATTTCGGAATTGTTTAGTGAATACACTTTTATTGAAAAATATTTAATTCGTTGGACTAAAAATGAAATATACAAAATTAACATAAAACATGTATTTGGTTTAAACTGGATAAATTGATATAAACTTTTGATTCCAATTTTAATATTAACTTTCTAAAAAAACGTTGGAGGAAAAGCACCCACGTAGAGTGCGACATAATTAAAAATAATATCATAATTAAGAGTTGTTTAGTTGGTTAACAAAGTTATCCGAGAATTTTAATCGTGTAATTATTATCACGCATAGATGCGGAATAAATAGTATAAAGATTTTGGTATAAAATAGATATTAGTATAAGCTAATATCCACAGCTATAGAATCTCAATTTTTAACCAAAATTGATGCCAGTGACCAAATGACTCCTTTTGGTAAAACAATCAATGCAGTACCAATCCCGAGATCGTACCAAATATGAAATTAAATAATCCTCCAATTTTTTTGAGATTAGTATAATTTATCATTCCACCAATCTTCAGTTACATGATATATGTGCTAATAATAATTACTTAGAAAAAATCTCCTTCCGTTTACTTTTACTTGTTCACTATACTAAACATAAATTTTTATTTTTACTAGTTCATTTTAGCATATCAAGAGAGACCATTTTTTTGTTTTATTTTACCCTTAATATTAATTATTCATTTTTTAAATCATTTCTCAAGTCCATTGAGACTATACACCATTAATATAAACATTATGATAAAATATACACTTTATTTACTGTGTCTAAAAAGGCGTATAAAGTCTATACCGAACCAGTAAAAGTGGACGGAGGGAGTAGTTGAGATGTGATAAGATAACACATTCCTAGTAGAAAATTTTATATGTGGGTAGTGGGACAAAGATAGAGGGCACTAATTACATTACAAGAACAAATCAAGAAATGATGCTATAGGTTGAAGGAAAGTACTGGAGATATGGGCAGTGGGACAAAGTAGAGAAGCACTAAATGTGGAGGTAAATGTTGAAGAATATCATGAAAAATAACAGTTGTCTTTGAGGGTGACTTTAGATTACAGCCATGGAAACCATAAAGTCGCTAGAAAGGTAATAATAGTAACTAGATAAGTAAAGATTTTTGGCCTATGGACCAAATAGGACGTGTGTACGAAAGGTGTACCTTTCCTTTAAAGAACAGAAAGAATCACTGGGCTGTAGCTGTTGTTATGGGACAGGATAAACACACACTATTAAAAAAAAATTGGGTTTTCCGCCTGTTGACCGACCTACATTGTAGTCCGACTTTATCCGAATTCGCAACAGTAGGGCTCATATATCAGGTGAACATGTAAGAATTAAGGAAGGTTGCTAGGCATAGAGGCTAAAATAAAAAATGGAGGGGCGTTTATTAATTTAGGCACAGGATACCGTATTAAATGTAGTTCTTCGCGTTTGACCACAAAAAGTTTGCAAGCTTTCTGCTTATTTGTACTTTTTCTAATAAGTTTTCCAGAAAAAAACGTCGAGGAGCACTTTTGTTTTTGGTTAACTTATAAGTGACTGCAAGTTGAAGGCTACAATTTTTTTTAAAATACTACTCCTATTACATACTTATAAAATAATGAATAAGAATATTAGATTTTATATATTTTTTTGAAAATGTGATAGAAATTATTCAGATAAATAATTTAAATTTTATAATGAACATGCCATATCTGAAAATGAATATGAAAGAAATAATCCCCTTGATTATTTTCATTAATTGAAAGGCTATTTATACAAGTTACATATTTTCATAATAGGAAAATCCTTTTCCTATTCTACTTCTAAATCCTTATTCTACCATAATTCTAACTATACAATTATGGTAGGTGTATAACTCTAATTAAGGTATCCTATTCATAATATACTACAAATATACAATTTGGACTTTTTGGCCGAGATGGGCTTCTTTGGATTACCTCTGTTTAACACACCCCCGCGAGTCATAGCGGGCGGTTTCCGAACGCCGAGCTCGTCCCTAAAATCTTCAAAGAGAACCGTTTGGTAGACCCTTTGTAAAGATGTCGCAATTTGATAACGAGACGGGACATGACATACACGAACTTGACCCTTTGCAACCTTTTCACGGACAAAGTGAATGTCCATTTCGATATGCTTGGTGCGTTGTGTCGAATCGGATTACACGGGTAGATTGCACTAATGTTATCGCAATATACCAAGGTTGCCTTCGAATTGGACAATGAAGCTCCAAAAGCAAATTACGTATCCAACATGATTCGGAGACCACATTCGCTACCCTCGATATTCGCCTCGGCACTTGAGCGGGATAGAGTTGCTTGACGTTTGGCCGACCAGGAGACCAAGTTGTTGCCAAGGAACATACAAGAGTAGCCGAAGTCGACCGTCGGTGTCGGGACAACCACCCCAATCGCATCCTGTGTAAGAGACAAGTGTGGATGTAGATGAAGGATACAAGTGCAACCCATAGTCTAGTGTCCCCCGAATATACCGAATGATGCGTTTGATTGCATTCATGTGCTCAACTCTAGGATCATGCATGAATAAACACACCCTGTTGAACCGCATACGTAATATCCGGTCCGGTAAATGTAAGATACTTTTGGAGGGCTCGCAAGGGATGCGATACCGGGTCGGGTCCTCGTATGGTGCACCCGTTCTTTGCGGCACTCGGCTTTGGGTTTGCATCAACCGGTGTGGAAGTGGACTTACGGGATGACATCCCGACCCCTCTCTATGATCTCGCCAAAGATACTTCCGTTGAGACAGAAACAAGCCACCGAATGACGTTTGACGGCAATCCCCAAAAAATAACTCAACGGCCCTAAGTCCTTCATAGCAAATTCGAACCGAGCATGGCCATGATAGACCGACGCAAAGCATCGGAGGAGGCGATTAAGATGATATCATCCACATATATGAATATAGGCCAATGACGAACCACGGCGGTAGATGAACAAAGAATTGTCGACTCCGTGTGTGAACCCAATAGTCGAAACAAAATCAAGCAAATCGTGTATACCGGGCACGTGGGGATTGCTTAAGCCCATATAATGACTTCTTCAACAAACAGACATGATGAGGGCGGTTGGGATCCCCGAAACCCAACGGGTGATGCATATAGATCGTTTCCTCGAGGTCACCATGTAGAAAGGCATTCTTGACATCCAACCGATGGATTGGCCAAGTCTTTGAAAGAGCCAAGCTAAGCACGGTGCGTATGGTAGCCGGTTTGACCACCGGACTAAACGTCTCACCACAATCAATTCCAACCCGTCGAGTCTTACCATCACCAACAAGTCGCGCCTTATGTCGAGCAAAGGACCCATCCGAATTCTCCTTATGAGCAAAAATCCACATAGACCCGATAATATTAGTACCATATGGACGGGGCACCAACTCCCACGTCTTATTATCAATAAGAGCATTATATTCATCGGTCATAGCAATTTTCCAATTAGGGTCATTTAATGCGGACACGGGATTGCGGGGCAAGGGGGATTTAGAGACATTAGAATGTAAATTAAAATGTCTTTTAGGTGTAAAAATGCCCCGCCGACTACGAGTGACCGGTCTATGACTCGAGGAAGAATTAATGGAATTTTGGGAATTTTTTTACGGGCTCGGGACGGATCGGCCGGCGGGCGGTGGGCTCGCCGGCCCAAATCGGTAGATCTTTGGGCTCGGTTTACGGACCGGTTCCGAATTGGGCTGGACCGGCCCAATAGCCGGAATTCCGATGGCCGGAACAAGCAGGGGGCGACGATCTTGTGGGACCGGCGGGCGGTGGGCCCGGAGGATTTTGGGCACGAGAGTTGTCCGAAAAATTCGAATAATATACGGGGATATTTGGTCATCCAAAAAATTATACGACTTAGGCTCGGGAGTATGAACTTTTGTAAAAGGGAATTGGGTTTCATCAAAAATGACATGACGATTTATAATGATTTTCTTGGAGGATAAATCAAAACACTTATACCCACGATGATTCGACGGATAACCCATAAATACACATGGAGTAACCGAGAACTCGAAGTTTGTTAATTGTGGTGGATGGGAATAATGGATAACACAAGCACCCAAAAATCCGAAGATGAGAATAAGACGGGTTTTTATTATATAAGATTTTGAGAGGGGAAGAATATGTCAGACCTTTAGACGGAATTATGTTAAGAAGGTAAGTGGCCATTTGTAGAGCATGATGCCAAAAATACGGAGGTATGGAGGCATGAATTAGGAGAGTTCGGACAATGTTATTGATGGAACGAATTTTTTGCGTTCGGCTTTCCCATTTTGTGAAGATGTATGAGGACATGAAAACCGAAAATTTATCCCATGAGTAGCACAAAATTCTCGAAACTCCCTATTGTCATACTCCTTCCCATTATCACATTGAATATTTTTTATTTCTCTTTCGAATTGAGTACGAATGAGCGCTCTAAATTTTATGAAGACGGAAAACACTTGTGATTTATTCGCAATTGGAAACGTCCACAAAAATCTAGAATAATCATCTAAGAAGAGAACATAATATCGATGACCCATTGAACTAAGAACAGGAGATGTCCATAAGTCGCTATGAATAATGTCAAATGGCATAGAAGTATGAGAATTGGAGTCTACAAATGGTAACTTAACAATTTTTCCTAATGAACAAGATCGACAAATTGGAGTACGACTCGTACCCTTACAAGAAATAAAGCTATTTTTATCTAAAGCGATAAAATAGAAGATCCAGGATGACCCAAACGAGCATGCCACATGGAAGGAGAGATGGCCGCAAAAGCGATGGCAAGGTTTGGACTCGATGGTGGCCCGGGCATGATAGGATACGGATCTCCCCTACTATCACACCTCATGAGATGACTCCCCGTCTTGAAATCCTTCACGAGAAACCGAAAGGATCAAATTCAACGAAAACGTAATTGTCATTTGTGAATTTTCGGACGGACACTAAATTTTTAATCAATTTAGGAGCATGTAAAGTATCTTTCAAGAGGAGAGGTGGATTGGGAGGAGATAACGTTTTCGACCATACCCTAGAATTGGAATAGAAGCGCCATTACCAACAATTATTCCCCGAGGGTGCTCAAATTGTAATAAGATGAGAGAGTACGATTCGGAAGTCATGTGAGTAGTGGCCCCGGTGTCCATGTACCAATTTTGGTCGGTTGAGTTAATCCCAACGTGTGCATTGCGGCCTCGATATCGGCCCGAGTAGGGCCTGTTTGCATGATAGGCTTGCGGAGGTCGGGGCCCAAGAACTCCCGGCCGTCTTGGACCGGCCCGTAATCGCTACTATCTTCGTTGTTGGGCCCGCGGCCGATGGGCCGCCACCTTGGGCATTGGGCCTGGATTGTTGGCCGCCCCACCGGCGCTGGAATTTCCGCTCGCTCTTGGTATGGGCCGTTGGCCCACGGTCCACTTGCCTTGCTCCATGCCATGGGCCCCACTTCTTTGGGCCCATGGGGGTGGTGGGCCTTGTTCATCGGATGGGACCCACCGATGTTTTGCCGACTACGGAACCTCCACCATTACTACCGCGTTTGCCCCCACGGTTTTTATTATTCTTGCGATTATTCTTGCCTCCACCATTATTATGGTTTTGGCCCGAATTATTAACAAAAAGCGACGGATTCGGAGAGGATGCCATCATGACAAGCCGAACTCGCTCCGGTAGCCGCCTTTTTAGCCAAACCGGCTTCTTCCAACGTAAGCATGGAGCGGGCTTGATGGAAGTCGGGAAGAGGGTTGCTTTGGCGAAGGAGAGTGCCAACACCATTATAGGCCTCCGAAAGACCGGCAACCAACTGTAGAACTAGACGATTATTTGTTACTGGTGTGCCAACGTTACGGAGTTGATCCGCCAATTCCTTTAGTTTCTTGCAATATGCGAAACGTTCGGAAATACGTCCATTCGAACGAGAGAGAATTCTGCTCGAGTGTGACGATACGGGAATCTTTGGTTGTCTTGGAATATGTCACGCAATCTATTCCATGCAGCCATAGCCGTGGTATCGGGCTCCATAATCGTCGTAGAAGGTCCACCGAAATAGTGGCGTATATCCACCGAAGAACGGTAGCATCAAGTGTAATCCACACCTCGGGATCCTCCGCAGACGGGGTCTAGCGGGAGGAATTATGTGATGAAGAACTTGATAAGAGATAGCGTGAATTTTAAACAACTCCGCCCACGTTGCATATTGAACGTTTTCCATCTCAAGAACAATAGGGACACTGAGCTTGATATTGGAAACTGTGAGGGCAGGGTGAAAATTGTTCTTAGACATATTTGAAAGAACAAAGAAGGAGGATAAATTTAAGAGAGGTTTTTGAGAGCGGAAGACGAGATATTTGGAGAGAAAAACCCGAGGGAGGGGGGGGGTTCTCGGCCAAAGAGGCAAAAGTTTGAGAGAAGAAAACTTTTGGTTTAGACCTAGTCTCTTGATACCATGAAAGAAATAATCCCCTTGATTATTTTCATTAATTGAAAGGCTATTTATACAAGTTACATATTTTCATAATAGGAAAATCCTTTTCCTATTCTACTTCTAAATCCTTATTCTACCATAATTCTAACTATACAATTATGGTAGGTGTATAACTCTAATTAAGGTATCCTATTCATAATATACTACAAATATACAATTTGGACTTTTTGGCCGAGATGGGCCTGCTGGATTACCTCTGTTTAACAGAATACATTGACGATTTTGATTAAGTCGTTGCTTTAAAACTGAAAGAAATAATCTCCTTGATTATTTTCATTAATTGAAAGGCTATATATACAAGTTACATATTTCCATAATAGGATAAATCATTTTCCTATTCTACTTCTAAATCCTTATTCAACCATAATTCTAACTATACAATTATGGTAAGTGTATACCACTAATTAAGGTATCCTTTTCCTTACAATATACTTCAACTATATATACCATATATACAATACCACATTAACTTGGCTACTGTGCAGTGGCCGAAAGCCCACATTAACTTTAACACACCCCCGCAGTCATAGCGGGCGGTTTTCGAACGCTGAGACTGTCCCGAAAATCTTCAAAGAGAACCGCTGGTAGACCCTTTGTAAAAATGTCTGCAATTTGATAACGAGACGGGACATGGCATACGCGAACTTGACCCTTTGCAACCTTTTCACGGACAAAGTGAATGTCCATTTCGATATGTTTTGTGCGTTGGTGTTGAACGGGGTTACCTGAAAGGTAGATGGCACTAATGTTATCGCAATATACCAAGGTTGCCTTCTGAATGGGACAATGAAGCTCCAAAAGCAAATTACGTAGCCAACATGATTCGGAGACCACATTCGCTACCCCTCGATATTCTTGCCTTTGCACTTGAGCGTGATAGAGTTGCCTGACGCTTTGCCGACCAGGAGACTAAGTTGTTGCCAAGGAACATACAGTAGCCAGAAGTCGACCGTCTGGTGTCGGGACAACCACCCCAATCAGCATCCGTGTAAGAGACAAGTGTGGATGTAGATGAAGGATACAAGTGCAACCCATAGTCTAGTGTCCCCGAATATACCGAATGATGCGTTTGATTGCATTCATGTGCTCAACTCGGGATCATGCATGAATAAACACACTCTTTGAACCGCATATGTAATATCCGGTCCGGTAAAGGTAAGATCTTGGAGGGCCCCCGCAAGCTGCGATAGCGGGTCGGGTCCTCGTATGGTGCACCCCCTCTTTGTGGCACTTAGCTTTGGGTTTGCATCAACTGGCGTGGAAGTGGACTTACAGGATGACATCCCAGCCCTCTCTATGATCTCAGCAGCATACTTCCGTTGAGACAGAAACAAGCCACATGAATGACGTTTGACGGCAATCCCCAAAAAATAACTCAACGGCCCTAAGTCCTTCATAGCAAATTCGGGCGAGCATGGCCATGATAGACCGACGCAAAGCATCGGAGGAGGCGGTCAAGATGATATCATCCACATATAACGAGAATATAGGCCAATGATGAACCACGGCGGTAGATGAACAAAGAATTATCGACCCGCCGTGAGTGAACCCAATAGTCGAAACAAAATCAAGCAAATCGTGTATACCGAGGCACGTGGAGACCGCTTAAGCCCATATAATGACTTCTTCAACAAACGGACATGATGAGGGCGGTTGGGATCCCCTGAAACCCAACGGCTGATGCATATAGATCAAGTTTCCTTGAGATCTCCATGTAGAAAAGCATTCTTGACATCCAAGCGATGAATCGGCCAAGTCTTTGAAAGAGCCAAGCTAAGTACGGTGCGAATGGTAGCCGGTTTGACCACCGGACTAAACGTCTCACCACAATCAATACCAACCTTTGAGTCTTACCATCACCAACAAGTCGCGCCTTATGCCGAGCAAAGGACCCATCTCGAATTCTCCTTATGAGCAAAAATCCACATAGACACGATAATATTAATACCATATGAACGGGGCACCAACTCCCACGTCTTATTATCAATAAGAGCATTATATTCATCGGTCATAGCAATTTTCCAATTAGGGTCATTTAATGCGGACACAGGATTGCGGGGTAAGGGGAATTTAGAGACATCAGAATGTAAATTAAAATGTCTTTTAGGTGTAAAAATACCCCGCCGACTACGAGTGACCGGTCTATGACTCGAGGAAGAAGTGATGGAATTTTGGGAATTTTACGGGCTCGGGACGGACCGGCGGCGGGCGGTGGGCTCGCCGGCCCAAATCGGTACAGCCGGAATCGATCTCGGGAGCGAGTTCCAGATTGGGCTGGCGAGCCCGATTCTTTGGAACTGTTCCGGTGGTCGAGTGTGTGGCGATGATTGTTGGTCCGGCGGGCAAGGTGGGCCCTGGAGGATTTTGGGTACGGGAGATGTCCGAAAAATTCCGAATAATATACGGGGATATTTGGTCATCCAAAAAATTATATGACTTTGGTTCGGGAGTATGAACTTTCGTAAATGGGAATTGAGTTTCATCAAAAATGACATGGCGATTGATTATGATTTTCTTGGAGGATAAATCAAAACACTTATAACCACGATGATTTGACGGATAACCCAAAAACACACACGGGGTAGACCGAGCCTGAAGTTTGTTAATTGTGATGGATGGGAATAACGGATAACATAAGCACCCAAAAATCCGAAGGTGAGAATAAGAAGGGTTCTTATTATATAAGATTTTGAGAGGGGAAGAATATGTCAGACCTTTAGACGGAATTATGTTAAGAAGGTAAGTGGCCATTTGTAGAGCATGATGCCAAAAATATGGAGGTGTGGAGGCATGGATTAGGAGAGTTCGGACAATGTTATTTATGGAACGAATTTTGCGTTCGGCTTTCCCATTTTGTGAAGATGTATGAGGACATGAAAAACGAAAATTTATCCCATGAGTAGCACAAAATTCTTGAAACTCCCTATTGTCATACTCTTTCCCATTATCACATTGAATATTTTTTATTTCTCTTTCGAATTGAGTACGAATGAACGCTCTAAATTTTATGAAGACGGAAAACACTTGTGATTTATTCGCAATTGGAAACGTCCACAAAAATCTAGAATAATCATCTAAAAAGAGAACATAATATCGATGACCCATTGAACTAAGAACAGGAGATGTCCATAAGTCGCTATGAATAATGTCAAATGGCATAGAAGTATGAGAATTGGAGTCTACAAATGGCAACTTAACAATTTTTCCTAATGAACAAGATCGACAAATTGGAGTACGACTCGTACCCTTACAAGAAATAAAGCTATTTTTATCTAAAGTCGATAAAATAGAAGATCCGGATGACCCAAACGAGCATGCCACATGGAAGGAGAGATGGTACGCAAAAGCGATGGCAAGGTGGACTCGATGGTGAAACCGGGCATGATAGGATACGAGATCCCCCTACTATCACACCTCATGAGATGACTCCCCGTCTTGAAATCCTTCACAGAGAAACCGAAAGGATCAAATTCAACAGAAACAGAATTGTCATTTGTGAACTTTCGGACAGACACTAAATTTTTAATCAATTTAGGAGCATGTAAAGTATTTTTCAAGAGGAGTGGTGGATTGGGAGGAGACAATGTTTTCTGACCATACCCCAGAATTGGAATAGAACTGCCATTACCAACAATTATTCTCCGAGGGGTGCTCAAATTGTAATAAGATGAGAGAGTACCTGATTCGGAAGTCATGTGAGTAGTGGCCCCGGTGTCCATGTACCAATTTGGGTCCGGTTGAGTCAATCCCAACGTGTGCATCGCGGCCTCGATATCGATCTGAGTTGGGCCTGCTGCATGATGGGCTTGCGGAAGTCTGGGCCCAAGGACTCCTGGCCGTGCTGGAACTGGGCCGTAACTGCTGTGGGTGCCGTTCTTTGGGCCGGCGGCCGTGGGCCGCCAATGCCGGGTATTGGGCTCGGACCGTTGGCCGCCCCACCCGGCCGCCGCGCGGCTTCTTTGGAGGGTGCGGGTTCCACTGCCACAGGCCCCACTGCTGGGCCCACGGTGGTGGTGGGCCACTTTACCCCGGATGGGACCCACCGCCTGTTTGTTGATCACCGCCACCAGAACCGTCTCGTTTGCCCCCGCGGTTTTTGTTATTTTTGCGATTATTCTTGCCTCCACCATTATTATGGTTTTGGCCCGAATTATTAACAAACCCGAAGGACTAGGAGAGGATGCCACCATGACAATCGGGCTCCCTCCGTAGCCGCCTTTTTAGCCAAATCGGCTTCTTCCAACGTCGCATGGAGCGGGCTTGATGAAAGTCGGGAAGAGGGTTGCTTTGGCGAAGGAGAGTTCCAACACCATTATAGGCCTCCGAAAGACCGGCAACCAACTGTAGAACTAGATGATTATTTGTTACCGGTGCGCCAACATTACGGAGTTGATCCGCCAATTCCTTTAGTTTCTTGCAATATGCAGAAACGTTCGGAAATACGTCCATTCGAACGAGAGAGAATTCCTGCTCGAGTGTGACGACACGGGAATGTTGGTTGTCTTGGAATATGTCACGCAATCTATTCCATGCAGCCATAGCCGTGGTATCTGGCTCCATAATCATCTGTAGAAGGTCCACTGAAATAGTGGCGTATATCCACCGAAGAACGGTAGCATCAAGTGTAATCCATAGCTCAGGATCCTCCGCAGGACGGGGTCTAGCGGGAGGAATGATATGATAAAGAACTTGATAAGATATAGCGTGAATTTTAAACAACTCTGCCCACGTTGCATATTGAACGTTTTCCATCTCAAGGACAATAGGGACACTTAGCTTGATATTGGAAACCGTGAGGGCGGGGTGAAAATTGTTCTTAGACATATTTGAAAGAACAAAGAAGGATGATAAATTTAAGAGAGGTTTTTGAGAGCGGAAGACGAGATATTTGGAGAGAAAACCCGAGGGAGGGGGGGGTCTCGGCCAAGGAGGCAAAAGTTTGAGAGAAGAAAACTTTTGTTTAGACCTAGTCTCTTGATACCATGAAAGAAATAATCCCCTTGATTATTTTCATTAATTGAAAGGCTATATATACAAGTTACATATTTCCATAATAGGATAAATCCTTTTCCTATTCTACTTCTAAATCCTTATTCTACCATAATTCTAACTATACAATTATGGTAAGTGTATACCACTAATTAAGGTATCCTTTTCTTTACAATATACTTCAACTATATATACCATATATACAATACCACATTAACTTGGCTACTGTGCAGTGGCCGAAAGCCCACATTAACTTTAACAAAAACAACTCTTATAGCTTCAATTCTTTCTTATAAAGAGTGGATTAAGCCATTTTTATGTTAAAATAGATTTGAATTATGCTAAACGTATGATATTATTTTGACATCTATTGATATAAATTTGAGATTATTAGATAATGAGAATTTTAAAAAATATTATCCAATATATAAAATTTTGTTTAGTAAATTTAATTAGTAAAAGTGAATTTAGTAATGGAATGAATAATGTTATTTATTAGTAATGGTTTCTTATCTACTGTTTGGTTTGATGTATTAGAAAAAACATGTATTGCATAATTTTTAAAAAAAATATTATTTACAAAATACCCTCCATATTATACTATGTGAGAGACTTTATGGGCAATAATGTCTTTAATCATGCTAATTATGCGTGTATTAAAACTCGTGTATTGCTAATACCATGATTTGCTATATATTAGCTATATATAGGATAATACCAAATAGAGTATATAATTAATACTTGTATTAGTTATACATAGATTTTTAAAAAAATAGCAAATAAGATATTAATAATACACAAAACTAATGCATGCATTATTTTCTTTAATACATCCTACGAAAATACCTCAATGTTTTTTAAACAAACTTTTTTGTTGCATGAAAGTTATAGATACATTAAAACTTAGTAGAAGGAAGATGGGAAAGAGAAAGAAAAAGGAAATGAACTCGCTAACACTCATCCCTTTACAAAAACTAAACAAAAAACTATTAATTAAGAAAATAATTAAAAAGAGAGCTTCTACAGAAAAAAAAAAAAATTCCAAGAAGGTCTTACAAATGGAAATCATGTAGCTGTTAATGACAAAAAGAGAATTACGTGAACAATTTGATTATGGAATACTAAATATAGTGTGGATTAATTATGTCACAAAAATTGAAAGGAGGAACTAAGAGATTATTAGCTGTAGTCAACAAAAATGTTAATACAATATTAAAAATATATAAGCTAAGTCCACATCAATGGGTGATTTTACTTTCCATGAAAATAAACTATATACAAAATCTGCATCGATCCAAAACATGTTTCTCTCAAACTTTTTGTTTTCTTCATTTTTAGGGTATAAAAAGACAGAAAAAAATTACGGGTAAGTAATTAGGATTCATTGTATCTTCACCTACACTTTTTTCTTTTTAGTACTAAATTTAGGGCTCTTTTTCTTATCCTTATTTGTCTTTTACTATTTTTGTTGTTTACGTTATTTTTATTTTTTTCTATCCCTTTCAAAAGCTTTTTCCCGACTTCATTTATTTATTAAAATACAATCATTTGGATATTTCTTAGAACCGTAGTTGACTTTGCTTGTTTTTATTTCTTCGCATTAGAAAGTCCAAGAATTCTTTTCACCGTTTTCTATTATAGTTTCTTTTGTTTTTTTCCAATACCCTTCATTTCCTCAATTTTTTTAATGGGATTGGGTGGAGGGTCGTTGTTTACTTTATGGGAGAGATTTGCGTTTTTAGTCCCAAAATATTGGTAAATTCTGATTTTTAAGTCCTTAGTGATATGTTAGCTGCAATATTGTGTCAATTACAGTTTTGAAATATCATAACTTGTTTCACACTTCCACACGTCTTCGTTAGTGATCGCTTAGAACCCTCTTCCATCGGTAGGCACTACCAAGCCATCGACCAAACACCCTAGCTAATATTTCGTAAATTTGTTAAGATTTCACAAGTAGAATGATTAAAAATGTACATTCAATAAATTAAAAGTTTTACAATTGTTTTTTATCAAATATCGATCATTAAGGACTTAAAATCAAAATTTACTGATAGAATATAGCACAGTACCGTGCTCAAATAGGATTACGATTGTAATTAAACTAGTGTACAAACTTACCATAGTTGTAGAATTCTTGTACAAGTATGAATAGGATTTTTCATATTTGAAGATTGTAACTTGTATATATACCCCATTCATTAATGAAAATAATCAAATGATTATTTCTTTCATGGTATCAGAAGTCTAGATCTAAAATACCTTCTCCCAAAAATACTTTTGCTCTTCTCGATTTTTGCTCGATTTCCGTGAACCCTTCCTCTGTTTCCTTGCACTTTTCCTCCTTTATTCCCAATTTTTCTTCCTAGTCCCTAATTCACCTATTGTTCTTTCGTTATGTCTACGTCAAAGAACATATTTCATCATGCCCTTACAGTTTCCAACATCAAGAACCATATTCCTATTGTTCTTGAGATGGAAAACGTCCAATATGTGACGTGGAAGGAATTATTCAAAGTTCACGCATGCTCGCATCAAGTCCTCCATCACATTATCCCCTCAGTAACTGGCAAAGAGAAGGTGCCTACCCCCGAGGATGATCTTACGTCATGGACAACCCTTGATGCTACCGTTCTCCATTGGATTTATACCACAATCTCTACAGAGCTCTTGGAAATGATTATTGAACCCGAAACTACGGCGATGGCTACTTGGAATAGGGTGCTTGATATATTCCAAGATAACAAAAATTTCCGTTATGTCATTCTTGAGCAGGAATTTTCCAATGTCAACATGGAAGATTTTCTTAACGTCTCGGCTTATTGTAAAAGGCTGAAAGAATTGGCGGACCAACTCTGCAATGTTAGTGCGCCCGTTACCGATAATCGTCTTGTTCTTCAAATGGTTGCAGGCCTTTCTGAGGCCTATAACGGCATTGGAACACTATTTTGTCAAAGTAATCATCTACCACCATTTTATCAAGCATGTTTCATGCTCACGTTAGAAGAGGCCGATTTGGCTAAAAAGGCGGCTACCGGAGCACATTATGTCATAATGATGACCACGTCAGACGACCCTCACTCATTCTCCAAAAATTTGGGCCAAAACCATAACCACTGTGGCGGCAAAAAAGGTCAAAATCATAAAAATAATGGAAAAAATCGCGGTGGTAACGGCGGCGGAGGACGGAACAGTGGCAGCTACAACAATGGGCCTCGGAGCAGTGGGACTCAAGACAACTGGCCCAGCCATGGGCCCCCGGAAGTGGGGCTGGGCTAGTGGCATTGGCCCAACAACTCTTATTTTCCGCCTGCTCCTTATCCGGGAAATTGGGCTCAGTTCCAGCAAAATTCCAGGCCTCAGTTTCTCGATCCCAAATAGTGAAATGCGGTACAGTAATGGGTCGGGACAGCAGGCAGGCCTACTTGGGCCTCGGCCCCCGCAGGCGTTCCACATTGCGGGCCCTAATCTGACCCCGACACCTATAAATATTGAAGTCGCAATGCATACACTTAGCTTAAATCCCCCGGACGCGAATTGGTATATGGACACCGGAGCCACTTCTCATATGACATCCGATCAAGGTACTCTCTCGCCTTATTCAAAGTTGAGCAAAAATTGTGGTATAATTGTTAGTAATGGTAACTCAATTCCAATTCGCGGTTATGGTCATACAACTTTGTCTCCCCCACATCCACCTCTAGTTTTGAAAAATACCCTTCATGCCCTAACTTAATTAAAAATTTGGTGTATGTCTGAAAATTCACCACTGATAATTGAGTTTCTGTTAATTTTGATCCCTTTGGGTTTTCTGTGAAGGATTTTCAAAATGGGGATACCTCTAATGAGATGCAATATTGGGGAAAAGCTTTATCCAATCACAACTACCACCACTTCCACGAGTCAAGCATGTCTACTTTTGCCGCCCTTGCTCCTTCCTTGTAGCATGCACGTTTGGGTCATCCGGGATCGTCTATTATTTCGTGTTTGCATAAAAATAATTTTATTTCTTGTAAGGGTACGCATAGTACTCCACTTTGTTCTTCTTGTCCGTTAGGGAAACATGTTCGATTACCATTTATAGCCTCTACTTCTCGTACTTTGATGCCTTTTGATGTTATTCATAGTGATTTATGGACATCTCCCGTTTTAAGTTCTTTGGGCCATCGTTATTATGTCTTCTTTTTGGATGATTATTCTATTTTTTTGTGGACCTTTCCGTTATCCAAAAAATCTCAAGTTTTTTTCATTTTCTTAAAATTTAGAGCATTCATCCGTACCCAATTCGAAAGGGAAATTAAAAATACTCAATGTGATAATGGCAAGGAATACGATAATGAGTTGTTTGAGAAATGTTGTGATGCTAATGGCATAGTTTTTCGTTTTTCTTGTCCTCATACGTCCTCACAAAATGGGAAAGCCGAACGAAAAATTAGTACCATTAATAATATTGTTCCGAACTTTATTAGTCCATGCTTCCGTACCCCCTTTCTTTTGACATCATGCACTACAAATGGTTACTTACCTCCTTAACGTACTTCCTACCAAAGGGTTAGCATATGAATCTCCCCTTAAAATTCTCTATAATAAGATTTATTCGTATTTTGTACACTAGTTTAATTACAATCCTAATCATATTTGAGCACTGTACCGTGTTATATTCTATCATTTACTAATATTTATGGGTGTGTACTGTGAGTGTGTGTTATGAAAATGTTCCAAATAGCACATCTTGAATAATTTGTGGTTAGATATGCTTGGTGAAATATCATAATGAGAATTATAATTTATTAATAACTTAGGGATCTACTGTGCAATTATTCTAGTATCATCTTCACAATACGATAAAAAAAAAAAGTCAAACCGAGCATCTAACTAGTATTCACATTAGGATTAAAATAACAAAAGATTCATCCTTGAAATCGAATGTTGTTTGAAGTGATAAGCATTCTAGTAGTAATAATTTAGAAACTAATCATCTTTATAATACAGTTCAAGATGCATTTAATCTTTTATGTAGGTCGATTTTCAACAATCTTATGACATCAAACATAGAAGATATTTTACCTAATTACGCGTACGTAATAGTAGTGATTAATTTTTTAGTTAATCTTTTACCATTGGTTTTGTAATAACCAAGGGGAAAAAATAAAGAGGCTAAGGACTGAAGTGAAACATGTCATTTGCTAAGCAAGATTTTCACATCATATTAGACCAAATATGTAGGGGGAAAGGGTTGGCCAAAAGGAAAAAAATTATAGACATATCACATATGCGACATTTCAAATAGCTAGTACTCACTATCAGAAATAGTGATGTATTTCTCACCGATATTCAATAGAAAATTTATGTTATAAAATATAATTTTTTCATTTTATTCTCATCGAATCAGCTTACTGAGAAATGCATAGTGAAAACTTGTCCTCCACCGAAGTCACTCCCACCTTGTCCCCGATATCTTCATTCCTAATCATATCTCTCCTAGTGTGCCCACACATCCATTGCAGCATCCTCATTTCTGCAACTTTCATCTTCCGGACATGAGAGATCTTAACTGGTCAACACTCCGTCTCATATAACATATATAGTTAGTATAACCACCACTTTGTAGAACTTGCCTTTAAGTTTTGATGGCACATTCTTATCACACGACACTCTGGAAGCGAGCCTCAATTTCATTCACCATGCACCAACACGATATATGACATCATCGTCAATTTCCCCATTATCTTGATTAATAAATCCAAGGTACTTGAAATTTCCTTTCTTCTGGATGGCCTAGGTACCAAGCCTCACTACCACGTCAGCCTCATGTGGTACGTTACTGAACTTCCACTCCAAGTATTCTATTTTGGTCCTACTCAACTTAAATCCTTTAGACTCCAGAGTTTGCTCCCTACCCTCTAGCTTAGCGTTAATCCCACTGCGTGTCTCGACAATTAGGACTATGTCATCCGTGAATAACATACATCATGGCACCTCACCTTAAATTTGCCGCATCAATCCATCCATCACTAAGGCAAATAAAATGGGCTAAGAGCTGATCCCTGGTGTAATCCTATCACAACTGAAAAGTGTTTCGAGTTTCCCACTGTCTTTACCCTGGTCTTGGCTCCACCATACATGTCATTTATCGCCTTAATGCACGCCACAGGTCCATCACCAAGGCAAATAAAAATGGGCTAAGAGCTGATCCCTGGTGCAATCCCATCATAACTGGAAAGTGCTTCGAGTCTCCCATTGTCCTTACCCTGATCTTGGATCCATCACACATGTCCTTTATCGCCTTAATGTACGCCACAAGTACCTCTCTAGCCTCCAAACATCTCCATAGAACCTCCTTTGACACTTTGTCGTAAACCTTTTCTAGATCGATGAATACCATGTGTAAGTCCCTCTTACTCTCCCTATATTGTTCCGCCAGTCTCCTTACGAGATGAATGGCTTATGTAGTTGAGCCCCCCAGCATGAATCCAAACTGGTTCTCTAAAATAGACATGTATTTCCTCACCCTTTCCCATACATTCATAGTGTGGCTTAGCAACTTAATACCTCTATATTTGTTGCAACTTTGAATATCGCATTTGTTCTTGTACAAAGGAATCATTGTACTCCACCTCCATTCGACGAGCATCTTCGTCATCTTAAAATGACATTAAATAACTCAGTCAGTCACTCCAAACCTACCTTGCCTGCGCTCATTGAAAATTCTCCAGGAATCTCGTCAGGTTCGATCGCTCTTCCCCGCGCATCCTACGAATAACACCCTTAACCTCTTCAACCTTTATACTCCTACAATACCCAAAATGGTGACGCCTCTCGGAATATTTCAAATCTCCCAACACAATGTCTTTATCCCCTTCTTCGTTCATGATATGATAAAATATGCATTTCATTTATTATTTCTTAAAGAAAATGCAAAAAATCTATTATACACAAGTAAAAGAGAACAAATGAAATAACAGTCTATGATTATAATTATAACTAATTAAAGTTGGCATAGTTTGGTTTTGGTTTGCACATTTTCTGATATTTTTTGCCCAAATCTTCCTAGGGAACAATTTGAATATATCCTTTGAGCTAGGTTTGGATTCTTTTTGTTTCTTTAGATTCTTAATGTTTTCTTTTGTTCATTATTTAAGCATATGCTACATTTATTTAATCTTAAATATCGAAAACACGTCTATGTTATGCCCATACCGAATCTTCTGCTACTAGCTAGCTCCATTTTAGGCCAATCCTACTAGACAATTGGATATGTCAATGAATTATCTCTAAAGAGTTTTTCAAATAAGGGACTGAATTAAAAGAGGCACATGATTGTTTTCTTTTGATGTGGAACAAGGTGCCAAGTTTCTGAGTTGCTGCCCGGAGGACCAAACCTGACTGCTGGGACAAGCTTGGCATACTGTCTTCCCTTTATCAGCAGGCGGTATAGTCGCATTGCAATTATTCCACCAATACGGGTCACTTTATCCATTATAATAATTAATTGTTTAGTGATAGGAGGGGTGTAATAATTAATTTTGTAGAATATTCAAATTTTAATTTTAATACAAATCTAATACTTTAACCGTAGGATAAAGGTCTACCACTTCATTTATGTACCTATACAAAAACTAGCTTATAATTAATAAAATGTATATAAGATAATTTTCATGCATATTTTTTACTTTATTAATTATTTGCATCTCTCTCCAAAAAAACATAACATCAACAACAAAGTATTAGATTCCTAATAGAATTTTGTCATCACCTCCATTGAAAATAAAAGAAGGAATTAATTCAAGCATATTTCATGTGGAACGTCTTCAGCATAGCAGAAATCCATACTAAAAATAGGATATATGCGATGAGTCATAGGCATATTATCCATAGCGTACCTTCGATTTGGTGAGCAAATCATTTTACACGCGACTTGTTGGATATTTTTGGTGTGAATAAAAAATGAGAATTTTATTTTTAGCATCTTTTTCGAAAAGATAGTTATTTTCTGAAATGACACAATGCCTTCTCATAAAAGACACCTAATTTTTCTAATAGACACCTATTGCTGGCTATAAATTCTCTTCTTTTGCATTGTTTTTAAAAAACAAAGCAAGTGTTGTATGATCTGCTCAATTTGTTGAGGTCGCAGAAGTTCCGCAAATTTTATTGCTATTTGCAAAATAGTGTTTCGTTCTATGCGGGAAAGAATTAATCCAAACCCTTAGACAATTGTAAGGGAATTAAATTTCTGTTGGGTTCGGAACTTAACTAATCTAACATTTTTCTGTTTCCAGAAAATAATTTTGAACACAAGAATAACAAGACTTTCATATCACTATAGTTGAGCTTTGTCACTGTTTGGCTAGTCGTCTCACAATCAAAATACAGTTATACCATTACGCTCACAAGAAGAAATTTAATTTAAGCCCGGTCCTTTTCACCGAAGCGGACCAAATGTATTAGTTACGAGTTCGTCCAAATTCAATAGCTTTGCTTTAGGTTCGGCGGTGTATATGCTAAAAAAATCCCCTGACTTAGTATAAGAGATAGAATCCCCACCTAGTAATTAATCAAATGGATTATAATAGAATCTGAATTCAAATCCATAAAATTCAAATTCGTAGATCTTACTCTACCTTTTGCACACTTCCATTACTTGGGAAACGTCACTTATGATAAACTATCCACCTTCCGGTGTCCCGCCTCGCTCGAATAATCAGTGCAAGTACTTGAACGTCTGGTGGGAAGCAAACAATGCAATAGCTTCGGTTAGAGCAAAGCCCAAAATGTTGGTGTTCAGTGTACCGCTTGTCTAGCCTATGCTTTGCAAACCTACATAGGGTACAAGATCTAGAACGTCTCATTTTGTCCATTTCTAATATCCACTAAAATGAAAAGAGTGACATAGCTGTTTCTCACATTGGAAGAAAAAAAGTCCCACTCTATAAGAATAATGTTGCTGGATTTCTGTGTATATTTTGCAGCGTTTTTATCAAACTGATAGTAATATTCTTCATGTAATGTGTCACATCATAAAGAAAAAAAAGATAGGAAAAGGGTAAACCAATCAAAACGAAATAAAGCGTTTGGTATTCTTAAGTTACACGAATAGTTGGCAAATTCACATATATTGGAACAATATGGTACATCAACATCCGTCCTTTTGATTAATACATAAAATGATAAAACAAGGTCCAAGAAAGTACGAGAGGCAACTCCATGTTGGTGATATACTCAAGGAATTCTGTTCACTTTGATTTTTCTTATAAGAATTAATAGGGAAGATGTTGAAATTTGTCCTCTTAAATTGCTCAATTTTGTCCTCCATTATGCTTGTATCATTGCCGGCTTGGTATTAGTAAATCTTTTCGTATTTGACCTTGTCATTAATGAAGCTTCAACGTGAAATTTGTGGACTCTATGTGTTCGAATTTTTGGAGAAAAAGAGGTTCATTTGCCTCAATTTCTTACTATAATTTAAAATTACTCTCAGGTTGGAGCTCCATTTAGGTTGAGGACAAAAAAAATTCTCACCGCAAGAGTACTATTAGACCAGTTAAATTTTAATAAGGACAATGTTGCTTAATTTCGAATAGTATAGGAGCAAATTTCTATTAATTGGATTTACCTTATTCACGGATCGACCACATGACATCAAAAAAGGCGATCTTGTGCTATACTCCAGTACATCATACTTTTCCTTAAAATAATCCAAATTCATTCGTCGTTATCAAACTAAGAGAAAAAGGAAAAAGGGTAATTACCATCGGCCTTCGGTGTTTAATTACACTTATTTCTCTCTTTTTCATCCTTTTTCCGAACTCTTTTCTTTGAAAGGGAAATAGCTACTTTGAAACATTTCAAAAAACCCTCAAAATTAATGACTCATCTAATTTTGAATGAAAATTTAGACACGATTTCTATTTATTTATTTTTTTGAAAACATATTTACACATTTCGACAACATATAAAGTGCTACAAATTATAAATACATAATAGTATAAAGATATACTATATTTAAAAAAATCACAATACAAGAAGAAATTGTTTGCTCATTCAAATAGTACGTAATAGTGTTGAACAAATTGAAAGAGTTGGTTAGTGGACGTGTAGGATAAGGGTTGTTTAGCCTATAGTCCAATTACGTTGGTGTATGTATAGGATTATCAAATTAATTACGTTCAAGCTATAATTTTTCAAAACTTTTTGGGGGTATAAGAAACTAGAGAAAGGAAAGTATAGTCATTGAACACTTAGCTCTTGAGTTGAATCTCATTCATATTGTTAAAATATGAAACTATTGTATTTTGCAACCAATTATATTCTCATTTTTGTGCCCATTTTCAAGAAATAGACATTTATAGGATAAATATGTTTAGTAAACTATCATAGAACTAAATTAGAATATATCAATCACTACGGGATTAAAAGTACTATTAACCCTTTTACTATTATTTATCGATTTCGCTAAAGAAAAAAATAAGAAATTTTCTTGATAAGAGTATAATATCAAACAATTGCAGATTGATAGACAAAAATTGGTAGGACCACAGATTCACTATTCTGGATAGTGCATGGATATGAATAGTCTATTTATTATAGAGATAAAAATTTATTTGTCATGCATTAAAAAAATAGTGGAGATACGAAGTATGATGTTTGGCTAACGAAACCAATTAGAAAGACATAAAATAAAAAAATAAAAAGTGAAAATGACATGCAATTTGTGAAATTTTCCAGAAAGGACAGAGATTCAGACGTCTACACGCTCAATTCGAATATGAAATAACAATTATGGTAATAACTCATTATTAGAGAAGGAAAAGCTCCTCCAAGTACGGATTAGATAGGGAATTGGGTCAAATTTGCGCATATATTATCTCAAATTGATCAACTTTGTCGTTTGCTTTTATTAGACTTGTCGATTAATTTAACCTTTTGTTTTTTGCCCTTGATATACTAAAAGAATGTCAACAGAGGTAATTCTAAACCATAATCAAAAGTTGAGAAATAAATTTAAATTTTTTTCTCAAAAGGTTTGGATACATGAAATCCACCACCCATTTCAAGCTGAAACTTCGTTAATGGTAAGCATAAATACTTGACTTTTAGTTATTGGAGAACCCAAGTACTCTCTTTCAGATTCAGGAAACAACTCTCAGGGATCTTTTTTCCTTTGGAAAGATACAAGAGCGAAACAATCAACCTATTGATATTGGAAGACCCAACGGATTCTTCCAATGTATCATTTCTGGGTCCAATGGAATTCATAGGTATAGGAAGACCAGAGTTTTATGTCCTTTTTATTAGAAATCTTCATTATACACGAGAGATCTGAAAAACAACATATAAGAGATCTGAAAATGTCATTTTCATCTATTCAAATTGTAAGAGGGTAAGAAATCTCATCCCCCCAAAAAAAAAGTCTAACATAGAGCAAATTGAACAACTTCAAATACTATAGGAGCTAATGTACCCTAGTCTGAAGTTTGAGATCTCATTTCAGCTATAGGACAACTACTTCCCTCAAGTTCATTTTCATCTTCTTTACATGATACTGTCAAGAACCAAACACCGTCACTAATCATGTTAAGTCTTCAAAGCATGGACATGAAGAGGAATTATCCTTCAGAATGTACTGTTAACAAGTGAAGATCCCGAAAACTGTGTTTTGTACATAAAGACTCCACGAAAGAGAAAAGGCTTACAAAAGACACAAATACTTCACACCAGACTAAATTACACAGACAAGCACAATCATCAGTCCTCCCAAAATTACAGAATTCCATCATCACATTATGGCACAACCCTTCCTTTCCTCTTGTGGCTGTGCAGCAGTTTGCGGATATCTGTTTGACTCCGACGGGTTGTAAGTGAACTCCGATGTATCAAGCCCATACTGGGTTAAGCCATTCAAGAATTCAAGTCAGAAAACTTAACAGCCAGTACTATCATAAAGAGGTTTCACCAGACTCCAAAAATTTTAAAGTGCACTTACAAGCCCATAAACGAGATTAAAACCATAATGTTCTACCACAAACCAACTGAAACAATAATCCCATATGCTGTCACAAGAAAGCTTTCTTTTTAAAAAAAAACTAAAAAGGAAATTCAACTTAAAAATCTTCGCATTGTCCAAATATTCCTGGCTGATGCAAAAAGAAGGTCGTGCTGTGATTTGATATCTTGAAAACTTAGGGAAGAAAAGAAAAGGCCTGTGAAATCCCGCAAAAAAGGTCAAAAGAAATAAAGCACCACAAACAAGCACCAATTATAAAAAGGGTTCTTTTCATTTTTGGCCCGCCGGCCGAAATTAATTACGGACGCTAGCCAATATACAAAACATATATACGCTGATTATGTATACTTTTGTATAATATGTGTATATCAGCAATAGGGTACAGACTATGATGAGGCATTCAATCAGTTATCAAGATGGCATATATAATATGTATATTTATACTTAATGTACAAAACCTAGGGATGAGCATGGGTACAGGGTACTCAGATACCCGACCGGAACCGACACTAACGGGTAGGTTCCGGGTACATATATTATAATAACGGGTAGGGTCCGGGTAGTAAAATTAGGAACCGATCAATGTCGGGTCCGGTTCCGGTTCCGGCAAATAGAGACAGGGTACCCGGACCCGGAACCGATACCCGGAACCTATAAAATATTAAATATTTTTATTTTTTTGAAAAACATTTGGACCACTTTTAACTTTCTCCAAAATTGTTTGTTGCACGCCTGCACATTGATTTTCCCCACCCCAAGATGCAAATATTTCAACTTTTTCACCCCTTTATTCTAGAATGCTCTTTGTGCCCTAAGAGAAAACACCCAAAACTCTCTCAATAACAATGTCGTTTTAGCTACACCACCGAGCTTCATCGTCGTCGTTGTTGAAGCTTTATCTCAGGTACTTTCATCATTGTCGTCGTTGAAGCTTCACCTTTGCCTCTTTCTCTCCCTTGGTTGTGTTCACGTCGTTCCTAAAATGCATATGGGTTCATATCTAACTCTTCAATTTCTTTTTAATATCATATGCTTCTGTTCTATTTCAGGCGATATTCATCTTCAATTTGTATTACTTTTTGATTTGAAATGTAAATCTATTTTAAAAATTTGTGTATATTTTTGTAGTTGTGAAGATGAAATTTAGGGATTAACTAGTATAATAAAGCTTTTCTTTTGTATCGAAAAGCTTATGAACACGAAAATAAGTTTAATAAAGATATTTCCAAATTTATTTTGAAATCAACACGTTCAATTAATTGAGTGTCAAATTTGGCTTGCAATTTTAGGTTTTGGTTACAGAATTAACTTTTCTACAATGAATAAGTTTTCTAAAACTTCTTATAAGGGTACTAAAAACTCCGATTGCGGGCTAAAAAACTACTGCATGAAATTATTTTAGAACTCTTTTTGATTCTCATAGGCTAAAAAATGTTGCTTAATTTGTGTTTTTTATTTACAGGGTACCCGGGAACCTACCCGGACCCTGTGGGTCCGGGTAGGTTCCGGGTAATGATTGCTACGGGTAGGTTCCGGATAGTAAATTTAGGAACCGATCTTTTACCGGGTAGGGTCCGGATAGTTCAAAAATGTTAGGGTACCCGGACACGCTCACCCCTAACAAAACCTATACATTTGCTGGCTATTATTCTTTTGAGCGGTCCAGAAATGTAATTATCCCTTATAAAAATCATCATGATGAGTACAAAGTAAATGAAAAAGATTGTGTAGTTAGTAACGAGCAGTAAATCAAGCAGGTTAAACATCAATATCCACATTAACATGCAAGAAGAGCAATTAACAGAGAGCAGACCTTTTCCCTCATACGTGTACTCCACGCATCACTTCTACTTGGACGATTATCAAGAGTACCAGCAACAGGGACACCGGTTGCAGGAGCTGGTGGTGGCCTATTGTTGATCAGTGGCTGTCGGATTTGTTGTCTGGGACCACCTATGTACTCATCATCACTATCATAGTCTGCTGGTCTGTTTGCTGCCCTTACTACGAGGGCCAATAAGAATATAAGAGCCTGCAACTCATGTCAATGCCCAAATTTGAGAAATATGATATGTTTGGGAACAAAAAATCAAATATATTGTTCTTAACCTCACCTCGAAAATAACAGCACCAAGGGTTACCCACTTGATAATCTTCCAGTGGTCATCCAGAAAATCATAGATCATATCAAAGTTACCCGTGTTGTCAGTTGGAATTTCCTGATAAAGACTTTCATCACTTTTTTGACAACAAATGTATAGTTTGAAAGTGAAGCCATGAAATAGTAAACACTTACCTCTCTCCAGCTTTTATCAAAGAATATAAAACCAGCAGCAGCTAGCTCTATCAAGATCAACAAGAAAATCAACGCGGAGTACTGTTCCTAGTTAAGGTGCCAAACATGCTTCATAGAAGACTGAGAAGAGAAATCAGGTGAAAATTCTAGTAACCTGGATATTTTAAAAGTCCACAATGCCTATCGGAAATATATCTTTTCAAAAATAGTTTAGGTTTTCCACAAATAATTAATCGTGAAGACTGAACAATTGATAAGGATACACAACTCAGGCAGCAACCATTCCTTGTTGCAGCTCCAATGCAACCACAGCAAGATACAACTACAAGAACTGCTCCAATACCAATAAACAAATATATGAACCTGCAATATAACAAATGGGTCAATTAGTTTTCCGGAGTACACGTTCAAATCCGACCAACTGAACATTGGCGCATGAAATTCAAACTTGGAGAGGCAGCAGCACACCAAATATGAGTCATCCTTCCCAGCAAAACTTTATCCAAGCAATAAAAGGAAGAATAGTCTTGTCATTCTATAAAGGGCAGCCCGGTGCACTAAGCTCCCGCTATGCGCGGGGTCCGGGGAAGGGCCGGATACGCAGCCTTACCTCACATTTCTGCAAGAGGTTGTTTCCATTATAAATCATGTAGTCAAGTTCTGAGAGTTCAAACCCACTCAAAACTAAGACATATTATGACAAAAAGGTCGTTGTCTCTATTTATAACTTAATGATGGACGCAAACAAACAGGTGCAATACTTCCAAGTTGCTTTCATTCTACATCTAAGAAACACCCAATTCAACAATTTCATATACTTCCGGGAAAAAAACAATTCAAGTTTTCTAAAACTTATCAGCAAAAAGAGAAACGAAAAGAATTGGTGATCATTTTAAAAGGATTGTAGCGCAACTGACTAATCCATCCACCCAGATGACAGAAACATTTACGCCATCAATAATCCAGAAAGGGTCATGACTAGTTTTAAGTAACACTCCCAACCAAAAAATCATAGTACTAAATAAATTGTAACTAAAAACTGTCTCACGTTCTCTAAAAAAAATTAGATTTTGACTTCTTCGAAAAATAATATCCCAAATCTACAAAAAATAATGTACACAGAATTGACAATTCATTGTACGACTTAATCAACATAGTTCGGTTTTATCGTTGCTCCCTGAACATAGTACAACGGGGCATGCTACTTCCTTGGGAAAAAGTCTCAATCATTTCCACGGGATGTACTTTGCATTCCCCAACAGATAAAACTAAAATTTCCCAGGCCACCCCACCCAATAACACCACCGAAATCTGAAAATAGGACAGAGAAGAGGGGGGAAAGGAAATTCCAAGTGACCACTCGGCCAAAGCGACAAAGTCCAATTTAAGCAGTCACAAAAAACTCCGGATCAAAAAATTCCAACTGACCGTTATTCCTGACATGGAGAGTAGAGTTTGAAGTTTATCAAAGGATGGATATAAACCTTTCGTACATAGTCAACACTGAGAATGGAGAACGAAGTTTGTTGTTGATATTCCCACGTGAATACCCCAAATCTGCCACTTTATATGTTAGAGATGTTAAATACTTGAACACGAGAAGCACAGAAGCAGAGGAAATATATTTCCACTTTGTATAAGGTAGAAAAGGGGCTATCATCAAAGTGGCGTTGAGAGAGTGAGGGCGGGTTTGGTTAGATTGGGACCATGACTAAAACGGTTAGGAGTGCATGTAAAGAGAGACAGGTGAAATACGAGACGATCCCTGGTAATGGTAAGGAAAATGTAGAATGGATCATTACACCTATGGGATGTAAGAAAGATGGAAATGGTGGATAATGAGTTTTACTCCATTGCTTCATGATTCAAGCACACAGGAAGCAACATGGAGTGAGGTTATGGAGAGGTGTACAAGCTAATGGGTGAGGGATCAAAGAGGAAGTTATAGAATGAACTCTCAATACTTTTATCTGGTTAAAGACTACTTTGGGTATTCAAAGAGATTTTAACTCAATAAGTTTCCTAGGGAAGAATATGGGGTGTGATTCTTTCTCTTTTTTTGAGAAAGGTAATAACTAGTATTGAAATAAAAGATCAGCATCAAAGTTGCTGAGAGCTGTAGTTACAAGCTCCAAGAGGAGCCAAAGGAGCAAAAGAAGGGATCAGCCAGTAGCTGAAGATCTAAAACATTAACAGCTGCCTATCAGATCTACTAGGTCCCCTACATCACTAACAATATCCTGTTTACACCAAAAATAGAAAAGACTAAGGCAATTCATATTGATTTTTTTAGTGGAATTATACAGATCATCAAAATGTCTTGAGTTCTTTTCTTTCCATATGGACCACCATATACAAGCTGGAATAATTTGCCACCAATCTTTTGTACCATTTCTTCTGCCAATTTCTTTCCAGCTACTGCGGAGTTCAAAAGTGGTTTTGGGGAGGACCCAGGTAACTCCTAGAATACAAAAGAACATGTGCCACAGATTTGTAGTTGTCTTGCAATGGATGAAAAGCTTCTCATTGCTTTCCACCTCTTGACCACATAGTGAACATCTTGAGCAAATCTGGATACCTCTTCTCTGTAGCTTTTCTTGAGTTAAGCAGGCTCTTCTAACCACTAGCCAAGTGAAAACTGCCACCTTGGCTGGGATTTTGATCTTCCAAATGAGTTTCCAAGGCCAAATCCTTGTCAGGTCAGTTCTGTAGATGAGATCACTATAAGCAGATTTTTACAGTAAATATGCCTTTGGTGTTGAGGGTCCACCAAGGTTTGTCAGGAAGGTCTGGGTTATGAATGTGGGGTTCTAAGCATTCTAGCAAGCTTGCTACCCTTTCTATCTCCCAATCACTTAGAGCTCTTCTGAAAATCAGGTTCCAACCTTGTGGACTCCAAATTTGATAGAGGTATGCCTGCTGCTGTAGACTAATGAAATGAAGATCAGCGAAGGCGTTCATCAAGTTGTCTTGGCCAATCCACTTATCTCTCCAAAAATCAATCTTCAATCCATTTCCAGCCTTGAATATGATGTTATTGCTGAAGGCAGGCCATTTCTCCATACACTGGTCCCATAGGTGGAATTTACTTCATTAGTTGTCCACTGGTTGAGCAACCCATATTTATGGGTGATGAATCCTTCCACAAAGTTCTGTCTTCAGAGCTGAATCTCCAAAGCCACTTTTGTAGTAGATGTGTGATTCTTTCTCTACAGTAATGGAATAGTTCTCGGAGCTTTTATTGATAACCATCAACTTACAGATCTTCTGTTAACTGGTGATAGGTTAACATGGTCCAAATTAAGGAGTCGAAGTCAAGATCTAAACTAGACTAAAGCATCGGCCTAAACTTGCATCAGATCATTTGCCTTTCCTATTAGACACAAAAAAACTAAGAAGACTACAAACACCATTTAGATCTGAGAATAAGTGGTTGAAAGCGACAGATTTTGGCAAATGGGTAAGAGACTGAGACAGTGGTGCAGTAACCACATTCAAGGGAATCTGTAGTTCAACCATGTGAAGAAACTAAGAAATCTCAAAGGGGGTTATTATCCAATGGAATCAGAAAGTATTTGGAATGATAGAAAAGTCGAGATATCAGTTCTTTTAGGGGTAAATCTAGATGTCGGAATTGATGAACAAGTTGGGGGATAGAAAGAAGTAAGGGGGTTGGAACCAGATGATCGCTAAAAATGAGGAAATATGAAATGAAGATAGCTAGCTTTAACGGCTATAATACAAGAAATTAGATGGAGACAAAAATCTAGGGTATTACGAGTGAAGGAAGGGGATTTCGCTACAAGTTCTCTCACTGCAAGTGATGGTGAAAAAAAAGGAGAAACTTCGTCGAGAAAAAGAAGTGGGAGAATCAGTTACAGTTGAAGGAAAGAGGTGAAAGACACAATTATCTGTTGCAGAGGCCTCGTGGCAGGTTAGAATTTAGCCAAACAGCAGAGAAGATGAAGGAATGGTCGAAAAGAGAAATCTTGAAAAAGGAAGTGCGGTAAGCAGTTGAGAATTTACAATTATACAGAAGATAAAACACTACGACCTAACAGTTTTTTTACTTTCCTTATTTCAACAGTGTTTGGACATGGTCAATATCTTGTAGAGACAGTTCAGGCTTTTTCATGAGACTGAAATTTTTCAGCGCACCACCTCCTCTCATAAGCAATCACAGCAAGAAGGATGGTGCAGCATATACTAAGGACTACAAACATATTAGTCAAGTGCGAAGCATCTAATTATTGCTAAGATGCTTTTAATTAAGTAACTGACACAATGGCAACCTACCTGAACATATTCGTGGAAAGCAAGTGTATTTTAGACACAGCACTTGTCTCATATAATCTGGTGGACTCTAGAAGAAAGGAAGGACCTACAGGTGCAAATTGGGCTTTGAAAATTCTTACAATCATGTCAATTGAGACTTTTTGGACGACGATGCAAGATGTGTTTGGAAGAAAGAAAAAGGAAGTGAAAAAGGTATTTGTGTGTCGATGATGAAATTCTTAGTATTGATAAAGGGGACTCTAAAAGAGTTGACGGAAAGATAATGGATGGAGCAAGCATGGCTACAAAGAAAAGAAGTTAGTAACATGAGTATCTACGGTAGGTTGATGTGCAAATTTTGTGAACGGCAATTTGTTATACTTTCCATGAAGAAAGACACATGGAAAGACCAAAAGGAAGTAATATGCACTTGTAGTTCAATGAGTAGAAACAAATCCCTTTGATATGCACAAAGTATTAAAAAAACGAACCCAATGTTGAGAACTTCGAAATCAATTATTACATCTTCTCATAAAACAAAGTAAAAAGATATAGACACCCTTAAAAAAATCAAGATATGTTTCAAATATTCAGCTCACATTATTTCATCTAAATGAACAATAGTCTCCTATGTGGAAGATAAACTTCTCAATTTCCATAATCAGAAAAGAGCTGACTATATCTTTAAAATCTATAAAGTTTTTGCCCTTATCCTTTCTAACTGTGACATTCCTCTAAAACCCAATAGAAAAACTAGCGAACACAACATTACCAATTATTAAATACAGTTAGCAATAAAACTTGGACTTCTTATATTTTTGACCCATCGGCCAAACTTAATTACGGGCGCTAGCCAAAATATACAAAACCTATACATTTGCGGGCTATTTTGTAAATTAGATCACCGAAAGGCATTGGACTGTAATTATCTCATTCAACTTCACAATCATCTCAAAGGCAACTTCCAGGATAGCACGAAACAATCAAATAAATTAAGCATTAAGGCAAAAAGGGTATTCATACCAAGGTTTTGGAAGTTTATCAAAGATATTTTCAGCCAACGAAACAGTCATCAGCATTGGACGACCGAACTCTATCACTTCTACAGCACTTGTAGGTGGTGCTACAGGGTAATCATCCCCGCCGGAGGACGAATGGTTCTTGTACTCAACAAATAAATAAATACCATACCCCACCATTGCCAAACCAACAAGGGTCAACAAGAAGTTCAAAAGCTTCAACAAACACTCCCAAAACCCTTTGCACGCCATTTCTCTACAGTTCCTTCACAAACCCTTTAAACCAAATTTTCAGCTATTTCATCAAATTCCCTAAAATACCAACATACACAAACCCACTCATTAATACTTCAGTTAATCCAAAACACAAAAATTCAATCTTTTTCACAAAAAAGATATAAACAAACACTATTACATATATGCTTAAAACTCCCTCGGTCACAATTTATATGACACACGTTCCTTATTAATCAGTCCAAAGAGAATATCACATTTCTTATTTTGACAACAATTTAATTTTAAACTTTACATTTTACGCTAACAAGATGATTTATAACCATAAAAATATATTTGACTTGTTTTAGACCACAAAATTCAAAAATCTTACTCCGTGTCCGGTCAAAATACATCATATAAATTGGGACGGTGAGAGTAATAAATACCCATTAATCGATAACATAAACCAGCTTTATATATATGCCTCGCACCCAAAAGGGATTATTAAGATAATTCAAGCAGGGAATATTCAATTAAGAAAAATATGAAACTCTGATTACAGATGATCTGGGGAAACAATTAAAAGGGGTTAAAATTGACATGAAATTAAGACTATTGGAGCAAGAATCTTGAAATATAATTAATTTATAATAAGGAATTGGGATTATCAATTGAGCTAATCCAGAATGAAAAATTGGGATAATGGGGTCAAAAAAATACTTACAATAATAACGGAAGACTAGAAGGTTGAAGAGAGTGGAAGATGGAACAGAGGTATATTTGATTTGAGGAAAAAAGGGCCAAAGAGGTTAGCTAGCTGTCTGGTATCGTTATCGCTAAAATGGCTTATGCGAGGGCACTTCTTTCCAACTCAGATGGACTATACGATTTTATGCGTTTTGCCTGTATTTAAATATTGTTTCAGACGTACCTTTAATGTTATATTTTGCAGTCACTTGTGTTCTTTGAGATAACATCTAAAATATCGATAAAAACGCATAATATCTAATACAATATTTCATAATATTCTTTTTCATTAATATATCTCTTATTTTATGTAAAATTATAATCATTTTATAATTAGGATAATTAGTTACTTAGTTTGTATCAAAGTAAATATTCTTGTAACCTTATATATATTGTAAATCATTCATCAATAAAATCAAGGAACATATTTATTTATGTTATCAGTAGCCTATAACTACAAATCCTACCCTAGCCGCTGATACACCTTCTCGGCCGCCACCTTTTTTCCACGTCACCCTAGCCGCCGACCTCTCTCAGCCGCCCAACCCCTCTTTTCCCCACGACGGAACCCTAGTTTTTTCGGTCATTCTCCTTCCCTCTTCCTCCTAAATTTCCTTTTCCATGGCTGACAAAATCAAATTTCATCCGGCACTTGCCGTAAACAACATTAAAAACTCCATCCATGTGACTCTGGAGATGGAAAAGGGGCAATACTCCTCGTGCGCAGAGCTTTTTAAGATCATTGTCGTGTTTACGAAGTTCTCGATCACATCATCCCTCCCACGCCGAAGTCCACAGACGTACTATCGGCTTCGAATTCTGATGATGCACTCTGGTCTCGTTTGGACGTAGCCGTCCTCCAGTGGATATACGACACGATATCTAATGATCTGTTTCACACCATCATTGAGACCGATGTCACTACCCGCCAAACGTGAAAACGTTTGAACAGTATTTTCCATGACAACAAAACTCAACGAGCGTTATACCTTGAAAATCAGTTCAAGGATGTTCATCAAGACGATTTTCCAAACGTGTTCGCCTATTGTCAAAAACTCAAGATGATTGCTGACCAACTCTCCGACGTCGGCGCACCAGTCACTAATCAACGATTGGTCATGCAACTTAATGCATGTTTGAACGAACCCTATGACGGCGTTGCCACCATCCTTCACCAATGTACGTTATTACCTCCATTTTTTTAGGCCCGTTCGAAACCCATCCTTGAGGAAACCCGAAAAATCAAGCGCAACACCACTCATGACAGCATTGCTGACGCCGCCCTCACCACCACCGACATGCCCTTTGCCGACGGCAGGGCCTCCCGGTCCGGCAACCAGAATCGTTGGTCAAATGACACACAACAGTCCGCTTCCTCCCGTAACAACCGCCGGAGTAGGCAGTCCGGTAAGGGCCGCGGCGGAAGAAATTCTGGCAGCAACTGCCAGCAGTGACTGCGGTAGTGGCAGTGGCAGTAGCAGTAGCCTCCGTCGTGGGATTCCTACCCACCGTGGGCCCCACCATCATGGGCCTCCCCTCTTTGCCCGTATATAACATCCTCGTGGACTCCACCTCAGAACCGGCACGCCGGAGAACGATAGGAAGTCTATTTTCTAGGAGCTAAGGGGTCATCGGATTGATTGATAGGGTTGTTTTGTTCTACACCGAAGAGATAGCACGAAAGAAGCCACCACGTCATGTACACTCACTCTCCGAAGCCTTATTTCTTTGACTAACCTGGCATACTTGGCCCACGTCCACGACGGGCCTACACAGCAAAGGCCCCCCCGTCATCAACTTATGCACCGACTGACATTGAGGCAGCTATGAGCATAATGTCACTCAACACTCCATACAAAAATTGGTATATGGACACAGGTGCCACACCTCACATAACGGCATCACAAGGTACTCTTTCATCTTATTCCAATTTGAGTAATTTAAATCAGAATATTATTATTGATAGTGGACAAGGAATTCCCATCCGTGGTTATGGTCATTCCTCCATATCCCCACCACATCCACCACTAATCTTAAATCATGCCCCTAAACTCATTAAGAATCTAATCTTCATGCGACGTTTCACAACTTACAATTGGGTTTCCCTTGACTTTGATCCTTTTGGTTTTACTGTAAAGGATTTTACGACAAGGAGACGAATATTGAGATATGACAGCACTAGAGATCTCTACCCTATTTCAAACGTCGTCAACAATCCAGCCTCAGTTCCCTCAACCTTTGTTGTTCTTTCGTCTTCCTTATAACATTCTAGATTAGGACATTCGGAAGACTCTATTTTACGCTTCCTTAGAGAAAATAATTTTATTAATTGCAACCGTATTTCTAGGACTCCTACATGTGAATCTTGCATTTTTGGAAACATGTCAACTTACCATTTTCTGCATCCACAAATTGTACTTTATTGCCTTTCGATATCATACATAGTGATTTGTGGACATTCCTATTTTGAGTACGGCTGGCCATCGATATTATGTGATGTTCCAACTTTCTATATACTTTTCCAATTGAAATAAATCTCAGGTCTACCCTATTTTTTCTTCATTTAGTGCTTTCGTAAAAACATAATTTGGAAAGTGCATTAAATGTTTTTAATGTGACAATGACAGGGAATTTGATAATTACCAATTCAAACAGTTTTTCTCCAAAAACGGTCTTACCTTTTATTTTGCCCTCACACATCCTCATAAAATGGTAAAGCCGAACGAAAAATTCGAACCATAAACAACCTCATTCATGCCCTACTTGCTCACGCCTCAATTTCGCCTCAATTCTGGCATTACGTACTCTCCATGGCCACCTATCTCCTAAACATAATCCCAAACAAGTCTCTAGCTCAATGGTCGCCCACCCAAGTTCTGTTTCGTAGGAACCCCTCCTACCAACACTTGTGTATTTTTGGATGTTTTTGTTATCCTCTCCATCCGACCACTCATAAACTCCAACCTCGGTCTTCCCAGTGTGTATATTTGGGTTACCCTGCTAATCATCGTGGTTACTCGTGCTATGACTTGTCGAGCTGTAAATTTATTATTTCACGTCATGTCCTATTTGATGAGTCTCAATTCTCCTTTGCCTCTCTACACTCGCCACATAGACATTCCTACGACTTTCAGATGATGGCCTAAACCCTCTTCTAATTCACCATTTACATAGTCCGACGTCCTAGACCCCGGCACCCGCCACCACCTCGGCCAGTCCGGGACTAGCTGCTCATGGTAGCCCAGAACAGGCCGCCTCAGGGTGATTCTGCAGCCACCTCTCGGCAAACAGAGGTTCGGCCAACCAATACCGTCACCCCTACCCTTCCTCCTCTTCCCAACAAACCCCCCTCCAGCTTCGACCGCGGGGTGTAATAGAATATTTCCCAATATTCTTTTTCATTAATTGTATTAATTATATATCTCCTATTTTAGGTAAAATTATAATATTTTTGTGATTAGGATAATTAGTTATGTACCTAGTTTGTATCAAAGTAAATATTCGTGTAACCTTATATATATCGTAAATCATTTATCAATAAAATCAAGGAACATATTCCCTTAATATCGTATAGTCCACGGGCATATCTGGCCCTTGATAAATATTCGCATCTTGTTCATCAGACATCTTGAGTTTGAGTCGCACATGTGAAATTACTTTTACTAAAAAGGTTTTTTTTATCTTTACTATGAATTTTTTCGGCTTAAATTTAAATTTAAACAGACCGTAATACATATATATGTAAAATCAAATATATTTTTTTCATTTTGCCTTTCCTCCTTTTTTTTTTTTGGGAGGGGGCGTCGAAAGGGGGAGGGTGTTTGGATATCGATTTATTATGGAGATCAAAATTCATATAATATCTTCAATCTTTGTTGTTTTGAATTTTAGGTTGAAAAAACTTGTTTAAAACGGTTAAGATTAGATGTATTACTGACATTTCCTTTTCATCAAGTTCAATACAATTTACATAATACTCTTTATTTGATCAGAAATTTTATTTTCATTAGATTATGAATTTGTTATATAAACAGCATTACAAGAAAAGAAAGGCGAGGGGCATTTTTGTCTTGCAAAATTAAAGTTAATTAATACGTCAGCAAAAATAACCTTAGCATAAAATACATAATATGATTGTTCGAAAATGATGACACAAAAATAATTAAGTTGTATTCTTTGATCCTGATAAATGTCACAAGTTGGTACTATCTTCGATTTATATTATCTATTTTTGAAAGTTATTGCCTCCCTTTAATAAAGATATTTAATAACCTTAATTGTAAGTGTTTTTTTTTATATAGATATGATATACACGGTTTTGACTAGTCTTGTACCATGAATAGAAGTATTAAATTATGTTGTATAATTACCATACTTGTAGAATTATTGTACAAGTAGAACTAGGATATTAGAAGTTTAGTAGGAATATGATTTTACATATTTGGAGATTGTAACTTGTATATATACTTATTCATTTAATAAGAATAATCAACGGATTAATTCTTTCATGGTATAAGAAGTCTAGGTCTAAACTACATCCCTTCCCAATTTTCTTCCACAACTCTCGGCTCAAATTCCGAGAACCTTTCTCGATTTCCGGTCGACTTCTTCCTCCTCCCTTCTCAAATTTTCTTCCAAATCCCTAATTCTCCTATTGTTCTTTCGTTATGTCTACATCAAAGAACCTATTTCATCCAGCCCTTACAGTTTCCAACATCAGGAACCACATCCCTATTGTTCTTGAGATGAAAAACGTCAAATACGCGACATGGGCGGAATTATTCAAAATTCACGCTCGCTTCAAGTCCTCCATCACATAATTCCCTCGACACCTGGCACATAGGAGGTGCCTAACCCCGAGGAAAATCCTACGTTATGGACGACACTTGATGCTACCGTTCTCCCGTGTATTTATTCCACTATTTCTACCGACCTCCTACAAACGATCATTGAGTCCGACACTACGGCAATGGAAACTTGGAATAGGGTGCGTGGTATATTCCAAGATAACAAGAATATCCGTGATGTCACCCTCGAGCAGGAATTTTCACATGTTTACATGGTAGATTTTTCTAACGTTTCGACCTATTGTAAAAGGCTGAAGAAATTGGCAGACCAACTCCGCAACGTTGGTGCGCTGGTTACCAATGATCGTCTTGTTCTCCAAATGGTTGCAAGTCTGTCTAAGGCCTATAACGGCGTTGGCACACTACTTCATCCAAGTAACCCTCTACCACCGTTAGCTAAAAAGGCGGCTACAAGTGCAAATTCCATCGCCATGATGACCACGTCAGACGACCCTCACTCATTCTCCAAGAATTTTGGCAGACACCGCAACAACGGTGTTGGCAAAAGGGTCAAAATCATAAAAATAATGGCAAAAACCATGGTGGAAATTACGGTGGTAACGGAGGTGGCCGAAACAATGGTGGCAGCGGCAGTGGGCTTCAGGCCAACTGGTCCCAGACGTGGGTCCCCTTGCCGTGGAATTGGGCTAGTGGTCATTGGCCATTGGCCCAACATTCCCTATTTTTCTCCCAGTCCTTACCCGGGAAATTGGGCCCAGTTCCAGCAACAGGCCAGGGCCAATTTCTCGAGTCCGAATACTGGCAACAGATTCACTTCTGGGGCTGGGGCCGCAGGCAGGTTTGCTTGGGCCTCGACCTCCGCATGCGTTTCAGGCAGTGGGCCCCACACCAATCCCGAGCTCTGTTCATGTTCTTGTTCTTGTTCTAGTTGTTAGGCCAGCAGGCCCACTACCTGTTGGCCAGTCCGTCCCCGTTCCACACATTACCCAAAATCCATTCAATTCCTCCTCTTGTCAAAGGTCTGTTACTCATAGTCAAATGGTATTTTTAAACCAAAACGACATTTTAATCTCAATTCTAATGTCCTTAAATCCGCCCTCCCGCGTAACCATGTGTCCGCATTAAATGACCCAAATTGGAAATTGGCTATGACTGACGAATATAATACTCTTATTGAAAATAAGACGTGGGAGTTGGTGCCCCATCCTTCCGGTGTTAATATTATTCGGTCTATGTGGATTTTTACTCAAAAAGAAAATTCTGACGGTTCTTTTGAGAGACATAAGGCTTGTCTTGTATGTGATGGTAAAACTCAACAGGTTGGCGTGGATTGCGGTGAAACGTTTAGTCTGATGGTCAAACCATCTACTATTCGTACTGTTCTCAGTTTGGGTCTCTAAAAAACATGGTACATTCATCAGTTAGATGTGAAGAATGCATTTTTACACGATGATCTTAAGGAGACAATTTATAATTATATGCCTCAGCCCTTGGGTTTTCGAGATCTCAATCATCCTTATCATGTCTGTTTGCTGAAGAAATATTCATGAAATTAGTGAATATTATGACATTACTGATAAAATTATGACTATTACATTAGATAATGCTTCTTCTAATGATTATGCTGTAAACATTTTAAAAACTCGATTGACTCCATCTTTTCCCGATTTTTTTCATGTTAGATGTGCATGTCATATTTATAACTTAATTGTAAAGGATGGCCTAAAACTTTGTAGCTCTATTCTTGATAAAGTATAATTTACTATCAACTTTATTTTAAAGGTAATAAAATAAAAAGACGCAAAAAGTATAAAAAACATGTCATGATTGTGGATTATCTTATAGGAAAATTCCAGAAGAAGTTGCAACTATGTGGAATTATTTGTATGAACAATTAGTTATTGCTCACGAGTATAGAATACCTATAACTTTATTATTTAACGCCCATAATCAAATCCAAGGGATATGCTTGTAGATGATGATTAGAAAAATATTTTGGAACTTAATGTATTCTTAGAGAAATTTTTTTAGCTACTACGAATTTTTCTGATATTTATTATTCTACTATTTCATCTATGTTATTTTATATAGCTCTAATATTTTTGTTACTTAATGAATATATGCAAAAACCAATTTACGCTCCATCTATTAAAAAGTATTTTTTTTTTTCCTATTCCCACTATTTTTTTTATTGGTGATGTATTAAATCCTACTATTAAAGTAGACGGTTGTAAAACACTTGTTGAAACGATTTATGAAAGCTTAGAAATACTTCCAACTCCAACTCCAACTCCAACGACCCAACTAAAGGACCAACTTAGGAACCAACTAAAGAAGAAATTATGTCTAGCATACACACTGAATGTATATATATATATATATCTACTTCTTGTGATTTTGGTTCATCTTCTTCCATGGATTCAAAGAAGATAATAAACACCGAAGAAATCTTGATACAAGATTTTAAAAAATCAATTGATAATTGGAAAATACCGAGAGTAAATCGAGATCAAATTTACCAAAATTCCAAATACCAAATTTTCAAAACCGATTTCACTATCAAAACAGAGGAAATAGATATCCAATTATCTCAACCCTTTGAAACAATCCAATTACTTTCTCAAATTGGTGTTCTAGAAAAAGAATTCCAAATAGATAAGGAATTCCTACAAAATGATTTTTATGAAAAATACAACCTAGAAAAAAGAATTTAGTTCCTGAAAACATTTTCAAATATTAGGACAAAAATACAGGAAGAATTTTACTATTTTGTTAATGAACATAGGATAAACATCCTATTCTTTGACTGGTTCGATTATTATTCCTCCGAAAATTCCATAGATTATTCCTTTCCAAAACGGTAAATCCCGTTACGACTAGGAACAAGACACCGGAGTGGGAAACCCTAGCTGATTCTAGGAAAGTCCAGTCCAACCACCCTTCTCTATAAGGTATTAAGCTAAACATTCATGGCTGCCCTGTAGACGCGATTTCTCTTAAGAATCCAGAAGAGGATGAAAAAACAAATACAAAGAATATCCTCGCACAAAACAATTTCACCAATATCAGTTTAAAAATATATCTATATTACCAAGAGCAAAGTACAAATAATCAACCGGCTTATGTATCATCTTCTTCTACTTCACTACAACCTTATAAAAAATATGCGGTTTCTGCTTCAAGTATTCAAAGCCTTAGAAATAGAATGTTTAGTGATTCAAGTTCTTCACAAATTAGCGAGTTTGATATTTATGTTTTGCAGGGTGTTGTACCGTACGAATCAATTGTCAATGAAGATAGACATGAAGACTTGCTGAAATACTGGCGTGAGAATGAGAAGACATTTCCAATACTATCAAAGATGGCTCGAGATGTGTTGAATATTCAAGCGTCATCAACAACTTCTGAAAGCGTTTTTTCTGCTGGAAGGTTTCAAATAGGAGAGCACATACACACATTGGCGGGAGACAACTTGGAGATTGCAGTTTTATTCAGTGATTGGATTAGAGCGAAGCGTAGAAGGTGCGGTCAACCAGAGATCAACGAAGAAGATGACTACAACTACAACAAAATGTTATCCGAAGGAGCAGGAAGCGACGTCGAACAATTTGACCAACAACTTTCAATTCCAACAGAATATCTTCAAGAGATTGTGAGTAAATTAGAAAAAGTATGGTTGACTATGTAATTTTTTAAATGACAATTTTACTATGTGATTTGCAACTTTTGAACTACGGAACAAAGTTGCAATTTTGAAATTGTATTACAAAAAAAAATTACATTTCTATTAAATAATATAGAGGCACGAAAACAGCCTTGGGATGTTTTTATTCAGTATGTTGTTTAATTATTTAAGTGTTTAAATATATATTTTTTAAAATTACGGGTCTAAAAAAATTAAAATCTCCCCAAATCCCCTACCCGACCCGACCCGTCCCCCCAAATCCCGTCCCCTCTTCCGGCGGGATGTGGGACGGGACAGGACCTCTTCCCATCCCCTATCCCGGCCCGCCCGGCCCGCCAAATCCCGATCCCGACCACCCACCCCCTCCCCCAAAATTCCGTCCTCTCAAATCCCGTCCCGTCCAGTCCTGGCCCGTCCTACTGGCCACCCCTAATAGTGTGTGATGTGGATCTCGGGTAGTTGTCGTTAGTGTGAAAAGTGACAAGCTTCAACCCCTCGTAAAAGCAAAGAGTGAAGCTGTAGTCTACAAATAAAGTGGGGTAGGACACCACCGTCCTCGTTACCATATTTATGACCCTAGCTTGGATTGTTTTTTTCTTTTTTTTAAGGAAATGGTAGGCGTTTGAAATTTATTAATTCGATTAATTTAAATTTATATTATATACTGAAATACATATTAATGAAAGTATTTCTTATCATTTTTATTTTATTTTTAGAATTTAAATTCAAAATCTTTGATTGATAGTATAATCCAATCGAAATATCTTCACTCAAATTAAGTAAGTTAATCTTAAGAGTTATCGGTTCTAGTGAAAATTGGTATTATTATAAATTATTATTATTATTATTATTAGGTCTGGCTAAATAGTTTACACATATTAAATGAATCTCTCACTATAAATACAAGATTGAATCAAAATTATTGAGTTTTGTCGAATCCGTAACTTCTATTTTAGCTTTGCCTCTGTCCGCACTCAGTATTTATACTAATTCATTAAATATATGATATATGACTTCATATACACTCTTCTAAATCATAATTTTAATCAATATATCGTTACCTAAATTTCTAACTTAACCATAATAAATTAATATGATTCGATATAAATATCAAATGCGAGTAAGTTTACCATGATATACATATATATTTCATAATTACTAGTACTAACTCAATAAGAAAACTTATTGCCTTTGAGTTCGAAGTCCTAATTAATTATCAATATGATCAAGTTAAAGGACCCCATTTATGGGTCAAGATTAATGTTATTGGCGGGGTGAAATTTTTAAAATTATAGTCAATCAAAAGTTTGAAAATGAATAAACATTCTCAATCATTGAATAACTCCGAACATGTTATGACAACCTTGTCAATCGAGACCAATAGTGTATGTTTTTTCTTGCTAATATATCCGGTTTCTGGTGGACCAAATAATGTGAGCGTGAGTTCGAATTCTGGTGGAAGCAATTTGCTCTCTTATGAGGCAGGACCTTGTAGGTGATATCCGTTGCTATGTTCTCAAACCTTGGTCATTCAGGCACATCCCGCGATTTACTGGTAATATTGCTGAGGGACCGAGACTACTATCTCAAAGAATAGTCTGGCGTAAGTCGGAAAGCTGGATATCAAAAAAAAAAAAAAAAGTAATGTCCCCTTTCTTTTAACTAGTGTTTGGCTCTCATCACTTGGCATATTCCAAAAATTTCTAGAAAAAACATATCCACTAGGAAAATGTTAAGAATTCAAGAACCCTTTTTTTTCGAAAAACTATTTTTAGATCTAACCTCTTTTATTCATTTTACTGGCTTATTATCGCATTTTACTTACACGTTAATCTCACATACCCGTAATTTAGCCAGCAACTCCAGATTCGTTTAAGAGGGTCACCGAATCGAATAAAACCTACTTGTCTTTAAACCCTTGAATGAAAATCTCTAACTATATTTTTGGTTAGAATCATTTTCACCGGAAACACAAAGGTTTTTAATACATGCATAAACATAGCTAAAGACACAATTATCTACGAAATAAAAATATTTACCATATTCGTACAACTTCTTAATATCGTCACTGCCATTCTTAAGGGATAGCCCTTATTATTTGTAAGAACACTTTCGTTTTCCGGTAGGTGACTTAAAGAGCCATTATATTAATCTTTATTAACTGTAGCCATTCGTTTTGAATTATTACACAAAGCAATTGAGAAAAGCTTCCTTTGTTACTGGAACAGCCTAGTGCAAAACACAACAATTCTTACAATATCAAGGGCTACAAATAGGGATGGCAACGGATAGGATCTGGACCGGATCCTACTAGATCCAGATCCAGATCCGTTTTTCATACCTGAATCCAGATCCGGATCCAGATCCGTCGGGTTCATAAAAATCAGATCCAAATCCGGATCCATCGGATTCACGGATCGGATCGGATCCATATGTAAAAAAAATAGTCTTACTAAGAATATTTTTTTTAACTGACAAACGATTTTTACTTAGCTAACGAGCCATCGTGTTATAATTTTGAAATGTTCATATGAGATATTTTGTTCGTTGTCTCGTTTTGATTGTGAGTTATTAATTGAAAATGTTGGACAATGACAATAGTTGTGGAAAATACTGACTAGTATTTCCACAATGCAGAATTTGTATGTGATTGGATCTTCACAAATAAAGTGAATATAATTTTAACTACTTGTCTATGGAGATGTTAGTCATTCACTAATATAACATTGATTTTATTATCGAAGTACCTCTTTATTTTTTTATTTTTGAATTAACACGGGGATAAATTAAACTTGCAAGAATGTGCTTAGCAATTTTAAGAAAATACTTATAAAATTACATTATAGGTTATGAATATATTTAATAAAAAATGGATCCACGGGTCGGATCTGGACCGGATACGGATCTCAAATACAAGATCAAGATCCATATCCGATCCGTCAGAAATGGATCCGGGTCCGATCCGTATCCGTCGGGTCCAAAATTTGAAGATCCATATCCTATAAAACGGATATGGATCCACCGGATCCGGATCGGGTCCAGGATCCATTGCCATCTCTAGCTACAAATAAGAATGGTACATACGGTAAATATTTTATTTTATTGCCATATATATATATGGGGGGGGGGGGGGCTTCTTAAAGAATTGTAGTATTTCTTGTAAACAACCAATCTTTTTTTTAGATTTTATGTAATGCATGGTATTTTTAATACACCAAACCATACGGTGGATAAGAAATAATATCAACATAACTAATGTCAGCATTACTAATACACCCAACATTATTCTTAGGGAAACTAATTGAAATACTGCCCAAAAACAAACTACTTACCCGCCCTATGCCCCTTTTAAACTAATCACCCGCTGTACCCCTTGCCCAAAACTATTTATCCGACATACTCTCTTGCCCAAAACTCTTCCTTTGTGATACCATCGCAATATATTTATAAGATGATATCATGAAGAACCAAGAGAAGGACTGAAGTAATCTTCCATGATACAATCTCAGTATATTTATATATCACGATGGTATCATGGTCATGAGGGGTGTCTTATTGAAGGACTGAAGCAGTCCTCCATGATACCATCACAATATATGTATATAAGATAATGTTATCATATAATATTTTTTTCGAGGAAAGTGTGTCTTTAGAATAAACGAACATGATCATCCATAATATATCATCTCAGTATATTTATATAGCATGACAGTATCATGCAGAACTAAGAGAATGACTGAAACAATCTTTCATAATACCATATGAGTATATTTATATATCATGCTGATATCACAACCAGGGAGGGAGAGGGGTATCTCGGGTAAATAATTTTAATTTTTTTAGGAGGGATGAAAAGTTAGGGGTAGAGGCGAGTAAATAATTTGGTTTATGGGAGTTGGGGGGGGGGGGTATAAGTGATGTTTTCCCTTATACTTATCCAAACCACCCCTTATAGTTTTCACTAGGGGTAGGTTCCCGGGTACCCTGTAAATAAAAAAAACACAGATTAAGCAACAATTTTTTAGCCTATGAGAATCAAAAAGAGTTCTAAAATAATTTCATCCAATAGTTTTTTAGCCTGCAATCGGAGTTTTTAGTACCCTTATAAGAAGTTTTAGAAAACTTATTCATTGTAGAAAAACTAATTCTGTAACCAAAACCTAAAATTGCATGCCAAATTTGACACTCAATTAATTGAACGTGTTGATTTTAAAATAAATTTGGAAATATCTTAATTAAACTTATTTTCGTGTTCATAAGCTCTTCGATACAAAAGAAAAGCTTTATTATACTAGTAATTCCCTAAATTTCATCTTCACAGCCACAAAAATATACACAAATTTTTAAAATAGATTTACATTTCAAATAAAAAAGTAATACAAATTGAAGATGAGTATCGCCTGAAATAGAACAGAAGCATAGGATATTAAAAAGAAATTGAAGAGTTAAATATGAACCCATATGCATTTTAGGAACGACGTGAACACAACCGAGGGAGAGAAAGAGGCAAAGGTGAAGCTTCAACAATGACAACGATGAAAGTACCTGAGAGAAAGCTTCAACAACGACGACGATGAAGCTCAGTGGTGTAGCTAAAACGCCATTGTTATTGAGAGAGTTTTGAGTGTTTTCTCTTAGGGCACAAAGAGCATTCTAGAATAAATGGGTGAAAAAGCTGAAATATTTGCGTCTTGGGGTGGGGAAAATCAATGTGCATGCGTGCAACAAACAATTTTGGAGAAAGTTAAAAGTGGTCCAAATGTTTCTCAAAAAAGTAAAAATATTTAATATTTTTACTTTTTCCGGGTATCGATTCCGGGTCCGGGTACCCTGTCTCTATTTGCCGGAAAGGAACCGGACCCGACATTGATCGGTTCCTAATTTTACTACCCGGACCCTACCCGTTATTATAATATATCTACCCGGAACCTACCCGTTAGTATCGGTTCCGGTCGGGTATTTGGGTACCCTGTACCCGTGCTCACCCCTAGTTTTCACGGTTAATGTTTCACAATTTCATTTCACCACTATGGAAATATTGAGAACTTCTATCTATTATTTCGTCAATTATTGGAAGCTTCTGTTAACAAGTACGAATATAGGCCCACATTCGCACATCCCCAAAAGTGACCCAATCCATTATTTACCAAATCAATCAACAGAGCACATTCATCAGCCCAAACATCCAATTGGGCTAGAAAAAAGGGGAACACACCATTTACAACAATCCATTTTGGCCTTCAAGTCGAGGCAATACACGTGGCTCACTCTGTGCCATTCATTTATTCATTTTTCAGACATAAAACCTCTGCCTTGTCAGGGTCGGGTCAGGCCATTTGGTTCTGTCATGGTGTGTGGGTCCATCAAGTTATTGGGGAATATTACTTTGGCATAGCCACACATGTGGGACCCAGCAAAAAAATAGAATGACTGTTATTTCATCTCCTAAAACAGGAGCCGTTGATTTGTGGTGGGATGGTTGAGATCCCTTGTCTAGAAAGCTCGTCGAGTGGGATGGTTGAGATCCCTTGTCTAGAAAGCTCGTCGAGAACGCCCTCCGTGGAAGGAGGTTTTAGGCCCAAAGGAAGTGGTAACCATGGTTTGGTTATTGCCTCCTTTACTACTTTATCAATCACTTCCTCTGCCTGCACAATTTTGAAAATATTCAACTTTTATATCGTGAAGCGTAACAATTTTTATACCATCAAATTACTAGGAAACCAACACTAGCTATAGAAATAAGTGTACGGGCGGGTCAATAATCTACTTATAACAAAATGAACATTTGGCCTAGCCAAGCTCAAAAGCTAGCATAGTATAGTAAGGATTGTGAAGACCTTATAAAGAGATTACAACCACTCCTCGAACCAATGTGAGACACTCTAATAGTGACAACTAAGAGACTGTTTGGATTGACTTATTTTAAATGTTTTTAAGTCAAATATCTTTGGTAAAATAAGAAAGTATTTTAAGCCAAAATAACAAAAATAACCTTAAAGTCATAAGCTACAATTCCCACCTTATGACTTTTGGCTTATAAGTCAAAAAGTCATAAGCCCGTCCAAATGGACTCTAATTGAACATACTTGTTAAATAATATAGTAACTTTTTTCCCTGTCATTTTATGTAATTTAGATCCATTTTGAAGATGATAGACAAAGTTTAACCCAATACCTCCTCTTCATTACACACATTTGTAGTTTAAGCACTATATTAAAAGAATTCTAGGGCCAAGCTAGATAGATTTATGCGGCTTTTCTCCATTCTACTTCCCAAAGGGAAAAAGAAAGAAAATCTCCTAGTACAAGTATGTATAAAGAACTTCGTTGGTCTGAAATAAGATGTACAATATACTATGAAGATATCCATAACAAATCCTAATCGAGACAATCTTACCGGGTGAAGATCAAATGTCTTCTCTAGCATGCTATATCTAGTATGCATTCCATTAGGCCGGTAAACTCCAGCATCCTGTATATTCCAACAGATGTGCCATCAAGAACGATATCCAAGAGCGTATTCACATAAAATAGCTAAAGAACATTGCTAAACTGAATGCAAATATCTAATGGGAGTGATATTACCAATGTATTCACCTGAGGATATGGCGGATATGATCTAAATGATGGTGACATGGCAGGGGACCCCCATGTATCAGCATGCAACTGCATTATTACAAAAATAGGTCTTTAAGGTCTAGTATTTCTTAGACCTAAAAAATCTTGTGAAACATTTTATAGGCATGTAAATAGTGTCGGAATCAGGAATTTTACAAAGGGTGTTCAAGATTTAATATATATTTACGAAAATTAATTTTTGACCTATATACGCAGTATTATTTTCTGTATACACAATTCTATAATTTTTTGAGGACCCTTCAGTCTAGGTAGCTAGAGGCAGATGCAACTTGTGTTCAACGGGTTCGACGGAACCTAGTAATTTCGGCATGTGACATAATTATATATGTGAAAAACCACTAATTCTGAACATATAATTTCATAACTACAATGAGTTTAGTGTTGTAACTTTAAAGGTTGAATTCATCAAGTTTTAATTTTGGATTCGCTTTTGCTCAAGCTAGAAGGAAATAATTCAGCCAGGACAAAAATGTTTACCCCTGGATGAGGCTTCCAGTGCCAAGTCTCTGCAGGCTGCCATCCCGGATAGCAAGGTGAACCCCACACTTGTAAACCGTTCGGATAACCTGCCAGTGGTACCCAAGCAGGGGCGACATGATTAGAATGATATGGTGGGAAGTTCATGATAGGTCTATGAGGATAGTAACTCCTTTGTACTGAATCTCTAGATTGATCCACTTCCTTTGGCAAAATTTGCCTCCGATTCATTCTGTATTTCTGCTTGAAAATTGAAAGGCAATGTATTGTTAAGCAGAACAATATGTCAATGTCGAACTTTATTGTAGCAAAACTGCTTTATTATATCCCCTCATAGGATATGGAAATATCATACCAACATTTATCTAACTTGAGGTGCCAACAGACTGAAAATGCCCAATATTTAGTACTTTGTTTTCCCAAATATTAGAACATTTTCATTAAAATATCTTTCAGACTGAAAATCGCCAACATATTCATTAAGATATGAAAGAGCAGAACTCACAAACCTGGAGATGGCTAGCTATATTATGTCTCGTTAAACCCTCCACTTTCATCAGGTCTAGTATTCGAGAAGGAATGGCTTGATCTATACCGAGTTGCTCTACTGCTTGAACAAACTTCTTGTGTAGTTCAGGTGTCCAATCTACCTGAATCCAAAAGAGATACAAACTTATTCCCCTGAAACAAGTTATTCAAACTTCCGAGAATGCACAATAAATTCTTCCATCTTACCTTCAGCTTCTTCTTATTGGTTTTAGTCCCACTTGAACTATGGGGACCAGATGCTTTACTAGGTTCAGCAGAATGACTAATGCTATTGTCAGGGCAGTCATTACTTTGTGAAGAAGTAGCAATATCAGTCTCCATAATTTGATGAGGAGATGAACCATTGTCCTCCTCTTTCAAAATTATCTCTCCTTGTTGCCCGGAAGGACTATTTTGGACAGTATTCTCAGCAAGTGAATTGTTATAAGTAGTTTCGACGGATTTAGTGTCACCATCATGGTCCCCACTGTCTTGGTCAGTTGAGAAGATAGTATGATCTTGGCAGTCACCATCATCCACTGACCGAACTCCTTGTTTCAATTGTGGGGTTGAGGGAGCAGGGTATTTATCACAGCCCAATGACTGTTCGCTATTGCTTTCCGCTACTGCGGCGACAAGTTCTGTTCTGTTTGGATTTTTATCATCTACTTCACCCTTTGTTGGTTGCAGTTGTAGCATTGAGAGGAGAGATCTTTTTACTGGCTCAAGTGATCTGGACACATCCTTTCTAGCATTGAATGCCTGTTGCAACCAATAAGATCAAGATTAACTTTTCATATAATAAGGGGTGGTTCGAAGACAAATAGTATTGGGATCAGTAATGCGTTATGCTGGCATTATTTGTCATCGACTGCCTGGTTTATTGTACTAAAAATAACGTGCATTGCATAACTTCTAAATAATACCGAATAGGGTGTATTAGTATAAGAATAGTACTGGTATTGTTAATGTCATGGTTTAGTATGTATGAGAATAGTACTGAATATGGTGTATAAGTAAAACTGGTATTAGTTGTACTAGACTTAAAATTGCAACCAAACATTGTAATAAAATTTTATGCCAGCACTATTTTATCTGATACACCCTACCAAACGACCCCTAAGAATATTGATTTGAAAGATCATAAGCTGATCGACTGAAGTCTGGTTTACAAACCTTGTGAACTACATGCTGCCATATGTTTTTGAGTTTATCATCAGATAAAGGTTTCTGAAGGAACTCAACTGCACCCAGCTGCAAAATATCAAAGCGTTGAACATCTTTCCCACATAATTACCAGAAACAATTAGCACCGAATGAAAATGTGAGCTCCAAGATCTCACCGCAATACACTTCATCATTGTGCTAAGAGAATGAATATTTGATGTCACTGCACGAAGTAATCGAAGCTCTCTAAGACATGTTTTAGCATTTAAAACATTTGAAGACAAGCAAAACATTCCAAGTTCTGTGGTCTCAGTTCTATATTTTGAAGACAAGCAATATATAGCACTTACTTATAGTTGGTAGATCTTTGGCACTTTCAAGAAATCGGAGTATCCCATCACTGTTGTCTGCACTTACCTGTGTCAATTGATAGACAAATTCATCAACAGTTGGAATAACATCCTGGTCTGTGTTCACATTTTATTGATCAACTGCTGTAAATTGCAAATCAATAGGGAAAACTACTATCTTAGCTACAGCAAATAATAGCCTAAATTCTTAAATGAAGCCTTTACATGTTAGATAGAGTTCTTATTTGAGAATAAACTCTCGATGGACTTAATATAAAAGTAATGAGGAAGTTTCAAGAGGAGCAAAATGAAACTAGTACCTCCACAATGGCAACATGAAAGCCTTCGGATTTGCTTGAGATTGCAGACAAAGCTTCATTCAATTTGCAGAACGAGTAGACTGCAATTACACGGTGGGGTTATAACACATAAATACAATAATAAGTAATGACCGTATGGGAAGATTCACGATATGATACAAATTCATAACCATTTTAAATGTCACAACATATTTGCGACAAATAACAAGCTAAGGACTTGAGCAAAATGTCATATCCTAAGTCCTAACCATATAATAAATAGAAGCTTCAAAGGAACTACATTCCACTAGCCACATTACTTTCAAAAGTTAAAGAAAGAAAAAATGGAAGACACTAATTATTTACTCCAGTGAATTACTCAATGTCTGCTAATGTGAAGCAACTAAACTACTCCAAATTTGGAAACAACAGAAATAGATATAAACTTGCAAGAACCATAGAAAGAAAGTTTAACTTCTATCCTGTTATGGAACACACTGAAGCATTCCAGGCAAAGATAAAAGTATGAATCTTGAATCACTTCATGCTTTTCATCTTAAAATAGAAAATATGGAACAGATAATGCAAATGTATTTTCCATATAAGGAGAGATCCACAAAGAAACAGACCAATGAATATGCACAATTAACTTGCAAAAACAGAATGAAAGTGATTAAACCAAACAAATTAGTACCAAAAGGGATGAAGAAAACCAAAAAAACAAAAAAGGAGCATAGAGGGTAAACACCCGGTGCGAGGACCAGTTTTGCCATGAGAATTATTCTTTTTCTGGAATATTTTTTCACTTTATTTCAAAATCAGTGTTTTTGGTTATAAAATTTCCAAATTCAACATGGAGTTGGATTCCAAATTTGGAAAAGTGTTCCAAGCATGTTTTCCAACTCCGCCTTCATAAATTCCAAATATAGTGCTCTATTCTTTCCCTTTTGCAAAAAGTATAACGAAATACAACTCCAACTTCATAAATTTCAAATAAAGTGAAAAATATTTCGAATCTATGGCCAAACGCCTACTCAATGTCTGATAATGTGAAGCAACTAACTACCCAAAATTTGGAAACAACACAAATAGATATACACTTGCAAGAACCATAGAAAGAAAGTTTAAATGCTATCCTGTTATAGGAACTTCTGTAGCATTCCAGGAGAACGTAAAAGTATAAATCTTGAATCACTTAAATGCTTTTCATCTTAAAATAGAAAATATGAAACAGAATACACTCAATTTTCTCTAAGTGATAAATGCAAAGGACTTTCCACATAAGGAGAAATCAACAAAGAAGCATACTCCCTCCGTCTTAAATTATCTGTCGTGTTTTCTAAAAATAGTTGTCTCAAATTATTTGTCATTTTAAAAGTTCAAGACAAGATTAATTATCATTTTCCCATTTTACCCATAGTAGTAAATGTTCTGAAGACTACAAACAACTCACTTATGGGGTGAATTTATGATCTTTCAAATACCTAATGAAAGGGTAAAATAGTTAAAAACTCCTCCTAATTAATGTTACTTAAGGGGCGTGTAAAAGAGAATCACGACGGATAATTTGAGACGGAGGGAGTACCAAGAATTGCACAAGTAAAACGGAACCGAGAGGGTAAACAGTTTTCCGACAGTGATACAATTACTTACCTATGTAGTCCATTTTCTCAAGTCTTGATTTCATTTCTGCAGCAGAATTGATATCTTCATCAAGAAGAAGGACTTTAAGCCCTTTTGGAAAATCTTTCCAACCCAATAATTCATCCTCAATGCAAATCATTTCTAAATAGGCATCCTTTTTAGAGCCTCCAAAACAGTCACTTAATCAGCATCTACTGAATCTGCACAACCCCAAAATAAAATTCCCCTCAGATTTACATCTCTTTAACCAACAACAACAACAACAACATACGAAGTGTAATCACACAAGGGAGTCTGGGGAGGTAGAGTGTACACAGACCTTACCCTACCTTGGGAGTTAGAGAGGTTGTGTCGAGGTAAAGAGGCCTATAGACACTCGGTTCAGAATAAAGATTTACATCTCTTTAACCATAGAACTTTAAACTGTTCAATAGTGGTAATAAAAAAAACAATCTTTAGAAAAAAACCCTCTTAAACCTTAAGTGAAATATGTCTCAGAATTAGGAGAAAATAAGAAAAGGATCAACTCCCCTTCTCCTTCCCAACACACACTTTTTCAAGATTGAATCTTTAACATCACCTAACAAAAGAGGAAAGAGGCAAAGACTATTTTTTTTTTGCTTTAGGCATATCATATACTCCATATAAGTAGAACTAACATAAAAACAACAAAAATACAGAAAATCCCATGTGAGAGATCTTCAATATATTAACATAAAAAATGACAAAAACACCCATGTGAATACATAAACATCACAATTCCAAGAACACTTGAGTTTTCAAACTTGACCAAGAAACGTGGAGAAAATGCACAAGCAAGTTCTTAACTTGCTCTCCTTGATGCATGAACATGTAAAGAATTCTAACAATACAATGCATGTAAAAAGACAGCAAATTCAATTATAAATAAGTACAACATTATATACCCAATATCTCTTGGGAAATCAAGAACACTAGCTCATTTAGCTCTCTCTCATTTTTTTCCTCAACTAATTTTATGTTTCAAATTTTGCTATGATGGTGATTTCTTGATTGTATTTAGCTGAGTAGAAAGATGAGAAAAACAAGAGTTGGGGGTGGGGGTGGTGGTGGGGGGGGGGGGGGGGGGAGTTGAAGTGCAGTTTGTAGGAGATGGCATTTGTCTTTGTGTGTTTTGCTGTCATCTCCTACTCCGGACCACAGAATAGCATTTAGCTACTTTGCTTTTGGTTGGATCAAATGTAAATTACTCTTTTAACTCCCGTTTGATCATAGATTTTAGAAACAGTTTTTTAAAATATTTTTAAACATATTTGTTTGGCCATAAAATTTTAGGAGATTTTGTAAATATACTTCAGACCTATTTTGGGCTCAACATATAATTGTTGGCGTTTTTTGGCAAAAGATATAACCGTTGGCTCTTTTTTTAAAAATAAATTTCACTAACTTTATATTTCGATTCATGACGCATAAGACTCTATTAAAGAAAGTATTTATTATTAAAAATTTATTCACTTATATGACTCGAACTTGAGACATCTAATAAAGAGTATAATAATCTCTTATCCGTCTCATCACATTCAATTATGGTTATAGCACATATCGTGCGGGTTCACAAGAACAAGATCGAATGAAGTAACTTTGCTATAAAATTTTGTGTGTAGATATACATTAAGAAATAAAATAAATGTTTATAAATATTTTATTTGAATTCTATTATTATTATTATTATTATATATTAAATTTAGATTACTGTAAAAATTTATAAACTTTAAATTCAAACTCCATTTTTAACTACGTCCATTGATGATTAACTTACTCCTAACATTTTCATTAAACTCACATTTAAACAATTTTGGCACTAACATTTCATGCTCTTATTAAAATTCCTTCCACCCTCCCCAAGAAAAAGAAACTTTTTAGAGTTCAATCACTATTTGTATTCTTTTCATTTATACCTAAAAACAAAAGGAACACTGTATGGTTTGAAACTTCAAACATCAAAAACAGAAATGATATCATGATTGCATTTGCATGTTCTTGTCAAAAGCACTACATAAATTGCGTCTATTTTAGTTTTCATTTTTGAAGAGCCAAATAACTTCTTTCGTACAGTATAATTTTATATCTTGTCAGTATCTAGTGTTGTAATAAAGTTTTTGATATATCGTACCTCTATATAGTTTCTGAATGTTTAGTTTTATTCACAAAAAATGATAAATTACTTGCATTAAAATTATTAAAATACTTTGACCTTAGGTGCATACAAACTGACAAGAATATTACAGTTATAAAAAAAAAATATTTTTGTCCCTTGATGATTTCAATGTTTACCAGCTTATTCCAAATATTTTAAGAAGTTGGGGGTGATATATATTTCTTCAATGCCTACTTTTGTTCTTTTTCTTTTCCTATTAAAGAAAGTGAGGTCATTATTTGCTAATCAGACTTCTTTTCTAATCATTCACTTTGTTTAAGGATAGTACCTCACTCTTTGTTCTGATTTATACTGTACATGATACCACAGAAACTACCTTAAATTAAATCTAAACAAAAGATTCAACCTTTTTTGCCACCTCTTCTCTTCTTTTTGTCACATGATATTCAATACTTGTTTTGGCTCCAGACTAATTCAAATTCGGAGGCATAAAATATCCAAAAAACAATTGTCGATTTTGTAAAACAAAAATAAAAAAATTTGTTTTTTTCTAATAGATTGTTTCGCACTGTCCATAGAAATTCTGGATTGACAATATCTGCTGGCAAATGTCTCTAAAAAATAATACATATTTTTTTGTAGTGTGCGTTAAATCTATTAAAGAAAAAGTGCTCTTTGCTCTTTAATTATCATAATTTCAATTCTAGTACTCGGGATTCAAAATCTTTGATTAAAAAGTGAAAGAATTATATTAATCACATCATAACTATTGGTGGTACCGTTATTCTCTCAATAATGCAACGCAATCCTCTTATAGCATTTGCCATCAAAATCAAACTTTCGCATTTATTCTTATTGCTTTTATGATTTATGGATCTCATGATTTACTTTTCCAAATCTCCTATAACGACTTACATTTTAAAAATAATAATTAAAACTTCTCATGGGAGAAGGTAAAGGATAAAAAGAAAGTTGGTTGAATTCCTTTCTAAAAGATGAATGGAATATTAAGTTTTTCCAAAAGATGAATGGATTGTTTTCTTTATTGAGATTCTCATCCTTCGTTTCCCCTTTTTAAAGAGCTCACGATAACGTAACTTGAAATATGAAACATGTGACTATTTTCTGAAGAAATTTATAAAAAGTGTTAAGAGTCTCACGTAGGAAATGGAATGGGAACACGGACTCCTTATAAGGACTTAGACAATTCTCACCCTACAAGTTAGCTTTTGGAGTTAAGTTAGGCTCAATATATATTCTTTAACATGGTAAGGCAAACCCTAAAACACCTCTCTCTAATTTTTCTTCTAATCGCCCCCCTCTCTACCGACGGCCACCCTACCCCCACAAACCCTAAAAAAACAATTCTCTTCTCTTGCTCACCGAAAATCAGCCCCTCTAATGACTTTCATGGTTACTCCCACCTCTCCCACGACTTCCTCCACCTCCCCCGCCGTCACACACAACCCTCCACCTCCTCATCTACTTCCTCCTTCCATCCGGCGTTGGCCGTCACCAATATCAAGAACTTTATCCCTTTAGTTCTTGATCAAGAGGATGGTCAATATTCATCGTGGGTTGAACTATTTCGCATTCATGCATGTGCTTACAACGTGCTTGATCATATTGACAATACATTCCCCCGTCCTATCGATGTCGACAACACGGCATGGTGCCGGCTTGACGCAACTGTCAAGAAATGGATTTATGGCACCATTTCTAAGGACTTGCTTCATACTATTATGAAAACAGGCGCTTTGGCGCGTGAGCTATGGATAAGTTTGGAGGAAATATTTCAAGACAACAAACACACATGTATCGTGTATCTTGAGGAACAATTCAATAACACGCGTCTTGAAAACTTTGCGAATATGTCCGACTATTGCAAACAATTGAAATTAGTTGCCGATCAATTATCCAATGTGGGCACTCTGATTTCGGACACTAAGATGGTGTTGCAACTAATTAATTATTTGCCGAAAGGTGAATATGACACACTCGCAACGATAATACAACATGTCGATCCCCTACCCAGCTTCAACAAGGCCCAATCACAATTGCTTTTGGAAGAAACTAAACGTGCTACACAAGATGAACACAATCAAAAAACATTGGTGGTTGATGCACCGGAGATCACCACCGCACTCGTCGGCCCCACTGATAACCAACAACAGCAGAGCAGACGCGGAGATGGCAGAGGGCGAGGTCACGGTGGCATACGCGACGGCAGAGGAAAAGGCCGAGGAGGAAGGCCCAACTCGGGGTGGCCAGCCACATCGCCTACTCGGTACCCAGTCCATTGGGCCGGCCCACTGTCTTGGTAGTTTTTCAGCAGTTGGGTCTGACCACCCTGCCCGTACTCGACTGCCCCAGCCCATTGGCAGCAACCCAACTTATTGGGCCCAGGTCCTGCCCCTCTCCCGACATGCCCAACTCATCAGCCTCACATCACGAAGCCCATTGTGCCATTGATCCTACAAATTTTTTAAATTCAGCTTGTTGTCCTACTAGTATGTGGTTTGGTAATCTAGTTCGTTTTCTTGTTATTATCTCTAAATTAGGGTCTACCAATTCTTCTTCAGGATAATCATTTGCATCTTCATTTATTACCTCATCTGTTTCTATCCCTGTTTCTATAGGTCTATTAAATTCATCTTCTATGTCACTTTCAGGTTCTTCTTCTATGATTGCATTTACTCTTTTCATTTTTTGTAAAGCTTCTATTATTTGGTTGTTTTCTTTTACTATTTCTGAGTTTTCTTCGTTCTCTACTTCTTCTATAAATTCTACTACTTGTATTTCTTGGTTAGTTAATTTATCATTGCTATCTTTGTCTGAGTCACTATCTATTTTTTCGTTACTACTAGTTGTACTTTTATTACTTGTTTTAGTATTTTCCCTTATCCCCTACGTAAAGCATTTATGGTTTACTGTAACAACATATTTGTAGTCTACTTATCTCATAACCCAGTTCAGCATCAGCGAACCAAACATATTGAGATGGATATCCATTTTGTTCGTGAGAAGATTGCCATAGGTCATGTAAGGTGTTGCATGTGCCTTCTTCGTATCAATACGTATATATCTTCACTAATGAGCTTCCTCGGCAGTTGTTCTTTGACGTCAGATCTAGTCTCAGAGTCCGGCCTCCTCCCGCTCTGACTGAAGGGTGTGATAGCGAATATATTTATATATTTCCCGTATGTTCTGTAATTAATATTTGAGTGTAATTATGTAAAGTAGAGATCCCAATTTAATCAGGATTTATATTGTACACACTATATGTATTGTATTAATGAGAAGACTCTAAGAGGAGAGATTAATATAATTTTACATGGTATCAGAGCCAGACTCATTCCACTTCTTTGTTCACCGATGTTGGGCCCCCAAATTATATTGTCCACGCTCTAGTTAACGAGGTTTGGCCTTGCGAGGGAGTGTTAAGAGTCCCACATCAGAAATGGAATGGGAACATGGACTCCTTATATTGACTTGGACAATTCTCACCCTACAAGCTAGCTTTTAGAGTTGAGTTAGGCCCAAGATCCATTCTTTACAAAAAAGAATAGCAAAAAGTTATTTGAACGTAAAAAAACTTTTTAGCTTCACTCAAGAACTCACTAAAATTCAAGAAAAGAAAAAGAACTATAATATCCAAATACGTTTTTATTTCGTGAAAACTTATTCTCCAATTTTTTTTCAGAAAAATTTTCAAAAATTATCCGAAGGCTAAGACTTTAGCCCGTTTGATTTTGGAAAACCAAAATGAAGTAGTATTAATTTCTCGTATCACTTATCTTTATTAGGGAATACTTTGTCCCCCAATAATGAAACTTTTTGGCATGAATCTGAATTTAGTAGAATCTCAATACTGGTATCGCACATCAGATGGAAATAAAAAAACTATGTCTCATGAAATTAGAAATTTATCTATAATTATTTATTATTATTTTTAGAATATAGTATCAAATTAAGCTTAATTAAGATATTATTATTTTCTTAAACATGTTACGTAATTAAATTCACAACCTCGTCTCCCCTTTTCATATTCATGTACGACTGGTCGATCATATTGTAAAACTGGATAAGGATAGAAAATTAATGAAAAAATGTTGAATTCACGAGCTCACTATGACTGACATGCACCTTTTGTCTCACGTGAAATCTTTTATACTTGTTTTAGCAATTCTCTTTTTTTTCTTTTTTCCAATCTCACAATTCAACAAAATTTATATACACAACGAAAATATAAGAGAAAGGAAAGACTGTTATTATTTTTTTGGTCACTTAAATGCAAAAAAAATCAATATTGATGGCTCCTTGTCATGAATGAGTCAGCTGATGTTGTACGCAAAGTAGCATTTGTACCGTCGATGTCACATAAAAGGTTTATGGGAAAAAGTTCAAATTTGCCCTTCAACTATGTTTTATGGAATACATTTGCCCTCCGTTAAACTTTGAGATCGAATATACTCTCACCATATGCAAACTTGTTAAATTTGCCCTCATTTGGATGAAAATGTGTGTTGAACGCCACGTCGGATCCACGTCGGCAGACCACCACCACCACGTCAGAGTGATGACCGGTGAACTCCTACTGCTACACCACTCTTCACCGTGAAACCACCAACCACCACTGTCTCCGCCAACCACGACCACCAACGTCACCACAACCAACCTCCCCTCTCCCTCTTCTCCGATCGATCATAACCCACTGTTTCACCACCACCATACCAGAACAAAACAGATGGAGATTTCATGACGGCAAATCTTGATTCACAGCCATTTATGATTGTTACTGTTCGATGAAATTCCCGACATCCTCTCTCATCTCCATTACCAATGGCCTCTCCATTACCAATGGCCAACATCCTCTCTTGTCTCTTCCTTACCACCGCCACAACACCAACAACAACGACCCCAGTCGGCGTCACTTCCACGGTAAAACACCGGAGCGACGCCAAAAATTACAAGACCCAATTAGACCTAATATTAGTGGTTCGTCGTCGGTTGTCCGGTGATTAATTCCGACATCGGCACATATAATAAAAACAGAGAGAGTGAGATGAGAGAGAGGCAGTAGTGTGGTGGAGTAGTGTTGTGCAGTGTCGTGGTGACGGTGACGGGTGTTTAGGGGGTTGGTTTGATTTGGAGTAGAAATGGTGACCGATGGTGTATGGATTGGCGAGTGGTGGTGACGGTGATGGATGTTTAAGGGGGTTGGTTGGGGTTGTGTGTTCGTGGGGTGGTCGTTGATGACAGTGAAGAGGTAGTGTAGCGGTGGCTTGTCGTTGTTGTTGTTTGTCAGAGTGGTATAGTGATTGGAGCTCGCCGGAGATGGCGCCTCCAACGCGGAAGAAAAAATGGTTATGTTGGTTGGGTTCGCTGGTTTGGTAGGCTGTTGGTGAAGCAGTGGTGATTTTGGTGGCATTTTGGGGTCGTTATTGGTGTTGTGGCGGTGGTAAGGTCGGCTGGTGGAGTTCCGGCGGCGGCGAACTGACAGTTAATGGAGATGGCAGTGGCGGTAGTTTGTGGTGGTGGTCTGCCGACGTGGATCCGTCGTGGCGTCCACGTGGATCCGACGTGACGTCCACGTGGATCCGACGTGACGTCCACGTGGATCCGACGTGGTGTTCAATACACATTTCCGTCCAAATGAGGACATTTTAACAAGTTTGCAAACGATGAGGGTATATTTGATGTCAGTTTAATGTAGAACAAATGTATTCCATAAAACATTGTTGAAGGGCAAATTTGACACTTTTCCCTATTATAAAAGACTAGAAATTAGTCTCATCCATTTCGATTATATTTGTAGACTCGAGATATACGGGCTTGCACTCTTTTTATTAGGAGTTTAAGTTTTATCTACTAAATTATCACTTATGATTAGGGAAATACATTCACATATTTATTATCTAGAAATTAACTAATTTTTAAGGAACATACGAACAGCGATCCTCTTTCAGAGTTCAGGAATAAATCTGGACAATTTCACATAATTTTAATTTTTCTTCTTATAAAAAAAATTGTTTATTTGAATAAGAGAAGGAGGAAGATGAAGTTTTTTCTGCATTTGTTTTTTGTTTCACGGGATAATTGGCAAGTTTCACAGACTACTTTTTCATATCGTAAAGCGACATATCAGTTTAGGAGTGTTCTAACCATTGTGTCTACTATTAAATATATACTTACTAATAATATATATATATATTTATCACTTTGATATGAACTCGTAAAGTGACCAGATTCAATTTCCTTCATGTTGGAAAGTTATTAGTGAAGAAGATAACCAATCTTGAGAGGCGTACATGCACATTTGATCCTAACTATAATGAAGAATAAATTCAGATCATTCCACAAAATTCTGAGGGTACAAATGAAAGTGTACTCTACATGAACATATGGTGGAAGATTCATCATAACTTATTGCTAAAATACCTTGAGTTTGGTAGGGACTGTACATGATCTCATACTAATATATTCCCTATCAGTTGAAGTCAATCTCCACCCACGCCCTTTCAAGGTTGGGGTGGAGGTATTAGTTATGAATTCAGATGAATTTAATAATTTTATTTAAATTATATATTTATGTTAAAAAATTATTAATGTCTATACATATTTAACTGTGAACTCAGCAACTATGATATATACTTATGAGTTTCATGATAAATTCAGAATTTATAAATTTTAAATTCTGACTAGTATCTCGGCGCCAATAATATGGACTATGGAGTATTGATTAATGACCACGACAAGATTTTCTGCCTATTTTATAAAAATAAACACCAAAGATAATTAATGCATAAAATGTTAAAAGAATTATTTACTTCCTTATAATTCTGAAAGGGTGGGACTTGCTCCAAATCTGTGAAGTGATCATATATATCGACTGTTAATATAGTAACTTTAAGAGGAAATCCTTAAAAGCGCAATTTTAATAACAAAAGAAACAATTAAAGAAAGTAAAGTTTCAAACTTTTGTAGGATTTCTTATTGATATAGTAAAATTTATGGCTAAAAGTGGAGCATAATTGACCACTATTAGAATTAGAGGCTTTTTCCACCACGAATCATTGGAAAATTTGTGTTATAAAATATAATTTTTCCACCTTATCTCATCGAACCAACACACTGAGAAAATTGCATGGTGAGAAACAGATTTCCATTGAAACACGGGGAAACTTCTTAATATTTTAGTGTTAAAACACTACCATTTTTTCTTTTATCACTGATTTAATCAAAACATTTGTTAAAATAATCCCTCAACATTTTAAATGGACTACTCAAGATTAGGTAGAGCTCAACTGTTACACTTAAAATGACCTGAACAAAACCAGTTAGCAAATTAGTATACATGGTGATATCACACAGGAAAGGAGAGAAAATGAAAGCTATTCATTATAGATTCAACCTAAAAGAAAGTGGAAATTCAGAAATCTATTACTCCTACTATTGAAAGCTATTATAGTACGTAAAAGTGATGGTCTTTTGTGCGATTAGATCCTTCCTATACCTAAGTAAGTAATAGGGACAGAGCTACAATCGACGAAAATAGTTGAGTTTTATTGATTAATATTTATATATATAAATCTTGTATATTCTTGAAAACTTTGCAATTACTTTAGACAGAAAGAGTTGCACAGAAAGAGTCGGTAAAATTCAATATTTATACCAAATTAATGATAATACGACATGTATTTTCTCCATCTATACTTTTTATCTGCTGAATATGGTTAATTAATGTACATTTTCACCTTATTTATTACTTAACCATAATAATAAATACTCCTATAAATTTGGTTTAAACATTATTGAATGCGAATAATATTCTTTTAAGGAAAAACTGTGAAAACCTTTCTGATCACATGGCTAAATAATCGAGGGATAAATAAATAAAAAACTGTTTTTTCTTGAAATGATTCGAAAAGCCGAAAAATATTAAAGCAAATAACAAGAAGAGGGCAAAATGATTATATCCTAGACTAGTTATGATCAAGAGTACTTAGGTAGGGATCAAAGTTGTCTAATTCTCTGACCCTTTTGAATTTGGCCAACATTTGAGCATATGGTAAGCAGAAGGTACATGTTTAATGTAATTTCTATTATTGATTAAAAGGAAGGATGGAAAAATTAGCTTATGAAAATATGATTCGTACAATCCATTCAAGTTTGGATTGGTTATTGATCTGTCCATTTATTAGTACAGTCCATTACAATTCATCAACAATTGGATTGATATGTAGTTCAAGTTGACTCATGAGAAATCTTCTCAAAATATTTTTTATTTTTTTATTTGATATATTATATGTAATCATAATAAAGAAAAAAATAGTTTTATTAGGTATGAAAAATTATAAAATAACAAATAAGAAAATTAAAACTGAGTAAGAATTGTGCAGGTTGAATTACGACTCCTTTATAACCCAATTCAACTCAAGTATCTTTTGAACGTGTTAATAACTGATTTATTTATTAACTTAATCCTTTTTAACAAGTTAAAATTCAACCAATTCGAGCATATCACTCCGCTAATCAAAAGATGAATGATGAGTCGTCCATTTTAAGTGATGATTTTTGTTACACCTTTGGTGGTAATTGACATGCACGTGTCAAAGAACATAGATTAATATTCATCAGCACATAGTTTTCGAACAGTGATTAATGTTTCGTGGCTGAATTTACTTCACAAAATGCACAATGCACCTAAAAGCCACCGACTCCTGTTTCAATGGATTCGCGGTAAATATATTAGTATGAGAAATATATATGTTCTATATGTGCATATTTCAAAAGTATTAATCCTTTGATCATGTTAGTTTTAAGGTAATTAGGAGTAAAAGTAGAATAGTGTAATTCTCCTTGGTTGGAGGCTTTTCATTAATGTAATATTTATAAGTGTTTACAATTTACATATTTAATTGGAGAAGGATCTCTACTTTACATAATTACACTAGAATAATATTTACAGAATATATGGAGAATATTAATATATTCTCTATCACACCCCCTCAGTCGGAGCGGGAGGAGGCCGGACGCTGAGACTGGATCTGAAGTCAAGGAATAGCTGCCGAGGGAGTCCCTTAGTAAATATATCCGCGTATTGATAGGAAGAAGGAACATGTAACACCCGAACTTGTCTTATAACCCATGACAACCTTCTCACGAACAAAATGAATATCCATCTCAATATGTTTGGTTCGCTGATGTGGAATCGGGTTATAAGACAAGTAAACAGCAGATATGTTATCACAGTAGATAAGAAATGTCTTACGTAAGGGACAATGAAGCTCGAGAAGGAGGTTTCTGAGCGAACAAATTTCGGCAACAACGTTCGCAACACCTCTAAGGGAACTGTGGACTAAGGGTGGGTTGGGTTTCTATCTCGGGAACTGTGGACTAGGGGTGGGGCAGTGGGGTCACGTGATTTACCATGGGTTGGGATTTTTTCTAGGGAATTGTGGACTGGGTTGGGGCAATGGGGTAACGGGATTTACCGTTACGAGGCCGGGGGTGGAGGGGTGGGGCAGTGTCGACAGCGACGGAAACGATGAGGCCGAGACGGGGGCAGTGGGTCGGATGTTGGATGATGGGGTGGGTTGGGCGACTAGGGCAGGGGAAGTGACGTGACATGATGGATTGCGTTTCTAATGAGAGGGGAGGTGTCTGAATAGTCAAGAAATCTATAGTCGGTAACTTGGAATTTTTGGACGGTGGCAAAAGGGAAGACGTTGTCCTCAAACGTGACATGCCGAGAGACACGAACTTTATTTGTGGACAAATCATAAGCATTAGTACCACCCTATGATTTGACGGGAAATCCAAGAAGATGCACGGAGTAGTCCTAGGTGCTAATTTGTGAGGAGCCGTAGATGCGAGATTAGGGTAGCATAGACACCCAAAAATTCGAAGGTGATCATAAGAAGGGATCCTACGGAATAGAATTTCGGTGGGGGTGGAGGGATTAGGATATGTGTCGTGGGTGGAGGAGGAGTAAGCGGAAGAATCCATGACAATGGCTACTGGCGGCGTGTAGAAAAAAAGAAGAGAGATGCCAGAATTTTAGGGTTTTCAGGCGGCGGAAAGAGGAAGGAGGGGGGGGGGGGGATTTTAGGGTTTTGGAGGGGGTAGAGTTTGACTCTTGATACCATGTAGAATAGTGTAATTCTCCTTGGTTAGATGCTTCTCATTAATGTAATATTAGATGTTTACAATTTACAAATCTAATTGGAGAAAAATCTCTACTTTACATAATTACACTAGAATAATAATTACAGAATATATGGGGAATATTAATATATTCTCTATCAATAATTACTATGATAAATATTAATTGACAATATAATAAAAATAGTAATTTATTTTCACAGGTTAAGCTACACTGATATAGTATAATTATCCACAACTTCGACAAATCTTTTAGTTCTGTTCATTTGGCGCTAGAGCAATCAATCAGTAGGCTATTATTATTTAAGCACATGTAAAGAAAATTGTAAACATATATTATTTTTAAAAGGATGTCTCTTCGCCCAGAAAAAACCCAATTATTCTAAGACCAAATAATCTAGTACATAATGCAAATTAACGATAATGATGGTTACTATTCCAATTTTCAAACATTTCCAAGAGTACATTTTCAAACATCAGTATCACAAGAACATCCAAATATTAAACTTGACCAGGAGAAAAAATAGAAAGGAAACCTTGGACAAATTAAACGGATAAAACATGGAGAAAAAACACAAGCAAGTTCTTTTAACCTATACCCCTTGGTGCATGAACATGCATGTAAATAAAGAAGAAGACAAAAATAAATAAAAAAATAAAGAATTTGTTCGAATGCAATGCACACGTAAAGAAAGCAATGAATACAATAAAAATAAGTACTCCTATTTTTTTTGCTGTAAGTGTGCTTTCTTCAAACTTGTAAGGTTAAATATGTCATACATTTTATATGATTATACATTTTTTTCAGTAAGACTAAAATAAAAAAATTAACTAAATTATTTCTAAAGTTTTAAAAACATTTTTTTAAACGATTGTGAATTTATAATTTTTCTAGAAATTATAGCAAAAGAAGTATAAAATATTGGGTCAAATAAAAGGAAACATTTGTTCGAGGATTTCTATGTCTCAAGTCTCAACCAATAGTTGGGCCAGTATAGCTAAGGGGCCAATGAAAAGAGATACGTGCCACAATTTCCATCATAATTTTTTCAAATTGTCTTTTTCTCGTAAAAATCATTTCATGGTGAAACTTTAACCTGCCATTTTTGGAAGCATAGTGCCAGCACTGTTCTGAATTAATGTGTCTGTTTTTTTCTCCGTGCAGTCTTTGTTAATATCCTACCATATAGTACATTACCTAATCCATGCACTTTAGTATATGCAACCATATAACTCTTGAAGGATTAACTAGTCGACGTTTCGTAACGTAGTAACACGTTAACAAAATAAAAAATGTACGTAGTAACACAAGACAAGTTTTACAAATTTTATAGTACTAATTTCATGCTGCTGAATATTACGCAAAAAGGACTACTTGTTTCATAAGCTGAATCTTAAATAAGTTTTTCTTGCTTTAATTTCTTTCGGTTTTGTAAAGATTTTTTTTGTTTCCAACTCGGTATTTGCTATTCGCATCGGAGCTCAACATATTATGTACAAGACTTGCAAGGGACAAATTGTAATAGGGATGTCCCTTTATTTATGTATGAAGCAAATACATAATATTAACACTATCCTTTAATTTTAATAAGAAAAAAGATGTAACCTTTAGAGAGTGTGAAAGTTTGTAAATATAAATCTTATGATAAACATTTATGGGTAAAATAAGAATGATAACTAGTTTTTATCATAGGTTAAGCTATATAGATAAATTAATCTTTACCGTTTACATCGCCTATCTTTTTAAATTTCTCATTTGATGTTCAGTATCCGTATTAGATCCAACTAAATCTAAATTCATGTCGGAAAGTCCTAATAAAGACGATTCTATACACGAGAATCAAATTAAAGACCACCTCTTATCAAGATTGAAAATGACAGTTTACGTTATCAATATATACACACTTAAATCCTACTTTTTTCAACGACCTCAATTGTTCTTGCATGCCCATGTGTAATTGTCTTCAATTTCGTATTAAATTGAGTCACACACACCAATAGTACATATTGGAGTACCTTTTCTTTTTCCTCACAAATTAAAGAGTTGCGTCTATATATATATATATATATGATGCCTTTCAATTCACCTTTCTTTTTCTTTGTTTTGTGTGTAAAATTTGTATTCAAAATCAAACTTCAGAAAATTCTGCAGACAAATAAGGCTTTCTGTTTATGGACTTTATCAGTTTATGAAAGTCAAGACACACTATTCTCGTAATTGATAATGACTTTTGTACCATGAACAACTATCTCCTATGTTCATTTATAATTTGAATAGTAGAAAACGGTTCTTCTAATAATTCTCTATGTTTATATACAAATTTCTTATATTATTTTTACTGATCTTTAATGAAAAAAATCATATAATTAAAGTAATATTTATAATGAAGCGGTCTTATCCCGATTCTTATTTTTTTTTTCTATCAGGGGTAGTGGAAGCCCACATTTAAATCTCTATCACCTTATCGTCAATCTCATCTTGTCGTTTCAACAAATATTTTAAAGTAACTCAATCATTTTCAAGGATCTTGTCAACTACCCAATATTTAAAATAATAACTCTCAAATCTACCTATTTGGCTTAACATGAAGTGCTACAATTATGGACAATTCATTTACGTCGAAACATCTAGTGCTTATTACTTGGTCAATAACTAATTTCATGTTAATTTCATATGATCAATAAGCGGCCTCGTTAAAAGTTTCTCGTACAGAGGATTAGGATAGGGATTAAACACATTATAATAATTGAAAGCTAATTCATTTGCTAATCCAGCACGTGTCCTTCAGCGGGCGGATCCAAAATTTTCTCTGAGGAGGGGGGTTCAAAAAATAAAAATATAGTGCCTAAAATTTGAATTTGGAATCTCAAGGTGAATTTTGAACCCCTAAACCATTGAATCAACCTTTACTCTTGTGTTCAAGCAATTCAAAATCTCTATATGTACATAAAAAAAATAACAAATACCTTTTATATAGTGTAATTTCTTGCCGAGGATGTTTGGGTGAATACCCTCCCCGGACCCTAAATCCGCCCCTAGTGTCCTTTCACTGGAAACTAATAACCTGTTTTATCAAGCTTCTGGGAAGCTATAAACACTCTTTTTTCTTATTAGTCAAAATCACTTTTTCTCGAAATTTAAAGTGTGTGGCCAAAGCTAAAAAAATACTTTTTAGCAGCATCAGAAGTAATTTTTTTGTTGTCGGTGAGAAGCTACAAGTTTCTGTTTTTTCCAAGAGAAAAAACAAAAAAATATCCTATCTAAAACTTTATATTTACCAAAGCGAACTCTCATTAATTTAACCCATATACCTTTAAAATATAAATACAGCTCTTAGTTAGTAATGCTGGTTGAATTAGAAAAATTCGATTTTAGTAATTAATTATAGTTGAATCATCATCAATGACTTTATCAACTTTCCATACTTCAAATTATCATGATTCCACCCTCTTTTATTTTGGATAAATGATTCCACCCTCGTGAGAACACCATATCACACGTTAATTCCAATCTTCTTACTGGAGTATGATATAATGCCATGATTTTACCCTAAATTTTATCCTACTCTTTCTCCAAAATCATCAAATACTTGGAAATCTCCAGAGGCGAATGACCGCTTCGGCAGAACCTAATAATTTTGGTCCCAATTTTATATTTATTTTAAGAAAAATTATTCAGTATGCATAAATTACTCCTTATGTTTCAATTTATGTAGTACTTTTCATTTTTAAGATTAAAACTGCATGAATTTTGATCAATAATTTAAGATGCATTTTTTACCAAAATGATATGAGAAAAGTTGTAACTTATAGTATTTTTTATGTAGTTTTCAAATATATAAATTTTAATGTTAAAATATTGAGTTAATCTAATCTAATTTAATTTTAAAATTTAGTCAAATTGATCTAAAAAAATGATACAATAATTGAAACCGATGAAGTATATATTTAGAAGTCAATAACTGCAACTGAAGTGTCGACAATTTCCTTAGTAAAACTGTTTGGCATTGTTCACTTGTCAATTGCAGCATTATGTTGCAGGTTTCGTGCAAGGGCCACAAATGGAGGATGTCAGTGAGAGACTATTATCAAATAATTTAGCTGAGTCATGAAAGGGAACATTTTCTCTTATTGGTGTCTAATCACATATGTATGCACAAGGCCGTACCCAATTTACCCGTTATTGGCAACAAAAGCACATGGTTTTCTCAGTTAATTATTGACATTCAAGTAATTATTGATTTTTTCTAGACAATTAGAATAATTGAAAGTTTAATTTCTGCAAAAGGAGACTGTTTTCTTCTACTTTAATTTGGTTGTGATAATGACTTAACATTAGTGTTACCTTCAATTTAGTAGAAATAATAGTAATACATAATGATAACTTCTCTTCATCAAGCATGTATCATTACTCTCATAAGTAACCAGGCCAAACAAAAATGAGAATTCATATATACTTTGAACTTTAAGGTTTATAGTGATTAATAACTCATGATATGTACTAAACTTTGTCAATTCATGGATGATCGGCGTGAGCATCACTTCACTGGGATGAAGTAAATTATTATCCTACTATACATACATTGGTGATCAAAGTGGACTTTAAACCCCTTAAATCATCGAATCAATCTTTATAGTCTTGTGTTCAGGGGATTCAAAATCTATATATATACATAAAAAATAATAAAAAATATATAATTTTTTACTAAAGATGTTCGGGTGAACACCCTCCCACCCCACTAGAACCGCCCCTATTAATACTCATGCATATTATGTTATGAAAAGCAGAGAAACTAAAGAAAAACAAAAGAGAGAAATGATAAATTCATTGAAACTGTTTTTTGCGTTGAATTAAAATAGATAGCTACATCACTATTTATGGAGAACTAAAAAGAATAAATATTTTTTAACAAAAAATTACAGATCCCAACCAAAAAGGAAAATAATTTTTTATAATTAATGTAGGTGTTAAACTTAGAAGAAAATAAACATTCTATAGGATACTCCTAATTAAAAAAAGAAAGGAAATATTCTACAATTAGTATAGGACATAAAGTAAAATGAAAATAATCATTTGTAAAATATCTCAAAATATATTATAACAGCATATACTAGTGTCCTCCACTAAAATCTTTCAGGGAATATTTATTTTGTGAAGTAAGTATTAATTATGCATTTTCTTAATTTGGATAAGAATTGCAATCACTCTGATTATCAGTGATTAACGTTTCAAACTTAAGAGTGATTGTCTTGACTCTTGACTTTTCATTGTTCTTATTTGGGTTTTGAAAAGGAGTTAAAATAAATCAACTTACATTGCTGATCTTGGTTAACACATTCTTGATGCTAAATGGTTATTAGAGATAACGAATATATAGACAATGATAATTCATGTGGAAAAAGAGAATAACTGATAATTGGGATGTGAAATTCGCAAAAAATATATATGATAATTTAGATGGTTTTTGACCATTTTTTTAATCTTGAGGATCTAGTAGTGGAAGCCGCACTATTTTAAAGCTTTAGATCTTTGTGTCTCTTGCAGAAACAACCTCTTTCACGAGGTCATGAATTTAAGTCGTGGAAACAACCTCTTGCAGAAATGTGAGGTAAGACTGAATATAATAGATCTTTGTGGTCCGGTCCTTCCCCGAATCCCACACATAGCGAGAGCTTAATGCACCGACTGCCTTTTTTTTAGATCTTTGTATCTCTTTTTATCGATCTATATATCCGGTCCTCTCACTTCATCAAGATTCAAAACATTTCAAACTACTCAATCATTTCCAAACATCTTATCAACTAACCATTATTTGGGAAACCCCTCTCATATCTAATATTTTTGGCTTAACATGAATACTATCATTAAGCGCAAATCTTCTTTAATGTAACTAATGCATATTGCTTCTACCCTCACTTAAAAATCAATTGTTTTATACAGTGACACACATATATACTTTTTACTATCAATAATTAAGATGATATATAATAACATATAATTCTTCACGAAGGAATTTTAATCGAGATCCTTGGCTTTGAGCGGTCAAGGTATGTTCTATTATCTGATAATAAGAGTGCTATGTGTCTCATCAAGCACTACATTTATTCTAAGACCAAACATATTAATAGAAAATCTCACTGGAGGGGCCTCGCCCGTGAAGGGGAGAGTGGCCGAATGATTAAAAGCGGCAGACTGTAAGTTTGTTGAAGTTTTTTTACGTAGGTTCGAATCCAGCTGCCTCTCTCACTTATTTCTTGTAGACTTTAGAGAAGAGAAAATATGCATTTGTCAGCTTAGGAATATCCAGTAAGTAAAACAATGAAGTAATACTTTGATATAACCATTGTTAAATTACAACAGTTATAAAGTAATCCTACAAGTGAAGTCTGAAAAGAGTAGGATGCATGTATGCAGATTTACACCACAAATTCCTATTTTTATGGAATAAAAAAATTATTTCTGATAAACTCTTTACTAAAAGAAAATGTAATTGAAACATAATTAAATTACATATGTAAAAAAGATTCTATATTGTCAGTGTACGTTCGTAAAATTAAATCCATCTAGTCGTGAAGTGTCAATTTCCTTTTGGAAAGTTGGTAGGATACAACGAAGCTACAAAATACTACTAACAAATAGACATACAAAAGACAGCAATTTGCATAGGCTTTATTGGTTTGGTATTGTTCAGTCGTAGTCATCCCGAACGGATACAATTCATAAACTAACCACACTTTTCATCTCTATAATTGCAAAATGAGTATATGCATCTGAGTGTAAAAAGAATTACACTATCAAATCACTTAAATGATATTTATAGGTAAATCTTTTTAAAAATGTGAACTTTATAATTTTGAAAATAAGATAAATTAAATTACATGCTATAACAGGTAAAAATAACAGATAATGTAAAAATTTCTTATAACTTAAACTCTTAAAAAACATCTATTGTTACGGAGTTTCATATTCTATGAGTAAAATAATAAAACATTAACCATGACTATTTTTCAAGATACGATAAAAGGGTGACAAGTAAAAGTTATTTCTGTTGGTGTTCTATGGTACTTTATGGAGCAGTACGGGAAGTAATAACTATTACAAATGTTCGAAATGAGAAATAAATGGTCAATCTTCAAAACTGCCGCATGTGTGTTGTGTCTTGAATCTTGATCACCTTGCAAAGCCAATGTTGAGAAGCGCCGCAAGTTTGTTGTGCCTTGAATCTTGATAACACGAAATCAAGAAACAACTAAATACGGATGGTTACAACGTTGTGTGTTGAGTCGAGGATAGCCCTCTATCCTTAAGACAAGATTGCCCCGTATATATGCTTTTACGTTAGCGGGCAATAGTCTCCCAAGATAAAACAACACTTTAATCTCAACACTACAAAGCCAATAAGTTGAGCCTGGCGAAGAAAACAAATATGACTCGACTTCTTTGAAGATATGGAATAGGAAGGAAGAGTTTCTCAATACTCTTCTCTTTTGTCTCTCGTGTATATAGTGTCTCTGTAGTGTATATAGTGTGTCTCTGTAGTGTATATCTTGTGTATATGTGTGGGTTTGCTCACCGATTTTCGTCACAATTTGCTCTTTGTTTTGAGCTATTTTCGTGATTGTTTTTCGATCGATTTTGCACCTTTGTATTTTCGTCTATGTTTCTGCTGTTTCTTGCTTCTTTTTTTCAGCCAAGTGAAGCTCAATATATAGCAAGAGGAGGGGCTGTCCAACAGCCACAAACAAGGCTGTAATGGCCCTTAAAGGAGGCCATTAAAACGCCCAAGTAATGGCTATTAAGGCCATTGAAAGAGGTCACTCACTTTGCCCAAGTAATGGGTCGTTAATGGAGGAATTAATCAGCCAAATAATGGCTGGTTAATGCTCCAAAACGCAGTCCAATATTTACGAGAAAAAGTCTCCAAAAATTCGGGGACCAAAGCTGTAAATATTGAAACTTCGAGGACCAAGCGTACATATGAAAGAATTTCGGTCCAAAGCGTACATATGAAACTTCGGGGATCAAAGCGTACATCTGGAAGAGTTCTCTGGTCCAAAAAGATAATATCAGACAGGCCCACAGCCCACGACCCGAGAACCCGAGAACCCGAGAACCCGAAACCCGGAACTCGGAACCGGACGGGACGGGCGGGCGGCGCTGGCGCGCGTGTGGGCTTAGCCTTGAACCCAAGCACATCTAGGTCTTCCCTCCTTTAAACACATGGGATACCCCTTGGGGTCCCAAACCCTTTACCAATTAGAGACTTATATAGAGAGCAATTCTTCCTATTCCCACCGATGTGGTAGATTTGTCCCACACCACATTTCCATGTCTCAAACACCTTACTTCGTGGACCAATATCTCTTTCATTTCTCAACGAAATTAGATGATTCTTGGCCCTACGGTCATCTACTCACTTCGTAGATCATGCATGTGCGAAGAGACAAGGTCTCCAACATGCGGAACACAAGTGTTTAATTCATCAAATATGGGTGGACGCATCTCCCCGCCAAAGGCTAATTTCCAACAATCCCCTCTATGAAAGAGAGATTGTGGCGCACACACAATGTGCCTACATTTCAACAATCTTTCAGCGAAAAGATATTGCATCAGGAGAGGTAGCTTACGCTTTGAACCTTCCCTAGTTGAATACCATCGGACTTACTTACTGCGCGGTGAACGTGATGTCTTGAACCGTCAGTGTTTAGTGTAAGCCAAGACAACGATATCAACACAATAACTCTTCTTATTCATTTTCCTTCTTACGTTTCTGTCCGTTGTGGCCATGGACACACTTGGATTCTTAAGTGCGTTCATTTGAGTCGGCCATCCTCGCACTTAAATAGGTGATCTCCTACAAGGTATCCTGTTATACCCCACTTCACAAGTGTTAGGAATCATTAAAAGTTCCACAACTTTAACCTCAACCGTTTGAGGATCTTTTAAAAAGTTTTGGAAGCTTAACATTTACCCACCATGCAGGCAGCACTTTAATGTCTATCGCGGGAACAACTTTGGATTCATGTTTCCGTACAGAAATCATCATTCGAAGTGCTTCTTGCTTCCACCGAAGCGCTCAACTGAACCTTTTGCCGCTTAGTTTTCCCATTGAACCAAATTCTTGGGATCTCCAATCAGTATGGTTGGGTTTCCACCGCAAAGGTTCGTATTGTTTGGGTTTTAAGCCAATTCCCCTAGACGAGGCGAGAACACTTGATCTCGGGTAGTCCCTTAGTTAGTAAACAAGGATGTGACACCCGTGATGATCAAGCGCCATACGGTCTTATGTCTCCGACAGATCCTAAAAGATATGTCTAGACGCCGTCATCCGTGTCCTTCCCGAAGCCGGACCGGCTAGCCACGAGTGTATAAGCTGCGAAGACACGGGTATCTCCCAATAAGGGACGTCCTCTAAGGAGCCGTGAAGTTACTCAACTTCTTTCATGCTTTGTATAAAGCGATAAACTCCGATTCCATCATGAATCGGCCGATGCAAGTTTGCTTAGAGGATTTTCCAAGACCCACCATACACATTTGCTTGTGGCTTTGGTGTTCTTCGGATCGATGTCCGTTTGCATCTTGTGTTCTCCCGAACCATTGGACATCCAGAATACTATAATCGTAGATAAGCGAATAATTCGGATATCGTCATATCGACTTAACGCCTTCTATTGATCATGTATTAAGATTATCGGTGAACCTTAATTCAAGCGATCTGTTTGTAGGACGATACCGGGTCGGTTGTAGTGTGTACAATACATTGAACTACACATGACCTGTGCATATCGCTCTTTGTCTATGGGAGCACCATGATTCCAATCATTTCTATGATTCATATCCATTGGTGGCTTCAACGAGGCATCTACTATCAACCGATCGTTAGATGTCTTAGAAATCCAATTCCTAAGATGTCATCTCGTGATACCCATATCTTTCATATCGAGACTTTGTTTCAATATGACTTTTACTTTCAGATTTGTTGATTCTCCAACTGTTGGCTTTCTAACTTCGAGTCAATGTTTCGTGGTCGATTCATTGTCCCTATTTTATACGAAACTTTCGGGACCAAAATGTAAACATTTCGGGGACCAAAATGAAAGTTCGGGGAAGAAGCCCAACGAGTTCGCAAACCAATTCGATCCTCTTCTTCCAACTCTCCGGTTGGAAAGGTACATTTCAACATCCATGCCATGTAAGACTACAATGGCCCTGGATGTGAAACTACTCACGAGGGAGCACATTTTACGACCCAAAGGTTCTTTTCCGGAGGAAGATCAACCATTACGCAAGTATGGTTCTATATGATAGAATCTATTTCTTTCTTTAGCTTCTTTCCAAAGCGAGTGTTTTGGAGATGACAATTCTTTGTTAATTGTCCATGGTTCATTCTCAACCATACAAGCTAGAAGGTATGGAACAAGTCTTTGTCCCCTTTTTTTTTGCTCCTTCTCGGTTCTACATCTAGAATCCACGAGTTAACGGATACGGAATATTAAGTTCCGGATAGCTAGCAACTTTCGAGTCCTGTAGATTTGGAACGTCTAGTTCCGGACGTCCAGGCCCTCGCGGGTTCTTGTTATCCTTGAGCAATTACCCCTTTTTCCTTTTTCAAGGAAAGTTATCTCCAAAGAATTCAGCATTCTTTGACACCAAGAGGCGATCAGCACTACTGTTATTTACAGATCCAGTGGATATGCAATCTACAGTCTTAGGTACAACTTGACCTGTTTCAGTATTCCAACTTTTACCAAGCCACCCCACATAATTTGGGCGTACGACTTTGCGCTTGGCTAACACCGTTGGACTGAGGTGAGAAATGAACAGTCGTTTAATGAACGATGCTTCACATTCTCCCCCTCTATCACTACAAATTTCTCAATCCATAGGCTTAGTTGATTTTCAACTTCTGCTTTGTAGCGCTTATCCGCTTCAACAACTTCATCTTTGTTTTTCAACAAACAAAGGATTCTATACGTTGTACCATCATCAATGAAGGTCACAACGTACTTGTCTCCCCCCTCTATTTTGTATCAACTTCAAATCACCCAAGTAGGTGTGACTAAGTTCTAGAGGAGCGGTACTTCTTTCGCTATTCCCTTGACGGAATTTGGAAAGGTGATTTTGCCTCTTCGTCTACCTCACATTCATTTTGAGGGTTTATGTCGACAGAAGGCAACAATCTCAACTTCGTTAGCTTTTGAATGACTTGATATTTAACGTGTCTTAATCTATGATGGCATAGATGCACGGATTACAAATATATCATTTATTTGGCTACAGACGTTATGTACCATTCTTAGTTATTACAGACCTGTTGGACTAGTCTCAAACCAACTTGACCAACAGCGTCCCTTAAACCAAGTTAGGAACATGTAACACCTCTTTTAGAGTGATCTTATTCCTTGAAGTCCTAATGAGGACAACCTCTCCAGCCCCTTTGATTTTAGAGGTGGCGTTGCTTCACATGAACAACCTCTTGCCCGTGGTTAGGGCGTAACCGGATCATATGAGATGCGGATGCTCCGGCCCACTCCGGTTGCTTTGGCGGGACCGAGTGTCCAATTTCTTTTCTCGCCTTTCTTTAGGCCTTCGGATCATTTAAGACCGGAAACTCGGCCCACCACACTAGGTGTCCTTTACTTTTCCTATGAAATGAATTACGGCCCCACTCCGGTGCCCGGAGGCTTTATATGACCGAGTGTCCAATATCATCATATCAAAAGAATTTTGGCCCACTCCGATCGCCGGAGGCTTTGTATGACCGAGTGTCCAATATCATCCTATGAAGGATCTTCTCGCCAAATAGTATGACGGGTTCTACGTCTTTAACTTTTAGACTCCTTCCGTTAAGATTGGTGCCCGAGATAATTCTTGGCGCTTACTTAAAAGTGGTAACGGATTTTCGCACGATTAGTGGATCTTTCTCCATCGTATGTGCGAACCTACTTTACACACTTTTAATCACTACACTTAAAAGAACGGATCTTTTTAAGTCGTTTATAAAATCCAATCTTTAAACGGAAAAGAAGATGAGATTAAACTTCTGATTTGTTAAAGCGTAAGGAATATAAATTATTTTCATATTCCTCCTTACTTTAATCCATTTTTAATCAGACATCATTTAATCTTTATTCTTGACAAGTAAGAAAAACTACTTATCCCAATTTTGAATTCTGGCTCACTTCAGTCACTTCATCAGACTGAGTGTCCATTTCCTTCTCACCATTATTCGGATCTTTTGTCTGGGATAGATACAGGCCTTCTGCTGCAAGATAGAAGTACATCTTGATCTTCTCCTCTTGTCCCGAGTTGACATCCTCAAGCTCTCGAGAGCGCTTGTTCCCACCCGATCTTGGTAGCGGTGACACCATGAACACGTTCATCATCATCACTCTCTTCTACCAGAAAACCATTGCCATATCCAGATTTGGTCACACAACTTTTGACCGACATCTTTCGAACACTAATAATATTACAATACACTCTTGTCTTAAGTTGTTGGTGTTCTATGGTACTTTATGGAGCAGTACGGGAAGTAATAACTATTACAAATGTTCGAAATGAGAAATAAATGGTCAATCTTCAAAGCTGCCGCATGTGTGTTGTGTCTTGAATCTTGATCACCTTGCAAAGCCAATGTTGAGAAGCGCCGCAAGTTTGTTGTGCCTTGAATCTTGATAACCTGAAATCAAGAAACAACTAAATCTGGATGGTTACAACGTTGTGTGTTGAGTCGAGGATAGCCCTCTATCCTTAAGACAAGATTGCCCCGTATATATGCTTTTACGTTAGCGGGCAATAGTCTCCCAAGATAAAACAACACTTTAATCTCAACACTACAAAGCCAATAGGTTGAGCCTGGCGAAGAAAACAAATATGACTCGACTTGCTGAAGATATGGAATAGGAAGGAAGAGTTTCTCAATACTCTTCTCTTTTGTCTCTGTGTATATAGTGTGTCTCTGTAGTGTATATAGTGTGTCTCTGTAGTGTATATCTTGTGTATATGTGTGGGTTTGCTCACTGATTTTCGTCACAATTTGCTCACTTTGTTTTGAGCTATTTTCGTGATCGTTTTTCGATCGATTTTGCACTTTGTATTTTCATCTATGTTTCTGCTGTTTCTTGCTTCTTTTTTCAGCCAAGTGAAGCTCAATATATAGCAAGAGGAGGGGCTGTCCAACAGCCACAAACAAGGCTGTAATGGCCCTTAAAGGAGGCCATTAAAACGACCAAGTAATGGCTATTAAGGCCATTGAAAGAGGGCACTCCTTTGCCCAAGTAATGGGCTGTTAATGGAGGAATTAATCAGCCAAATAATGGCTGGTTAATGCTCCAAAACGCAGATCCAATATTTACGAGAAAAAGTCTCCAGAAGTGCAGGGGACCAAGCGTAAATATTGAAACTTCGAGGACCAAACTGTACATATGAAAGAATTCGGTTCAAAGCTACATATGAAACTTCGGGGATCAAAGCGTACATCCGGAAGAGTTCTCTGGTCCAAAAAGATAATATCCCCGAAACCCGAAACCCGAAACCCGAAACCCGGAACCGGACGGGCGGCGGCGCGCGTGTGGGCTTAGCCTTGAACCCAAGCACATCTAGGTCTTCCCTCCTTTAAACACATGGGATACCCCTTGGGGTCCCAAACCCTTTACCAATTAGAGACTTATATAGAGAGCAATTCTTCCTATTCCCACCGATGTGGTAGATTTGTCCCACACCACATTTCCATGTCTCAAACACCTTACTTCGTGGACCAATATCTCTTTCATTTCTCAACGAAATTAGATGATTCTTGGCCCTACGGTCATCTACTCACTTCGTAGATCATGCATGTGCGAAGAGACAAGGTCTCCAACATGCGGAACACAAGTGTTTAATTCATCAAATATGGGTGGACGCATCTCCCCGCCAAAGGCTAATTTCCAACAATTTCAAAATATTATTGTAGCATATGGTGTTTTCAGTAAGGACCCAAAAGAGAGGAAGTTAGACAATATCTCACTAAGCATATATAAGATGAACATTATTACTCTTATATTGGTGTCTGATTTAATAATGCAAAAAGGGGGTCACCCAATTTCCACATTATATTATTGGTCAAAAAGAGTACATGGGGTTTCTCTATTATGTTAGACAATTGGAACAATTTAATTTTTTTTCACAAAAGGGGGTATTTTCCTTTTCCTATTTGGGTTGTGAAATGATATAACATACTGTAGTATTTAAAATGTTAAACTATTTAATATAAATATGGATAAAAGAATAATATAATTTTCTTCTCATTTAGCATTGAAAGAAATAATCTCTTGATTATTTTCATTGATTGAAAGAGAATATATACAATTTACATATTTTCATAATAGAGAATCTTATTCCTATTTTATTCCTAAAACCTTATTCTATTTGGAGACTAACTATACAATTATGATAAAGTATACAATATTAATTATACTACAACATTACATATTTGTACAAGGAAAGGAGACTGCCCATGGGTGAGCAGTAATACCGAGAACCGAGACTGTTAAGTATACATAATATACACATGTATATTGTATGTATATTAACAACATAAATCTTTAACCTCTTTGTGAAGTAGGCCAAACATAAGTGACGATCAATTGAATATATTGGACACTTTATATCTATTTACCTACTAGGCTGACAAATTTCTAGGGGAAGCCATTTTTCCACCTTGGATAGGAAACATTTTCCATATAAAATAATTCTTGACAATCAAATGCCGACGAATCATTTATTTTTCAAAAAAATAATCTCCGAATATTATTTTCCATCATACCAAACACATCTAACGCCCAAAAAGTTGAACATAGTATAATTACGACATAGAAATGAAACATAAGCTACTTAAATGGACGGCTCGAGATTTTGGTAGATCGATCAAGACTACTTAAAATGACTTAAACAAAACCAGGTAACATATTTAAAGGCATGGTAATAGCACATACCACATAGGAAAAGAGAAAAGGGAGCAAATAGTAGGTACAATATAGTTAAAAGTGTAAACAAATGAAAATCAATGGTCTAATTCTCAATATATTTATGACTTAGACTAACCATTTTCTTGTTCGATTGTCAGATATTAGCATTTTTTCAACCTTTTTTAGGTGGTTGGCCTATGAATATTGTGTAATGGGAATGAGTTTAAGTTATATAGTCCGTGTAAAGATTTTTTGACACCGTCAGGTTATCTAAAGAATATTTATAGGTTTATCTTTTAAAAATATAAAATTTATAATCTTGAAAATAAGATAAGTTACCTATTACAACAAGTAAAAGTGAGTTGATATAAAAAATCCTTAAACCGACGATATATATAACGTAAATTCAATGAGAATATACAAAAGAGATTGTCCTGAAATTCATCATAAAAAAGCTTTTGATTAATTTCTAATTAGATATTTCATCCCTTACAATTTGGTTTGTTTTTTTCAACTTGCTTGAAGCTGAGCCATAGTTATTAGTATAATTTGGTTAGCATTGTTGGTTTATCAAGACTAAATTTGATCGATTTTGGAGTTAAATGGGACAGGTGTAGGGAGTTAATTTTATAGACAAAATTAGGGTTCAAAGCTTATCAATGTGCTATAAGCTAAGCAAACATTAATCACATGGCTATATGAACATATGGCTAGTGAAATTGAAGTGTCCTTTTTTCAAATGATAGCAAAAGTTGAAAAAATAGGCAAATGTCCTAATAAGGAATTAGGTGGGGTAAATTGTCTGGTTGTCTACCACTTAAGAGTAGAAAGGACTAACCCTTTTTAGCCAACATATATATGTGCATTAATTCTTAGCATAATGTACACATTTTTTAGGTTAACAAAAAGATAGTGCTGAATCATATTTTTACTTGATGATTTATTGATTTCTGCTACACATTTTGCTTGTTGGTTGGCTAGGTAGGTACATGTACAGTGACATGCACATAAATTTTAACCAGCACATGGTTTTGAATTGTGATTACTGTTGTACTGGCTTAATTTACTCCACAAATTCTCCCCCCCCCCCCCACCCAGGAAAAGTCACCAATTGCTTCGATTTTAACCAGCACATAGTCTTGCTCTCTAGCCGATTGATCAGACGTATTCTCTAGTTACTATATATGATGAGGTTGGTCCTCTTTTAGTAGATTAAACTTGTGCTCACAAACATATAAGAATAGTCTCGCTTTCTAGACGATCGATCCTATTAATCATATAATTAGGAGGAAACGTGTCATATTAATTAGAAGTGAATAGTCAAACGTATACTCTAATCAATTCCCTCTTTTAGTAAACTACAATAAAAATAACATATTCAGTATAGTTTTACAAGTGGGATTTGGGAAGGGTGGTGAACAGTCAGACATATACTCTAACCAATTCCCTCTTTTTGTAGACTACAACAAAAATAACATACTCAATATAATCTTATAAGTGGGGTTTGGGGAGGATGGGTGTATGCAGACTTTACCCCTATTTTGTAGGGGTCGATAAGTTGTTTCCGATAGACCTTCGGCTAATTTTTTTTTTCTTCAGAAAATGGTATGAAAGAAATGCAAGAGTAATAAAAGCTACAATTAAAATATTGAAAAAAAAAGTACGATAGTACAAATATTAAAGATAAACCAAACTAAACAAAAAATAACAATGGTAATAGAATCGAAGCATAAGATAATGCTAGCATAATGGTAATAATACCGGTAAGAGAACAAATAGATGCTCCAGACAAACTCCATTTTACCACTATGACGAGAAAATGCTCCACTATCTACTAGCCGTCTACCCTAATTCCCGACCTTTATGCTCTCCTATCTAGGATCATGTTCTCAGTAAACTAAAGATGTGACATATCCTGTCTAATCATTACTACTTGGGCTAAAAATGAGAACAGTATAAGCGAGCATCTGAGGATACTGCACGAATCCTTCTTGAAAAAGTGAAATGAAGATACTAATTTTTCAGACTGAATAATTTCTTTATTAACATAATGGATATAGATATTAATAATTCTAGATTTGAAAAGCATATAGGTATGGTTACTCGATGTGTGTGTGTGTGTGTTTTTTCTGGCACACTGTTATTTCCTATTTGAGAGTTCATATTAACAAGAATACTTCTTATACCATAAAATACAAGATAAGAAAACTCAATAAACCATATGAACTCTTGAATCTTCTTTTTTTAAAACTTGGAAATCAAGGAAATGGCCACAAGGAAGAGCAATATGGGCCATCAAAATTTAGACAAAATAGATATAGTTGAGAGGCCTAATACTGGACTATCACAATTTACTAGGCAAATGAAAAGTTTAAATAAATTAAATTGCCAAAAAAATAAGACTTACAAATGTTGCAACATTCAATTTTGTAACTAGTGGCAACAACTACCAAATTGCTCTCAATCATACATATCACTAGTGAATTCTTTTGCTTCATTATTTGGAGAAAAAGGTCTTGTTTTTTTTAACCTCTCCCCAAACTCACACATCAATGAAAAAAATAACTAAAATTGCTCTACATGAGAAGTTGCACTATTTTTGTATGCCATCTTTGAGAAGAAACCTTCTTATCTCTGCCTGGAATTTTTTTAGAATTGTCAGGTTTTCCTATATACTCAAAATATTGGCACGACTCATTCATCGTTTGGCGTGTTTTGGTGTCATCACCTTCAACAACATATTGTTTGACAGCAACAAAAATTTTCTCAGGCACCAAGGGTCCATCTTCATGATCTACTAATTTAGTTTCCCATCTCAGGCCTGCGGCGATTTTCCTGACCTTGTTCAAGACTTCAACTCCATCTCGAAGAATGATAGACCCTTCAGGACGCAAAACACGGTCCATTTCTAGGAGAATATCTTCAAATTCACACCTGTTTAATGATAAAGCTTTAAGTATCAGTATCGCTTTTTGTCTCTTTTCTATGTAACATATCCAACTAATAGATCGATTTCTTTTAAGAATTTAAGAACACTTACTTGTCCTCGTACAGAGTGAACAAGCGATTAGCATGAAGGAGGTCATATGTCCTCGGGTACGTAGAGAAGCCTTCACACCTGAAAAGAGAAGAAAATCAAAATTAGTCCAAGTATCAGGAGCGATGTTCTCAACTATTCCCAGTGTAAAACAGTAACAGAGGAATGACAATCAGTATTGTCAAAGGCGCGCTAAGTCCTGAAGTGAAGCATAAAACATGTTGAGTGTTTCACCTCACTTAATGCACGCTTCCGTGTAGTCATCAAGGCTCTAAGACATACTTTTCCTTGCCAATGAGCCTCTGCTGAAGACACGACACTAAGCAATTGATATTTCACTTTATCGTATCTCTTTTCAATTGCTTTGTCCATAAATTTTTCTTATTCATGCTTATTATGATTAGTCTTGGACTAACATACATATTATACTTTTACTTCATTTGCGACTTTTTACACTAAAGCTCACGCTTTATTTGCGCTTAAAGCCCCAACGGACCTTAGAGATAACATTGATGGCAATTGACAGAAGATAGATAATATCTCCGATATGAAATCTTAAATTTTCCTCAAACATGCAAGCAACAGTAGGTCTTGGATATTTCACTTGAATTATCTCATTAGATGCTATAGCTGTTCGGTAAATAAAGGGAAGAAGGTTATGGAATTCTTGAAGCTCAAATGCCTACCTAAGTAAGCTAGCAAAATTCTTTACCATTTGCGAAAAAATTAGTTGATAAGAAACCATTGGCGATACGTACCAGTCGTGGTATATGCCAATCAACCCCCTCTCATATACGACACCAAGAGTGTTGTCAGCAATAGTTGGCACAACATTCATCACCCACAGTTTAGGAGAGTCTAGTGCTGCTGCAAATCCTCCAAGTCCGGCATTCATGTCCATTATGTTGTGGTATCTTGTGGTGCCAAGTAGGCTAATGATCCTCTTGTAAGAAGTGATGTGTTTCTTCCAAAGCTTATTATCCTCTTGATAAGACTCAACTGTCACCCCAGGAACCATTTCCTTGGATATACGTGGTGGAACTGCAAAAAGCCTAGCAGGAAACTTCTTTAATTCCCCTCCAGCTACTTCATCAGAATCCTTGACGGTAGGGTAGGGGGTTATGCATGCATCCATTTTCTTATACCTGAATTACCATTATATATATTGTGGAAAGATAAACATAAATTAGTAATTACATAATGGGATAACAATCTAGCATTAAATATTTTATGATTATACTAAAGAGAAACAGTTTGGACTCAAAAGTACGAATAATTTTGTACCTTTCACAACAAAAGCACAGTGAAGGGGGTTTCTGGAGTATAAATAAGAGTAATTTGACAAGTAGGGATCTAGTAACTCACCAGACATTATCAGTATCCTTTGTTTGACATATGTTGGCAGATGTTCTTCTGCATGATTTTCCATTTATATTTTTCCTCCATATAGCTATGTCACCTCTTTCGTATTTCTTCTCCCAGCAAAGAAGCTCAGCATAGTCTTCAATCCTTTTTTGCTCGGCTTTACATTCCTCCTTTGTCCTGTTCCACACTTTGTGATAAGTCTTCCAATTGAGTGGAGGACCAGACAGTATCCAGTATCCACCAGGTCTCAAAACTCGATCAACTTCCATCATGTACATGCCCTCTGCACATACAAGCTAACTATCAGCAAGCTAGAAAATTCATCATTTAAAGTCAAAGTTGTCGCCGACAATTTTAATTTTCTTTGGATAAACTAAAGTCACAGTCACTACTTACAATTAATTCTTGAAAACAATTAATTTACAGCACCTAAATTTATTCAATACATGATTCCAAAAGGATCTTTCCTCTGAATTTACAGTTTGAATGGAAATCTGTTATGCTATATATAAGCTCATTCCAAAACCCAAATCTCTGTCAAATCTTTTCCTTGTGACTTGATCTCCAGTACCCCATATGCCTTGCTCCTATTTGAGAATTCCAATGGTTCTAGATATTTCCTTTCCAAAGGTATCGTTAATAGAGCTCTCAATGCTCCGGATGATACTTGAAGACCAATAGAAAGGGAAAGTACAGCGTGAAAAACATTTAATGAAGTGAGAAATTCTTAGAAAGGTTCTTAGTTTAATCACTAACAGAGTACAGTATTTATCAATAGAAATCCTCTTAAATGGTTGATTCCACCTTTAAATTTATGTACCAAAGCAGGTCGAGGTCTTGGATCTTGCAGGTATCTGTCTTTGTAACATCTATGTGGTTATTCCTCTCTAAACACTTAAAACTGTTAAAAGGTGGAACTCATATTTCAATAATTCATGCATTCTAAGATATAGTATTCCAAATTTTATCTATAGCATATATGAACGACTAATTTTTCAGTACTAACTAGGAACATACTTAGTCTTCCAGTTTTAAGCGGGTCCTACACAAAAGAATTTGACATCATTTGTGTAAAGAATGAAATAAATTACACCAAACAATACAGTCCAAAACTTCGCAGCAACATCAGAACTTTTTTCATAAAAACTTAGCAGGCTAAGGCTTTTCTTTTTTTAATAAATAAACAGTTCCATTAATATACACCAACATGATGATACTTTAGAGTTAGTAGACAAAGGCTTATCTGCCCTGCGGAATCAACGCATACTTTGCCCCTCCCTCCCTGAATATTAAAATTTTCTGTAATAATTTAGTAATTACCTTGGCCTGTTTTTTTTTTCCTTAGCCTGTTTCCATCTCAGGTTTGGCAGTTAATATTTTGTGCTACTCAAGCTTAGCTCAGAGCAGTAAGCAAATATCACTGAGATGCCACATGGATTAAGAACTCTACCTTCAAACATAACTCATAAAATCAAATAGTCAAAAGGTTTTGGAACATAGAAGAATGATATACGTACAAAGCTATGACGCTAGGTCAAATGTGCAACTCCAAAAAGACAAAACAAACAGGATATCCAAATGTTCACTGGTGACTGGATAATATGTTATCTAAGTTGGAAAAGAATTGCAGTCCCTATTAAAGGTGACATAAAATATTCAATATCAGATTAAAAATTCCCATTATCGAGTCAAACATATTTTCAGAGTCATCAGCACCTAAACTGTTTCAAAATTTTCTTTTCTGACAAGTACTTTTTCCAATTTTATGCTTCCGAAAGGTTCAACAGATCTTAAGTCCATCTAATAAGATAGATAAAGAAGAGTAAAAAAAGGCCAATATCAGAAAATTCGGTAAGCTTGTTAATTTATATCTTGCAGATATACCGTTTGATGCCCAAGGAATCAGACAGCGAGAACAATGAGACATGTCAAATGCTCTTGATGGGTATGGAAGGCGTATGGAACCAAGAACTCCAATAACAGCAGGTACACCTCGCTCCAATGCAAATTGGACTTGTGCTTCATGATTGTCCTTAGGTGCAAATGACATCACCAGAATATTTCTCTTCAGCAAGTAAGCACCCCAGCTTGCAACCTTGTCACATGATGTGAACACAACAAGTTGTCAGAATCCAAGAAAAGAGGCTACTATCGATACTTCAAAAGCATGATATTTGATGGACAATTACAAGCATTAAAGCAGAGAAAAACCCTTTTTCTGTAGAATGTAATTACTTAAAAACAGGAAGAAAAAAAAATCAATAACAGCATTGAGAAGAACTTGCAGATATTCCAGGCCATAATGTTGCCTTTTTCAAGTGTGATTAACACTTTATTAATTTTGAGATTTTAAACTTGAAAGCAAGATTCTACAATGTTTATCAAAGGAGGTGAAGGATAGACTACTTATTTTATGACCTGCAAGTTAAATTAGACTTCTAAAATTTCAAAGCTTCACTGTTGGGTTTTCCAAAAATGGTGCCGCAAAATATGGTCGGAAGAACGATTGAAATTTTCTCTCTTTTAATTTTATTAAGAATATAGGGCTTTAAATAGCCAACCTGAAAACAGAAAATCTGCAAAATAATAATCAAAATCCTAAGATATCCCAACTAAACTTATCTTACTAAATTTAAATTTAAACAAAGACTCCTCCTACAACTAAACTACTTTATTCTAGTAAATCAGCAGTAACAGAAGCAATTATCAACATTCACAGTAATAAATCAATTGGAATAGTATCCTTCCAAGCAAGGAGAAAAGGTATTCTCACAGGTAGATGGGAAGTATTTAGATAGTCAATTCAATGACCGCACTGACTAAATATCCCATTTTGCTTTCAATAGCATAGCCACTATAAATAGCACTAGTACAAGTAAATGTGAACTAGTCAAGAATCGATATGTTAATAGAGGTTCTTAACAGAAGTAAAAAAAGAAGTCGTTATTGGAGTGTGGAGGTATCTGCAGACTGCAGCTACAATTGATGCAATAGAAACATTTCCGTAATATATCCCTGTAATTTCCCCTCTATGTGAGTTTTTGAAAAGTTGAATACCTGTTTAACTTCCAAATTGTACACCACAGAGTTTCTAGAACTCGCACTTGTCCATCCTGGCCCAACTCTAAGCTAGTAAAACTGTAAGGGAAAGGAGAGAAAAAAAAAAGAACATACCCCACAGCCAGTGTCAAGAGCAGTTCTTATCATGCCACTTTTCACTGGAACCACAGACGCGAGTTCATCAATATATGCATCTGCTCCTCTAGGGAACATAGTACCTCCTCCTGGAAATTTGAAAACATTTCCCTGAAACTGTACCCAGTTTTGGACGGCCTTCTCAACTGTCAAGTGTTTGTAAGGAACATTAGCATAGTAGGCATAATCACGGCTTTTTGGCCATGGAAACGGAGTTGTGTATCCTTTGGGTGCTAAGATCAAACAACGAAGCTTTTCATCATCTGGAGGACAATGCCTTTCTCTATATATCATATTTTCCCGTGGGAATGTCATAGCTCGGTCTTGTTCTTGGCACGGAGTATAGTCAGTGTATTTAGATTCACATGATTTGAATTTCTTAGTTGTTGGTTCTGAAGTTTCAAGCGTTTCCACATAATTATGGTGTGATTCAAAATCCAGAGTGGCCGGTGGAAAGATATTGCAGTCAGCAGTCTGCTTGGTCACTGCTAGTGCTAATTTATCTCCCTTTCCGGAACCACTTTTCTGCCAAACTCCTATTAGATAACAGAAACAGCAAAGGCCAATTACAATCAATATAGAGATCGGTCTCCGTGTTTTGTTGTTTGGTCCATGATACTTCGACGCCATTATGTGCTTGCGGCAGCACCAGAAATTCCCTGTAGAATAAAGAAGTTAGAATTTCTAGCAATCGCCAGGATACAAAAGATACTTTTCTTCCAGAAATAAGTTTCATATAATCATCTCAAGCCAGGGGAAACAGTAGCTTCATATCCACAAGCAGACCTAATATAATCTAATTGCACAAAAGGAGGAATCCATACTAGGTATTTACCATATATTCAAGATTTAAACTTCATATTGGAACATAAATGCTTCTTTAACTTCCTCGCTTTACTTCGTGAGCAGTACAACAGTCGAGTGAGATGACTACTCAAACTGAAGTCAAAGAACTTACCAAAGAACTCAGAGAATAATACATTACCATGAAACCTACTTCTGATTGAAAAGATCTTTTTACAAAAACTAACAATTGAGGAGACAAAACAGTTAATGCATCAAGTGATTAACAGATTCAAATATTTAACTAAAATCACCTTCTCAGATCTTCGATACTCATTGATCGACAAAGTTAAAGAAAGCAAAAGGGTATACAAAAGATCAAATAACTAAGTAAATAACAAGAATTTAATATTTTCATACTAGGAAACAGATCTTTAACATGTCATTTACTTCATATTCACATAAAACCAATATATTATCAAAGAAAACAGTAAGACTACATCACCATAATGCTGACTACTCTTTGAACACTAAAAAGAAGTCAGAAAAAAGGGCAAATCTAACAACTTAAAAGATAAAACAGAAGTGCATCTAGTAATCAACACAATAAGAAAATGAACTGAATTCTCTGCAACAAGAAATCACAAATGCACATCTCCTGAAACTGAAACTAACCCTTTTCAAATAAAATCACACCCATTGATCCACATAGTTAAAGAAACCAAATAGGTACACAAAAAAGATGAAAACTTTATCATACAACAAGAAACTAAAACAGCAAACTTAGGATCAGTACTACACAGAGACCCAAACAGCAAAGCACAAAAATGGAAAAAAGAGCTAAAGAAATCATACCCATTGATCCACATAGTTAAAGAAACCAAATGGGTACACAAAAGATTAAAACTTTATCATACAACAAGAAATGAAACAACAAACTCTGGATCAGTACTACACAGAGACCCAAACAGCAAAGCACAAAAATGGAAAAAAGAGCTAAAGAAATCATACCCATTGATCCACATAGTTAAAGAAACCAAATGGGTACACAAAAGATTAAAACTTTTCATACAACAAGAAATGAAACAACAAACTCTAGATCAGTACTACACAGAGACCCAAACAGCAAAGCACAAAAATGGAAAAAAGAGTTAAAGAAATCATACCCATTGATCCACAGAGTTAAAGAAACCAAATGGGTACACAAAAAAGATCAGAACTTTATCACACAACAAGAACCTTAAGCAATAAACTTTGCATCACTACTACACAGACACCAAAACAATTGCAGCAAAGGACAAAAATGGAAGAAAAAAAAGGGATCACTTTAGCTGATTACCAAGTGAGAAATCTGAAGTGAAGTTTCTCAGTCCTCACTAGACAAGTGAGAGATCTAAAGCAAAGGTTTTAATAAACAGAGAGAAGTAGCTTCCACATATGCTGCTATAAATGCAGTGAAAAACAAGATTAGATTTTTTTTTTTTTTTTAAAATGAGGAGTGAATCAATGGAGTAGCATATGTAGTAGTAGTAGAAGTACTAATAGTTGAATTAAACTTTATGAGCAGTAAAAATGAAGAGATTCACTAACTCCAACTCTAGTACGGGATAATGGGTACCAGTGTGAAAAAGATGGAGAGACCGCGTTAGGACTCTTGTTCTTTTTATTTTTATTTTATATATACCTAGGAATATTGTCAGCAAGTGGATGATTAAGGACTAAATTCATTTTTTAAAATTAAATTACAGCTTTTTCCAATATTATTTACTTTTTAAAAAATAAGATATGCAAAATTTCAAGATTTACATGTGATTTTTCTTTTCTTTTAGTTGAATGAAATATTTTAATTTTTTTTTATGATTTCCTACTAGTATGAGAGCCTGACTAATTGAGATTTGCGCGGCTTATGACCAATTTAAGGAGGAAACACCCCTAACAGGAATATTTTCATACACAAACTCGAACGCGAGACTATATAAAGACAAATATTTAACATTTCAATCATACATGTAGTATAGAGGATAAATTTGATCAGTTTGTTTAGTTAGGATATGTAGCAGATAATTTAGGATAAAAAATATAAATTCAAATTTTAAAAAATCAGGTCTTTTAGTCTAAAAGGATAATTTTGAGTCACTTCGATAACGATAGGATATATTCGAGACCATTTTTTTTAACTAAGAATAAAGTTATTCAATTTCACATAGGCTTCAACCATCATTCGTATTTTTTATCCACTTTTGAATACAGAATTTTGATACCTCATTCAACTTAAAGTCATAGACGGCTGAACCATAAGTCAGCTGAAGCAATCACTTGGGGCCCATGTTTTTCTAAATGTATCATATATTTTTTTTTAAAAGTTATGTGTACTATTTTGTTAAATTTTAATAGAATTTTTTTGGAGAAAGTTCAATAATTTTTTGGTAAGATTATTTGGGGACCATCATTGATTACATCCAAATGTGTCGATAAACACAATTTAGATGTAGCATGAAACAAGTCTCATGTTTTAAGGTTTTTCTTCTTCTTTAAAAAAAAAATAGAAGTAGAAAATTGAGCTTATTAATTAGATTCGAACTATGATTCTTTAGTCAACAGGTTGTCCTTAATTTTTTTTTTTATTCTTTTAAGTTGAGGACACAAAAACTCTTATTGCAAATATCAAACATTAAAAACGGCTACTCAAATTGACCCTAGTGATAAAATAGGTCTACTCCCAACAAATAAATTGAAAATCCAAATCACACGACAGGTAAGCGGAAACATTATTATTATTATTTTGATATCCAGCTTACCGGCTTACGTCAGACTATTCATGGAGATAGTAATCCCGATTCCTCAGCATTATTATTAATAAATCGCGGGATGTACCTGAATGACCAGGATTTGAGAACAGAATAACTGATATCACCTACAAAGCGCTACTCCATAAGAGATCAAATTACTCTCATCAGTGTTCGAACCCACGCTGCAGGCCTCCAGCTGAATTTTAAATTATTTTCCTTTGTCATCCCGCTATGCCGGGGGAACAGGTAAGCTAGAAACATTATTGATTCTCCCAGGTGAAGTGAGAGTTTACAAGAAAAAGAGCATTTAATGGCCCGTTGGGGGATAGATCAATGTGACATGCTATCAAGTGCCATTGCATTAGTGAGTCTCACACTCTGCCGACACTATTCGATCCCAAAAGTCATTATTTTAGTTTTTTTTCTCTTATTTTTATTTATATGTTTATTTATACTTATATTACATTTTTTTACTTCAATTTTGCCCTCGAGCCAATTTTCAATTCCACAACGTATATAATAAATCTCATATCACTTGACAATGGCCTTCTTTTTTCTTTTTTTTCCCCTCCTAATCTTCACCTTTCAATCCCCAGAAGAACCTTTGACCTAACTTAACTCTAGAATTAAGTGATAGATGTCCAAACAACATACAATGAAACAACAAACATACACTCTTTTTTTCCAAGTAAATTATATGTTGTATACTTGATGAAGTTTTTATATCTTCAAATCAAGTACCCAACGGAGTAGAAAGTTATGGAAACTTTAATCTCAACCGGAGTAGAAAATCCGAAGATTTTAGTCTCCAAACAACATACAAGTTCGTTCATCGAAACAACAAACATACACCTTTTTTTTTTCCGACAATCGTAATTGTTAAACAAGAACAAATGAACAGTATGAAAGAAGAAATATCTTAGAAACAAAAAGAATCAGAGACCAAAGCACAGGGCATTCATGGTCAGTCCATTTTCATTCTCATGTCAGGTGGGGCTTAGCTAGCTGCCAAAATAGTCCATCAAAGTTCAAGGTATATTATGTGTATCATGAACCTAAGAGCATGACACTGGGAGCTACATTTTGCCAGATGACGAAAAGAGTGTAGGTTAAAGCTCAGCTTTCACAGGCTCCTTGGCCTTCCATGGCCAGTTTCTTTGCTGAGGGGAGACTTCTGGATGTTGACTTGATGGTAGCCTGTTTTCCTTGGTCTTCTTTCTCTTGCCTGAAGAGCTTAAAGAACCCTCAACTAGAAAAAACAGAAAGACCAAAGTCAAATTCAAGGAAAGAGAGAGAGAGGAAGGGACAAACAGTAAGCGGATCAAGTTTACTTCTAGCAGTAGCATCAATATGAACATAGGATAAGCAACCAAACACTTTCAGAAAAGAAAGATTTACCTTTTTTCCACTCCAAGCCTCTTCTGAAATTCTGAAACCCAAAGGAACAGACAATCCTCTGTTAATCAAGAAGGTTGGAATCTTCCCAGAATGTCTTGGGCAGTCCAATGTGTATTCTTATGCTCCGTGCACGCTCGTTCAATGTTTGATTCATCCTTTCCGCTATTCCATTTTGTTGGGCCGTTCTAGTAGTAGTCTTCACCATCTTGATCTCATTATCAGCACATTACTGTTTGAAGTAACCATCAATGTATTCTCCACCGTTGTCGGACCTCAGGCTCCTCAACTTGAGGTTTGTCTCATTCTCGACCATGGCTTTTCACCTTTTGAAGACAGTGAATACGTCGGATTTATTTTTTATAAAATAGACCCATAGCTTCCTAGTTGAATCATCAATGAAGGTCACGTAGTAATGTGATCCTCCGAGTGAAGGGACAATAGCAGGTCTCCACACGTCAGTGTGCACCAATTCAAGCTTCTCAGCTTTCAATTCTCTACCTGCACTTGAAAAACTTACTCGCTTCTGTTTTCTAAGAATGCAGCTCTCACACATATGATGATCCACCGACTTCAGCTCCGGAATCATGCCGTTAGTCACCAAAAGCTTCATCCCCTTCTTGCTCATATGCTCCAGCCTGCAATACCACTGGTCTGCCTTCTTGGTGTTGTCAACAACAACAACTGTATCACAACAACTCGTCGTCATATAAAGAGTATCAGTTTTCTTACCTCAACCAACTACCATAGCACCCTTCGTCACCTTCCAGGACCCATTAACAAAGTTAAGATCATGTCCCTCATCATCAAGCTGACTCACTGAGATCAGATTACGCTTCAAATACGACACATGTCTGACCTTTGTGATCTTCCACACATTTCCATTTGACATCTTCAAATTAATGTCTCCAATACCAACAACGTCTAAAGGTTTACCATCTGCCAAATAGATTTTCCCGAGATACCCAGCAACGTAATTCATCATTATATCAAGATGTGGGGTGATGTGGAAAGACGCTCATGAGTCAAGCACCCAAGAGTCGATCGGGCTGTCAACAGACAACAACAACGCATCACCAATGTCTTCAGTGGCAGCATTGATTCCACCCCCTTGTTGTCCTTCTTCTTCGGTGCCGTGCAATTCCTCTTGATGTGACTGTTTTCCCACAGTTCCAACACTCAAGTTTTCGCCCTGATCTGGATTGACTCCTCACATTCCTTGACTTCGACTTGTCCTTATTTCAGTTGTAGTTTCTGTCATAATTTATGCCTCTGTTCTCAACATTCAAAGTAGAACTCGTCGATGCCTCACCAGAATCTATCATGCGAATCTCCTCAGCAATGATATGATCTCTAACATCGTTGAATTTCAATTTATCACTACCAACAGAATTACTAATCGCTGCTCTCATGGCTCCCAGCTATTCGGTAGAGATGCCAACAAAATTAGGGCTTGCACTTCATCGTCAAACTCGATTGCAACAGATGACAATTGATTGACAATTGTGTTGAATTCATTCATGTGTGTTGCAATATGAGCACTTTTCTCCATCTTTAGATGAAAGAGTTTCTTCATGAGAAATACCTTATTGTTTGCCGAAGGTTTCTCATACATGTTGGACAGAACCTTCATCATGTCAGCGGTGGTATTCTCCTTCGCCACGTTGTGAGCAACTTTCTTCGACAGCGTCAATCGAATGACTCCCAGAACCTATCTGCCAAGGAGATTTCACTCTGCATCATTCATCTCCTCTGGCTTCAGACTCAGCGGTTGATAAAGCTTTCTGCCGTACAAATAATCTTCAATATGCATTCTCCAAAACGCATAATCTGTACAATCGAATTTTCCGATGCCGTGCGCCGAACTTCATAGTGTCGGCGGTGAATTAAGCTACACAACTCAACAATTAGATGTTAATTTGAGGTGCTAGAGATTGGAGACTAGTACGATTCATGGCTTTGGAAGTCAAAACTTAACTCATCGCTTGAGTTTGTTTGAGCCAAGTTTGAGGCCTAACCATGTGAGTTAGGGCCAACTACAAACCAGCTCAGGACTTGGGAATATTGGGCGACCTCAGCGTGAATGCATCCTAAGCTAGGCTTGGAGAGCCCAATACTGTAGCTTAGTCTATTTGTTAAAAAGAAGTTGCCTTCGAAGAAGCATTATCATTCGTTTTCATTAGTTGTTCCTGGGACAATCGCCGCGCACTGGTTGGAGCAAATAGGATCTTCCACCAAGTGTTATAGCTTGGTTTCGAACCCAGGATCTTCCAGTTGTTACTCTCATGCCTCAACAACTGGTCATCCCTTGGAGATGAAGCATTGTTGAAGAAGCATTACACTTTATAACAATAATAAATGGATATAGCCTTCCTTAATTATTACACAAGTTCTTCTCATCCTCCAAAAATCACATGAATCATCAGGAAACATATCTAACAATGCATATACATTACGACAGAATGGCAAACATGCTTAATTCAATAGGTAGGTTGATATAAAGTTAGTAGAAGTGGACTTCGTCTATAAATTCATGTGTGCTTTATTTTAGAACTAAAGACATTATTTAACTAGATTAAGAAATGCGAGTTGGTAAGTGACAAGGTGATTGGGATACAACCACTCCGACGTCGCGGGTTCGAATCCGTGTGGTGACAGTCTTTGCTGAAATATTTCAAGGGTTGTTGATGGGTTCGTGTCCCGTTGGTCCTCTCCCTTGCAGGGCTGCCACTCGCACATATCCCTCAATTTACATCCCACCTGGCCAAGGGGCCTTTGGTACAGGTGGGGGGGTTTCTCATTCGGGACTTTCCCCTTCACAAAGAAAGCAATTTCCTTGTGTATCTATTTCATCAAAGGTCTGACATTTCTTGTCTGTTATTAATGTGCCCTGAGGCGAATTTATGTGTATTTTTTGGGGCACGTGAACCCATGGTCTTTTTGCTAAACTAGATATTTTATGTATAATTTTTCTAGAATTGATCTAATATTACCTGTTGGAACTCATGCTACAAAAAAGCTTAATGGTGCACTTGGTTAAAAACTTAGTTATTTATCAAGAGGAACAAGGATCAATTCCCACTTAAGGCATTTTCCTCCTTTTTTTAGTACTGCACCGATGTTCTAGAAATCCTAGATTTGTCTCTGCCCGTTGGCAAGTTTTGAAGTACATATGCCCCTTAGCCCTGAAGTGCTCTAGGCATATTGGCTTTCATTCCTATATTTAAAGGAGATGTAATCTAGCATATTCAAGTAGTATAACTATAAAAAAAAAAGTAGTATAACTATAGCCAGTCAAGTTGACACTGGATGTAAACAATTTCACAGTATAGATTCTCCAAGGAAAGAAAAAATGTCACATACCTCATTATATATCTGTTCAGCTCTAACTGACAAGTAGTATCTCCGACGGAGTTTTAACAGTAGGAAAGTGCATCCCAGGAGCTGTAAATCCCAATATTGTCAACAAGGTTTAGACGGTTATAATGTATTAATCTAAGCTTTCAAAGGCTGCTCTTACCGTGCCAATGCACAAGCTGGAACTAATAACAAAGCATGCTCAAGAATCCACTGCTGGATGAGACAGGAAACTGGTGTATAATGTAGGACCAGCGAAGCTGGACACTTACAACAACAACATACCTAGTGAAATCCCACAACGTAGGGTTTAGGGAGGGTAGAGTGTATGCAGACCTTACCTCTACCTTGGTAGGTAGAGCAATTGTTTTTGAAAGACCTTCGGCTCAAGACACAACATAAACACAAGCAAAGCAAGAGAAACGGTCAGACCCGGACAAGCACAAGCGAAGCTGGACACTTCAATTCTAGAAAAAAGATGAAGAAACAATAATGAAAAGAATATGATATACTTTTATCTGCTTGCTATAAATCATGGTTAATAAACCTGCAGAGCATATCCATGATCGTTCAGTCTCGTCTCTAAAACCTTGCGAAGTGCCTCCATGGCTCTTTCCATGGCATGAGCATAAACAGCCTCGTTCAAGCCATACTCATCCATTATTTTAGATTCATTCACTTTTTCCCACAAATGCTTACCTTGAACCTAAAAGGCAAACGCCAAACTTATGGAAATGTTAGTTCAATAGATTTATAATACAAACTCATTTTGAGGATCTCTCTTTTTGAATTTGTGTGTGTAGAGAGATAGAGAGAGAGAGAGAGAGAGAGAGAGAGAGAGAGAGAGTGTGTGTGTGAGAGAGAGAGAGTACACACGATTCAAAAGTAACGTACCCAAACAGCACCAATGCCAGTGCATGAATATTGAGCATATTCTTCTCAAAGAAGACCTTCTACTAACTTTGACTGCACATATGTAATTACATTATTGTGTAAGCATTCAAAACCCAAATTTAATCAACACTGATATGTTAATAACAAAAAAGGTTAAATAGGTGTAACTCACAAGCTTGTTAGCTGCTTTATTTATATTTGAATCTTCAACACATAAGTTCCCAACCCGCCGGTAGCCATGAGCACACTCTAATTTGCCTTCTTGACATACTCCATTACGTGGACAAGGCTCACAGAAGTCTAAAGCCAAAGGAATCATTAAAACCCAACACAGCTATTGATATCAAAGAACATCGAAAAAATTGCAAGTTATTTAAGGTGCCAGCACTGTAGAACATAGTGTTCCACAGCTTCGCTTCTAAAAAATGAAGAGGAACACCCTATTTTGAAATATTCTAAGAATAAGCAAATGCAAACATAAACACATAGAAATAATCCGCATCATTGAGCTATGCGGAACAGAATGAAACGTCAACAGATGGATACAAGTGACTGACCAACAGATGCTCTCAACAGCTATGCAGAATGGATATTATTGAAACTTATAAGATGCAGAGAGTAGTTAGTAGTAAGATGTTGATTAAGTTTCTGTCTGGTAATATGCAAAATTGGAACTTCAACAAACAGTCAGCATCATCTACAAAATCTCTTTTGCTGGAGGAGATAAGACGATAAACAGGCAGAAAATAAGGAGGAAGGAGCAAAGGTGCAAACAGAAGAAAAGGCTGCAATTCTGGTGATCTTCTGCTTCTTTCCTCTGTAAAGAGGAATCTAACAGAGGAAAACAGATGATCATGTGCTGATCTCTTACTATTTTCAAATTATGGCAGTTCTATCTTTCTTTTACCCTCCTTATTAACAACGGTTTCCCATAAGTATTAGAAATATACTAAATAATTGGGGTCATTCTGCAATCTGAATAATGGTATATTTGACACAGAGACATAGTGTCTCACAAGATATAAAACGGATTCCAAAAGAATCATGCTTCATGAAAGGCCCGGGTATGTTATGAAACAATAAAAACAAACTGGAAATAAACTAATTTGAATGCCAATTCAGTTTTCGAATGTCAACGACAATGTCATTCGACACCAGTGACAACACTTCGATAAAACAGAAACTTTAAAGATAAAATGCAGCGGAAAAATAAAGAACACAAAGGTTTAAAATTTACATAGGTTATATATATTATATAACCTATATATATAACATATGACGAACAATGACCGAAAATATTGTATATATTTATTATATACAAAAATTACAAATTCCTTTATTTACAAATTTACAAGATGAAACAGAAAGGAATTAAACGTTGAAGTCGCAGATGACTTCTACCTGAAAAATCTACCTAAATAGACATAGACAACTTCTCATTACAATTGTTCAATACAAAGCTAATCTAGAATCTAAACTGCAATTGTAATGTTGGACATAATGTTGTCAACACGCCCAGGCAACACTTGTGATCCAGTTTTCTGAGATGAATTCTCGAGAGCTCTCTTGATTTTTTTGCAATCTGTTTTAGGATATCGATTCACTTCAGCATCCTCTCTATTTATAGTAGAGAGTCTTCCTTGAAAAACTCATTGATTTGTTGTGAGGGTTGAGGAAAAGGTAGGCAGCCGGTGTGTTTGTTGGAGAAGATCATGGAGCAAAATCCTCTAACTTCTTGAACTTGTTCCTCAAGCATAGCAACGACTTTGACTTGTTCTTCCCACGTTTTTCATCAGCTCCTATTTATCTTGTCAAGTCACTTTTACTTCCTAGTAATATTTCCACGAATATTGCTTCATTCCGTGAAGTAGGGCAAAATTGTTTTTCATAAAATGTTGGTCCGAATGTTGTGACATTTGTTCCAACATTTCTTAAATTCAAATAGTACTTAAAACGATATGTTGGGTAGAATGTCACAACACCAAACCCCAACATTAACATTCTCCCCCCTTTTTGCCTTTTTTTCACAAAATCCATTATGACTTGTGCAAATGACTTAAGGCAATGTCATAGATGTTGTCTATGATTACAGTTATGCTCCCCCTTAACCTGTGATGACATACAATCACAACATATGTATACCAGTGTGTACCAAAACATAAGATTAAACACAATATTAACACATACATTAATATATAGATCATCCAATATACAAAAGAAAATACCCAAATTTCAATTTTAAACCAATGTCTCAACAGTCAATCATCTAGTTAACACTTCAGCTAATTAAAACATCAAAATAAGAACATTGTTCAGCAAAGCAACTCAGTCAGATAGCAAATCAATCAAATAGCAGATCAACAGCAAATCAATCTGCTCCCCCTAGCTTATCATGCATCAGTAGTAGCTTCCAGCCGCTTTCTACTTTTGCATGACAACTTATGCTTCAGCTCTAAGCCTTAACCTCTTCAGCAACACTTTCCTCCCAACATCCTCTTCTCTCTGCGCACAGAAGCAGCAACAACTTCTTCAGCAGAAGCATCATTGCCTTCAGAACTTTCAGCCCTTTGCTCCCCCTGCACAGAAGAATCACGCCCCCTTTTTGGGAAGAAAGCAACAGTAAGAACTGGTCCCTGGCCTGAACTAATGCATCCCTAACAGTATCAAGCTCTGAAATTTGTTGGTTGATCTTGTCAATTTGACCAACTAACCATTCAGTTTCAGAGGTGACTGTCCAGAACCAGTGTTGCCCTGAATGTGTGTAACATTTCTGACAACATTCTCACTGTCAGCTTCCTTTTTCCATGGAAGGTCAATAATTCTTTCTTTGCTTTTATAATTGCCTTGTTAACTGAATATACCTCAGGAGCTTTCCCTAAAATATCTTCTCTTCTAGGCTCAAAGCCTTGGGTACTGTGAGAAAAAATTATTGTTTCCTGTCTGTTTTGGGTGTTAGTAGATGCGTTCTATAGCTCTTTGTTAAGCTGTTTTGAATCATGTTATATGGCCCTCGAGGCCTCTCTTGTAGAATTGTTGGAAAATCTTGAGAAACATTGAAGCTAATAATTATATACTTGAGTATATTTTATAACTGCTTTTGATAAAAAGTATTTGTATAATTCTGTGACTTGCAGTTGGGTTGCTTTCTTTTGTTTCCTAACATAACCATCAAATTTGAATTCTTCTCAGAACAAGGAACAACTTTTTCATTTGAAGATATTGTTTAGTTGATTGAACATACTGTATTAGTAATTTCTTGTAGAGCCAGGGGAGGCTCCCATAAGCTACTTCCATGAACTCACGAATTGAAGTCCTTGACAAATGTTGGAGTACAACAATGGCCATAAATATATATTTACCCCAATGATATAACCAAAACATGATCTCATAGTAATCCAGATGGCGTCTACCATAAATTATTACATTAATAATAATCGCTTAGAAATCTATCTTTCATATATCTCGAGCAGGCAACAACACTGGGAGGAAGACGATCAAGATCTCACGTATGGCAGCTGTTGGGACATTTGAGTATGCTAGTCGTGTTCATAGTTGATATGAGGAAGGTTCGCAAGAAAGGTTGACAACCATGCTAAACTAGTTAATTTTTTGAATCGTCACAATACAAGAAAATATAGAAAAGTTCAACTAGTATTGAACTGACACATACTTAAATTGAGGGACATGGACCATGATGATTCACAAGTTTATTTTTTGAATCATCACAGTACAAGAAAATGTAGAAAATTCAACTAGTATTAAACTGAATACGTAAATTGAGCAACATGGACCATGATGATTAACAAGCTTGGAATAGAGGTGTAGTAGTTGTTATTGTAGTAAAGAGACTAAGTACATTCCTTTTGTTATAAGGTTTTTAAGAACATGACCCTTGAACACATAGAAGCTCATTACGACAGACTTCTCCTCCCAATCAAGAAAAGACAATAATACACTCATTTCTTTCCCTTCTTTCTAGGTCTCTAACACAGTTAGAGAAGGACGTCCCAAGCCAGTGCTGACCAGGAAACACATTTGGGATTCTATCGATAGTGCATCTATTTAGTACATCTACAAGAAACGAAACTACATATGATATACCTTTTATATTAGTTGTTTCAATTTCACCAGATGTGATACACGCCCCTTCATAGTGGAGCCTACTTGGATAACTTATTCCTGACTAAATAATCTTCTAAGGAGAGGAGAAGATTTATGATTATATAATACAATAACAACATCATACCCAGTAAAATCCCACAATGTGGGATATGGGGAGGGTAGAGTCCTTACTGCAACTTCCGGCGGTGAACAGTAGTCTCCGGCAGCGAAGTTCTACAACATTGAACATGTTCTACCCAACTGGAGTTGGTACCTCCAATCGCCCTTACTGATTATTTATTTGTCATTCTTGTAGCTGGTTCGTTTGTTGAATCTTGAATTCTACATTCTATCCTATAGTTCTATCATTCTTGTCGTAGTAGTCAGACTTGCTAATTACATTCTTGCCGACTTGTCCTATAGTATTGATTTCTACCTCTTCTAGTGTAAGTTATTGATTGTTTTTATTTGTTTAAGTGACGTTGGTAAACGATGGTAGACTAGGGTTATGTTATCAGTCGGGAACAGGGGCGAGGGTTAGGGGGGTAAGTGGAGTAAGGGAGATGCTAGGATGAGAATAGGGTCTTGAAACATCGGAACTTTAACGGGAAAGTCTATAGAGCTAGTTAAGATTCTTAAGAAGAGGAAGATTAATATAGCATGTGTCCAGGAGACTAGATGGGTAGGATATAAGGCCAAGGAAGTAGACGGGTATAAGTTATGGTTTTCGGGTAGGTCGAAGTATAAGAATGGGGTAGGCATTTTGGTAAACAGCCAGCTAAGGGATCATGTGGTAGAGGTTAAGAGGGTCAATAACAGGATGATGACGATTAAGTTGGTAGTTGGAGGGTTCACGCGGAATATTATTAGTGCTTAAGCGCCGCAGATAGTCTTGGACGAGGAGGAGAAGAGGCGCTTTTGGGAGAATTTGGACGAAGTGGTAGGAGGTATACCACCAAATGAGAAGTTATTTGTAGGAGGGGATTTTAATGGACATATCACTTCCAGGGGGATATGATGACATGCATGAAGGCTTTGGCTTCGAGGACAGAAACGGGGGAGGCGTCTCACTCTTTGAGTTCGCTAGAGCTTCTGGATGGTGATAGCCAATTCAAGATTCCTGAAGGAGGAGCACTTGGTGACTTTCCATAGTTCGGTGGCTAAGACTCAGATAAACTTTTTGCTTCTTAGGAAGGTTGACAGCGGTCTTTGTAAAGACTGCAAGGTTATTTTGAAGGAGTACCTTACAACCCGACATAAGCTTTTAGTTATGGATTTAGAGATCAAGATAGAAAAAAACGAAGAGGGTTGTGGATGACAAGTTAAGAATCAAATGGGGGAGTTTGACCATGACTAGTGCAAATGAGATGGGAGAGAGGTTGATAGCCAAGGGGGCTTGAGGAGTAGCGGGGATGCGATCGGTATGTGGGACAGAACGGCCAGTTGTATTCGAGAGGTAGCTAGAGAAATGCTAGGGGTCTCGCGGGGTAGCCGTGGTAGGCATCGAAGGGACTGGTGTTGGAATGGTAAAGTTCAAGAAAAGGTGGAAGTAAAAAAAGTGGCGTATGCAAAATGGGTAGAAAATAAGGATGAGGTGGAGAAGTGGACGAATAGGGAATTGTATAAGATGACGAGGAAGGAGGCAAAACTAGCGGTTACGACGGCAAAAACGGCGGCTTTTGAACGCATGTATGAGGAATTAGAGGAAAGATGTGGAGATAAGAAGTTGTACAAACTAGTCAAGGCGAGGGAGAGGAGGGCCCGTGACTTGGATCACGTGAGGTGCATCAAGGACGAGGACGACAAAGTACCGGTGGAGGACGCGCATATTAGTCGGAGGTGGCAGTCCTACTTCCATAAACTCTTGGACGAAGAAGGAGACAAAGATATTGTGCTGGGAGATCTGGAGCAATCTGGTAGGTACCAAGATTTTGGGTATTGTAGAAGTATTAAGGTTGAGGAGGTTAAGGGTGTTGTTCACAGGATGCGCAGGGGACGAGCGATCGGGCCCGATGAGATCTCAGTTGAATTTTGGAAGAGAGCGGGCAGGGTAGGTTTGGAGTGGCTGACTGAGTTGTTTAACGTCATTTTTAAGACGACGAAAATGCCCGAATAATGGAGGTGGAGTACAATGATTCCTTTGTACAAGAACAAATGGCATATCCAGAGTTACAACAACTATAGGGGTATTAAGCTGTTAACCCACATTATGAAAGTTTGGGAAAGAGTCGTGGAGATGAGGCTGAGAAAAGGCGTATCTATTTTTGATAACCAGTTTGGATTCATATCGGGGCGTTCGACCACAAAAGCCATTCATCTTATTATGGACGGTTACATATGGAGCATAGTGTATATTATCATGTACGACATAGCCCACGATTGATGAGACGCGGCGAGAGTGAGCTAGAAGTTTAGGGAAGGAGTGAGAGCAAGAGAGACCTACATATGGTTTTCATTGATCAACATGTCACACAACTCGTATTAGGGCAAAGTGGATGAAATGGAAGCGGCAACTGACCCGAATTCGAAAACGGTTATATCCGTCGGCGGTGAGTACGGCCTGAAAACCTCAACAGCTTCGTTTATATCCGGAACCTCTGGCTTCGGGTCGGAAGATATTTGGGTTTTCGGGTCGGGTTTAGGAGTTTCTTTTTTGTCGCCTTTCCACCATGACAGAATTCCCATGGCTATATTAGCTACAAAGGGTTTATCAGTTTGGTGCTCTGTGTAGTGCGGATAATCGGATTTCTTCGATATTTATATTGAGTGATTTGACAATACCTATTTTTGAAAATGTTATCAAGATTTTCCTTGAAAAATATGTATTTATAGTTTTACACCAAACAACTTATTTAATTATAAAAGCTACTCCCTCCCTCCGTCCATATTAGTTACCAATGTAACTAAAAATATTTGTCCCCAAACACTTTTCATTTTATAAAACTAAGATGAAATTAATTATTTTTATTACATTTTACTCTTAATATTAAGTATTCTTCAAAATAACTAATACTCACTAGAGCGCAATATATTGAAGAGAGACAAGGATAAAGTAGTAAATATATTTTTTATTTATGATTCTTGCGTGCAAAAGGATAATGTGACAATTAATATGAAACAAAGGAAGTAATAAATTACTAAAGAGAAATTTCAGAAATCTCTCTTTCGTTTTTATTTTATAGCACTAACTTTTCCGGCAATTGTAATATTATATTAGCTTTCTTTATTTATATTTTTTCGTAACAGTTATTTTAAATTGTTTAGTAATAATACAAATAAATATAATTTTAAATATAACCCTTCTAAGAATACACTCTTTTATTAATTAATTGTATGAAAATCATTTTTAAAAAGATCCACAACTTTGGCAAAATTAAACTAAGCTAGGTTCTTGACGTGAATAAGAATTACTGGACAGAAATGGAAGATGCAAATACTTTAGTTTGGGCAATGACTTTTTGTCACGGTTCAGTATTCAATCTGCTAAAAAGCAGTAAAAATCTTTTAAAACTTTGTAAAAATAAGAAATAAGAAATAAGAAATAAGAAATAAGAAATACGGGTTTAATAGCTAATTAGGGAGTATTTACATACCCAACATAATCTCATACAATGGGGTCTGAGGAGGGTAGAGTATACGCAGACCTTGCCTCTACCTTGGGGATAGATGAAAGATAGAATAATTTTCCTTAGGAATTTCTTTCATTATTCACAATATATATAGCTGTACAAGGTTGATTCCTAATATGGTACAAATCATAACTTACCTTACAAAGGTTGATTCCTAATACAATTAGAATCCTAAGTTACCTTAAATATACATTTATCATAATTACAAAATATACGGCGAATATTCTGAGAATATTCGCTAATACTCCCCCTAAGACGGAGCGGAAGGAGGCCGAATGCTAAGGCTGGATCGGAAGTCGGTGAAGAGCTGTCGCGGTAGTCCCTTTGTGAAAATATCTGCATACTGATACGAGGAAGGCACGTGTAAAATTTTGACCTGACCACGAGCAACCTTCTCTCGCACAAAGTGGATATCCATCTCAATATGCTTAGTCCGTTGATGTTGGACTGGATTATGAGACATATAGATAGCAGATATGTTGTCACAATAGACTATAGACGCCTTGCGTAATGGACACTGGAGCTCCAAAAGAAGATTTCGGAGCCAACAGATCTCAGCGACGACATTAGCAACTCCGCGATATTCGCCGGCACTCGAACGAGACAGCGTGGCCTGCCGCTTGGCGGACCATGAGATAAGATTATCCCCAAGAAATACACAGTACCCGGAGGTGGAGCGACGTGTGTCGGGGCATCGTGCCCAATCTGCATCCGTGTAGGCTAGCAATTTGGTTGGGACAGAGGGGTATAGATGTAAGCCAAAGTCAAGTGTGCCCTTAACATATCTGATAATACGTTTGAGGGCGGCAAAATGGGACTCTCGGGGTCGTGTGATGAACAGACACACCGCCGAACGGCATATGCAATATCGGGCCTAGTGAATGTAAGATGCGAAGAGCACCTGCTAGAACCGATATAGAGTGGGATCGTAAAGCGCGCGCCGTCATTGGCACTAAGCTTGGATTTTGAGTCCACCGGAGTTGGCATAATTTTACAATTTGCCATCTTGGCCCCGTACACTATCTCTTCGCATACTTTCGCCGACACATGCACATATTGGCAACAGATCTAGTCACCGATATACCCAAAAAATAACTTAGCTTCCCCAAGTCGGTCATAGCAAATTCGGTTTTGAGTAGAGCAATGATTTCATTCTTCAACCCGTCAGATGAGGCAGTAAGAACAATATCGTCGACATATAATAGCAAATATGCAGTGCTGCTACCTCGGTGAAAAGTGAAGAGAGAGGTATCACACCTACTACATACAAAACCAATTTGCAGAAGATACCCGGCGAACCGATCATACCAAGCGCGGGGGCTGTTTCAATCCATACAATGACTTCCTGAGACGACACACAAACCGTGGAGCCGCCGGATGAACAAAACCGGAGGTGATGCATGTACACGTCTCTTTCAAATCCCCATGAATAAACACATTCTTGACATCAAGTTGATGAATCGGCCAATGCAAGCCCATAGCAATACCGAGAACGATCCGAATAGTGGCCGGTTTAACAACCGGATCGAATGTCTCACCACAATCAATACCCTCCGCCGATTAGTGCCATTTGCAACTAGTCTTGCCTTATACCTCTCTAAGTCACCACTGTCTCGAACTTGTGACGAAATAGCCACATACACCGGATAACATTCACACCGGTGGTTTAGGTACCAAATCCCAAGTGTCTCGCTTGGTTAAAGCGTTAAACTCTCGCACATGGTCGCATTCCAATTGGGGTCAGTTTAGCTAGTTTTGGATTATTTGGAATGGGTGATAAGGTTTGTGTGGAGAGATTGAAGTGAACCTTGGGTTTGAAGATCCCGTGTTGTGCACGAGTCTCCATACGGTGAGGGGGCGGTGGGAGGTCGGACCGGTTCTTTGGGACCGGTAGGCATCGGGGGCTCGGGGACCGGTTGGCGGCGCAGTGTTGCTTGCGAAGCGGGAGACTCGACGGGTTGTTGGATTTGCCGGACCGGAGGCGGTGTGGGTGGTGCATTAGACTCGACGGGGTGCGGCATGGGTGGTGTGGGAGCCGGATCTGGGTGGCGCATTCTTTGCGGGAGGGTCGATGACACCGCTGCGGAGGCGACGAGTGGCGTCGAAACAGTGTGAGCTCAGCTGGCTTTGGTACAGATTTTGGATGACCGGAGACAAACTCGGTTCATCGAGAAAGATGTAATCGGTGGTCGAAATTTCCGGAGATTTGAAAAAGGAAAGGTTGTCTCGTTAAAGGTAACGTGACGGGAGACGATAATTTTGCGAGTAGCAATGTCATAGCACAAGTAGCCCCGATGATTAGGAGATGGACCAAGGAAGACACATGGAAGAGTGCGAGGGGCAAGTTTGTGGGGAGCAGTGGAGGCTATGTTGGGGTAGCATAAGCATCCAAAAATGCGTAGGTGATCATATGATGGCTGCCTACGGTATAAGATTTCTGTAGGGGTTTTGTTTTGGAGTGTGCTAGTTGGTAAAATATTTAGAAGGGATTCTACCATTTTGACAAAGATAGACCCAAAAAGGCGGTGGTAGGCGGGCATGAAAAGAAGTGTGCGGACCATGTTATTGATGGTACATATAATTCTTTCAGCCTTTCCGTTTTGGGAAGAAGTATAGGGACAAGAAAAACGGAAAACCATGCCTTGTTTAGAACAAAAATTGTGAAATGCCGAGTTATTAAATTCATGTCCATTATCACATTGGAATGATTTAATAGGTTTTTCAAATTGTGTCTTAATGAATTTTTGAAACTCGAGGAATTTTGCAAAAACTTGATTTGAATTTCGGTGGGTAAATTCGGACAAAATGTGAAAAATCATCCAAGAATACTAGATAGAATTTATGACCCAAAGAGCTAGCAATCGGAGATGTCCACAAATCAAGCATGAACAATATCAAAGGGAGAAAAAGTAACACTGTTTTTGACATAAAGGGAAGACGAGTATGTTTGCCTAGTGGACAAGAAAAATAATGTTGGGCAATTTTTCATTATTACATTGAATACGCTTAGAAGTCCTAAGAAAAGTAAAAACTGGGTCTTCGGGGTGTCCGAGTCGGTTGTGCCAAGTTGAGGGAGAGATCGCCGCAAGGGATAGAGGTGCTTGCGGTCCGACGGCGGAAGATTGAGTGAATGGGTAGAGGTCTCCCACACTATTGCGGCGTGTAAGAATTTTCCCCGTATTGAGTTCCTTCACGAGAAAAACCAAAAGGGTCAAATTCGATAGACACATAATTATTGCTAGTGAATTTTCTAACAGAGATTAAGTTTTTAATGATGTTAGGTGTGTATAGGACGTGATTTAGGGAGAAAGGTGGGTGTGGATGTTTGGTGTGTGTGTTACCGTAACCTTCAATTGGAATGCGATTACCATTGCCGACAAGTAATAAATTGAGGACACTTTAGCCGACGTAGTTGAGATAGGTTACCCGACGACCGGGTGAGGTGAGATGTGGCTCGGTGTCCATGTACCAATTGTCGTCGGCCTGTTGAAGGTTCACGGTGGTGTATGCCGGCCCAAATCGGTCGGGGCCAGCCGCCGGGCCGCTGTAGGTCTTCTTCTTCCGGATCGCAATGGGCTGCTGCGATTCTTGCTTGCTCGCTTCGGCGGACCTGCAATCAGTGGGCATGTTCGCTGGCTTTGGTGGGCTGCTCGGTGGCGGGGTAGGGCCCAACAGTCGATCGACCAAGGCTGCTTTGGAATCGGGCCCTGCGGTCGGGTACGGGCATGCAGGCGAGGCCCGGTTCGCTGGTTGGGCCACTACTGCCGCCGTTGGTTGGACCACCGCCGCCGCCGTCCAGTGGTTAGGGATGGCAACGGATCGGATCCGGACCGGATCCTACTAGATCCGCATCCGGATCCGTTTTTCATACTCGAATCCGGATCCGGATCCGGATCCAGCGGGTCCATAAAAATCATATCCAAATCCGGATCCATCGGATCCGCCGGGTCCACGGATCGGATCTGGATCCACACGTAAAAAAATTTACCTTGCTAAAAATGTAACCTTGCTAAGAATTTTTTTTTGAACTGACAAACCATTTTTACTTAGCTAACAGTTTAATGTTTTTCAATTTTGAAATGTTCACATGAGATATTTTGTTCGTTGTCTCGTTTTGATTGTGAGCTATTAATTAAAAATGTTGGACAATGACAATAGTTGTGAAAAATGCTGATTAGTATTTCCACAATGCAGAACTTGCATGTGATTGGAATCTTCATAAATGAAGTGAATATAATTTTAACTACTTGTCTATGGAGATGTTAGTCATTCACTAATATAACATTGATTTTATTATCGAAGTTACCTCTTTATTTTTGAGTTAACGCGGGGATAAATTAAACTTGTTTTGAGAATTAAACTTGCAAGGATGTGCTTAGCAATTTTAAGAAAATACTTATAAAATTACATTCTAGGTTATGAATATATTTAATAAAAAATGGATCCACGGGTCGGATCTGGACCGGATACGGATCTCAAATACAAGATCCAGATCCAAATCCGATCCGTCAGAAACGGATCCGGGTCCGATCCGGATCCATCGGGTCCAAATTTTGAAGATCCATATCCTATAAAACGGATCTGGATACACCGGATCCGGACCGGGTCCAGGATCCATTGCCATCTCTAGCAGTGGTTGACTGTTGTCCAGTCCACTGGTTGCGTTGGCCCTTTCCGCGACCCTTGCCTTTGTTGTTGCGACCTCTGCCGCCACAACCTCCGCCGCTCTATTGCTGCTGCTGGCCGCAGGTGTTGCCATCCCGTCAACGGCTAACGTCTTTTGGTTATGTTCCTCTTGTTTAGCACGTCTAGTTTCTTCCAACAATAGTTGTGAACGTGCCTTGTTGAAACTTGGGAGAGGGTCGGCTTGTTGAATCATTGTTGCGAGTGTGTCATATTCACCTTTCGGTAAACCCGCAACAAGTTGAAGCACCATCTTGGTTTCGAAACGAAGTCCCGACGTTGGATAGTTGATCGGTTATGAGTTTCGATTGCTTACAATATTCGGACATGTTGTTAAAATTCTCGAGGCGGGTATTGTTGAATTGCTCTTCCAAATACACGGCCGAGTATTTTTATTGTCTGGAAGATTTCTTCTAGCCGGACCCAAAGTTCACGTGTCGTAGCACCTGTTTTAATGATAGTGCATAACAGATCTTTGGAGATGGTGCCGTAGATCCATTGTTTAACGATAGCGTCAAGACGACGCCAGATTGAGTCTATAACATCGGTGGGACGCGAAACAGATTCGTCAATGTGATCGAGCACGTTGTATGCACATGCATGAATGTAGAATAGTTCCATCCACATGGAATATTGACAGTCTTCTTGGTCAAGAATTATACGGATAAAATTCTTGATGTTGTTAACGGCGAATGTCGGATGAAAAGAAGATATTGAACGTTGAGAGGGGTTTTCAAGTGTGCCAGTGGATGAAGCGGAATTTGTGGGGGAAGACATGGTTGCCGCCTGTCGAGGGAAGGGAATTTTCGGTTTGGCCGAAATATGGAGGAAGAAACCAATTTTTTTTTCTGTGAAAGCGAGAAAAAAATTCGATTTCGGCGGGAATGAGGATTTAGGTTTGAGGCTCTTTACCATGAAAGATAGGGAGGAATTTCTTTCATTATTCACAATATTAGGCTCAAGGTTGATAATATGAAAGATAGAATAATTTTACAAATGTTGATTCCTTAAGAATTTACATTTATAATTCAGAATTATTCGAAAGTCCCTCGACTCGGGAGAAATATAGGTTTAAAGAAAGTAAAATAAAAATACAAAGTACAGAGATCAAGTTAACGGAGAGATTCTAACAGTAGGTGCATCAGACTGGTACGATAATAAGAGTACAAGAAAAGTAAATGGTACAAAAAATCGAAGGACAAAAACCCAAAGAGTAACACTACGTCTGCTAGTATGGAAGGATACACAAGACATGTACTACTACCTAACCCTCTACTCTAATTCGCGTCTCCACAACCTCATATCTAAGGTCATGTCCTCGGTAAGTTGCAACTGCGTCATGTCCTGCCTAATCACTTCCCCTCAATACTTTTTCGGCCTACCTCGACCTCTTCTGAAGCCGTCTAATGCCAATCTCTCGCACCTCGGCACCAGAGCCTCCGTTCCTCTCCTCTGAACATGCCCGAACCATCTCAGCCTCGCTTTCGCATCTTGTCCTCCACCGAGGCCATTCCCACCTTGTCTCAGATAACTTCATTTCTAATCTTATCCTTTCTAGTATGCCTACACATCTATCGCAATATCCTCCTCTCTGCCACCTTGGACATAAGACTTCTTGACTGGCCAACACTCGGCCTCATACAACATAGTAGGTTTAACTATCACTCTATAGAACTTGTATTTAAGTTTTTGTGGCACCTTCTTGTCACACAACACTCCAAAGGCGAGCCTCATTTCATCCATCCTGCCCCAATATGGTGTGTGACGTCATCATCAATCTCTCCATTTTCTTAGATAATGGACCCAAAATACTTAAAGCTACCTCGCTTTTGGATGGCATGTGTCTCAAGCCTCACTTCCATGAAAGATTATAGTACTAGTTAAAATTTGTAATTAATGTAATAGCAAAGCTGAAACATTCGTGATGGATTTAATAGACTCTTACCGTTTGATCCAATAATTTTAAATGTTGCAGATGAGAAAACTGATCCTGTAATTTTAATGTTGCAGATGAGAAAACTGATCCTGTAATTTTAGATGTTGTTCTTGCATATCATAAATATACTTTTCGTACTGTTCTTTTTGAAAAGTCATGCCTAACTTTAGATGTGGGTTAAGCATGTCACGCATTAGTTAAGTGAAGAAGGGTAGATGGATAGGCCACTAGTCCATGAATTTCGAATCGTAAAACAGATGTTCTCATGGTTAAAATAAAAATAAAATATATATATTACCTCCAAATATTGACATGTTTGCAACACAGATGTTCTCATGCTCCAGATAAATACTGAATACATGCTCCATGCTCCATGCTCCAGAAAGTTTGAAAGATTTTACATTCCTTAAATAAACCCTTCCTTCATTAGAATAAGCAAAGTTGGAGCTAGAATGACAACCCTTCCTTCATTGGCCATAACAATTATTAGGTTGAGTCCTTGAGGGATCAGTGCTTACATCTAAAATAAGAGGGGCACTGGACCAGACCAGCTTGCGCACACCTCAACTAATCTTTTAGATAGCATGCAGGCTGCAGCAGCCAACAAACACATTCAGGTCAACTTTCCCCGACTATGGCGGCGTAGACGGCTCCATTAAGTGTTGTAGTTAGGATTCAAACCTAAGGTCTTCAAGTTGTTACTCATAAAAACCGCAATCACTCGATCATCCACTTGGTTACAGAGTTCAACAATATGATCTACAGCTAGCCTAATCGAGTAGAAACCAATCTTATCCCCTGACTTTTGGAAGCTTAGTTTTCTTTAAAGACTACCAGTTTTCTAATTTTTGATAAAATGCCTATGAGTTCTTGTCATTAAGTTAATCTTGCCAGCAAACCAATAATAGTTAAGTAAATATATTCACCAAATTGCTCCAATCTTTCTATTGCCTCAACATCCTGCTGCTAGAGCATAATCAGAAAAGTTAAGCTCACACTTATTTTCTGCATCAAGCTGAGTCGCTGACTATCCAATACAATGTAATGCTTGCAGAAGCAACTTATTCTAGCAAGTAGCAAGAAAATCAATTAAAAGAGTGAAATTGTAAACCTTTAACAGTTTGAATCATCAGAGCATTTTGATTCCAAGCATCACAAAGTGTCAAAGATGAAAGATTTGACATCAAATATCAAGAAATGATCTTTACCAAACTGCAACTCAAAATCGAGCTCAATCTCCACAGAATGGAAATGTATTTATTCATATAACTCATTGTCAAGTTACATATTTCAAAGAACATCATAAGCTTCAAAACTTTTTTAAGTAAACAACTGGTTGCCTATCAATTTCTTCCTCAACAAATCACAGTGCCAACTAATGAAGTACTAAGTGTTTTCTAACAAATAAATAAGTCTTGTATATCAGCAAATATGTTACCTAAGCTTCATCATTAGCAGACTTAGAGCTTCTAAAATCCTTCTTCAAATCAGCCATTCTTTTCATACAAGCTGCTTTATTCTTCCCAGGCACAGCAGCTGCAATTTTCTCCCACCTCATTGCCACTTCCTTCGGAAACGTCTTCAATGCATTAAGCAAAGCCAAATCCTCCCCACTACTCCAACTCTCCACCGCCTTTTTCGCCTCCACATTTTCAAAATCACCCCCATTTCCACTCTCACTTCTCTTATCCATCGGTTTCCTGTCCTTCAAAAACCTCGAATACGAATCCTCATCGCTCATTTTCTTCTCACCCAATTCTTTAGCTTTCTTGATCACACTTTCCATTTTAAATCTCCCATTAAACCCATCCGCTATCGCTTCCCATCGACCTGGTTTACCTACCGGGTTCTTCCCCATCATCTTCCTTAACAACTCCTCATCCCCTTCATTCCACACACTTTCCCCTAATTTTCCCACCGACCCATTACTATTTTTCGAATTTGCAACTGACACATTACTATTTCTTGAATTTGCAACCGACCCATTTATTTTTTCCGGGTTTGGATCATAATGGGTGGCGACTACGGGCTCAAAGTCAACGTTTTTCTTGGTGGGTCTGTTGGATCTTCGGTTTGATTTTTTCGAATCGGGTTCGGTATCAGAAACATCATCTTTTGGCGGGTCTTGGATTGGGGGTCCGAGTCCGACCCGGATATCACCAGCTGTGACAGAAAGAGGAGCAAAAGGTCCAATAAGGAGGGAAAGAGAGAGCCATAAGAAGATGGATCCGATGGGTTCAAGGTCGAAGTAGAGGAAAGAAAGGGTTAAGAAGAGAAGAGAAAGAGAGATGGAGATGATGATTCCGGGTCGGTATAAAGATCGGGTTTGGGTTTCCGGGTCGGAATTGGATTGGGGTAATGGCTTGGATTGAAGGACAAATCTGGGTTTGGCGTCTTCGTCTAAGAACTCCATTGATGCCAACCTGATTGTTTACTTTTCTCTTTCCTATTTCAGATATTTATACTATGTGTAAAATAGAGAAATGGCAAATTGGGTCCATTATGTTTAGTATAGATTCAAAGTCGTCCTTCAAATATATTCATAAGCAGTTTTTATCTTTTAAATTTGTCAAAATTGAACACTTTTAGTCTCTATGAACTATGAAGTATCTAACAAACTCTGGTCCATAGTTTTGGCAAGAACGGTGAAAAAAATAGAATTTAATAGTAACTCAAGTTTGGAGATGCAGTTTTGCTATTTTGATCTATTTCTAGAGTTTATCGCATGCTTTTTGAATTGAGATTTTTACTTTTTTTAAATCTATATTTTGTCTCTGATACAATATTTGGTATTATAATTATTAAAAATTTGGCGGACTATCCTCGAGTTCTTACTTCTTAGCTAAGTTCTTTATATGATTTCTGTTAAATTTAATAATATGAGTTTGTTAAATATTTTGAAGGGATAAAAAATACTCACTTTTAGAAATTAGATTGATCACAATTGCTTATCTTCAAATACTGATGAAGATGATCTGAACAGTTCGTTTATTAAAAAAATTAAAAGGAACATAATATCTTAAAACACATCATGCAAGCGGAACCTGTGTCATTGGATATTTGGCACAACTACAAGTTCATAACTTACATGGCTGTCGTAATAAATCATCTCGGTATTCCATTATATATGATTTTATTAGATTTTTTGTCTTCACGACTCGTGTCTAATATTGTAAAAGACAATCGGAAATAGTCCATATTAATACTGTAATTATATCAAGAATATATATAACTTAAAATTGTACATGCAGACAGATGAGAATGAAAATTCTGGCATTTGCTACCGAAATATTGAATAACAGTTTTTGCAACAAAAAGAAATATTTTTTTGCAAAAACTGTTTTTAATTCTTTTTTTAAACCAAACGATATTTTCTTGTCGTGGGGTTCTTGTCATCTTCCAATCCTGTATGCTGCATCACTAATAAAGTCGAATTTGGAAACCTTTTGGCATTTTGAGTTTGATTTACATGAAGAGAATATATTCAATAATTATAAATCTAATCACAAATTAAAGGTGATCGATTGCTAACTCTATATAAACCTCTACAAAGGATGCATTAGTTACACAATTTATAACATTAGAGCTTAATTACTACTAGTAGTTAACATAAAATCCCTCTAGGCAAATAACAAATCTTTTGCTATGCAAAGAAAAATCTCAGCTCTTACAGCAACTTCCATGGTAATTTTCATACTAATAATTTCTCCATTTTATTGTAATCTTGGTGAAAGCCATCAGTTCAACTCTGACAATACAACGACGACAACAACAACTACTACTACGACGAACTTGTCTGTTTTAGTACCCATGGCAAGTGAAAACCCGAGCCATAGTACGAAAAATCATCCAGAGGAGAAAATAAAGGTCCGAAGTTTGGTTGTGGCAGTTGATAAAGTTTGCCATTGCCTTGTTTGCTTTCCTCGTAGCTGCACTTGTCCTCTTTGTAACTATCAACTTTGCTGCCGCGGAAGAAATTTAATAAAAAATGAAGAACATGATATGCAGGGTTGTTTTTCTTTCATATAGCTCCTTAAATTAAGGATTTCCTATATGTATAGTTTCTCTTTATTTATTAAGCATTTGTTGGTAACTTTCAGATTTGTCTTCCTTTATCTGCTTTTCTCTAGTATTCTATAGTAAAGTGAACTATTACCTTTACTTGTAAGCATATCCCTTTTTTGCCTGATCTAATGACCCCGCAAAATATGTCGAAAGTACATGTGCAAATTGCTAATAAAGCAAAATTAAGCGAGTCGAGGAGTCAGAGCGACAAAGATCACACAATACAGAGTTAAGTTTATATACGCTCACGATCAGATTCCCGAAAAGATAAACTATAGGCAACCGTCGATAATAAGTGGATCATAACCGGGAATATAAGGGACGTGACCTATTACAACAAGTTAAAGCACACGGATAGTATCTGTAAGTTAAATCTTGCAGTAAAAATATTTATGTACAGTATCAAGCTTTCAGGCGCAGCCATTCAAAGTATCAAGCATTTACAGCAGTGTCTGCTTGGTCGCACCTTATTATCTTTTCCTTGTGAGAAAATGGCTTTGACGGACTCAAAAACCTCGTCAATAGATTTTCCAGCATCAACCTGATATTTTCAGACACAAGTCAGGGGTTACTACTAAAATTATAGGTGGATCCTGAATTTAAACTCTACGGATTCAATTCGTAGCATTAAACTAATGTATTTTTAAGATTATGAATTCAGACGACTATGTGATGCAATTTTAGTGAATTTTTACATAAAAAATTATGCTCTGCGTCGAGTCGAAAGTATTGGTTCAAATGAACTCGGTGCCGCAATGCTACACCTGCCTTTGATAAAATCATTCCATCTTATACAGATTCAATATCTAACCATTATCTACTACCACCACCCTACTCAACAATATACGAAGATTATAAATTTATGATTTACCTTCCTAAGTTTCCCCTTTGATTCATAGTATTCAACTGCAGGGAGAGTTGACTCCATAAAAACTTTAAATCGCTTCCTTATTGTCTCAATGTTATCATCCTCTCTTCCCTGCAAGAATTAAGGCAAGAAAATCTTTCATATAATTGCTAACCGATTGAATGATGTACCTAAATAATATGTTACTCGACTCTTCAAAAATGTTGTCGGGTGCCTGTTGATAGTGCATGTTTAGAGGATCCGATAAGGGTGCAGCAGCATTTTGAAAAGTCCGAGCAACATAGCATAAATATACCTCATTTCTTGAGAGCAAGCGCCTCTCCATTTCGTCTTGTGGACAATCTAGTAATAGGACAAACTCAGGCTCCATTTTTGTCTACAATGAAATCCCAAACGACAGTTATTTCAAATATAAGCAAATCGGCATGTTTCACTTCCGTTTGAAACAATTGAATAATAAACTTACAAGATTCTCAAATGTTTGAACATTCTCTTCATTCCGGGGGAAGCCGTCAATAAGGAATTTGTCACTATCCATTTCCTGCATGGCTTGTTGAAGAAGCCTCACTGTTACATCTGAAGGAACAAGCTTCCCCTCCTTCATAATTTTCTGAATCATAGAGCTGCAATAAACAAAACGAAAGAAATAAAGACAGTGTTATGACATGTAAAATTCTTACTTAACAGAACTGTAACCCTACAAAGTGGATATTATGATCTCATTCCAAGTAATACCATAAAGGACCTCATAGATGAAACTAATGGCACTGTATATAGTCTAGGAGCATATAAGTTTACATGCTAGGGTAAGAACTATGGATTTATTGAGAATTAAAAATGGTTGTTGGATAACATTACCCAGTTTCAGAACCAGAATTGATTTCTTGACGTAAAAGCTCGCCAACACTAAGATGAGTGTAGCCAAACTGTTGTGCTATTCTTTTGCATTGCGTCCCTTTACCGCTCCCTGGACCACCTGTAACATGAATTATCACAATGTGAAAATAAGAATAGGAGGAAGTTATGTTTCGAAAAAGAAAGAGATAAAGAGAAACTGCAATATCACATACTATAAGCCACAAGCAAAAGAATCATAACACTTCTGTGACAATGTCCCTTGTGATTATATTAAGTATTCCTTGTGCTTGGGGATGTTTTAGCTAGCATGGAATTTATGACTTGCAAGGTTGATCCTGAAAAGGTGTAAAGCATGCTGAAGCAAGTTCAAAAAGAAGGGTTTGGAACGACACTTGAGTATCTATTAAGAAGTTTTTCAAAAACTGTTTTCTAATATGTTGCCAGTATCTAGTCCTTCAACCAATACACCATTAATAGCCACTGTCTTAATCGACCATTGATATCTCCTACTTCTGACCAAGCACTTGAATAAACCTTTATATTAATGCACATAAACGTATCTATCTTGCATACAGCTAAAATTCTGAGATGCAGGTCCACACCAGTCTTGCCTCTGTTATTCATTATGAGTTCTTACAGAAGATTGCATATACCTACTCGTCAAGTTCAATATACTTCCTCTGACATTGAAAGAACATAAACTTGCCTTATATTTAACTTTGATATAACTATAAATAATGACTAGAATGAACCTCCATTATTTCGGAATGTTAATTCTACCCTCACAATCTAAACTAAGACCATTACACAACTATTAATGAACCATGCTTCTTGCTTTTTTCTTGCACAAAACTGGATGTGGAAATCCAGATGACTATAAAAAAAGGGCAGCCCAGTGTACTAAGCTCCCTCTATGAGCGGGGTCCGGGGAAGGGCCGGACCACAAGGGTCTATTGTACGCAGCCTTACCTCACATTTCTGCAAGAGGATGTTTCCACGGCTTGAACTCATGACCTCCTGATCACATGGCAGCAACTTTAATCCAGATGACTATAATGATCATAAAGTGGTTTGTTATAGAAAGCATATCCTCAAAAGTGAAACCCACTCAACTTTTAAGTTCAGCATTCATTTTAACACCTATTGGATGAAGCTATAACAACAAAAAGGAAAAGAAAAAGCAAAATGTTGTTCTTTTTCTTCGTTTATGCTGGTGGTCGGATATGGGGGGAATGGAAGCCACAGAAAAAATGTTACTTCCAATTTTTACCACCTTCGACCATCACCAAATAAGACACCATGTATGAACGCCAAGTAAAACTAAGCAAAAGATGCATTTTTCCAGGATAAAATAGGAATACAAGACGCAGTTTTAATTTCATCAAAAGAAATACAAAATGCAGTGAACGTGATTACACATCAGGCAGTGCAAAAAGAATTACGGAAATCCCAACCTATAACAAAAACAATTTTGACCTTCTTCTGCTTTCCTGAGCCTCTATCACCTTCCTGCAAAAACGAGATACCAATCAGATGACCAAGAAACAGTACCAATTCATTTTTGAAACATCATAAGGTGTAGGTCCAGTATCATGATCACTTTATTCAGTCCATTTTCTTCCCTGAAACACGGAACCGTACCACCTAAGTCAATGATTCAAATCAAAATCTTAAAGGAAAACTATCTGAACGAGACAATATTAGCTTAGTTGGCAAAATCATAAAACAAATATCACATAGATGTAATTTAAAACTTCAATCTTCAATCAAACATGGAATGAAGAGAATTTACTTAATTATAAAGCTAGCATACATAACTAGTCATACAAAACCAGGACTATTACTAAACAAACTTTGAATTTTTTGAACTGGAAACACTCATGTTGAACAAGAGTACAAACCAGGCCATGCCTTAAGATGAAGAGTTCACGTGCTCTCAGTAGTGAGCGTGACATAACATGTGAATAATTATCACTAGAATCTATAAGGGAAGCCCCCTGAAATCGAATTGCAGGAGAGATCCCAAAAGCATGCTTCACCGGTTCAAACCAGTGCCTTCAGTATATGAATTAACTTTTGTTTGTAAGATTACATATACTAATTGTATATTTCGTCACAAGCTTCAAATGCTGTTAACTTCAATAATGAAATCATATTAGTTTGCAACTCTCTTGTGCATGTGAGCCCAATCCCATTCTTGCTCTTTACTAGCCCACGAAAAGGTCAATTCTTTATAAGGTGAAAAAATGAGCTCTTCCTTATCCAGGACACTCCCTTTGAGATACCTACTAAAAATGAGCTCTTCCGTATTCAAGACACTCCCTTTCGAGATACCTACTGGTTTCTTTCAACGAAAGACTAAAAAAAGGCAGCCCGGTGCACTAAGCTCCCGCTATGTGCGATGTCCGGGGAAGGGCCGGACCACAAGAGTTTATTGTACGCAGTCTTACCTCACATTTCTGCAAGAGGCTGTTTCCACGGCTTGAACACATGACCTCCTGATCACATGGAGGCAACTTTACTAGTTACTCCAAAGCTCCCCATCTTTCAACGAAAGACTAGTACAAATAAATTAAAGATGAGACTAACTATATAAGTCATAATCACAGATGCCAATGATATTGGGAAAACACCAAAAAGAAACTTTTCTAACCTTGTGTGAGTCCATCTTGGATTGCCGGCACAATAATATGTTTTGTTGGTCTATGTTCCTGCAATATGCAGCAGTTAAAAACTAGGTACAGTAAAACCTCGATAAATGAATATCATTGGGACCGGCAAAAAATATTCATTTAGCAAGGTTATTAATTTATCGATAAATGAATATTTATTCATTTGCATAATATTTTTATATTTTTTGTGTGACATGCATTTTGTTATACATTTTCATTATTAGTGTGCTGAATGCTATCAATTTTATTAGTGCGGTTTGGAATATTGATGTGAAAACAACAACTATTGCAAATTGTTTTCGACAATGCAAAATTCGGTCAGACGAAGATATGAATACTGAACAATCACATGGTGAAGATGAAAGCATCCGGGGATTACATGAAGTTATCAATGGTTTAGGTTATAGAAATGCAATGGATGTGGAAGACCTTTTAAACTATACTAGTGAAAATGATGCACTGATTATTTAAGGAGTAATGGAAACATTTGTTGATAATGATCAAGATCCATATGATAGTCAGAATTTGCCAATGATATCAACAAAAGAAGCAATGCAAGCAGTGGAGCGCTTAAATAACTATTTTTTAAAAACAAGAAAAAGATGCATCAAATACAGTGCTTGCTTTGCAAAAAATTAAGGATGTTGAGTTAAACATAGGACCAAAGAAAAAACAAAAAACTTTAGATGAATATTTTCAAAAGAGTTGAATTTGAGAAGTTGTCATAGTAATATCAATAAAAATAAGAATATTATGTGTTATTTTCAATTAACATTTTATCAATTATTCATTTATATTATTGTTGGGCCTTTAAGGATTTAAAAAAAATATATATTATCTTATGCATTTAGCGAAATTATTCATTTAGTACACTGGCCCAAATCGGTTTTACTGTACTCCCTCAACCTCCATCCCAATTTATGTGATAGTTTGACTATGCACATAGTTTAAGAAATAAAGAAAAGACTTTTTAATCTTGTGGTCTAAAACAAGCTAAAGATATTTGTGTAGTTATAAATCATCTGGTTGAGCATAAAAGTTAAAATTTAAAGTTAAATTGTTGTCAAATAAAGAAATATGTCATTCATTTTGTGACTAAAAAAGAAAAGTATGTCATATAAATTCAAACAGAATGATTAATTTGTTTTCCTATGAATATATCCCTGAATTCTCTTATTCCAAGAAAAAGAAAAACAATAGTAATCAAAAATGAAAACTTCCTGCTGGTAAAATTTATCAAACTGAAAACTTTCAAATTCACCAACAATTCCACTAGCTAAAGGCATCATACAAATCATATCAATTTCTCAATGATCTATCTAAGACTAGAGACAGCATAATAGAACTAAATATTTCACTTATTCAATAAATTATCCCCCCCCCCCCCCCCCCCCCAAAAAAAAATAATAATCTTAGAGTTGTAATTAAAAAGGAAGTACCTGGACTTGGACAATACAGCAAAACTTTTGAGGCAGTTGAAGAAGTAGAACAGAACATTATATTATGTATTTATATTAAGAAAAGACCCGACAGAATGGGAATAATTCTGAGTTTCTGCTGTTACAACTTACAACTGTCAGTTTTTTGGCTTTGGTTTCTTTGATTCTCATGAAATTTCTCCTATAAAAATGATTCGTTTTGGGTGGGGAATGGAAACTTCCAGGTGTGACATGCCACCAATTGCATAGTTAACATATCTAATTTTTCATGTTAATCAGCTTATGTGACTTTATTTTTTAGTCCCTCTATTCCAATTTAAGTTGAACTGTCTTCTATCCTTTTTCGATTTGTATATAGAAAAATCTCTTTCATATATATATATATATAGAAGTTAAAAAAGAATTTTGTATTTTATCAAACTAAGATACTTAAATTAGGAGGAGTATTAGTTTATTCAAATAAGGATGATTTTTGAACAAATTTGAAAATAATTTATTTTATTTTTAAAGAGAAATTTTATAGTGACAGAATTGTTATAGTATTTTATGGTTATAAATTTTAAAAATCTATAACGATAAGAATGTTATAACAAGTTTAATATCATAAGTTTCAATTAATTTAGTTAAACGGTTACCAATATTAATTTTTCATGACAAGACCATCCATCAGAAACTTAATTGTAAATAATTTATTTTAAGATTATGATATAATTTATAATAAACTCTTGAAGATTCACTCGGTCTTGTAACAAGCTGATTCATCCGAGCTCATGGTGATTCGTTGTGAATTTATTTAGTGATTCACCATGAATTGTGACGAGACAAGAAAGAGAAGAAGAAGGTTTAACCGTCAACCTCTAGCCAAATATAAAACATATACATTAATTATATATATATATATATATATATTATATACAAAAAACAAAAATGGTTATTATTTTGATAAACGGTTATTCGGTGTAAAAAATGTCAAAACGAAAACATTTATGTGATCTTAAATATTGGGCCTTGTGGATTTCGAACTCACGAGCCCAAACCTTCCTACCTGTTCGGGGTAGACATTACATTTATCGAATATACCTGCAATTACGGACCCAATTTCTCGTTAACACTTGACCGAACAGCTTTTTCCATCGGCGGCGAAAGCATCTCAATCACCGGCGACTCATCGGCGATCAATCGAGTTGTAAGATCCCCTTATTCTCTCTATATTGATTTCCACCTCTCTGTATTTCCCCCAAAACAAAACCCTAATCCCCTCTTCTTAAAAAGGTTCAATATTACTGTTGTGAATTGTCTTTTAATGTTTTTGTTTTTGAGTTCTCACTGTATAGATTGAGCTTCATATCCAAATTCATTGCTTTTTGGTTGATTTTTACAAGTTTTTTATTTTTGTAGTTTAATGTGTTAATTTCGCCTGTTGTTTATCAATTTGTGGATATATTTATCGTTAGAAAAAAAAAGTAAAAGAAAAGGAGTTATATTAAAAAAAGTTAATGGCAATTATTTTTATAGGTTTTAGTATCCTCTTGTTGATAGTGATAATCAACTTTTGAATTGAAAAGAATAAAGAAGAAAAAAAAAGAGCATTTTTTCTTGTTTACCGATGGCGCTGTTGTAGTTTAATGTGTTAATTTTGCCGGTTGTTTTGAGTGACCATTGGTACTAAATTTGTGGATACACACCGTATTAAGCTTATCTTGATAAAAAAAAATCAATTTGTGGATATATTCATCATTAGAGAAGAAATAAAAAAAATTGAATACTTTCGAACTTTAAAGTTAATGGCAACTATTTTAAGAGGTTTTAGTACCATCTTTTGAAGAGTGATAATCAACCTTTGGATTGAAAAGAATAAAGAAAAAGAAAAGAACAAATATTTTGTTTACCAAGATCATTGTTCAAGGATATGTTTAAATTTGTCATGGTCTACATAGTGTTTCATGTATCTTTTTGTTTTTTGATTCGGGTTTAATTTCTCTCAGTCTTGTTGCATTTAATGTTATGGGAGATTGAAATGTTTGTATAGATTAATGGTCCATACTCACTGGTGTGTGACACTAAATTCGTTTGTTTCTTTTGGACCTCACCCTGTCTGCCCATTTTACTTCTTAACTCTTGTCTCCCTCTTAGCATCATCCGAGCATAGATGCTAGTTTGCATCCGTTTTATTATCTAGATTGAATGCTGAAACAGCATCAAAGCTGCAAAGTAAGCCGGGTAGAATAGTGAAGTGCAATCAGCAATTCCAATGGGCTCTTACACTTCTAAAACTCTTTTTTATTTTTCAATATGAACAACTATCTCCACGGATCGCTGCCTTGACTCTATCTTCTATGCTGTTTGGTCAGACGAGGTATATGTGGAGACGTTGACATATATATATGTGGCCCTATGTTTTCATGTGAGGACTAATAGACAAGACTCAAGCATGAGGTCACTCCTTGTCCTTCCGGAGTGCTGGTGCATAAGCATCCTATTCTCATATTAGACCACACATGCTTTGAAGTAAAAGTTACCACTTTGGGGTCTCGACATATCAGTTTTTACATTAACTGCTGAGCTTATAATTGTTCTGATTGGAGCTCGGCAAGATCTCTATTCTGAAATATCATATACTTTGTAGGTTTTTCTAATTGACTGGTGTATAGTGGTTCAACCCTTACAAATGCACATCAGCATCGACTTTTCACAGATGGGCATTACTTTCATTGTCTTTCTGCTGCAGTAGTCCTATGGTTTTTTTTTTGATGTGGTGGTTTCCTTTGTAGTGAGATTATCATGTGACTTTCTAATTTTGAACAACCAAGAACCCAATATCTTTCTCCTCGAGATTAATAATCTCTTCAGGGTCAGATGATATTCAGTAACATTATATCTGATGAGTTGTATGTTACAATGTTTCAAGAGTTGTTGTGGGAAGATTTTGATTTTGAGGAGTCCAGTAAAGGGGAGGCCAAGTTATGAAGATTGTTTCCTGGTTCATGATGGCTTGACTATCTGTTTGTGCATGCATTACAGGAAAGCCTTACAGTCATCTTGCTGCTGATTCTTCAAAAAAGAACATCAAGAGTTTTGCAGGAATAACATCAGTGGCTTTTGCAAGAAATGGATCCTGGTCGATATGGCCCCCATCAAGGATGGGAAAATAACAGCGTAATTGTGGTTTCCTTCTTAATCACATAATGGATGATAGACAAGAAATTAGGGTCATGTGACTGTCCAAAACTTTTCCGGCATCTCTTAAAGAACAATGAATGAAAGCCATGGGAGAGTGAGGATGTGGAATGGATTTGCCTAAACTTCCATCCATGATTATAACTTGCTGACACAACTTATTCTCTTGAATCCACAGGCTTTGGAGGGTTATAGAGGAGTGCACGAGGCAGATTTCCGGTGAGTGTTATTATTTTCCACCAAAGGGTAATAAAATTGCTTGATGGTAAATTTATTTTCCTAAGTTTTCAAATAATATTTTACTTGTCACCTTTATTGCATGAAAACATTCAGCAGAAATATTCTAAATTTTTGATGTACTGAGCCCTATTATGTTGGTGCTTGACGCTTCATTTCTTCCAGTATTTTTTGCCCTTTTTCCTATTTGCCTTTGCCTCATGGTTTTCTGGCAGGGCTGGTGGTTCTTATGATGATAGGAGATTTCTAGATGATAGATTTTCAAGGGATGGTGTTGACCCACGGGGTGCCTATCACCGTGGTATACTGGAAGGAGAGCACTACCCTCACCCGCCACCAGCAGTTGGACACTGGCCTCAAACGAGGAGAAGTTATGAAGAAGAGTACCCTGTGGAGAGGGATTCCAGGAGGCATGAGAAGCCGTACGTTGATTCATATCACAAAATTCGTGAAGCTGATAAGTATTAACACATTCAGAGATGGTTATCATAGTTTTGACAACTACCCTGATGCTGGATTTGACAGGCCTGCTAGGTATGGGGGACGGGAGCATGATGACCCCTATGATGATTATGACTACAGACATCGTATGGCGCACCCCAACAGGGAGGATAGCCATGAAAGAGACTACGAGTACAGTAGATATAGTTATGACTCAGATTATGAACGAGGCAGTAGGAGAGATGGTAATTGGAGACGACGTGAATCCCGCGAGCGTGAACGTGAGAAAGAATCGAGTCGTGAGAGGGATCCGAGTCCATATAAAAGACATGAGCATTCCCGTTCTCAATCTCGAGGTCAGGATGATCGCCCGAGGTCAAGGTCTCCTCGAAGTCGAAGTCACAGTCGCAGTCATAGAGAGGACAGTTATGATGATGGCCGATACGATAGAAGTGAGAGAAGAAGAGATCGTGATGATAAAAGATACTATGACAATTATTCTGTGGTGTGTTTCCTGTTTCATTTGTTGCACTTCCTATTTGCTTTTATGTTTCAAGAGGTCATGGCTTCTGCTATTTTAATGTAGGCTCCTTCAGCGACTGTTGTTGTCAAAGGCCTTTCACAGAAAACTACTGAAGAAGATTTGTATCAGATCCTTGTACTCTCTCTATTACTCCCTCGTTCTCGTTCAACCCCCTACGTGCTACTTGCCGCCCACCCAGTTTAGCTGTATTAGTGCTCATCAAATTTCTCCCCTTGCTATGCTTCTTTTCTTTAGGCCGAGTGGGGACCCCTACGCCATGTTCGTGTGATCAAAGAACGAAATTCTGGTGTTTCTCGTGGATTTGCTTTTATTGATTTCCCTTCTGTGGTATGAAAATTAGTTATATGCAAATGACATTTTTTCTATTTCATTATAGCACATAATTGAGCTTAGCGCTATGAAATAGGGTGCGGCGCAAGCAATGATGAACAAACTTGGGGATGAGGGTCTTGTTGTGGATGGTAGGAAGCTTTTTTTTGAGTACAGGTAAATACAATTTTGTTGCATATGAGGGCACTAATTAGTTATCTTTGTTTTCATTGCCAGTTCATGTTTTGCGAGATTGTCTAGTGAAGCCAAGGGTATAATGCACCAATTGTTTACTTTCTCTTGCACATGTAGGGTCAATTTTGAGTAAATTTATTCATGCTTTCTTGAACCATCAATTTTGAGTAAATTTATTCACGATTGTAATTTTCTTTTAGACTGCTAGTGTTATTTTGTGTGCCTTCTCACGGCATCCCTGGCACTTCCTATCATGGTATATCATAGTCATCCATTTTTTTCTTTTTCATAGAACTTTGGCTCTGTCTGGAGACTAGGGAAGGAAAGGGGAGTAAGAGAGAACAGAATTTTTTTCTCTTCCTTTGTGAAAAGAAAGAGAAAGTAAAGAAGAGAAATATATATCCACTATGCCCATTAAACTTCTCCTGAATTTTCTTTTATACTTATTCCCGACCAATCAGGACAGTAATTCATATTTCTTCAACTTCCTCTGTTATTTTCATCTTTTGTTTCTGCAATTTCTAGACAAGCTGCAATTTTTGTTTTCCTAGTAGTAGAGGTGCCATGTATTGCAGCAGTTTAAGATATTACTCTTGGTGTTTCTGCTTAATATGTTTTGCTAGCACTCCAGAGTTTTAACTAAGTGAACTTTTCTTTGTTGTTTGGCAGTAGCAAGCCAACTGGAGGGCCCGGTGGGCCTGGTGGTCTAGACAGTGCTTCAAGATCTAATCATGGTCACCACCGGAGCATCACTGTTCCATCTGATTGGATGTGCACCATCTGTGGATGCGTGAATTTTGCACGGCGAACATCTTGCTTTCAGGTTCTTATTTGTTACCCTATTTTTATATTACTCTTATTACCTTGTTATTTGACAATCTATGTTGATAAAAGCCCTTCATTACCTTAAAGTTCTATTCTATAAGTGGAAGAAGATAAATAATTATTAATGAAAAAAAAAAGAATTGGTGTTGTAACTTGCTTTGACTTTCCATTATCCAAGACACGCACAGATGCACACTCAAGAGACTCTCAAAGAGTAAATAGAATAAGTTGGTAACATTTTCATCTTTATTATTTTACCTGTCCTCTAGATGATGGTAAATTTTTCGTATTTTCACCATTTGTGGTCAATTATAGCTAATTTTTTTAGTAACACAAGATTTTCACTTGTTCATTGGCAAAAATTGTTGCATTATCACAGCCCCTGTCCTCTGTGTTTATACTCATATATGAAGATGTCTATTTATGTTTTTTTATTGACTGAAGATTGAACTACATTTGCTGTTAATGCTGATTTAATTAACAGATGCAAATTTATCTTGTATGCATGGCATGTAAAGAGATAGTTGGAGTTAAGAATGCTGTAATTTGTGTTCAAAATTATAGTAGCTTGCTTTATTAGTCTTGTTTTTGTTTTACTTTATACGGATCAGACAATTTTTTATCTGCAGTCTGACAAATATCTTGGCTAAGTTGGTCGTGGATACATGATATAGCTCCAATTCACACACATTTGTTCGTGACTTGATCTTGTGATAGCCATGCGTGATCCTGTTTTCTCCTCTTTTTAACAGTGTAATGAGCCACGTACAGATGATGCTCCTCCAGCAGACATGGCATCATCCAACTCTTGCTCTATGGGGAGGAGAGGCGAAGCAGGTAATTAGTATATGATATGTTCAGCTCTTATCTAGGGTCTATTTGGAACATCCAAGTATGAAATAGCTTGGATCCAACCCAGCTTGAAAGTAATTTATTTTCAGCATAATCTAATTTGATTTCAGTCCTTGTTTCTTAAATGCATAAGTTATTCAGGATTTCACTTTGGTTTGGTTTGGTTTGGTTTGGTTTGGTTTGTTATTAGTTATTTGGGATTTATACTACTCCCTCCGTCCCAATTTATGTGGCACCATTTGACTTGGCACGGAGTTTACGAAAGAAAAGAAGTCCTTTGAAATATGTGGTCCAAAACAAGTCTTATATAAATGTGTGGCTGTAAATCATCTCATAAAGTTAAATTGTTTCTAAATATATAAATGTGACATTCTTTTGGGGACAGACCAAAAAGGAAATGGTGCCACATAAATCGAGACAGAGGGAGTAGTTATCATCTTTTTATATGTTTCTTTTCACATTTCTCTCTATTTTTTTTTTCATTTCTCATTCCTCCATATTTCTTTCCATACCAAGAAAACGGAGGAAAGAGAGAAATGGGAAGAGAAATAGGTATATAGTTGTATTTACTTTTCGGAAAGGAGAACCAAAAAATATGGTATCAGCACTCCAAACTTTTAGGCCTGATTCTTTGGACCAAATCCAACTTACAGTCATTGCAGGATAAGCTTGATCCCAAAATTAATGATCAGGTTCTAGCCAAACTAGGATTCAGAAAATAGAACTGGAATTGCTCCCCCATTGAATCCAGATCAAGGGAGTCCCAATTCCCCAAATGGGAACTTAATTAGCATATTTGGAGTGATCTTAATTTAATACGTTATCAGGTCCCACACATGTCTTGGTTGTCCGTGGATTAGATGAAAATGCAGATGAGGAAATGCTTCGTTATGAATTTTCCAAACATGCTCCTATTAAGGTGAAATATTTTTTCTGCCATCCTTGCCGTTCATGTGTGTTTCCTGGCTCCGATCGGGCTGTCTAACAACTCAATATTTGCAGGATCTTCGTCTTATCAGAGACAAGTTCACTCACGTCTCGAGGGGATTTGCTTTTGTGCACTTCTATTCGGTGTGTGTAGTTTTGGTTGTTATTGAAGCAATTAAATATTCATCTATGGGATGGAGCATCGCTAGGAGTAGGCATCCTTCTTTTTTGGCTGGCATTGGGAAAATTTGTAAATTAATATCTATTTTGAGAAGTTCGTATAAAATACTTTTTTTGTAGATTATGTTACTGATTAGGAAGATGACTGCCAATATTTTTTGGGAAGACATAAGTTACCGCCTAAACTTGTCCGGGAAAATCACTTACACCTTAACTTTATGGTTGTCCCCCTCCATTCTTGTTCGAAGCGAGACTAAGACCCAAAAATGACTTAACACATATACACACGGTCATATGTCATTTGTATGTCTTTTTGTTTTTACTGTTTTTTTATAACCCCTCCCCCTACCTTCTCTCCTCTCTCATCTATCTATGTTATCTCTTCATTAATACAAATCGTACACTACTCATATCAAGTTTCCTTCTTTCTCCTGTTCTGTCTTTTCTCCATGTAAACAAATTCAAATCCATCCACCTAGGAACTTTACCCCTTTTTTGGGTGAAAAATGTTTATATTAATTGTGCTATTTTCATTTATTCAGGTGGAGGAAGCCACAAAAGCTCTTGAAGCAACAAATGGGACAACTTTAGAGAAGAATGGGCAGATTCTTAGAGTTGCATATGCCAAAAGTATTCTAGGACCAGGATCAAGTGGTTCTCAGGCTAGTAGCCTTGCTGCTGCTGCTATTGAAGCAGCAACTTTTGCTCAGCAGGTTCTTCCCCTTTGACTTGGTTATAGCTTTGTTCTTTGTTTTTTGTAATAATCCTGAGAGAAGGTTCCTTGTCATAGATAAACTTTTGTTATGCTGGGCCAATTGGCTGCCCGCAGATACCTTTGTTAGAGGGAGATGATCTTGAACAAGTAATTTTAGTTTGAATGGGTGAATGCATACCATTCATACCTGCTTCATAGCTCTTCTAAATTGTCGTAAGTTGATTAAATCACATCTTGTGCAGTTGTGTAGAGTGTATCATTCAAATAAATTAAGATATCCCATCCATTTCCCAATTTTAGAAACATCATTCATCCATTTCTCAAATGCATTGAAGACTTCCATATTGTATTCACTCTTTGGGTACTTTCTGCAGATCAGTAGAATTGATGTGCTATTACAAATCATCTTAATTAATCTCACGTCGCTAAGCTGACAGTGGGCTATGCTTCCTGCTTTGGGCAGGGACATCGTTGGAATATATGGGAGTAAAAGCTGCCTACTGTTTTTATCCATATAGAATGGTTCTTTTTATTTATTTTGTTCTCTTCAGCGTCAGGGTGGGGGTGGGGTGTAAGGAGACTGTATCTGCAAAGAAAGAGCTTTGAGTGTCCTAGGCGTTGTGTTGTTTGCAGCTTGCGTTTACGTTGGTTAGATGTTGACATCTGTTCATCTTTCAATGTAAGACTGTAAAATGTTGATGCTTTAATTGATGCATGTTAACTCATTTATGATTGTCGGTTACACAAAGGTCAAGTGACACATATGTCTAATTATGCCTCCCTCCATGCTTTTAGTATGATGCTGTTGGATGGGCACCAAAAGAGTATAATCCTGATGATAAACTGTCTACTGGTGGACAAGAGCACAATGGAGAAGTTGCTGGTCAAAATGCTGCTCCATCATCTGGATTTGTCTGGGATGAAGCCTCTGGCTATTATTATGATGCTGCTTCTGGTTTTTATTATGATGGAAATACAGGTTTGTTTTCAGTTTATGTTAAAGCACTGTCCTCTTTGTATTATATATAAACCGAGTCTGGTTAAGTACACTTCATTAGCTGATGATATTTAAAAACATGAAATTGTACACTTTGTCTGCTCACTTCTTGTGCCTTTTGGGTGCCATGGGGTTGTCTCGCAGTAAGTGATACTTCAAAGGTACTCCCTCCGGGTCAAAAAGTGTCTACTTAGCCTTTTTTTCTTGGGTCAAAAAGATTGTCCACTTATCAAATCAAGAAAGTATTAACCTTCTTTTTCCAGATTTGCCCCTATTAAGTGCTATGTGATCAAATCCCAATACCTATTTAATTAGGGGCAGTTTAGTCAAATTACTTATTTTTGTCTAGGAGTTAGTATTTTCTTAAGGGGTGTGCAAATGGCTAAGTGGACACTCTTTTTGATCCGGATGGAGTATTTAGTAGATAAGTTGCAGGTCTCGATGTCTGTCAAGTTGACTCCTGAGAATGTAAGAAGTTGGCGCCATGTGACCTGGAGGTCACGGGTTCAAGCCGTGGAAACAGCCTCTTGCAGAAATGCAAGGTAAGGATGCGTACAATAGACCCTTGTGGTCCGGCCCTTCCCCGGACCCCACACATAGCGGGAGCTTAGTGCACCGGGCTGCTCTTTTTTCTTCTCTTGAAGACCTCAGGATAGAGGTCTTTATTTTACTTCTTAACAATTAGAGATTACTGTCCAGTACATTTATATTTGGTCTGGAAATTGCTAAGGAACTGTAATAATGGCATTCACATGTGTGTCCCTTTGCTAGCTCGTTGGTAAGCTTCAAATCGTGAAAGGTCATCCATCTCAAAATTTCGTCATATTGCAGGAAAAGAACTGTTCCACATTTTTTTGGCTTTTGTATGAGGATCTATACTATGATCAATGGAAATAAGGGTAATAATGATGACTTTAACTGAGTTGTGCCCCTGCTGTCTTAAAATTCTGAGTCCAATAATCTACCAATTCCAACTTTAAGGAGAACATTATCTCATTATTTGTAAATATTGAACTTTAATGTTTAAAATACTGGTGACATGTTGAAAAACTTACTTGAAGAGTATTTCAAGTGAAATTTTGGTTATTACTCACCGTACTTCAACTATTATCTTAGTGAAATTCATGTCCCCACACAATTTCAACTTTCAAATACTCTTATCCAACTTCAACTTCAACTTCAAATACTCTTTTTTTAAGTTCAACTAGATATTGTTGAAATGCCTAGTCTTTTAATGGTGTTCTAGGTTTTGATTCTTTCAAGAGATTTGTGTTCCACTGGGTGGTCTTGTTGATTATTATGGGATGTATTACTCCGATTATGTTAATTATACTCGGATCTATCTTTCTACTTTTGTTTCATCTTTCATTGTTTCTCTTTATTCTCAAGTTAAAATATGTCTTGGGAGCTGAATTATGGAAGGTCTCGATATACCCTAGGACATAATTACAGGTGTAGATAAAAGATGACACTATCGCAATTACTGTTGCTTTGCAGGGTTGTATTATGACGGTAACAATGGACTCTGGTATTCTTATGATCAGAAGACTCAGCAATATGTACCCTGCACAAATCAGAATGAAAACAAAGCAGCAGCAGGACAAACTGAAACTGCAAAGTCATCTGATGGATCAAACACTAAAAAGGTCGTTATATCTGCACCAGCTTCTACAATAGCTGGTGAGAAGGCTGCCTCGCTACCAGACGCTATCCAGGCTGCTGCCTCTGCAGCAATAGCTGCTGAAAAGAAAGAGAAGGAGAAGGCAAAAGAGATAAAACTTGCGTCAAAAAGCAGCATCCTTGCCAATAAGAAGAAAATGAGTAATGTATTGTCAATGTGGAAGCAAAGAAGTCATGAAGGTCAAGCCCCTCGTGTGGCACTTGAAGACAACCAGACAGTGGGTGAAGACAGATCTAACTCAGTAGGATCAGCTGCAAAAACTAGATTAAAAGCTGAGCCCTTGCCAGCTAGAGAGAATCCGACAGCCAGTTCAGGACTTGTAGGGAGCTCAACTTTTCAATCTGTGAGTTCTGAGTCTCAGGATAGGCCTAGGTCTCTGACTAACAGCTCTGGGGGCACTCTGAAGGGCGTCATAAGAGGTTCTGGTTTAGGAGCGGTGAAACCGGATACTCTATATACAGGACCATCTGGAAGTGCATCCATATCACACACCATGCCACCAACATCAGGTCCATCTTCATTAACAAACGCAGATGCCTCTGCAGCACCCTTTAGGACAGATGCATCTGCATTGGGTGCTTATACGGGGCCAGTACCATCGGGTAGTAAAAGAAGGTTCTCAGAAATGCCATCACAGCCTCCTCCATCTATCAAGGAACAGTTTCAAACTACATACCGAGATCGTGCTGCTGAGAGGAGGAGCTTATATGGTTCATCTTCAGCTTTTGGAGATGATGCATCAGCCCATGGAGATTCAAGTAAGATTTTATAGAACATTTTGGGCTAATGTCGCTTGTTTTGAAGTCTTCTCAGCTTTGTATCTCTTTCTCTCTCCCTCTCTCCCTCTCTTCTCCTGGTTTCAAATGCATTATGGGTTTCGTAACGTGTGGGTCTTGGTTACTAATATAGGATGTATTTCTTCCATAGTCCAAAACTTTTCCGTAGGCGACCTTGCTTAGTTAGGAAACTTCAAAAAATGAAGATCCCAATGGTGGTTGCTAGATTTGTTTGGATGTGTATTAACTTGTGAGAAAATTTGTTTTCTATTATTGCTGGGATTCAAGATCGGGACTCAACACTCAGAAGAGGTGTTTTTGATCCAACTCCTTTCCCACCCGGTGTTGGAGGTGGACGCAGTGCAGAAGCAAATAGTCAGAGCTTTGAGGTTATCACTGCTGACAGGGCTATCGATGAGAGTAATGTGGGAAATCGTATGCTCCGCAACATGGGATGGCAGGAGGGCTTGGTATCATTTCTTACCCTAAAACTCTGATAGACTTCATTTCTATATGATCCCTGGAAAATGTTGTCAAAAGCATGTTCTAATTACAACAACAATAACTGTCTCAACCCCGAGCATGTTGGGTCGGCCTTGCTTTATGGATCCTCAATGTGCATGACACTCCATTTAAGATTCATCTCACTCTAATATTACATTAAATAAAATTAAAAAATACAATAGAAAGCACTAGAAGTTCTCTCTGAGCCTATAAATCTCTTACAAGACCAAAATACTCCTAGAAACATGCTAACATGTCTAAAACATATCCCAACAATTTGGTATCACCTAAATAGATCTATGTATTCCCTTGTGCCCTATATGGGTCCCAACTAATACACTTATATTGGTTCTACTGATGTTTAGAAAAAAGTTATATTGGTTGCATCAGTCCGATCCTGCTGAATTTTGTTTATCATGGTTTACAACATTTTTTTTCTCTAAAAAAAGAATGTGGATGGACACTGCATTTTGTGTGTCCTTGTATAAGTTCGTGATTCCCAGGCTGTAGAGTGGCAAATTGGTATTCCTTTCTCGTATGGCAAAGCCTGACTATATTTCGGGAACTTTTTGGTGTCTTATTGTTACGAATTCAGGGATTGGGGAAGGATGGAAGTGGTATGGTAGAGCCAGTCCAAGCTCAAAGCACTGGACATAGAGCCGGACTGGGAAGTCAGCCCAAGAAGGTGGTGGACCCAACTCTTGAAGTACAGTCTGGTGACAGTTACAAGACACTCATACAAAAAAAGGCTATTGCTAGGTTCAGAGAGATGTCATAAATGGAGAAGAAATGTATAACAACCATGCCAGGAAGGTGGCAGGAGATGTTGGTTAGAAATGTTTCCGATTTAGGCTAGTTAGGTATTTTGTTGATTTCTTTATTAGTTTTTCATTGTGGCTGTTGGATTCAGAAACTATTCAAAATGTCATGGAAGAGACTCTGGTTTTCTGCACCTCTTTCTGCACTTGCCCTGTATCCGACGAATGTTGGATCCACGATATCTCACTTGTGTACCTGTTTTACAATGTAAAAAGGTTCACTCTTAAACGTGTTTTAGTAATGATTCTAGTAGTGAAGTGATACATTTATGATTGGTTACTTGAATTGTCCAAAGTGACTAGGTTGAACATTCAAATCTCCCCACAAAGCAAATTGTTAGTTTAACAAGGAAGTTATAAGATATGTTGAATTTCAGAGTTTCAAAAGTAATCTTGCTTCAATTGCCTGGCCGTTGATCTAATTAAGTGTTCTGTTCCTTAAAATAGAACATTGGGTATTAGCCTGGTAAAATTGTTTCAAGGCCTTGCCTCAACTTATTTTCTTTTTACAGCTGGTTTTGACGACTAAAGATTATATAGGGGGTCCTAGTTGTATCAGCATTTGCAAGACTTGGAGTAGATTAACGCCCTTAAAGTTGGTCAAGCATTTTTCATTGTGAGACCTTATCCGACCTTTGTAACTATTAGGCACTTAACTTCAATCAATGTGTCTATTAAAGGCTTTTATTATGAATGCTTAATTCTATCTCTACTTATGAAAGGCCAAGTTGATACAATAGGCATTCGATGTGAAGATTACCTCCACTTATGAAAGGCCAAGCCGATATAATAGGCAGTGCAAGCTTTATTAGAAGAATAAAGGAACATGTATTACAAGTGTAAAATTTGAAGAAGTCTTGCATGAATATTGAATTGAGTCCAAATTAAAATTTTCCTTCTCTTTTACCGAAAAAATAAAGGAATCTTTAAGGTGAAAGGAAACAGATACCGTTGATGTACACTTAACTAAGTAGAGATTTTGCTGTAAAAATATGTATTAAACTAATATTCACTTGCTTTATTGAAAAATTAAATATGTCAATCTGAATATCCACGACTAACACCAAAATAAAGCAATCCAATAACTCCAAATGCTACAACTGATTGAAATTTTCAAGAGAAAATAAAAAGAATAAGCAGAAAGAAAATAGTAGTGTACCTTTCTTCCTACAAAAAAAAAAAAACTTTTTGTTTCGGAAAGAGTATTCTTCGTGAAACAATATCTCTTTCTGAAAGATTGCTCATTTTATATTAAAAACATCCTCTATTATAGAGAGGAACCTTCTGGTAATATTTCTATTCTTGTTATTTCAACTACAACATTCTTCCTTGAAAAAAATTGCATAGTTTAGTTACTGCAATATAAATTCTTGTGTGTTTAGAGTTCCACTTTGCTTCAATTTTTCACCACAAACACATTTTCTAACCACAGCTGTGATATTTTCCGTAAATTCAATAAAAGTGCGTATTTCTCCACCAAGCACTGATTCCTTGAGGGTTGTGTAATACTCCAGTGCCTGTCAATACTCGCGGGAGAAGATGGCCGATAGATTCAAACATTCCATACAGTCCCTCTCCCTTTCATCAGAATACATTAACAAGTTCATCAAAACCCAAATAAACCTTTCAAAGCCCCCTCCAAAACTCTGGTCTGATCATAATAATACTGAATCTTTCGACCCATACAATAATGGTACACATATACTGACTTTAAACCACCCCATTTTGCGTATCTTAGATTCTTGCACCCCAAATTTAAGACAATTTAATCAAATACACACCCAACTCATTGTATCAGGTATTTTTCAACACCCTTTAACTGCAGGTCGAGTTATAAAGAAACTTAGCTCTTTAGAACAAACTTTTACTCATGCTTTAAAGATATTTGAGAATCTTGAAACCCCAGATGCTTTTATTTGTAATATAATTATGAAAAGCTATGTGAATTTCGATGACCCGGAAAAGGGTTTGGTGTTTTACTTTGATAAAATGGTTAAAAATGGGATCTTTACGAATCATTACACGTTTCCTATATTGGTTAAGGCTTGTGCTGATTTGGGTATGGTAAATGAAGGGGAAAAGATTCATGCCCATGTTGTGAAATGTGGGTTTGAGTTTGATTTGTATTCTAGGAATGTTTTGATTCACATGTATTCTGTTTGTTACCGGATTCATGATGCAAGGAAGGTGTTTGATTTAAGTTCTGACTCAGATTTGGTGACTCGGAACACTATGATTGACGGGTATGTGAAAAATGGAGAAGTGAATCTTGCGCGTTGTGTTTTTGATGAAATGCCTGAAAGGGATGTTTTTAGTTGGAATTCCATGTTATCTGGATATGTGGGGATCGGAGATATGGAGGAAGCAAATTTACTGTTTATGGATATGCCTTCGAGGGATATTGTTTCTTGGAATTGTTTGCTTGATGGATATGCTAAGATTGGAAATGTAGTATCTGCCCGTGCTCTGTTTCAGCAGATGGATTATCGAAATGTAGTTTCTTGGAATATTTTAATGGCTCTTTATGTGCGACTGAAGGACTACATGGAATGTTTGAGATTGTTTGATTGCATGATGCAAGGAAGAGATATTCAGCCAAATGAGGCTATCTTCATGAGTGTTTTGACTGCTTGTGCACATTTAGGGAAACTTGATCGAGGAAAGTGGATACATTCTTATATAAGATACAGTGGAAGGATAAAGCCTGACATGTTGCTTTCGACTGCCCTATTGACAATGTATGCCAAGTGCGGTGAGATGGATTTGGCGAAGGAGGTATTTGCTGAGATGCCGGAGAAAAGTGTTGTCTCGTGGAACTCAATGATCATGGGTTATGGGACCCACGGGCATGGCGAGGAAGCACTTGAAACATTCTTGGAGATGGAAAAAAGTGGAGTAATGCCTAATGCTGCTACGTTCATTTGTGTTTTAAGTGCATGTACTCATTCGGGGATGGTATTAGAGGGCTGGTGGTATTTTAATGTGATGTCTAGAGTTTATAGAATAGAGCCTAAAGTTGAGCACTACGGATGCATGATTGATCTTCTTGGGCGGGCTGGTTTGATGAAAGATTCTGAGGACCTTATCAAGAATATGCCTATGGACTCTGGACCCGCATTATGGGGAGCTTTGCTTTCAGCTTGTAAGACCCACTCAAATTTGGAACTTGGTGAGATCGTCGCCAAGAGATTAATTGAGAGGGATCCAGACGATATCGGATCCTATGTGCTTCTATCCAACATATATGCTGCACAAGAGAGATGGGATGATGTGGAGAAGGTGAGAAAAATGATGGTTGTAAACGGAATTAGAAAGGAAGCAGGATCTAGCCTAGTCCAATTTGCAAACTCAGACATGTGGTGTTTTCCGGAAAATGTTTCCGTACACAAGAGAATTATGATGTGTTCCATGTTGAGTGAGATGGGAGCTCAGATCAAATGCCAGAGTGAAAGGTGATGGAATGGAGGAATTTGAATAAAATGCAATGCCTTGGAGACATGTATGTCAAAAGAGATACAGCGGATCGAGGACATCAAACTCGCGGAGCAAAACTGCAACAGCTTTTAAGCTAAGACTACGTTTCTATGCATATTTCTGGTACAGCAGAAAGTCTGGCATGGTGCATTAAGTACATTATGCTTGTTTGACTGTGTACAACTGATCTGCAACTTTTGCGGTGGGATGAAGACTGATGATTGCAATTAGAGAAAGTGAACATAATCGATGTGGAATTCTTGAAAGTTTAGAATTTTAAATTGGCTGAGATTGGACCAGAGGGGCTATAATTGGAGATACCATTATTTCTGGTACAGAAGTTCCTATACAAATGGGAAATTCCCTTGAAGAAAAATTCACTAGTGGATAACTTAAGATCGTACCTTATCAAAAAAAAACTTAAGATCATCACATATTGTAGTGAAATCCCAAAGTTGGCAGGAAAGGCATCTGAATAAGCTGAGTACTCTAAACTTTCCTACTTCAGTTTTTTTTTTCCATAATATATTTGAAGATTCTTCAGGTTGAAATAGCTGATGGATTCTAATCACGTAGCTGTCTTCCATTGTATCTGTAACCATCACAGTTTTTTCCCTTTGTCTGTAACAACCGCAGCTACAATAATATGTTTGCAGTTACTTCTTTGCCTCTTCTTGGTTACTTGTGTTGTTATTAAGAGCTAAGAGGTTATTATGACTAGTCTCTTGTGAGATTAATGTTCCGTTTGCAGAGGTTAATTTGGGTGACTGTATTTTCCAATAAATGATAGCAATTGCCTTTGAATCGGTGTGCAGAAATCTGTAGTTTAATGTAATGCAGGATTTTAAGTTTGAACGATCAGATTTGTGATCTAATTGAAGAACTTTTGTTTACACATGAAATAATATACTATAATAGTTTAGCATAAACATCTTTTGAATAAAAGACTACTCCCGTTGTTTCGTTTTATATGGACTCTTTCCTTCTTAGTTTGTTCAAAAAAGAATAACACATTTCTATATTTAGAATCAGCTCAACTCTAAACTTCCCATTTTATACTCAATAACATGGTTTTATAGCCACAGAAATGTCATGGCACGTTTAAGACTACAAGTTCCAAAAGTCTTCTTTTTGTCTGAAACTTTGTTGTACGTCAAACATCTTCACATAAAATGAAACGGAGGAAGTAATTCTGTCCGAGATTTCGACAAAAAGATGAGAGTAAGGCTGCTCGCTTCTACTTTAAGGAATGTCCATGTACCGATTGAATTTGGATTGGTGGATGCTGTTCAGGAAGATGATGGACTCAAGATGTGATTACCTGAGGTGAGGTTTGATCCATGCACAATTTAAATAATAGATGTAGATAAGTTCCGTATTTCTTACAATCGGGTCATGAATCAATATGAAAAAACTGCTTTAAAACATAAACTCTATTTTTGAAAATACATAATTGAGTCAGGATCAGCTGTTTATATTTTCTAGCAGTAAAGAATGCTAGCTAGCACAGAGTAACGCCATCAAAGAGCCAGTAAACTTATTTCGTAACAAAGTTAATTAAATAGCAAAGAGTCCTTTGTGTTTATTCATCCACTTGTATTCCTGAGTCATACGTGTCACCAGCTTTCCAGTTCTCAGGTATATTATTGACAGGAACAACCCATGTCTCATCTCCATCATCAACACTCAATAGCATTCTGATTTGCAAAGGTCCCCTTGGAGGTGAAGTAGTAGTCCAAACTGCTCCATGTGTCCTGTCCAACAGCTTGCATACAAATTTTGTGTCTGCATATTGAAAGAAGTTAGTATTCAAGACGTTGAAATATAGGACCATTTGGATGAAGCAGCCTTAACTTCTCCTATTGTATTTTTTTATCGACTGTATGTAGAAACTTTTGCTGTGTGGATTCTGAAAGATTAGAGGTGTCAAATGGGCGGGTTGGACTGAATTTGGGCTAAAATGGGTAAAAAACGGGTCATAACCCAACCCTCCCAATCCTTACTAAGTCGTAATTTCTTTATTTGTTCTTTTATAATATTTTTTTCTTTATTATGGCTGACAACAACATACCCAGTAAGTGGGGCAAAAAATGTCTTTCTGAAAATAGTTTGACAAGGTTTCTATGGGTCAATTTGGGCTACATATCAGCCCAACTTTTAGATGTGCTCAAATGAGTTGGGCTAAAATGGGTTGAGCTAATAATTGCGCGGGTCGGGCGGGTCATATATTTATGCGCTAATTTTTCCACCCCTAAAAGATGCAACAGATGTTAGGTTCTTGCAAGCTAGCAGATTACCTCACATAGTTGCACAGCTGTAATATCCCTTTTGCCTTGTTGGTACCATATCACAAAAGCCAAGTAATGAGGATTGTTGCTTCTCTCTTCAATCTTGATTGTAATATTTTTGTCCGGGTAGCTGCATGAGACCCTGTTCGATGGAGAGAGAGCGATAGAACGGTGAGTCTCCTCTTAACAGAAGAGAAATTGCTTATGGGTACCTTATGTGGTGTACTTGGTTAATTCATATCCATGTTTACTTATATACTCTGAATATTACTGGTTTTGCTATAAAATTACCTTCTGTATTCGATATCCACCACACCAAGTGGCAATATAGAAGCAGCAGCATCTGTCGTCTGAGCCATGCGAGCAAAGGCTCGCTGACTAAGAATAAAGTCTGTGCGATCACCTGCCCCTTGGTCTGTTACAACTATAGTCACTCCTTTATCAGAACAGTAGTTACTATTGGTGCACCTCACCTAGCAAAACAAGGTAAAATTCGGAATGACATCTTATACGTGAAAATCTTGGCTACTTGTCATCTATTTATTGACTACATAATTTTTCTTCCTTTTTGATCGTTACCTGGTAGCATGCACCACATCCTAGACCATTTCGATAGAGTTCTGATGCTGCTGACACATCTCCGCCATTGATTGTTGCTCCAAAAGTACCAAATTCACAACTTCCAGCTGCACACAATCAAACAGAAAAGGTTATTCTATGACATAACTTGTATTTTTCTCCATTTAAGGCACACGTTATCTGTCAATTATGCATGTTAAAAAATCTCACTTTCTGTTCCTTTTTCTTCTGAATTTGGATAGTGAGCTGCACGAGAATGAACAAAACAATCTGGGCATGTCTGAGAGTTTCCCAGGGTTTGCATAAAGATAAAAGATGCTACAAAGACAGAGAGAACTTGGAGAGGAGCCATTTGGATTAAAGATCACACAAAAGGGATTAAGCAAGAGAAAACAAGTTGGTATTGCATGGAAGTGAAATGGCGCTCGAGTATTTATAGTGAACTGAAAGCAGCAAATAAACCTCCACGTGGGTAAAACTTAGCTATGACTTTTGACATTCTGTTCAACTTCAGTTTGAATGCAGGGAATTTTGCCTTAAGTTTCCCAAGCAACCTTTTTGGACCTTGCATCACCTGTTTTAGATAATTTAGGGAGTTACTTTCTCGCTTGATTAGGTGAATATATTATGCTTCTTTAATCTCTCTATTCAATGTGTTCCTTGCCAACCTGCAATTGCTCAGCTTAGAAGTTGTGTTACTATTTCCTCCATCCTAGTTTATGTGATGCTATTTGACTGGGCGCATTGGCACATGGTTTAAGAATGAGGAAAGATTATCGAAACTTGTGGTCTAAAACAAGCCATCGATACTTGTGTGGCTATAAATCATCTCGTTAAGGTAAACCGAGAAGTTTAAAGTTAAATTGTTACTAAATATAGAAATGTGTCATTCTTATAAGGGCTGATTAAAAAGGAAAGAGTATCACATAAATTACTCCATCCGTCCAAATTTATGTGAGACTTTTGAAACTTGTGGTCCAAAACAAGTCATAGATATTTGTGTGACTGTAAATTATTTCATCAAAGGTAATGGGGAAAGTTTTAAGTTAAATATTTCTAAATATAGAAATGTATCATTCTTTTTGGCACAGACTAAAACGGAAAATGTATCACATAAATTGGGACAGAGGGAGTAGGACATAGGGGTATAAGAGTCTTCACTGCCCGCCCGGTCCTTTATTTAATCTTAAGTAAAATGCCCTTGGGTTTGTCAACCAAGCTGGCATGTTCAGATCGCGGCGCCTCGACGATGATGTAATCGTAGTAGTCCCTATGATGGGAAATATGTGTTGATCCGCCCATGATTCATGGAACCATTCTTTTGCGTGCTTATAGGCGGTAGCTAAGAAGTTCTTTCTTGCACTTTGCTTAACAGATGAAATTCGAGCAGTGATCCACTAACCGCCCATGATTGATACAAATGTAAATGAGAAGAAATTATTTTTCATAGTCTCTGAATTTTCTTCTTGTTGCAGCTCGACATCTAATGTTCTACCTCCAATTTCAAACCATGAAGCTTGACTACTGATGAAGAATTACTAGTTACTCGCTCCATCCCAACTTATGTGACACCATTTGGAAGACGAAGTTCATGAGGAGAAATGAAGACTTTTGAAACTTATGGTGTAAAACAACCCGTAGACATTTGTGTGGCTATTGTCTCATTCATTAACAATAAAATGATTTAAGATTAGATTGTTTCCAAATATAGAGAAGTGATATTCTTTCTGAGACAGATTGAAAAGGAAAGTGTGTCACATAAATTATGATAGAAGGAGTTATTTCTTCTTTCATCATGGCGTGGCCTCTTTCTCGATAAGAATAACCTCGAAACTATAGTGGTATGGACCAACTTGTATGGTATTGACTCCTCCCTCTGCCCCTTCCACTGCTCCCTGAACTTACTCACACTCGGTGTTTATACGAAGCTACATTAGTTTACTGCAGATTAGTGTTTAAATTGAGGTGGGATTGTTATATTTATTTTGGTCAAGTGAATAAGTAATAACAATGTATATAAAGATACATGCCATGTATTCATTAGTTTGATGAATACACCTGGTGTGAGCAAGTGTTTTTCTGTTTGATATGGACGTACTTTGACTTTGTAAGACAAATTTCATTAGGAATTTTCTTGTGGTAGAAGCAAATGTGGGGACAAGTTAGGTGTTTTTGCAGTATTGAGTCTAAGGTCCTACTAATAGTTTGCTTAAAATTTCCAAGATGTGCTTAAAAGTCACAAGGATACTTTGATTTTTCTGGATTTAGGAACTCCAGCATACACTTAAAGATCAAATTTCAAATTGTCGTTATACTTTAAACTACACCAATCTTAGTAGTTGCCACAGTGACTCTAAAATGGAAGCCCGCTTCTACCATAGTTCTAACAGTATCCATCAATACATGATAAAGTTGTGTCGCGAGAAGGGTTGAAGAGAATTGATATTAAAACCTATTGTTTCTGATAAATCCCAGTCCAACAAGAAACTTCTACCTCCGTATGATTATATAGAGTAGGATAAGAATATCTTGTTTTCTATCTTATCATGTGTTTGTGCAACCTTTCTGATGTTACTAAACATGCACAAGGTTTTTGTTTTCTATTAATTAATTTATTTATCTCTCTAGTGTGAATCAACTTGGCATAAAACTGTTTATAGGAATCTGAAGAGCTTGCTAGTTGCCAAATTTGGGATTAGAACAATCTGATTGCTAGTTGCCAAAAGGAAACACCATTAACTGTTAAATGAGAGTCTAATTGGCAATTCCAAAGGTTATAACCATTTGGATTATTATGGACTTGATTATTAAATGAATATTTTTCCCTCTTAAATTGAGAATCTTCAAAACTCACGGTGAATAATGAGATCGATCCTCTACCCTTCTCCACTTAATATCATGCTTTCATCTACGGCAGAGTTTAAGCACACGACGTGCATCTAACCTATACCTCACACGCGCTATCACCAAACCAAAGCTTAGGGCTAAATTGAGTAGCTTACTAATTGGTCATAATCTCAGAATTCAATTAAGAATAGTGGTAGGAGTCAAGTACTTTGTAACACATCATCCATGACATGGAAACCACTGGAGGATATACTATCTGTTATGAATCTCATTTTCAGTACACAATTGTATTGATCCTTGTCAACTCCATTTCACAATATTCTGCTTGGATATTCTTTAGGTATAAAAAATATAAATCATCCACTTGAAGGGTCTCAATTGTATATACCACTATGAATTTGTATTTAGTTTTATCACTTGGATTTGACCTCTTGATGCATGAACTTGTGCCACTTGGTCGAACAGAATACACTTTTTAAGTATGAATTTTCATTCAAAGTCGTTTGGTTCATAAAATAGGATTGGAATATCCCAGGATTAAGTGTGAAATTAGATTTATACTTTGGTGCTTAAGTTTGGAATTAAATTTATATTTTGTTTGGTTGTATAAATTTATCCTGACCTCAACCAAACAAAGTATAAATTTAATCTCAAACTTAATCCTGAGATATCTCACCTTAACTTATCAAACTTGGTGTTATTTTATTCCATCTCCAAGTATGATAAATTAGTCAAAGGATTATAATCACACGACTACCATTCCGAAATAACTTAGTCAACCAAATGACCCCTTAGTGCATCAGTTTCGCTTTGCTGATGTGTTTTAAACGGCATTAATTTCCAATATGTCATGGACTATGCGACGAGCTGGAGTGCTCTTATTATTTTCTCCTTTTTCTTATTCCATTTTTTCTTTTCGAGATTGTTTTCTTTACTACTCTGCGCTCCTTATTGGAAGACGTATATTCCTTTCACTCTACCTTTAAATTGGACTAATTCACAACTCAACCTTCCCTTTACTACTACTTTAGCTTTCTAGCTCGTACTGCAATTTCAAGTGCTTAAAAACGTAGGCTCAAAGATAGATAGTTCAAAACAAAAGGTCAAGGCTTGTAAATATGGCTACCAAATAAAAAGGGATATAGTCTCAACGAGGCTGACTAAAGTCAATTCAAGCAGAGTAGGCTTGCAAATCTCAAATGGGTCAAAGGAGGCCTAAAATCTTGCGTATTTGCGCTTGGCCTCCTTATGGCTTGCGCCTGTTTCAGCTGTTTCCAGCAAAACAACATTTGATGCTATCTTGTGGCGAGGCCTCCTCATAGCGTGCAACCGCTTCTTGTTAATTTTGACGAGCTTTCTTCTCGTTTTGTCTCCCTAAGGTTCCTGAATCATAATATAATACTTGTTAACATAAAGTCAAAATATGTATGCATTTATGATTTCGGTGTTCTTTCAAATTAATAATTGACTCGTTTCACCAATATCGCACTGACTACTTTTTTACAATAAGCATGAAGACAAAATATTATTATTTTTACATATGAAATTTGTAATGATTAAAGAAAGATGTGTTTGCAAGTATTTTTAGAAAGATGTGTCTCCAAAAAATATTACAACAATTAACGAATAAATCCATTTTTAAAAATATGTATATAAACAAATATCTTTCCATAACGTTTGTCCCTCGGTAATGAGGCTTGTGGTTGGTTGTGGATTGGTTGTCGAACCTCCCACGAAATTAATAGGGAAGGCTGAAAAAAGCAGCCACATGAACAAAGTAGAAGCAAAATTGATTACTTTACTTACCAGTTATCACCAAAGGTTATAATAAGGAGAGCCAGGTATACCTCTTTTAATTAGAGAATTCGAGTTTGAATTCTAAAAATGCAATGACTTTTGATAAAAAGTATTTTATTTTGAAGTAGACTTTTTAATACGAATTCAAATTAAGCTAATCAATATTTAGATATTCTTGTACTACTATATACATTATACATTATTGATAAATAAAATCAAGCAACATATTCCTTCATGATATCAGAAGTCAAAGACTAATATCCCACCCTAGCCGCCGACCTCTTTTCTCGGCCGCCACCCTTCCCACGTTGGAACCCTAGCCGCCGACTTCATCTTTTCGACCGCCCCCTTTTCCCCACGACGGAACCCTAGTTTTTCCGGCCATTCTTCCTCCTAAATTTCCTCTTCCATGGCTGACAAAACTAAATTTCATCATGCACTTGCAGTCAACAACATTAAAATTTTCATCCTTATGACTCTTGAGATGGAAAAAGGTCAATACTCTTTGTGGGCTGAGCTTTTTAAGATCCATTGTCGTGTTTACGAAGTTATCGAGCACATCATCCCTCATACACTGAAGTCCAGAGACCTATCCTCGGCTTCGACTTCTAATGATGCACTCTGGTCTCGCCAGCCGTCCTCCAGTGGATATACGACACGATCTCTAATGATATGTTGCACACCATCATTGAGACCGATGTCACTTCTTGCCAAACGTGTGAACGTTTGGAAAGTATTTTCCACGACAACAAAACTCAACGAGCGTTATACCTTGAAAATCAGTTTAAGGATGTTCATCAAGACGATTTTCCAAACGTGTCTGCATACTGTCAAGAACTCAAGATACTTGCCGACCAACTCTCCAACATCGGCGCACCAGTCACTAATCAACGATTGGTCATGCAACTTATTGCAGGCCTATGACGGCGTTGCCACCATCCTTCAGCAATGCACGTCGTTTCCTCCATTTTATGAGGCTCATTCGAAACTTACATAGTAGTTTCTTAATCATAGTAGCTTTCGGAACCTCTAGCTGAAAAGATTGAATTACTTCAAAGGGAGGGAGGAAATGCTAGACTTCAATCCCATGTCACTAATATGCTCAGACTTTCTCTCCGGTGGATTTCCCGGCGCACTCCATTTATTTATTGTTATTGTGAAAGTCAGTTCCTCATGATAGTATATCTGGGATTTGGTTATCGAGGGTCCGGATGAGATGATTGTTTCATGAGAAAACCCAAAAAATCAAGCGCAACACCACTCAGGCCAGCATTGTCGACGCCGCCCTCACCACCACCATCGGGCCCTCCGCTGACGGCAGGGCCTCCAACTCTGGCAACCAGAATCGCCGGCCCGAGGACTCGCAGTAGCCCGCATCCACCTGCAATAACCGCCGGAGTAGGCAGTCAGGCAAGGGTCGCGGCTGACAGAATTCCAGCAACAACGGCGGCTGGAAGGGGCCGTCTTCACCGACAGGAAACAGCCAGCATTGACCTCGACAGTGGCAGCAGCCTACGCCGTGGGTCGCATGATCCCCACTGTCATGTGCCTCTCCTCCTTGCCCGTATCCGACATCCTCGTGGACTACACCTCAGAATCGATAGGCCCACCCTAGCATACTCGGCCCACGTCCACAACATGTCTTCACACAGACACCCCCCCCCCCCCCGCCCTCAACTTATGCACCGACTGACATTGAGGCAGCTATGAACACAATGTCACTCAACGCTCCAGATGAAAATTGGTATAAGGACACAAGCGCTACATCTCACATGACGGCATCACAAGATACTCTCTCGTCTTATTCCAATTTGAGTAATTTAAATCAGAATATTATTATTGGTAGTGGACAAGGCATTCCCATTCGCGGTTTTGGTCATTCATCATTATCCCCACCACATCCACCACTAATCTTAAAAAATGTCCTTCATGCCCCTTAACTCATTAAGAATCTAATCTCTGTGCGATATTTCACAACTGATAATAATATTTTCCTTGACTTTGATCCTTTTAGTTTTTCTGTGAAGGATTTTACTACAGGGTGATGAATAATGAGATATGACAGCACCAGAGATCTCTACCCTATTTCAAATGTCGTCAACTATCCAGCCTCAGTTCCATCAACATTTGCTGCTCTTTCGTCTTCCCTATGGCATTCTAGATTAGGACATCCAGGAGATTCTGTTTTACGCTCCCTTAGAAAAAATAATTTTATTAATTGCAACTGTATTTCTAGGACTCATATATGTGAATCTTGCGTTTTTGGGAAACACGTTAAATTACCATTTTCTGCATCCACAAATTGTACTTTAATGCCTTTCGATATCACACAAAGTGATTTGTGGACGTCCCCTATTTTAAGTACGGCTGGCCATAGATATTATGTGTTATTTTTGGACGATTATTCTAACTTTCTATAAACTTTTTCAATTGGAAATAAATCTCAGGTTTACCCCCATTTTTTCCTCATTTAGTGCTTTCGTAAAAGCACAATTTGAAAAGAGCATTAAATATTTTAATGTGACAATGGTAGGGAATTCAATAATAATCAATTCAAATAATTTTGCTCCGAAAACGGTCTTACCTTTTATTTTTTCTGCCCTCACACTTCCTCCCAAAATGGTAAAGTCAAACGGAAAATTCGAACCATAAACAACCTAATTCGTGCCCTACTTTCTCACACCTCAATTGCCCCTCAATTGCCCCTCAATTCTGGCATTACGCACTCTCCATGGCCACCTATCTCCTAAACATAATCCCAAACAAGTCTCTAGCTCAACGGTCTCCCACTCAAGTTCTGTTTCGTAGGAACCCCTCCTACCAACACTTGCGTATCTTTGGATGTCTCTGTTATCCTCTCCATCCGACCATTCACAAACTCTAACCCCGGTCTTCCCCGTGTGTGTTTTGGGGTTACCCCGCCAATCATCGTGGTTACTCGTGCTATGACTTCTCAAGCCGTAAAATTATTATTGCACGTCATGTCCTATTTGATGAGTCTCAATTCCCCTTTGCCTCCCTAAACTCGCCACCTCGACATTCCTACGACTTCCTAGATTATGGCCTGAATCCTCTTCTAATTCAATCATTTACATAGTCCGTCGTCCTAGACTCTGGCATCCGCCCCTACCTCGGACAGTCCGGGACATACTTCTCACCCGGTTCTGCCGATGGTGGCACAGAACAACCCACCTCAGGGTGATTCCGCAGCCACCTCTCAGCAAACTGAGCATCGGCCAACCGGTCTTGCCACCCCTGCCCTTCCTCCTCTTCCCAGCAGTCCCTCGACACACCCCCCTCATATCCCACGTCCCGAGATACGCTCTCAGACCATGGAAACCTGTGTCATTCACAGAATTCATAAACCTAAACAGTTGTTTAACCTATCCGCTTCAGTTGTCCCTTCCCCTATCCTTCGAAATCTGAAGGATGCCTTGTCCGATCCTAATTGGAAAGTCGTAATGATTGACGAATATAATGCTCGTATTGATAATAAGACGTCGACCTAGTACCCCATCCACTTGATGCTAACATTATTCTTTCTATGTGGATTTTTAGACATAAAAAGAAATATGATGGTTCTTTTTAGAGGTACAAGGCTCATCTTATAGGTGATGGCAGGTCTCAACATGTGGGAGTGGACTGTGATGAAACATTCTGCCCGGTCGTAAAGCCCGCAACCATCCAGACCGTCCTCATCATTGCCCTATCCAAGTCTTGGCCCATTCATCATCTTGATGTCAAGAATGCCTTCTTACATAGGGATCTTCATGAAACGGTATATATGCATCAGCCTATGGGTTTCATGGATCCTATTCATACAGATTATGTGTGTGTTTGCGAAAAATCGCTCTATGGACTAAAATAGGCTCCTCGAGCATGGTACCAGCGGTTCGCCGATTATGTCTCCTCTATCGGTTTTTCACACAACAGATCCGATCATTCCATGTTCATCTACAACAAGGGTACATACATGAATTACCTATTATTATATATTGATGACATCATCTGATGCTCTCCGTCAGTCCATTATGTCTCTCATTTCCTCTGAGTTTTCTATGAAGGATCTGGGGGCCCTGAGTTATTTTTTGGGCATCTCTGTCACTCGACATTCTGGCGGCCTATTTCTGTATCAGAAGAAGTACGCCGAAGAGATCCTTGATTGTGCAGGCATGGCATCTTGTAAACCATCCCAAACGCCAGTAGACACCAATTCCAAGCTCAGGGCTGATTCCGGCCCTCCATATTCAGATCTGACTCACTATCGTAGCCTGGCTGGGGCCTTGCAGTACCTCACATTCACGAGACCTGACATATCCTATGTCGTGCAACAAATCTGCTTACACATGCACAATTCTATGGAAGCACACATGCATGCCCTCAAACATATTTTACGAAACGTCCAAGGTACACTTCACTTCGGATTAAAGGAGATTAGTGCTAGTGGAACTTCCTATCTAAATAGAACTGAAGCTGCCAACGTTGAGAAGTTAGTGACTACGTTCCTCAAAAGTGGTTTAGTCCCTTGTCAGGTATGTGGTTGCTTAGATTTTTAATTTGTCCTTTGGATGCTGAGGAAGTTGTTACAAAATTTCTGCAAAGTAAAAATTTAAGATGGAAAAATCATCTTCAAGCATATTTTTGTTGTTTAAGAGAAACCATGATCCTTAAAAATTAGCAATCCTTGATTTGAGAAAGTGTTCCTATTACATCGTTTTAAAAACTGTACTCATACTTACCTACTTCCAAATGCATAATGGTAGAGAAATTTTCTTTCTGGTACTATCATTTACTTTTCTCAGCAATAAAAAATACAACCTAAGAGTTGAGCAATTCATTTGCTTATTAATAGTAAACCTATTAATTCCTTAACTATTCTATCATTTACTTATTTTTCCGGTGGGAAGCATGGATTTTTTATTCCAAAACATGATAGATGGCCGTTCAAGGACCAAGCCAGACATTTCATGATGGATTTTCAATGGGCGGCATGTCACAGGTAATTGATTTTGTTCATCGATAGCTGTCTATTTCATCGAATTTCACATTTACCCTTAATTTTTTTATCAGGACTTATTGGGAGATGATTTCAAGAGCCAGGGATCCCATGTTCCATATCATGTTGCTGACTTCTCTACACAGGTACAGTCCTACACATTCTCTAGCAGGTAGTTCATATGAAACTGCTATTCACTACCTTAATTTGGATAATATCTTGATGTTCCCACCTCTCTCCAACTAATTTATACATACATTGTATTTTCTTTATCTTTCATCTTTCTTAGTACTAACTCAGCTTTGTTTCACTGCCGTTCAGGCTTCTCAAAGCGGATATGCTGTTGATTATGTAAATCAGGGAGCACAGGTTGGTTTTCCAGGAAATTTTTCTAACCAGAATTCACAAGCTGGATACTCACGTTTTGGTTCAGGAAATGAATTTATGTCACAGGTAAGCTGTCCACTCCTTTGGTCCCTTCATTTCTTGCTCTTTAAGGTCTTGGGGAAATGGAAGGTGTCACCAGTCTCTTCATAGATGGTGAACAACTCTATCTGATGTGGTTTTCTTTGGTGTTGTTTCTCTTCTTCCTGTTTCCCTGGGTCTTTTGCTTATCTCATTATTTTGATTGCTGTGCAGGATTACATGGCTCATGGATCCCAAGGTCTCTTCACACAAGCTGGATACAACAATCCATCACAAGATGACAGTTCACGGAATCATTTTGGCATGTCCAATGCAAATCCACTTCAGTCTCAGGTTACTGCATTCTCTAATTCTGCTTGATAGTTTAACAAAATTATTGAAAGACCTCCAGATATGAAGTATGCTCACGTGAAGTCTCCAGCGACTGGAAAGTTCATTCTTCACCGGTATCAAGATTTAGGGGACTTTAAGTGTTGCAAACTGTTCCTTTTTATTGGTTAATTCACCAGTCTAATTGTGTCAATATCAAATTTGTTTCTGTTTTTCTCCAGAGTTTACTCAATCCACTGTACTCCCAGCCTTTTGGGCACTACAAGACCCAACCGTTGAACATGCAAAGTTCCCAGCCTCAACAGCCGCAAGCCTCACATGTCCAAGGCTCACAAAATCAGAAACTCTATCTTTTGGTCGGCCTTCGATCAAGTTAATTTGAATCAGTAGTGGAGTCATTTTTTTGGGCGGTGGTTATTCAAATCACTTGCTGATATGGTCAATGAATGTATTTAACGTGTTCATCTTGTGTTTAGCACCGTTTCTCTGGCAGTAGCCCATTGTGGATTTGCAATCTCTTTTAAATTAAAGTAACATCTATGGCTGAGTTCAAAGGATGTATGTTGATACCCTATATTTATTGTATTGAAATCTTGGATCCACCTCTGATTATTCTCGTCAACTTCTACCTTCCATGTGCGCCATTTGTGGGTATGGGGTTCGACATTTTTTATGTTTTCCTATTTAGTACTAAAAGAGATATGCTGTACAATTTTTCAAATCTAGCATTAATTTGATTACAAAAAGGTATGCTAAATATCTGTAGGGAAATTAGGGGGAAAAGAACATTTTTTTGCGCGGATTTCCCTTCAGAGGCACCGGTTGGAATCTTTAATTTTTGTCCTTCACTTAATGCTACCCCGAGATTTCGAGTTTGAACCCCCGTTCAATCAAAAAAATTTAAAAAAATTACAAGGTAGAGTTTGGATTCACAAGTCAGAGATTGTTTAATGCCTGAAGGCAAACTCTAGCTTAAGGTAGAGTTTGCTATCTTATAGGCAAACTTCGCCTTAAGATAGAGTTTGATATCTTACAGGCAAACTCTGTCTTCTAAAGCATCTAGAGGTTTCTAGGCGAAGAACAAAAATTAAAGATTGCGAATTGCCCAAAACAGAATACTACCAATAGTTTACTTTGTAGAATCGTTAACGTCCAACGTCAATCAGAAAGAAAAAGGATAAAGTACTTTGGAATATAATTACAACTAGCTTGTTAAATTTCCAAGAAAATTGGAAGCTAGAGTGAGGTAAAATTTTGGGACCTGAACACCTGTTCATTCCTCCTCAGACATGGTGGTTACAACTTGAACCTCAGGGTCTCTTAAGTAACCACGACACCACAAAATTTTTCCTAGGATGCTCTAAATGTCAAAAGGAAGAAACTCAACTAAGCGATGTAAAATGAGGGAGTAACTATAATTCTCTTAAGGTATTTAAATGACTCGTCATCTAATTAGTGACATGCATGAATACATTAACGATATTGTCCCTGTCTACTATGTGCGGAAGCACAGTCAAGGGAACGACCGTGGCCTAACATTTTTATATAAGATTTTCATTTTTGGTCAAGGAATATTTAGACTATGATTCAAAAGATTCGTAAATTGAAAGAAAAATTAAGAAATGGCTATTACTAAACAGTGTCTCAAAAAGAGACTACCGGGCGAAAATTTCTACAATTTCTTGCATTTGAATAGGTAATTGGACTTTGTATTATTTATATTGGGTATAAGGGTTGCACTTACAAGTTACAACCAACCCATCAACATGAAAAATACGTTCTTATTGAACTAGTGAGATGGTAATTTAGCCAATCTTCTGAATAAATCATTTTAGTAAACTTATAAAATTTACTAACATGAATTGATGTTGATATGGATATGTGTAACGTTTTGAATACCATTAAGAGACGAGCTTTATAGTACTATCCTACAATTCCGTCTTATTAAATTTAGTCAGAGGAGATAAAAAGAACTTTTTCCTGAACTATTCCCCACACTTAAATTGAATTGAGACGTAAAAGTAAAAACATATCCAACTTTACTCTCCAACCGTTCAAGTATAATTTTTTTCCACCTAGTTCCGGTACGCACATTAAAATCCGACTATATTCAGATTTGTGCTGTGTAGGATCCATTCGGGGAACATTTCCTATCAAAAAAAATTCATACTCAGGGCTCTAGAACCCGAGACCTCTGATTAACGGAAGAGCAGCTCCATCCGCTGCATCACATCCTTTGGTGGTTTACTCTCCAGGTAACCACTCAAGTATTCAAGAATAGGTAAAATTATAATACAAGTTTAAACTCCGTATATTGCGAGATAGTTTGGCTCAAAACAAACTTATCTAATTTTTTTAATTAGAATAATCCAGGATGGATAATCACATTTTCTGTATAGAGTAGATATTAGATGACTCTCCCTTAATTAATATCCACAATTAAATACTGAATAAATTTAATCTCAAATTTTATATTAGATGACCCTCCTAATCCTAGTAATCAAATGACCGATAGTTTATATATTTATATTCAATTAAATTTCTCTAACTATATAAAAATTTGTTACACTATTAATATATGATATACTCCCTCAGTCTCAATTTATGTATCTTCGCTTTTCGAGAGTCAGTTTGATCAAACTTTGAAGCTGAATTGGATTGGATTAACTCAATATTTTAACATTAAAATTTGTATATTTGAAAACTACATGAAAAGTATTATAAGTTGCAACTTTTCTCATATCAATTTGATGAAAAAAAATATTTTAAAATATTGATCAAAATTCATGCAATTTGAATCTCGAAAAGCGATCACAGAGTAACTTAAATCCAATGTAATTGACATTAATAAATTGACCTAAAAGTGACATTCTCCGAGGGACATCGTGAAAATTGTCAAAGTTTGTAAACAATATGTGGATTCGACTTTTGTCTTTTATCCTATTATCCTATTAGAAAAGTATTTTAAATAAAACGCTAAAAAAGTGAAAGAAATAATTCATTTGATTATTTTCATTAATGAAAGAGTATATATACAATTTATAATTTCTATAATATGAAAAAATTTATTCCTATTCTACTCTCAAAACCCTATTCTATTTGTACAAGAATCTATAATTATGGTAAGTGTATAATGCTAATTAAATACAACAATATATTATCAAAACTACCTACATATACGGCTTGTGTTTCCATGATATACACGGTATACACAAGGCAGTGTATATACCGTGTATATCACGGGTATATTTATCACACCCCTGCAGTCATAGCGGGCGATCTTCGTATGCTGAGATTGTCCCTAAAATCTTCAAATAGAACCGAGGGAAAGAAATAATCCCTTAATTATTTTTATTAATGAATGAGTATATATACAATTTACAATTTCCATAATATGGAAAATTCTATTCCTATTCTACTCCCAAAATTCTGTTCTATTTGTACAAGAATTCTATAATTATGGTAAGTGTATAATGCTAATTAAATACAATAATATATTACCAAAATTACCTAAATATACACGGCTTGTATTTCCTTATGTTTTCATGATATACACGATATACACAAGGCAGTATATATCACGGGTATATTTATCAAAAAGAAATTGATGTCATAGCCACTTTGATTTAGGCACGCTATTATAATTAGCTCTGAGTGGTCATAGATAGTCGTTCTCCACAAAAGTGCCACATTGCACCAATTGTTACTTAACAAAGACCAACGTGCCACCTTTCAAGGCAATCCAAATTATTTACGAAAATGACAAAAAAAGTTAGTTTCTTGTGTTTGGAGGAAAAAGTATAAAATAGTTCTGATTGGTTTCTTAAGTTCGTTAAAAGCTAGTACTTTCAATATCCGTTAATATTCAACAAATGTAGATTGTTAAACTTAACGAAAATAGTTAAAAAGAAAGATTTATCTTGAAATATCAGGAAATCTTGTTAAATCCGAAGCTTTTATTAGACAAATTTAGACCTCATCTTTTGTTATTGCTACATTAGCAATATTTGGAGTAAGTCCAAGTCATTCTTATGTCATAAGGAATAAACAATTACGAGGAAAAGGAATTACATAATGTGATTATATTTAAATAATTTTTTTATGTTTGAACTACTCTCCACTAAATCAAAGTCAAAAAATTATAGAAACATATGCTTCAGAGATTCGTTACGGGGGCATTCTCAAACAACACTCTCCAGAATAGAATTGTACTAGATACTCTTGTTTATCAACTGGAGAGTGTTGTTTGAGAATGTCCCCGTAACCAATCTCTGAAGCATCCGTTTCTATAATTTTTTGTCATGTATGATTGGCTAAAGTGAGACATGGAAGGTTATGAACCTTTTGTTTAGTTCTTTTGACAGTCTGAGTATGATCATTTGTCCAGTGCTTGGGAATCTTTTCCAGTCTATCATATAAAATAGTTGTGTCTTTGGTCAAATCCTTTATAAAAGGAGATATATAATTTAGACTACCTAAAAACCTTTGAAGTTGGGTTTTGTCATGTATAGCATCTGGAAATTTGGATGCAAATTCAATACTTCTATTAATAGGAATAATTTTTTTCTTTTTCAATGTTATGACCCAAAAATCTGACTTTAGTTTGAAAAGGGGCCATTTTCGGTTTTGATATTACCCAACCATTATGAATAATAATTTTCTTGAAGAAATCAAGATGTTTGAATCGATATAAACAATGATAAAATTACTATAAGGAATAAAAATATCATTCATGATATTTTGAAATTCATAAAGGGCATTTTTTAATCCAAAATGGCATAACATTCCATTCGAATTGCCCAACAGGGACATTGAAAGCAATTTTAATATTTATCTGCTTCTGTCAAGTCTATCAAGTAAATCCTTTTTATTAGGAATAGGATACCTGATCCGTTTCAAAATCTTATTAAGGGGTTTATAATTTATAACGAGTCTAGGAACTCATCTTTCTTGTTCAGCATGTTTATTAACATAAAAGGTCGTGCAGGACCATGGAGATTTTGAAGGTTTTATAAAACCTTTCTGTAAAAGAGAGGCAATCTCTAATTTACATAATTCAAGATATTCTTAATTACCCTCCTTAAAATCATCTTCATAAGGGAGAGAAGCAATATGTTTTTTCCTATCCCAAAAAGCATTGGGATGATCACTACAAATTTGAAGTGAAACTGATTTTGTATAAAATCAATTTTTTGGCGTAACTTTGAATTTTTCAACAATTCGTCAATGTTCAGAGTATAAATCTCTTGTTTTAAAAAACTGATTTGTTGATGTTTATGCATCAACCTATCTTTGATTTAATTTAAAATCCTTGAAAAAGGTTCGGTTATAAACGAAAACATAATTGGTTTTCCTTGAGAGGTTCCAACTATCTCTTTTTTATCAATTTTTGTAATAGAAAATAGTTTTTGTATAAAAGGTGTTTCCAATATAATTTGGCTTGAAATATCTTTAATTAAAACAAAACTTTCTGCTATACATATTTTATCTTTACAAATATAAGTCTTTGATAATTTAAAAGTAATTTATAATTTCTACTCATTCACAGATCTTACACTATGAGTAGTCTTATGGAAATATGTATAAGGAATAAGTCCTTCCTATATATAGTTTACATCTGCTCCACTATCAACAAGAGCAGTAAAATCTTCTTTGAAATTATAATCAATCAGAAGACTTATTGTTATATAAAAGTTTTGAGAAGTAATTAATTCCAGGGTTTGTAAAAAGTTTCCTGAATTATTACTTGTTTCTGCAAATATTAAATCATCAAAAACAGAAATATCATCCATAGTGGTTGGATCTATAATTTCCTTACCTTTGCCTTCAATACTGGAAATTCTCTTATCCAACAACGTATTACGCCTTTTTAATTCTGAAATCTCTTGTTTGAGATTATCAATTTCTTTTTCCAAATCTCTTGATGTACTTTTTGTACCTTTTCTTTGCTCAATCATATGTTTGAGCTCACCTTATTTTGCCAAGACCTTCTCTCCTTGTGAAGGTCGTGGAACATCCTGAATCTGGTCTATAATCTTCAGCCTTGTTTTTGGATCTTTTATCATTTTCAATAATTCTACCAGGTTATTACCATTCAGGACATTAACATTCAAGTCCTTAAATTGAGAGAATATGTTATAAAATTCATCGTCTTCCTTGTTGGTATTACTGGAACAAGGTTGTCCTAATTGACACGACATACATTTTTCTTCTGTATCTGAAGTGATATAATCTTCATCATTCAGGACTCTAATATCTTTATCAGAAGAATCATACGTTATATCAGATTCAAAACCTGAATCTTCTGGTTCTGAGTTTAATAATAATTTGGATAATGTATCCTTCATATCTTGGTCAATGTTAACGGCCTTAATCTTCTCATTAACTTTGCAATCTTTATAATAATGGCATGTTCTACCACATTTCCAACATGCTATTGAATTTTTGACTTTATAAAGTTCTTTCAAGTTTTAAACTCTTTCTTTCTTTTCGCCTTCTTCTCCCAGGCGCTTTGCTTTCCATTCTTGGAAATTTTTCTGGTTCTTCTCTTTACGTCTATGAGACGCTTTTGCTTTAGGTTTAGGCATGTCCATTCCAAATTGTCCACAGAACTCGCCTAACTGTTGTTTCTCAGTGAGATTCTGCCTTTTGATCTGTTGATTCAACTTGATCTCATTACATAAGGATAAACCTTCTTGAATGCAGGTTCCTATTAACTTCTCATAAGTATTCTCCTCATAATTACTTACTCCTCCTTTTCTAAGAGTTTTTCTGACTCTTTCAGTAAAAAGGTTAGGCAGTCTATCTATAAACTTAGACTTCCAATGAGAACTATTACACTCATGTAATTTCATAACCCTACGAAGGAATACACCCTTATACCACCTAAATGCGGTAAGGGTCTTACATCTAAGATTCTGGAGCAAGGTCCTAATGTTTTCACTATCATCAAACCATCTTCCAGTAAAATATTCTATAATGTTGAGGGCTAGTGAATACACTGCATTGAGTTCCTTCTGACCTGTCACAGTATTAATCTTTTCAGCACTCACAATCTTTGCCCTTTGATCATGAGCCAGGTAATTATCCCACCAACCTATAAGTTGGCCTGTAAAACCAGATATAATCATCTCTGAAATAGTCTTTTCTGTATTATTATTGGCTTTACAGATTGTACTATACATCAACATTCTATGAACAACTGTATAAATCTGTCTTTCAGTATAACCATCTATATTCCATTCGTAATCATGTTTCCCACTATAACTATTATTATCAAATATCTCATGTTCTTCAAATAAAACATCCTGGAAGTAGGACGGGGATAGTAGTACATCCTCTGAACAGGTTTTCTCGTATATTTTTTTAAGTTATTAACCTCATCTGACATCTTCTGTTTATAATCATCACTAGAAAGATACAAATCATAGTCGGTATTACCATCTTTTGTTAACGGACTAATTTTTAATCCTTTAAACTTATCATCTAGTAATTTTCTAATTCAGAAAATGTTCTGATTTTGAAATCTTTTATTTCGGAAAGAGGCTGCACACTAGGAGTTGCTAGACCTGATTCCTGTCTAGAAGAAGTATTACCCGATTCATGTCTATTAGAATAATTATGTAATTTATCAATTTGAGAAATCAATTTCTCTACTCTATCATGTAATTGCACAATTTGTTCACCTAATATGTTCATATAAATACTAGCATAATTGTGTTGTTTTAGCATGATATTAATATGCTTAGCAGTAATTTGCAAAGTATCATTTTCAAATAATTTTGAAAAAACCGCAAAATGTATAACAATATTATCTTTTTCAATAACAAAAGGTTGTTGGAGAGGTAAAGCCGTATGAATAATTTTCTCATTTGCTAATTTATAATCTTTTTCCAAAACGGAGATATAATGTCCTACATACTTAGCCATAAACCAAGGTACAAAAGATATAATCTTGTTGGATTTAGCAAGATCTGTATAAAATTCTTTTTGCAAAGAAGTTCGTTCTTCATTATTAAAGGAAGCAAAAAATCATTTTTTAAATGGCTCTCATCTGGGTTAAAGAAATCACACTTATCATCTTTCTTATTATTCATCATGTAATAATATAACTCATCTTTGACTCAGTTATTTCTGGATCTTCTTCCTGAACACCACAGACGATATTATCCTTGTCAATTCTAATATTGTTAACTCTATGATGTTCTCTAACTTGAGAAGTAGAAGCTCTTGATGGAGACTTCACAATATAATCAACTGGTGAAATATATGAATGATCTGTATGATCAGATCTAGTAGATCGAGATCTAAGATCTAAGCTATTACTATCAATATTGTTCAGTAAATTATTTGGTTCAGAAAATCGTAATTTAATAGTCTCATCTGGGGTCTACTCAATTTCAGTAATTTTTTAGTTAAAATCATTTTTGGGAGGAGCAGCTCCCTCTATGACCCACTCTTTGGGAAAATCAATTTCGTTCCCATTTAATAGGTCTTCTGGTTATAATCTTTGATTTACCAAAATTGGTATCTATCAATATAGTTTCATTTTTAAAATCCATGATTTTACACATCGGATTCATAGTACATAAAGGTTTAAAATATATCCTATAATAAATACATATAACTTCAGTTCCGGGCATATAATCATATCCATGTAATTTTATGCTTAATAATAAAGCATTTAAAGAATTCTCATCCTGCAAGGATACCTGCAAGTAGGGGTGGCCAGTGGGCCAGGCTCGGGATGGTCGGATCGGGTTTGGCGGGATCGGGTCGGGACGGATCGAGATCCGGGGCATTTTTTTTTTTTGCACTTAATTTAAAAAATAACATATATATATATATAAACTCAATAATTAAACAAGATAGTGTAATAAAAATATCCCAAGGCTGTTTTTGTGCCTCTTATATTATTTAATAAACATGATTTTTTTTGTAATACAAATACAATTGTCAAAATTGCAACTTTGTGGTGTTGTTCAAAAGTTGCAAATTACATAGTAAAATTGCAATTAAAAAATTACATTTTGAAAAAAACATGTTCTAGTTTCTTGATAATTTCATGTGGTTCTTCGGTTGAAATTGGTATTTGTTGATCAAATTGCACCATGTCGCTTCCACCACCTTCGAATAAGATTTCATTGTAGTTTTCGTCTTCTTCTTCGTTGATCTCCGGTTTACCGCACCTTCTCCGCTCCGCTCGTATCCAATCTCTGAATAATACTACAATCTCCAAGTTGTCTCCGGTTAATGAGTGTATGTGCTCTCCTATTTGATATCTGGTGACAGAAAAAGCGTTTTCAGACGCCGTTGGTGACGCTTGAATGTTCAAAACATCCCGGGCCATCATTGAAAGTGTCGAAAAGGTCTTCTCATTCCCCCTCCACTATTTCAGCAAGTCTTCACGTCCTTCTTCATTGAGAACTGCTTGGTACGGTACAGAACCGTTCAAAACAAAAATATCAAACTCGCTAATTTGGTTAGTAGCGTTACGGCCGCCGCACATTCTATTTATGAGGCTTTCAATATTAGTTGCAGAAACATCATGTCTTTTGTGAGGCTGTGTTGAAGAAGAATAAGATGATGGTATGGAAGCCGGTAGGTTGCAAGCACTTTCTTGTTGGTAAAACCTATATATTTTTTTGCATTCGTCTTCTACGCTACACAACACTTCTTCTTTAGTTTGTTCAATAGGTGGTGGGTGATTTGGATTTTTGGGACTTGGAGGTGGTAGTACTGCTATACAATCGTAAATAGTTTCAATAAGTGATTTAGTACCGTCTATTTTAATAGTCGGATTTAATACATCACCAATAATATAAATAGTGGGAATAGGAATAAAATATTTTTTTATTTTGATAAACATTTTTTAATAGCTGCCTTATAAGCTGGTTTCTCCATATATTCATTAAGCAGTAAAAATATTAGAGCTATATAAAACAACATAGTTGAAATAGTAGGATAATATATACCGGAAAATTCTTTTGTTGCTTGAAAAAATTTCTCTAAAAATACAATAAGTTCGAAAAATTTTCCCCAATCGCTATCTACAACCATATCAGGTGGATTTTGATTATGAGAGTTAAAAAATAAAGTTATAGGTTTTCTATAGTCATAAGCAACAAGTAGTTGCTCGTATAGAGAATTTCACCTAATGGGTACTTCTTCTAGAATTTTTCTATAAGGTAGTTGGCAATCGTGACAAGTTTTTTTATATTCTTTTCTTCGTTGTATTCTATTATTTTTAAAAATAAAATTTATAGTAAATTATATTTTACTAAGAATGTCTTCAAAAAGTGATAGATCATCCTTTACAATTAAGTTATATATATGGCACGCATATTTTATATGAAAATGATCTGGAAAAGATAAAGTTAAACTATTTTTAAAAATTGTAATAGCGTAATTGTTAGAAGAAGCGTTATCTAATGTAATAGTCATAATTTTATCAGTTATTCCGTAATAATCGCACACTTGATAAATATTTTCTGCAATAAAAGTACCAGTGTGCCTATCATCTATATATCTATACGCTAAGATACGTTTTTGCATAGACCATTTATAATCTATCTAATGACAGGTTATCGTTAAATAATCATGGTCTTTAGTACTACGGCCTATATCAGAAGTAATAGCCACTTTTCCATTAAAATTATATAATGAATAACGTAAATAATGTTGATATTCATGTGCGAATTTAAATACATCTCTCTTAACAGTTGATCTAGGAAAACCATTAAAAGCAGGATTATACATATCTCTAATGTAATGAATAAAATCGGGAGATGACGGAAATGAAAAAGGCAAACCCTCCACATCAACTAATTTTGTTATTGCTTCCATATCTCTATGTTTATCGTATTTAGGGCCTACAATTCCCCCGTCATAGGGTTAATTTGACCCTGTACTTGGTCCGGGACAGTATGCGAACCTTGTCCCGATTTGCGCACCCTATTTTGAAGCCTCGTATTGGGCATACCTAGCTGGATGAGACTTTGATACGTGTCTCATTAAACCCCCCGTCCCACCTTAACCTTTTCCAGTTTTAAATTTTAAAACATCTTTACAAATTTTACATCTAGCTACTTGATTCTCTACGTCCCTATCAAAAAATATCCATGCATCTGATTTTAATGTTCGTTTTGCTGGACCTCGTCTCATACTAGGGTCAATATGAGGCATTTCAGTTGAAGGTGCACTAGTGGGTGTGTTGTCATCTACATTAGTAGGTGTATCATCTAGATCATCGTCTAAATTAAAGTCTTCTTGAGTTCCAGAAAATAGCTCCTCGTCTAAATCTAATGGTATTGTAGAAAAATATTCAGTATCAACAAAATCATCCTATGTAGGAATAGGATTATAGGATGACTAGAAATAGTACCATTGCCCTTGTTGCCCCTACTAGAAGAAGCATGACCCCTACCCGTAAGCATACGTTTAAATCCTTCCATTATAAATTTATAATTATACTCATAAATAATTAAAGTAACTGAAATTAAGTGCGCTAAATAAAATAAACAGACAATAATAATTTAATGAATGAACGAATGTACCAAACGCCGACGTAACGTCGACGTGTAATCGAGAGGTTGAAAATTGAAACATTGCTCGATGAAAGATCCTCAAGCTAGTTGCCAACTTCACTCCCAAATGAATAAATAAAATTGAATATTTAGTAGACAATGTAGACTTGTAGAGAGATAGATTGAGAGATTAGAGAGATTGTAGGAAGATTTGTGAGAAGGATGAAGAGAAAATGAGGTATTTATAGTTTGAAAATTAGGTTAAAGTGTAAATATAATAACTTTAAGGGTTAAAAATAAATATTAAGGGGGTTGGGGTAGGGGGTTGGGGGAGGGGGGAGGCCAAAAATGGTTGTTGCACAACAGCCAAAATGTAAAATGGTCGTTGGTGCAATGGTTATTTTTGCAAAAGGGTGGTTTCGGGCGGGACCGGGGCTGGACAGGGATCGGGTCGGGACTGGCGGGCCTGGGGCGAGCCGGGACGGGTCAGGACGAGACCATGTCCCGTCCCGGTTCGAGTCCCGATACCGCAATATTTTTTTTTAAAATAGTCAGGACCGGGGCGGTGTCGGGCCCACTGGCCAGCCATACCTGTAAGTTAGGATAAGCATTAAAATATACAGGACCATATGCCAAATTGGTTTGTACATTCCCTATTAGAGATTTTTTCCAGTTCTGGTTCCTGCCATCTCTTAAAGCTTTATGGTAAGCCTCTTAATGTAAGTGACTTAAATGCAACATGTACTAACCCAGTATGCATAAATCTATGGATTTTCCTATAAGGGGCAATATCACTGTCATTTAATAATTTAAAGATAGCATGATCGCTATCCACAATGATTATCTCTTAAACAGTTTTCAACTACTTGTATGAAACCTAATTTTTCAAAGGTACCTATTTAATATATTAATCTGGGTTTAATTTTAGGAATAACTCTCCACTAAATCAAAGTGATTAAATCTTCTTAGTTCCCTGATACTAGAGGTTCCCTAATTTCCTACTACATTCAAATATATGGAAAGGCTAAGGGCTCCTAGAGTCACTAAGCCTTATGTAAGCACAGTATCATAACTGAGCACAATATCGCCCTCAGGAATTTGTCTAGTGGTAAGAGCAGATGTGTGGGTTAGGCGCACCTTACACATTCCAACCCCTCTATTCACCTAGTTTCAAACCGTATGCCACTGGCCCCTCGGGGATTTCTCAATTAAAAAAAACTAATCACAGTGTCACAACTAAGCTTCTTTCTTTGATAAGGAGTGTCACAGCTAAGCTTTTTTCTTTGATAAGGAGTGTCACAGCTAAGCTTAATCCACTCTGTCCCATTTTACATCATCAAATGACACTACAAACTATTATGTGTTTGATAATCAAGCATTTATTTCACAAATACTTTTAAGGATTTTCAATCAAATGTTAAGTACTCTCTGTCCTAATTTATCTTACAGTTTTCGCTTATCGAGATTCAAACTTCTTAATTTTGACCGTACACTTAGATATAGAACTTTTTAATTTTTCAAGATAAAATTTACATATTTGATAAACTACTATAAAAAGTACTACTATAAGTTACAATAATTAATAATTTAAAATATTTAAAAGACATATAAAAAATTATAATCAAAGAAAATAATGCATTTGACTCTTGAAATCCGAACACCGTCACATAAATTGGGACAGAGGGAGTACTTTTTATGTAATTCTAAAATTGCGAAATGAAGAGTGGGTGGAGATCAAAATTAGGATGTGTATGTATACTGATAGAATATTACAAGAATATTCCTGTATCATTATATATCTTTTATATTAGGTAAATTTATATTCCGATTGTAATTAGGAAGATTAGTTACCTAGTTTGTTGTCATGTAAATAATTATATAGCACTATATATATTATGCACAATAATCAATGAAAGGCAGGGAACATATTCTTTTATGGTATCAGAAGTCAAACCCTAAACTTGATACACTAGCCTCCTCGGTCGCCACCCCCCTCCGACGTCCTCTCCCTATTTCTTTTCTACTTCTAGACGACACGCATCCCCTCTTCTTCCCCAATTTTCAATGGCTGAACAACCCAAATTTCATCCTGCTCTTACAATTAACAACATCAAGAATTTAATTCATATAACTTTTGAGATGGAAAAAGTTCAGTATTCATCGTGGACGAAATTATTCAAGATTCATTGTCATGTATACAAAGTCATCGATCATATCATCCCTCCAAAATCACAGCCCCCTGGACAAACCTAATTATTCTAATGATGAATTTTGGTCCCGCTTAGATGTGGTTGTCCTACAATGGATCTAGGACACGATCTCAAACGATCTATTACATACAATCATTGAAACCGACGCTACTGCACGACAAACGTGAGAGCGTTTGGAAAGCATGTTTCACGATAACAAGATACAATGTGCCTTGTATTTGGAAAATCAATTCAAGGACATTAAGCAATACGATTTTCCTAATGCATCGGCCTATTGTCAAGAACTTAAGATGATTGCTGATCAACTCTCCAACGTCGGTGCACCGGTCATCAATCAATGATTGGTGATGCAACTCATTGCGGGTTTGAATGAAACTTATGACGGCGTCGCTACCATCCTCCAACGAAGAATGTCATTGCCTCCATTCTATGAGGCTTGTTCGATATTTAACCTTGAAGAAACCCGAAAAATAAAGCGGACTGCGACCAACGCAAGCACCACCGACGCCGCCTTCGTGACCATCAGCGGCACACTTGCCAACCCGAGGGGCTCGGTCTCTGGCCCGCACCACCGACAAGACATGGATCCAAAACGTGGATCACAATCCCGGAATAACAACAAAGGGCAAAATTCCGGCCGAAGCCGCGGTGGCCGAGCTGGAAACAGTAGAAGCGGTGGCAAAGGGCAGCCCCCGCCGGTCGGCAGCCTCCGCCATGGGCTGCCTACCCATCATGGGCTGTGTGGGCCCAGCTGGATTAGGCTACTCCACCATGCCCCTACCCGACGTCCTCCTGGGCCCAACCTCCGGCCCGATAGCCCCATCTAGACATCCTCGGCGCACGTCCACAACAGGCATGCAGTGTACATGTCTCTCCTCCTTCAACCTACACACAGACGGATATTGAGGCGGCTACGAAGACGATGTCTCTCAATGTTCCAGACGACAATTGGTACATAGATAATGGCGCCACATCTCATATGACGGCATCCCAATGTACTCTTCGTCTTATTTCAATATGAGCAATTTAAATCGTATTATTATTATTGGTAGTGTACAAGGCATTCCGATTCGAGGTTATGGACAATCATCCCTCTCCCACCACATCCACCGTTAGTTTTAAACAATGTCCTTCATGTCCCGAAACTTATCAAAAATCCAATCTATGTGCGTCATTTCACAACCGACAATAACGTTTCCCTTGAATTTGATCCTTTTGGTTTTTCTTGAAGGACCTTATGACAGGTATGCGAATAATGAGATGTGACAGCAGGAGACCTTTATCCTATCACTACCACCATCAGCCATCCAGTCTCTTCTCCATCAACATTTGCAGATCTTTCGTCTCTTTTATGGCATAATAGATTAGGATATCCGGGAGATTCTGTTTTACGTTCCCTTAGCAAAAATAAATTTATTGATTGCAAACATGTCTCTAATACTCCTATTTGTGAATCTTGTGTTTTTGAAAAACATGTCAAATTGTCATTTTATTCTTCATCCACCTGTACTTTAATGTCATTTGATATAATACACAGTTATTTATGGACTTCTCTTATTTTAAGCACGGCCGAACATAGATATTATGTGTTGTTTTTGGATGATTATTCCAACTTTCTGTGGATTTTTTCCATTGGTGATAAGTCTCAAGTCTATTCTATTTTTCTTCATTTAGTGCTTTAATCAAGACATAATTTGAAAAGAATATAAAATGTTTTCAATATGACAATAAGAGGGAATTCGATAATCAACAATTCAAATTGTTCTGCGCCAAACACGGTCTTGTTTTTTTTTCTTGTCTACAAACCTTTCCACAAAATGGAAAAACTGAACGAAAAATTAGAACCATAAACAACTTAATTCGTGCCCTCCTTGTCCACGCCTCTATCCCCCTATTTTTGGCATTACGCCCTCTCAATGACAACATATCTCTTGAACATTCTCCCAAACAAGTCTCTCAAACATAAGTCTCTTACTCAAGTTTTCTATCTTCGGGATCCTTCCTATAAGAATTTACGAACTTTCGGATGTCTATGTTACCCCCTTCATCCCTTCGCTCAAATCAACAAGTTGCAACATCGGTCATCCCCATGTGTCTTTCTTGGTTACCCCCCTCCCAATCATCGAGGTTACAACTGTTACGACTTGTCAAGCCAAAATAATCGTTTCTAGGCACATCATATTCGATGAGTCCCATTTGCCCTTTGCCAAACTCAATTCTCCACCTTCAAATTCCTATGACTTCTTAAATGATAGCCTAAATCCCCTTCTAATTCATCACTTGCAAAATCAGTCGTTACCATCATCGACAACCGACCCTTCTCGGCCTTCCAATTTGGTTGCCTCCTCTCGGTCCCACCTCCTCACTCCCATTCCTATTCCCGATCCCGCTACCATGTCTTGGCTCTTCCCGATCCCGTCCAATCCCCCGCGGCACCACGACGGATAACGGAAACCAGTGATATGCACGGGATTTCCAAACCCAAACGGCTATTTAACTTGCCCATTTCGGTTGCCCCTTCACCTCTTCCTCGCAACCCGAAAAATGCCTTGTCCGATCTAATTGAAAAAATGCAATGATTGACGAATATAATACTCTTATTAAAAATAATACGTGAGATCTAGTACCCCCTCCTCCTGATGCTAACATTATTCGTTCTATGTGGATATTTTGACATAAAAAAAAATCGATGGTTCTTTTGAGAGGCACAAGGTCCGTCTTGTAAGTGATGGTAGGTCTCAACAGGTGGGAGTGAATTATGATGAAACTTTCATCCCAGTGGTGAAACCAGCAACTATTCGAACAGTTCTCAGTATTGCTTTGTCCAAATCTTGTTCTATTCATCAGCTAGACATCAAAAATGCTTTCTTGCATGAAGACCTTCATGAAACCGTGTATATGTATCAGCCTATGGGATTCGGGGATCCAGTTCAGCCAGATTATGTGTCATTTGTGTCATTTTATGGACTAAAACATGCTCCTCGTGCATGGTACCAACTGTTTGCTGATTTTGTGTCCTCTATCGATTTTTCACATAGCAAATCTAATCATTCATTGTTCATCTATAGCAGGTGTAATGACATGGAACACATCTTATTATATGTTGATGATATCATCCTCACCACATCTTGTGATTCACTTCGTCGATCCATTATGTCACCCTTTGACTCTGAGTTTGCTATGAAGGATTTGAACCCCTAAGCTATTTTTTGGGCATTGATATTACGAGACATGCATGTGGCTTATTTCTTTGTCAAAGGAAGTACGCCGAAGAGATCCTTGACCGAGCAGGCATGACGTCTTGCGAACCGACCATACACCGGTGGACACTAATTCCAAACTCAGTGCCTCTTCGGGTTCTCTGTATGCCGACCCGACTCACTTTCTCAGTTTAGTAGGAGCATTACAGTATCTCACTTTCACGAGACTAGATATATCTTATGTCATGCAACAAATATGCTTTCATATGCACAGCCCGTATGAACATATGAATGCACTCAAACGTATTTTGCGTTATGTACAAGGTACTCTTCACTTCGGCCTTCACCTGTACAAGTCCACACTCTCTGGTCTCACCTCTTATTTTGACGCTGACTGGGGTGGTTGTCCGGACACTCGTTGATCCACGTCGGGTTACTGTGTCTTCCTGGGAGATAACTTGTTGTCTTGGTCTTTTAAAAGGAAACCTACTCTATCTCGATCCAGTGCTAAAGTCGAGTACAGAGGAGTAGCGAATGTTGTTTCTGAGTCTTGTTGAATACACAACCTTCTGTTGGAACTTCACTGCCCAATCCGCAAGGCTACATTGGTCTACTATAATAATGTTAGTGCGATATATATATCTCCTGCAATCCCGTTCAACATCGACGCATTAAACACATTGAAATGGATATTCACTTTGTACGTGAAAAAAATGGTTCGTGGACAAGGTCATGTCCTTCATGTTCCTTCCCGGTATCAGATTGCTGATATATTTACTAAAGGACTTTTACGCATACTCTTTGATGATTTCCGAGCCAGTCTCAGCGTACGAGAACTTCCCGCTTCGACTGAGAGGGTGTGATAAAATATTACAAGAATATTCTCGTATCATTGTATATCTTTTATACTGGTTAAATTTATATTACGATTATAATTAGGAAGATTAATTACTTAGTTTATAGCCATATAAATAATCATGTAACACTATATATATTGTACATAATAATCAATGAAAGTCGATGAACATATTTCTTTATATACCTCATAAGGTGTGGTGTGTATAAGAGTGCGACCTAAGCGTTTGGAGAGTTGTTTGCGAGATTCAATAGCTCTCTTAGAAGCTTCACGATTCGGGTCGAGATGGCGAAGCCCAACGAATAATACAGCCATACTTAATGCTGCGCTTGCAGCGTATAGTATAAGGTCTTGTATCAGCTTTGCCTTTGCATCAGTACTACTGCTTCCCGCCATTGATTTAGAAATGAAGCTTTTTAGGGTTTCTTCTTCCGTGAAGAGAATATGAAAAGATTTATATAACTAACAAAGCTCGGTGTTAATAATTATAAATATTAAAGTGTACTAAAAATGCTTATTACTTGATCATTGTTAAATAATATGGAATGTGCAAGTCTTATACTCCCTCCATTTTTATTTGGTTGTCGGTTTTGATTTGACACAGAATTTAAGAAATTAAATGAGATTTTTTAAAATTTGTAGTCTTAAACTAAAGAAATGTACTCCCTCAGTCTCAAATTATAATCGTGATTACTAAAAATAATTATCTTAAATTATTTGTCGTTTTAAAAGTTCAAGACACAATTAATGATTTTTTTCTATTTTACCTTAGTAGAATTTTGTCATTAATAAATATGACACATAAAATAAACTAAACATTTAATGGTGAGAGATTATAACTTCGATATAGATAAAGGTAAAGAAGATCAAATACCCCTTCTAATTAATACAATATTTCTTAAGAAGCATGTAAAAAAAGAGCAACAAATAATCTGAGTCAGAGGAAGTAGATTGTATCAAAATGTTTTTAAATTTTGTGGTCTTATATATTCCATATGTAAAGTTGAAATCAAAGAGTTGTAAAAGAGTCATCAAGACGAACAAATTGAAAAGGATGGAGTGTTATTATTTTGATATGAATATCAGGTGGGATTAAATTTTTCATCTCTAAAAGAAAAGGTGACCATTAAACAATTTTAATTGGCTTCAAAAGAGGAAGTAGTAAATCATGAAAGATGGGATAGGAATATTTGATTTCTATATGTTTCCCTTGTTTATTAAAAAGGATGAGTTGTTTGGTTAGAGGACAACATACAATTTACTACCTTCCCTTTTCTACAAATCAAGCAGGAAAGTTAAATGAATAGTAAGAAAATAATCTCCATAAGAACATCGAATGTCAAGCTTCGTAGAGCAGCTCTCTTCCCAGCCCACGACATAGTGTGAAATATGAATCCTTTCATCAAGCACCAATGCTTTTTTGCCGGTCATATAATGTCTGAGAATTCTGGACGATAATTCACATTCATAATTTAGTATTGAACCACTACTTTTTGTTGTTGAAAGGGCAAGAAAGGTTTCTAGCCTAATAATTATATTCATCCTCGACCATATTTCTAACTTCTCTTTTACACTATCACAAATCACATGCTTCAATAACACCATCACGTATCACACTTGAAGCTTATTTATATCTATGAAACTGTGATAAATAATGTCCTGCAAACACTGGAATTTAAGAATTGCAGATCAAAAATTCTTCACAACGACAGTATACGTACACAATTTATGAGGTGAGACTTGCCAATATGGCATGAATCTCTGTTCAGTGTAAAACTACTAAAGAATACAAGCTTCCCTTAATACGTAGAGCTCAGGAAGAGAAACAGCATGAAAGGGGAATAACCCAGCAAAACTAATAGGGTATTGCAGATGAGGCAGTCATACTACAACTGTGAAAGATAGTAGGCCCTGGTCCAATCTTGATAAGAGACGATTTAGATATTTGGTGCAGAGTTGAATCATCGCACATTAAGATCAATCCGTTTTGTGTACAGAAGATGCTTATTGTTTGGTCAGTGAACTACTTACACAGTTACACTCCAGCATATGATTGTGCTCCTTCCAGGGATTGGCGTTCGGCTCATCAAAACTCAGCCTTAAACAGGCAAATTTAGTGCTTCCTTCAACTATGATCTTCTTCATCTTCTTTCAAGTGCTCGGGATTTTCAGGTCTTCTAGAAATTTCCCACCTTCTTATCTCATCTGCTGAAGGCAACTTCTTAAGATCGTTTGTTTCCTCCTTCAAGCCAATTTGAAAGATTAGATACGGATGATAAAACTTCTAAATCATTTACATGTGTTAGTAAGTGCTTCACGTGGTTGATACCTTTTCTGACATATGCTTTCCAGTCTCTGTAAATTTATCCAACACCTGAACATTTCCATCTTTTTTGAATGCTTCCAGCTGGAACCAGATGAAATTTTCAACGAGGATGATACAATTCGGGATACACAAAGTGGAATAATAAACTAATTAATAAAATAGAATTATAGAAGTTATCGAAGGAATTGAAGAACAAAAAGAATCTCAGACCCTAACTGAACGTTATGATAACAATTGATATATGAAATCAATCACCCCTAAAAGAACGACAAGAAAGAACCAAAGATATAATAATTAAAGGTAGAAAGAAATTCCATCAAGAACTCAAAGCTTAAAAGTAATTTTCAAGTTCAATCCAAACTATAAGGTTTTCAACTTCAAAATTTTGTTTGTAGTCACAATAGCCAATCTCCCCCTAAACGATGTCTACCAAGTATTTATAACTATTACATCCCTATTCAAGTCAACAAAGGAAATAAATAAAAACAAGGAAAAGAAAATCCCTGTTCTACTAAGGAAACAATATGGAACGTAGAATCTACCAAGAAAAGGAAGCAAGGTGTCCCTTCTAGGAAAGAAATACTAAACCAACTAAGGAAAGGAAATAAAATTTAAGAACTCCCACTTTTGGAACAACAACAACATAACAAAAATTACAGTTGAGATGCTCTATTCTCCCCGCAATGAACTTAGTGCTAGCTGGGCTATCCAGGATCGTATCAGGGAACCTCAGCATAATTGATTTATCAAGTGTGAGATAGACTGTAGATACATTACCTGAATGTGGAAGATGCACAAGAGGATGCTAGCTATGGGTAGCAAGCTATCTTCAGGAGATAGAGACAGATTGGTACTGCATATGATAAAAGGGCATCAGAATTGGTTATAAATATCAAGGCAAAATGACTCAATTAAACATCAAAAAAATGCTGATAGTTCCTTTGCCTAAAGCTACAGCAGCAGAGAATACCAGCTTCCTAGAGAATCTGATGTTATCAACAAAGGACCAAAAGAGCAAGTGAGACCTTTCACTATTCAAGGGATTATCCTACGAAAAGCTATTCACCATCTTTTCAGTCCTATAGCAGTGCTGAGTACTGGTCCAAAAGTAATTTTCTATATTCGGCATTCGGAGTGCTGAAAGGCTGTTTCCAACAATATACGAGAAGGGTGACCACTAGATTACCCTTTTGCATTTAGTGGCATTGAAGAAGTCTAGGGGAAGAAAACCGAAAATCCTCAAGGGTCTCACTTTTGGTTTTAGCCTCTGCATGATTTTCGATATTTCCAGGGAACAATCTTAGGCAAACTGTTTAGGTCATACAAAATCAGGCTTATGCTTCACAGCCTTCAGCATAAAGTGGCAGACACATCAAATCTTCGTATCTTGAGTCAAGCTCCATGAGAAACAGGTATAACAATAAGTCTAAACTAATCTTCAAACAATTGGAGAACTTCCAGATAATCTAGAAATCATAAATTTTTATCAGGTATTCATTCATATTCTAGAAAATTAGAAATCATATATCTGATTAGGAAGAACCAGAAAGTTCACAAAATAATTACAACTACAGTAATTTGAGCAACAGAAACATCCCAGATATATGAGAATAACTTTTTCAAAATAGCAAATCTGAAACCAGAGGACAAAAAGTTTTTGAGAATAAGCAAATTTTAAACTTGTTCAGATAAGTTGTCTAGCTGTTTTATCTAATTAGCTGATCAAAGTTCTATACAACTTAATCCAGAATAAGCAAATTTTAAACCTGTTCAAATAAGTTCTCTAGCTTTTTAGCTAATTTGTTGAGCAAAATGCTATACAACTTAATCCTTTTTTTTGTTGATAAAGTATCTATATCTTTGTAACACATTTAGGCTGGTGATAAGATATACTCAATATTGCAACATCACCTAGAAAACTAAAGTTTTGAGAGCTCCGTACCTTATATATGGAGTCAAATACACAAGAGCATAAACAGCATAACGCGGTTTCCCAGTATCCAACCATGCGAAAACCCAACTCTACAAAGTAAACCAGGAAATCAATCAATCAATCACACCTCAATACCGAGTTAGTTGGGCTCAGCTATATGAATCCCCTAATGGTTTGATTGCTTTTACGTTATTGTCAAACTACCACAACCCTTCACCTTCGTCAACCCTAAATCCTAAATTCAAATGTAGGACAAATGATGACAAATATGCAATGAGAAAAACCTCACCATCCAATTAAAATATGGAATGATGCTGATAATTCCCATGACAGCAAACCTCGCATCAGCAGAATCAATCATGGATTCACCATCCTCATCCTCCGAGTAAGTAGTCGGGAAAACCCACGAGCTTAGAATGCAAGCCCCGATAGCGACCGCATAAGGTGCATCGTTTGCAAACTCTGCCCTGCAAGTTCCATTTCTCAATCTTCTCTACAAAATCAATAACAATAACATCATCATTAAGTTAACAAACATCACGATAAAACTGAGAACTGCTATATCAACCAATATACTTTGCCTAAATCCCAAACTAGTTGAAGTCTAGCTATCTGAATCCTTAATATGTTTAAGCTCTATTGAGCTCATTTTCATCCCAACACGTTTTGATCCCTGCAAGTTCCATTTCTCAATCTTCTCTACAATATTAATAACAATGACATCATCATTAAGTTAACAAACTTCACGATAAAACTGAGAACAGCAATATATCAACCAATATACTTCGCCTTAATCCCAAACTAGTTGAAGTCCGCTATCTGAATCCTTAATATATTTCAGCTCTATTGAGCTCATTTTCATTCCAATACACGTTTTGATCCCAACAAGTTAGTATTTAAGTTAAAATGAGATTAGAAAAATCAATAACAATGCATCATCATTAAGTTAACAAACATCATGATGAACTGAGATTAGCAACATATCAACCAATATACTTCGCCTTAAATCCCAAACTAGTTGAAGTCTCGCTATCTGAATCCTTAATACTCTCTCTGTCATAATTTACATGACACGCTTTCCTTTTTAGTCTGTCCGAAAAAATATCACTTTTCTATATTTACAAACAATTTAACTTTGAAATATCCATTCTACCCTTAATGAGATGATTTACCACCACACAAATACGTAAGGCTTCTTTTGGACCACAAATTTCAAAAAGTCATTTTTTCATTCTTAAACCCCGTGCTTAATCAAATAGTGTCACATAAATTGAGACAGAGAGTATATTTAAGTTCTATTGAGCTAATTTTTATTCCAATACACGTTTTTAATCACAACAAGTTGGTAATTAAGTTAAAATGACATTAGAAAATGAAGTACTAGTAGATTAAAATGTCCATTTTATTCTTAATGAGATGATTTAATGTCCCACAAATATCTGTCTTATTTTAGATCATAAGTTTTAAAAGCCATCGGGTAAGTATATTTCAGCTCTATTGAGCTTATTTTCATTGCAATACACGTTTTTAATCCCAACAACTTGATATTTAAGTTAAAATGAGATTAGAAAATGACGAAGTAGTAATTAAGTTATTTAATTACCAGATTAAGCTTGTTGCGAAGGCGAGCTCGATATAGAGGTTGGAGAGATGGTAAGAGAGAAGATCGTAAGGACGGTGAAGTAGAAAGAAGTACTGCTGACGTGGAAGTGAGAGATTTCATCGCCGGAGATAGAGAACGGCGACGGCAGCATCTAACCTGTGCCGGCGAAGTGTTTGGTGATTGGATTAGGTTAGGATTATTATGGAATTATAATTAGGAAAAGATTCGTGAATACTGTACGTTTTGAGAACAGTGCCCCCTTAAGAAAATGAATATCTTATGGGTCCTGTTTGGCGCTTTTCATTTTCGAAATTGGGTCCACTACTAATACAAACAAACTTTAGACCAAACATCATAAACCTAAAATGAAGTCCAAAGGTATAGCTGATTCATTGTATATAGATGTTGGTTTTTACCAAACAAAAGATAATAGTAAAAAACACATCTAAATTATCATTTTTTTTGAGTTATGCAATTATCCATTTATCTATCTAAACTCTCACTCTCTTTGTATTCAAATAGACCTCAATGTTGAAGGCACGTAGAGGCCAACTCAGTTGTCGATTGATTTCCTACCTCGAAGTTGACTAGACCAACTATCCGTTGTTCCTTTTTCCTATCTGAACTATCACCGTCTACTCAACTATGTGTATTTGGATGCCACAAAAATGTACTAAAACACAACTTTTTACAAAAAACAAAAATTGTATTAAAAGGCCGTAACTCACAAATAACTACAGTTGCTTAGATTCAGTCGGATCCAGCAGTAATAGATCCATCTCTTCATTTATGCAATTGGCAATTTGGCAACGGCCAGAAATATGTTAGGCATCGACCAGCTTGAGGGATGCTTGTGAAGCTAAAAACATTATTGAAGACATCTCATGGTCACATTGGTTGTGATATATGATACAAAATTACAACCTAATGTTGCATTCAGACTGACTACAACATGAACTAAGGATCTACAGACAAAATTGGACGGCATTGAATCCTCCAACCCTACTCTCTGCCTTCCTCTCCCCGCCAAGATCTTCTACACAATCTTCTAGATCTAAACAAATAATCCCTTGGATTGGAAGACGTGAATCTGCACAAGAAGCTTGTTTTCAGCTCGTACTCGTCAAACAAATGAAGAAATGATCTATGCACTGATTATTTTGTTTATTGCCACTTGGAGATGGACCACACGAGCTATTCAACAAGGACAAGTGCATGATTCAGCGACATAAGAATAAGTACACTCTGCCTCTTCCTATACTTCAACCTGCAAAAGCAAACGAGGCTGATAAAGTCTGTCCAAGGCAAAATTACCTGTGAGTGAAGAATTCAAAATTGTCCCCTCTAACAAATCAAATAGACACCTGAATATACACAGTGTTTACACTTGAAAAGTATCATTTGTCATCAAGATTCCAATTCTTTTGTCCCCGTCGTCTCCGCAACTTGACATTGCAACCGCTGCTGCAACTGGTAGCAGATAAAAAATCATTGTTAACAAATGAGCAAACACTTGGATACTGCTAATAAACCTCTCTTGTTCAGCCGTCCCACCCTCCTTTGCTTCAATTGTTGTCACTCCAGGCCTAGTTTTTTAACCTGAATCTCATCGAGGAAAAGAGATATCTCCACACAATTGGTGCTTTTTTTTTACAACATATCCAGTGAAATCCCACAATGTGGGGTCTGGGAAGGGTAGAATGTATACAGACCTTACCTCTACCTTGGTAGGTAGAACGGCTGTTTCCGGGAGACCCTCGGCTCAAGACAATTTTTTTTAATTATTATTATCATTATTATTATTTATGAAAAAAAATCCATGGAATTGCTATTTCTCATGTTTGGAAAGAAAAGAAATATGAAAGAAAATGGGAAACGTTACAAAAATATATGGAGAAACTAGTCATATTTTGCAATGATACATTCTTTGGAAAGGTCAGGAAATTGAACTTAAATGATCATAAAGTGCTGCTTTACCCTCTCTTCCCCTTCAGCTCACCCAATTAGTACTCACGAACTTAGAAAGCAGCGCTTTTCTTTTCTTCTCAACTCTTTTATTTTTTTGCGCTGCATGTTATCCAATTTTATCCATTTAGAGTTGCATCTTTATTTTCCTTTTCACACATCTTTCTTTACCTCTACCTTAGACAGCTGTAAGTACCCAAAGCTCTTGGAAATTGTACCTTTATTTTACTCTTGTTTTCTTTCATCCCACTACCTCTCAAGGTAGGGGTAAGGTCTCCGTACACTCTATCCTCCCCAAACCCCACTTGTGGGTACATTGTTGTTGTTGTTCTCTTTCATCCCTTCATTTCACTCAACTGGCACCAACCTTAAAGACTAATACCTTAATTTTTCTTCTCCTTCAGTTCAACCAATTGACAAATGACACCTAAATCGGGAAGGGGGAAATGTGAAGGTAACCACGAATTTCTGGTACTAGCCCTGAAAGTATTTGGTGTCTGTTTAACCACAATAAACCCCTCTTCTGCCCATTCTTTTTTCTTCAATCCAATTACATTTAGATAGACCTATGCATCAAAGAAACTGAGTATGCACTCACCTGCCAGTATTTTAATTTTTCTGCAGTTAATTCATCTGTCAAATTAATCATCCTGCAAAGTAGAGAGAAGATCAGTACTTTGATTAACATTTCTACATAGAACTCTGAGAAGCATGCACCACAGTTGATTTGTGTCCACAGCAGACCGACCTAGCCTGAAGCTCAGATATTTTGACTAGCAATAGCTTCTCCCTCTCAGAAACAGCTGCTTCAACCTGCAAAATGGAAGTCTATCAAAATGAACAGTTGCCATGTGATAAAAGACAAAAGTTGCCCATAAAATACAAAAGTTTATGTAGCTCCACATAAACATTTGCAGTTTTTAAAGTCTTAAAGATAGCATATTTTCAAAGCAGAGACATGTACTTACAGTTCCATTATTTTCTGGGCGCTGTAGGGGAGATAACTTTCCATTTTGAGAAGCTGAGACAGAACAAGAAATTTCAATCTAAGTAAACCTGAATCCTGTCACTATTGGTAGACATATCTTTACATAAGGACATCAGACATTTCTTCCTCAATGTTTACTTACAATCTCCTGCCTCAGATAGTTGCAAGATACTCAACAGATTTACAATGAGATCCTGATAACAAAGGCAGTAGAAATAAAGAGTTAGAACTACCAGAGAAATAGGATTGGATTAGATAATCTTGAATTTCACATTTCTTTTTTTGTTTTTGTTTTGTCTGGGTTTTTTATCTGTGTATGTCATGTGTGTTGTGGGAGGTTACGGATCTTACATCCCTACCATACACTGATGCTTACCTGTTGAATTGACGTCTGTTGAAAGAGATTTTGTAGGTGAGGCATGAGAACTGAAGCAGGAACGTTATTAGGGCCAAGGTCCTTGGCCGGTTGACAGGGTGGCTGAAAATTAAGAAAAATGCAGTATTATTATGTCAATATAAGTTCTTTGTTTTTTTCACTTGGTTAAGAAAAAGTAGCACAATTAGGGTGTGGCTCAAGTTCTAACATATTCACATCATTTAACTGCAGCAGTAAAGAAAGGGACAATACACACCATTTGTTTAGATTCGACCAGCCATTCTCCAACACTAGCAGACTTCCTAAGTGGTGATCCCTGTGAATCACAAAAATCGTGTCAAAGATACTACAGGAATGAAATACTTGAGTTGTTTTGAGAAGGCAACACCACACCACTTACTTGGGAAGATCGTCGAGGAACTGTACATAACGGAATATCCTAACATACATATTTAAGTTAACAAATAGTCATCTAAAAGAAAAGAGTATGAAAAAATATGATTTACCTTTACAAGATCTACATTTTCTGATGTTACAGAAAAACGCCCTTTTATTTGGATCAAGTTCGGCTTCGACTTGTCATCCAAAGAATCTTTGAATCCTGAACAGATAAAAATTATGATTAGTGCAAAGCGAAGTCTTGCCTTTAGTTAGAATGTCACCTAGATTTTTCCTATAAGCCATTGTCAGTCATACACAAAATAGCAAAATGAACTTGTCTTGAAAGCATTAATACCCCCAGATGATTTAATCGGAGCTGATAAACTATTTCCTGAAGCTCGGTTTGGAAGCATTAAAGGGCCACTAAAGCTCGGTGCTCTTCGCACTGGATGAGTCTTATCCACTGGTTGTTGGTTTTCAATCTCACTTCTGCAAGAGAAACATATGTTACCTCACTAAAAGTTCTCATTTTGATAACAGTTGTCCAAACAAACAGTCATATTTCAATATGCAAATCGTCAAATAAAGCACAATGGACTACAGTAGAATGTTATTGGATTATTTTTACACTGGAATTAGCCTCTATAAAATGTATCCAACTCACTAATTTTAGAGAAAATTCCTGTGAGAATTCCTTCTCTCATGGAAATCTTTTTTGTTCCAACAAAGAAACATTTTTAAAAAAAAATCGGGGACCTGCCAGATAGATGGTAGAGAGGCCAAGTTTGAGCATTCAGTTCTGGTCAATATCTTCACCCTACAGTTGAAAATGGACTGAAAAGAGAGGCTACTTGATTCCTGAATATTAATGAAGCTTCATAGTTAAAGTTTTGGTGCAATGTTTTTCCTTTGATAATTTGTCTTGGTGCAATGTAAGATACAGTAGAATAAGAAAACAATGAGTCGTACAGAACCTTTCAGAGTTTCGAGCTCTTTCTGATGCCAAGTGACTAAGTACAACGCCTGCCATAAGTGGTCCGCTCTGACTTTGACGAGCTTTTGGTGTTTGAGTTCTACTCTTGGCCGGTAAAGCATCCCTGTCTGAGGTTAGTGGTGGCAACTCCGTTTTTGATGCATTCTTCTTCAGTCCATTTTTCTCCCAATGATCAGAATCTAGTGGACTACTTTCCAAATCTTTTCCCTTCTTGATCTCATATTCAGCTAATGGCACTTCACCAACACTTTCTTGCTCACTGGGAACACAATGTATCAATAAAAAATTGAGATGATAATAATCCAAGGCCTACCTTGAGCGAAAATAAAACTTTAACTAATGGCTCACATAATCATAGCCCATGCATAACCATTACCTAAACTATCATATTTGGTGATGATGACAAAACCATTATTAATATTCTTCCCAGGAGAGAGCAGTTAGTTCTCATAAAATATGCTGATGTGTTTATCTTCTGAAGAAGATAAAAATTACATTGAGGATATCTGGTTTGTACTTGATTCAGCAGGAAAAAATATACGCTCCAGAATAGAGGATATCATGGATAAACTAACTTTTTTTTATAACCGAGAAACAACTGAGGGCTAGCGACGCATGGTTCGAAACTCGGTGTATAGTGGATCGCCCCTCTACCCGTCTCCACGTAAAATCATAAATACGGACAAACTAACTTTAAAACATCAATATGGACTCTCAGAACAATATTTAACATGAGAGCACATATATCCTGCATTTGTATGACACACTTAGTATTATGGGATATTCCAAAATGTTTGACACCATTCCGCAATATAGTCTACAAGTCTTTCACAACTTTCTATGAAAAAGATTCATTTAAGTATCCAAATTTTGAACTTCAACGTGATATTTTCAGACTCATGCTAATTTTCAATCATTACTTTAATATTTATTCCATCAATATAATATATAAGTCAAATTAACATCTTAAACTCCGCATCCAGAAAATACAACTTTTTAAAATGAAGTGGTAGGAGTATAATAGTTGGTCCAAAAATGGTTTAACTAGTTCTGACACCTAAAAGTACAAGGAATTCAAGCTCGTTAAAAGTTGAAATTCAAAATAAGGCATCAATTCCCCCTTGCAAACTAACAGCTACTAATTTGATATCTTTCTATGACTAATTCTATGTCTCTGGCCAAAAAGAAAAGGAATATACCTGGCATTAGAATCTTCTCTAGGGGTTGATTTTCCAGCATATTGTATGGCAATAGATTTCTCCTGCAAATAGGCGAACAGTTCAAGGCCGATGTGAATAACCTGAAAATAGACTAAAGCACCACATAAAAAGACTGGCAAAGACCTTATAGTTTATATAAGCTTTCATGCTATCATTTTCTTCCTTAATTTCTTGTATTTCGTCATCCTCCTGTAGCTGCCACAGCAAACAAGAGACTATTAAATTTGGGATGGCAAAAATCATGGAGTGAAAGTGGAAGAGCGTCTTTATCATACATAAAGAGACACCTCTCACATACATACCAGTGAAGCCTGAAGCTTTAAATCCTCCAGATCAAAGTTCCAGGCGCTAACTCCCCGTTGGTATTCACTCTGTGAAGAACAACAAAAAGTTAAAACAGAAGGAAAAATTTAAAGAAGGCAATTCCCCACCTTGTTCACTCTCAGATGCCACAGATAAAGAAACTTGAAAAGAGAAAGATTAGCTTAAAGGCACAAATTAGACACTTGAAAAAGGGAAAAAGATGAAGGAAAATGCTTTTACTTGTTTTTTAGATAAAAATAGGGCCATAGACACAATGCAAGAAGCAATCCTTTTGGCTAAGAACATTATTTGAGTACATCATCACCATCCTTTTTGTTTTTTTGTTTTTGAAACCTGAGGTATATCATCAACATCCTATCCCCAATCCCAAAGGATTGAAAATGTACAAGAAGAGAAAGTACAACATTCTCTAAAAGAATAAAAGAACCGAAAGAATGAATTTGACAGTTATAATTAGCAAGTATACACTCTAATCAATTTGATATCTCCGATTTTCATGGAATGCACAAAGTTCAAAAGAGTAAAATGGAGATCCAAAGATCTGGAATTCATAATTGAGAGGCTGATTACATTCTCTCATCAAAGATGGAAAACTAATTTTAGAACAAAATGGCATTTTCGCTCACAGAAGAATAGCATTGCAGCTACTGCAACAAATAAATGCACGCGAACTAAGATGGTATAACCATTGAGCACTAATGAACAATGTCATTGATAGAACACTTGCCACAAACCTGTGATAATGCTTCCTGCTCGGAAGAAGGCATTCTCTTCAAAGCTAGTTGGGCAGCATCTTTAAGCTGCAATAATCTCATCAAGCAACATTAGGCAATGCTAAGTAGGAAAACTAAGCAACCTTTAGAACAACCATACTATGAAATACCTGGAGGGCTTTAACTCGATTCCAAAGTGGTGGCAAGTCAGCAAAGAGTTTATTAACAGAAAGCTCCGGAGGCTTGGCATTTTTGAAAAAAGAATGCTTCAACAACTTCTCAGCAGTTGGCCTTTTAGTTTGATCTTTCACCAAGCACATTGCAACCATTTCCTTGAATGACTGTAACGACAAGTAAAAACCATTTTTGTTTTCCATAAATGACACAAGATAAAGATTAAAGCACATAGCAGAGCAACATATACAAATATCTCCATGTACAAATGCACTTGTGGGATTATACTGGGTAGGTTGTTGTTATTGTTGTTGCTCCATGTACAAATGCAAATGAAATGGCACTTACTTTTTTTCTGGGTAGAGTTGAATGGTACTGGAATTTAATACCTACTTATCAAAAAAAAAAACTGGAATTAATACCTTAGAGAATTTTTTGTCTCTGTCATAATCAAGTCCAGGAGGGGCATTCTGTATTGTCATCAGTAGTACCTGTGGCAAGAGAACAGAGGGTAACTTAAATAATGCATACTCAAGCACCAAGTTAAAGTATTGTTGTTGACCCATCTTGGAAATGAATATATACCTTCATTGGAGGGTACTTTGAAAATGGCGCATGACCATGAGCCAACTCCAGGGCAGTTATTCCAAATGACCAAATGTCAGCCCTGTAGAAGGAAGAAAATTAGTGTCAATAGCATCAATAATATAAATATTCTCAGTGACCCTGTATAAGTACACAAACATATCACTTAGACAAGAAAAGGTAGACCTTTATGTCAGAATTCAGAATTTTCATCTTAGATCATGTTTGGTAACTGTCTTAAGCACTTAAAATTACCAGATTAAGTCATTAAAAATTTAGACTTGTTTATACATAAACTCAAAACACATGTACTACTCTGTGTGGCACTTAAATTGCTTTACCAACTTCAAGTAAAACAATATTTAGTTATCACTGAAGTCTGAAAAATCACATATCCAAAAACAAGTTTCTAATCAACCATAGTTGCTTATTACATGAATTAAAATGCTTACAACATGTCATCATGTACATAAACTCTTTATAGCATTATCTAGTGACAAATAATATACTTCTAGTTTTAGTTTCAAACAAATGCTAAAGAGGATAATTCATATTTGAATTCAGTAACCGGATTAAAATGCATATACTTAATACCTTTCAATACTAAAAGTTCAGTAACTTAATCCAATGATACAATTTCAAATGGAATTCAAATTCCAGCTTTCTCAAATAGGTCTCAGTCAACCAAAAAATGAAAATTTAAATCATAACATATGAAACCATCAAGATCTTGCACCGTGGCAGAGAAAACTCACTTGAAATCATATCCAGTTCCAGGCTGCAGAACTTCCGGTGCCATCCTAAAAAATAGAAGTAGTTGATGGACATGTAGAACACGACAAGACTTGCATAGAAACACCTATTGATGGATGGGAATTGACTGAAATTATGGTTATATGCTCACCAGCACGGAGTTCCTACAAAGGTATTCCTAGACCGCTGTCTATCACCACTGTCAAACATGCATGCTGAAACACCAAAATCGCCCAGCTTTACTGCCCCATTAGTGTCCAGCAATATATTCCCAGCCTGCGATGAGAACAGTGGTAGAGAAACCATAAATATCACAACTTGAAGATCAAAAACAAGGGAACAACAGTTCTAACAAACCTTAACGTCTCGATGGATGTGCCCATGTCGATGGAGATATTCCAACGCCTTGAGAGTTTCCTTCAACATAGAACAAATAGCAGATTCTTCGAATCCATCAGGATATGCTACTTTCATGAGATGTAGACAAGAACCCTCAGCCATGAAGGGCATCACCACCCAGATGTAGCTCTCAACAACAAATGAACAGAATGACTTTATTACATTAGGATGGTCTATCAAACTCATTGTTTGAGCTTCCCTGCATATGTCATCCTGCGGAGAAGTAAAATTCTTTCAAACACTCTATTGCAAAATAGCAGCATGATCCTACTCAAACAGAAATGCAATTACAAAAACAGTATTTATAACATGACACCTCAATTTGTAACTATAAGAAGCCATCCTTGACACTTCCTACTCCTCGAAAAGGAGTTGACGCAGACCAAAAATCACATTGAAAGAAATTTTCTCAAAAGACTTGCACTCTCTCGGTATGCATGCAACCTTGCTGAAAACATAACCCTATGGACGCAAAAGATCCAAATAGTGTGATTTAAGGTTTAATTGTTACTGTCTCACTTCTCTTTTTTGTTTCAGTAGAGACTTGTACGAGTGAAAATGTAAGATTTAGAAAATATCTAGTAAGAAAACCTCTAATTTGTCTTTAAAATGAAGGTAAAAATGAGCCTGAATAGAGTTGAACGAATAAAGAGGATTCATATAGTGATCCCAACTAGTTTGGGAATTCATTAATTGATATTTAAATTTGTTACTCTTTAATTCATAATGTTGTTAACGGAGGAGAATCGGGCCCCCGTGAAACAGTTAAGAAATCAATAAGTAAAAACATAGTATCCCAATTAGAGAATATATGAGGATCTTTTCCTTCTTTTGGATAGGAGTGGAGAGCAAGCTCCAGAGGCAATTAGTTTGGCAGGTTATTATGACATGAAATGAACATGCACCAATTAAATATATTGTTCCCTAAAAAAAAAGGGCAGCCCGGTGCACTAAGCTCCCGCTATGTGCGGGGTCCGGGGAAGGGCCGGACCACAAGGGTCTATTGTACGCAGCCTTACCTCACACTTCTGCAAGAGGTTGTTTCCACGGCTTGAACCCATGACCTCCTGGTCACATGGCAGCAACTTTACCCGTTACTCCAAGGCTCCCCTTCATATTGCTCCCTAATAACATGGAAATAAAATTATTTAGCGGCATCCACAACCAGTGCCCCCCGTCAGAATTTTCCATCCAAAATTGTTGGTAGAAGTTGCAAAATGACAAGCTAGTCTTTAACATTCAAATCAAATGAATTTTGAATAAAGTTGGTTAGCCAAATGGAGTTCGTTTCTCTGCTATTCAATCAAGATAAGAGTTTCCAAATTCATTTTCGAGTACGGGCTGTTAGCCAATTAAAAGGTGGACACCAGTGCCAGGAGGCTCCGGCTAAAGCGGGCTTGGGAGAAGGTGAGTTTAGAGAACAACTTCACCAATTTACCTGTAATCCAACACATGCTCCCACGTTCCACCCAACAGCACATAAAAGAACAGAAATATCCGGCCTAATTATATATATTAAAGGCTTGTTTAAGGAGCGCTTAAATTCTAAGATTTGATGGAGTGCAAGCTAGGGACCTCACCTCACTTGTGGCGCTCTGGTGCAGGCTCTCAGTGTGCACCTTAATAGTCTTGTTTTTCTTTTAATAGTGTTAAAGAGGACGATAAAATAGATTAAAAAATTGATACATTATATAAACCTAAAAGTTAATTCTTTTTTCTGGTAAGTATAAAAATATTAGTAGCAATAAGATATTTTTTATGTAATGGAAGTTTTCACGCAAACTTGTCCACACCTCAACTACTCCACCAGGTATTTGATACCTCCCATCAGCACAGATGACCGCCAAAGTTTAGGCAGATGGGAAGAGATCACCTAGTGCTTTTGTCTCTACTAGGATTTAAACCCTGGTCTCTACGGTTTGCACCCAGTTCATTCGCCACAAGGATATATTGGCAACTTTTGGATGCGTATGTTAGAAACTATGAAATCAGAATTTTAGTATAAAAAAGATCTGTTATTAAAAGGCAAAAGGCATCCCAGTGCACAAAGCATCACGTGTTAGCAAGGTCCGGGTAAGGACCGCACTCTAGGGGTGTGATGTAGATAGCCTACCCTAATGCAAGCATTAGTGGCTGCTTCCACGGCTCGAACCCATGACCTATAGGTCACACAAAGACAAAAAACTTGCTTCTAAATCATACATTTTAAAATAGATTTGAACTTGTTAATATGGCTTTTACTCCGTATATTCTTTGCAATTGTAGTTTTTCACTTCTATGGCACATACAACTATTATTTATATTTTTAGTTACTATCTCGTATTATACTTTTTCTCGTTGCGGCCTTACTACACTAAGCTCATGCTTTAGTTAAAAGCTAAAACACCAGCAAACACTTGGCAGCTTTCTACATTTTTAGTGATTTTTTTCCTTTGATAACACTGACCTAATAAATTTTAGTGGATGCTTATATCGAACGCATCGATCAACCTACCAAAACGAACTACTATCACAAGTGAAAAGCACAACAATGCTGGGTGGCACGGGCGGAGCGGCATTTTTGGAGAGTCCGAGCAACATAGCATTGTTTGCCTTTGATATCACTGACCTAATAAATTGTAGCGGGTGCCTATATCGAACACATCGATCAACCTACCAAAATGAACTACTATCACAAGTGAAAAGAAGCACAACAATGCTGGGTGGCACGAAAATAGACCTAGCACAGATGGTCATGGTTACTTTCAGGGATACTTCCTCTCAAATATTTTCCTCGGGCTGGTTATAGTAAGGGGACTATTAATTGCTTGTACCAAATCTGTATTCACCTTATTAAGAAGGAAAAGATATCCAAAGATCAATTCACCACTGAAAATAATAACTCCAAATAGATTAATATCGTGGTATTCTACTAGGGACAAGTCAAACAAGAACTTGATGAGAGAAATCCACTAACCAACAAGAAAACTTCTTTGAATTTTGATAGCTAGAATCCCCTGATACAGGGATAATGTGATTTCATGTTGAGTACTGGATTGCGACGGTATTTGTAGAGCGAATCCATGGGCTTCTCAGATAAAGCTCCATCAAAAATGTATTTAAGAAAATGTTGTAAAGTTTTGTTGTCAGTTTTATTGTCGATCAACCTATCACTCAATACAAGTCGCTCTGTCATTTTCTATCCTTCGTTATCTGATCCAATTGAACATACATTGGTGAGTATTGTTTCTTTTTGTCCTGCTAAATAGTTTTGAAGCATATTATTTCTATCTGAAAAGATCCCCAACAACAACAAAGAAAAGTAAAATTAGGAAATGACTTGCCATAGACGTGGAACAATTTGCATTTCAAAATTAGCCAAAGATTTTATATGTTCTTTTTTATGCCCTTGAAGAGAACTTCATATGCATACATCATCAGCAGAACACCTACCAAACCGGAATCTTTGACATTAAAGTGCAATCCAAAAAGAGTTCAAAAAAAGAATTTAAAGCTTCCAAACCGGGTAATTGTTACCGGTAGATAAAACCAGATGCCACTATGTAATCTGATTAAGTGTTGTCAAAGGCGCGCTTAAGCCCGTTGAGCCTCGCTTCGCCTCGCTTTATGTGTGCTTCAGTGTCATCATCAAGGCTCTAAGACATACTTTTCCTTGCCAATGAGCCTCTCTTGAAGAGGTGACACTAGATATATGATATTTCACTTTATCGTAATATTTTTACAATTTCTTTGTCCATTATTCATGCTTATTATTATTAGACTTGGTCTAAACATATATAGATTTGTATTTTTGCACCTTTGGGCCTTTTCTCGTTAAAGCCCCACTTTTTTTGCACTTTGCGCTTAAAGCCCCAACTGACCTTAGAGCTTTTTTAGCTTTTCGCTTTAGGGCCAATACAAATACAAAATCAGTTACTTTGCTCAATCAACATCACTTGGGACTACCAGAAAATGAGCCTTGTTTACAAGGAGTAAAAACACGGACCTATGACAAGTCAAAGCAAACAAGGAAATCAAATTTGAAGCCTCCTACATTCAACTCTATGATCTTTTCCTCTTTTTTTTTTCTTTTATAATGAAATTCAACTATATGATCTCCATACTAAAAATACATCTAAACGAGAACATCACAAAGCGAAACATCAACCAATCCGCAAGTCAAGTCACATTTCCATCAGCAAAACTCAAAGAACACATATCTAACCTTGCTTAAGCATAACAAAAGCAGAAGAAATAGAGAGAAAACGAAACAAACCAGATTGCTATTACAGCGATCGAGATCCAAGCACTTGACTGCGATTACTTCATTGAAAGGAAGATAGATCGCTCTGTAAACAGTTGCACTAGCTCCATAACCTACTTCTTCTACAAGCTTGTAATCATTTGGATTCGCCGAATAGTTTCTCGGACCGCCGGCCATCGCCGCTCCGACCGAATAAACAGAAATCGCCTGAATTATAAGTCGCCGATTATGGAAACCAGTGGAAATGTCCGTTAAAGTTAACGGAGAGCATCGGCGATGTATTGACAGTTGAATGTAGCTCACAAAAATGCTAATTCTATTACAAATCTCCGAATTATTAGGCTATTATTAATAATATGTTTTAATTTATATATTTTTTTGTCTTAATATTTTTCTCTAAATTCTAGGAGATAATTTATTGAACGTGATTTTATTAATTTATGAGGGGAATCTGTTGACTACTATGAGAAATGAAATGAGATAGAAAAACAAAGAAATATATGAATGAAGGAGCATATAGATACGGGTATCCGGCTATAAATTCGGGTTTGGGCTCCGGATCATAAGTTGGGTGGTGTAGAGACGCTGACGTGGATACATGCATCCCCGTAAGGACACGTAGACCCTTGCCACGTGCTATGATAAAAATTTAGCAACAAAAAGAGAAAAAATGAGAATTCAAATTACTTGTACAATAGTGATCCTTTTTTGTTCAATATTTTGTTGTATATTCTCCTTCTGTTCATTTTCTATTGGCTAATTGTGTATATATAAATTTTACTTGTTTAACTTCACGAGAAGTAAAATTTAATTAGAAATATATAACTATAAAATAATAAAATCTCATTTTGAGATATGTTAAAATTCATTAAATTCTAAATTCACGTATGTGAATGTGATGAAGCTCCTAGGGTATTTTTCATTTATTGGATGTTGATGAAATAGGTAATTCAGTAATTAAGTATATTTCAATAATATTTGTATTAGAAGAATTTATTATAAATTGATTAGTTTTATATTTATTATCGAATGTTAATGGGTTCGAGCCGTTAACAAGCATTAGTGGTGCATATATAAATAATTTATTATAAATTGCTTTCACTATATATCCTCCATCTTTTCTCTAAATATCAAAGTCTTTTCTTTAAATTCTGAAAAGAGTCGAATTTGTCCAGTTTTACACTGCAAGTGTTCAACCGACAATTTTTAAGAAAATAAATAAATAAATACTGCAAATTTAATTCAAATTTGTCATGGATTGTTTTGCTATCTGATGAAAGTTTTTATCATTATTTTTCGTCTTAAATGTGTGTCCTTTCTCTAGTGATAGTTCAGCTTAATTTTAAAGTGCAGCTTGATTTTAAATATTTGTCGTGGTAGAACTACGTTAATAAATGAAAAATCAAGTTTATTCGTAAGATATCAAATTACTTTATATATGCACTTTGCCGAAAAATCAAAAAATGCTTATGAACAATTAAAAAGGCTTGCATATACCTTGAATAATTAAAGATGGTCTAGATATATCTTTATATGATGGAGTAGAAAGTAAGAATTAATAGTAGTAGTTTTGGCCACATCAAGTATTGGTAAATTTATATTTAAATTTTTATAATATTTGATTGTGCATGTTTAATTTTTAATTAATTAAAATGTGTACTTTTAATCCGTTTATGTAAAAAATATTTACAACAAATCCAGTGCGATTTCATAAGTGTTATGAGGAGGATAGGAGGATAGGATGTACGCAAATGTTACTCGTATTTTGTGAGATAAAGAAGTTTTTTTCGATAGAAGTCTCAAAAGAAAAGTAATTGACGCAAGATTGTAAAAAAAAAACGGTAAATTAGCAAGATTCAAAATAAATGTAATAACAGATAATAATACACATCAAAAAATAAAGAACTATGCTATAACTGAATATTGATACTAAAAGAAAAAGAGAAGACTAGCCCCCTCTCTTCCATGAGATAAAGCATAAACTTATTTATCTGTTAATCTTCTACATTAATCTTTAACCACTATATCTTTCTATCTAAAATAAATTGAATATGTGTCATGTTTAATCACCTCTCTCCGTCTTCTTTAATCACCTCTCGCTTTACTCTTGCCACACTCTCACGTTATCCCATATGAGTATGTCCACACATCTATAAAGGGATCAAAAATATTTTACTAATTGAAGGTCATATATTTCAACGATCAAACTAGATAAAAAAAAACTACTACTAACTAACAAGTTAAAAATTCCGATATAATCCCATAAGTGGAGTTTATAGAGAAAAATGTGGGCAAACCTTATCCTTTTTTAAAACAAACCCATGACTCAAAAGAAAGTAAAACCAAAACATGATAGAAAATAAAATAAGGGTAACAAAATAGTAAAATGATCAAAGCAAAGTAAATAATCGCCTGAAAAATGGGTTTATTAACATTTAACAATATATCAAGATCACTCTCAATAGACTGAGCTACTTGTACAAAATTTTCTGCAACATCTATTGTTGCAAATTACTATAAGAATCCGTATACATTCCTCCTACTAATAACAATAACATACCCCGTTAAATCTCACGGGTCTAAAATTCCTCCTACTAATAATTAAATTTATATGAATCTCTTCCTCCTTAAGCTCTTTGAAGAAGCTCTAGAAACCAAATACCCAACCCCCACCCCAAGACACATCACCCATATCCCTACATCTACTGCCCACCCAACTCCCTCCGTCTCCGCCGTGTCGACGCTGTCGGAATCGGAGTTTCCTTCACACTCCGAGCAGCAACAGGTAGATCCATCAAACTCAAACTCATTTTGCTCAGGTATCTCCTCCAACTTCTGAAAACAGCTCCTCCGCCGTGATAATCTCCTCTTCCTCACCGTCATCTCCACCTTCACCGTTATCAATGCGGCGGCGCGTGCTTTCACCGCCACGCACACCTCCGCTCCTTTCACTTTGAAATCATCGTTTTCCAACGCGCACTTACAATCGATTCTCCAATTCTCTTCAATCTCATAATCTTTCATGAAAATTCCCTTTATGACCTTAACATCAGCCATAAATATCTCGAATTTTACACCTTCACTCGCTTTAACTCTATCTCTACTTCCGTAAATTACTCTTGTTACTTTCTCAGCTGACACGACCCGATGAAGCGTAACGAATCCGGGCGAATTGGATCGGATGTTGGATTCGTTAATGTCCAACGGACTCTCACTTATTCGTGGGAGATAATGCAGAGTTAGATAATCAGGTACCGAGACATTTTCGGTAGGTGATGAGAATGATAAATGGAGGTAAAATCCTTTGATTTTCAGGCGATCTTTCTCGTTTGGCTGGAAACCTTTACACATTTTGATTGTTGCTTGGAATGACGCATGAAATATGAGGTTGAGTGGGATTTTATGAGGGGCTAAGGAATGGGGCGACGTTTGTTTTAGAACGAATATTGGGGCGAGAGGATTGGAGAGCATGTTGGTTACAATCACGGAGGAAACGGAAATAAGTAACTGATAAGTATTATAACAAACTGAAATTATAATTAACTTGAACAATAAACTGGAATTACAATAAACTTGAACAGTTTTTGGTATGCTGAGTCGAGTGTTTGCACTCTGTCTTTAAGACAATATTGTCCCGTATGTATCATTTCTACGTCCTGGACAATTGTCTCCCAAGATAAAACAGCAAATGAACAAATGAGCAAAGGAAACTCAAGTACTACCGTGAAGAATTGTGATTAATGAAATGATGTTGGAAGGTAGTAGGAATAACTGATTTCGTTTTTCTGTTTCTGTGTTTGTGTAGCTCAACAATGGTGCAAAGGGTCATTTATATAGTTGAAGGAGAGGCTTACCAACTGCCCACATAATTGCATGTTACTGGCCAATTAATGACAATTATGGAGGTAGTAATTCACCAAAATAAATGGTGAATTGACCTGAGACTCGGACCCGTGACGCGGACCGGACGGGCGGGCGGGCGGCGGAGCGCGTGTGGGCTTTCCTCGAACCGAAGCATATCTAGGTCGTCCCTCCTTTAAACACATGGGATACCCTTTGGGGTCCCAAACCCCAAGCCAACCTTGAGACTTATAAACAAAACAATTCTTTCTTCCCCCGCCGATGAGGGAGAATTGATCTCAATACCACATTTTTCCATGCTTCAAACACCTCACTTCGTGGACCAATATCTCTTTCATTTCTCAACAAAATTTGACGATCATTGGCCCTACGGTTATCTACTTACTTAGTAGATTATGCACTTGTGAAGAACCGGATTCTCCAATATGCGGAACACTAGTGTTTAAGCCGTTAAAGTTGATCGGACGCAACTTCCGCCAAAGGCAAATTTCCAACGAAGCACACGGTTTTGACAATTTGATAATTGTCATCAGACAGAAAAGGTAAAGGAACGTGGAAGGTGGAAGTGGACAAAACCACAAACTTTACCGAATAAAAAATAATACTCTCCCTTTTGACTAGACATTAAATTTTAAAAATAAAGGAGCATTTTTGAATCTTGTTGTCTACAACAACATATCCACTGAAATTTCACATCGTAGGATTTGGGAAGGGTAGAGTGTATACAGACCTTACCTCCTTCACCTTGGTAGATTTTTGTGGTCTAAAACAAGACAAAAAATATTTGTGTTGTTATAGATCATCTCGTTAAGCATAAAGTTAAATAAAGTTAAATTATTGTCAAATAAAGAAATGTGTCAAAAAATTTTTTTTACCGACTAAAAAGGAAAGTGTGTCATATAAATTGGGACAGAGAGAGTACGTCTTTTATTTTATCATAATCTATGTCACTTTTTGCGTTTATATGTTCAATTCAACAATAATGTATCCGGTGTATTCTCGCATGTGGAAGTTGGGGAAGGTAAGGTGTACGTATACCTTATTCCTACCTCGTCGAGATAGAAAATTTGTGTTTTCAAAAGGCACTTGTCTCGAGAAAAAACATAAGCAAAAAAAAGCATAGGAAATAATAGAGAAAGCGTAACATAACATTTAAAGCAAAATAAAGCGATAATCGAAGCACAAGAAATAACAGATAGTAGCATAAATCTAAGGACGAGAAATTATGAGAATAATGCTAATACTATCTACCCACTAAGCCTATCACGCAGAAAAGCAACAAAATATTTAACTACCTTCTAACTTTCTACCACAATTCCCAACCTACAAAGTCATGTCTTCGATAAGCTAGAGTTGAATTGGATCAACTCAATAATTTAAAATCAATAGATACTTAAAAGCTATTTGATACATATTATAAGTTACAATATGTTGTATATCAATAGAATAAATAAATATATTTTAAATATTGATCGAATTCATATAATTTGAATCTCGAGAAGTGAAAAATGTCATATAAATTGAAACGGAAGGAAGACTCCTTCTATCCTAATTTTTTTCAACAACTATTTGAAGATGGGGTATTTTTGTTTATAATCATTAACGGAGTATAAAGTTAACTAATAAAATAAAGTAGATAAGGTATATTTGACTAGAGATGGCAGTGGATCCAGATCCGTTTTATAGGATATGGATCTTAAAATTTGGACCGGACGGACCCGGATCGGACCCGGATCCGTTTCTGACGGATCAGATCTGGATCTGAATCTTGTATTTGAGATCCGTATCCGGTCCAGATCCGACCCGTGAATCCATTTTTTATTAAATATATTCATAACCTAGAATGTAATTTTATAAGTATTTTCTTACAATTGCTAAGCACATCCTTGCAAGTTTAATTCTCAAAACAAGTTTAATTTATCCCTGCGTTAACTCAAAAACCAAAAAATAAAGAGGTAACTTCGATAATATAATCAATGTTATATTAGTGAATGACTAACATCTCCATAGACAAGTAGTTAAAATTATATTCACTTCATTTGTGAAGATTCCAAGCATATGCAAGTTCTGCATTGTGGAAATACTAGTCAGCATTTTCTGCAACTATTGTCATTGTCCAACATTTTCAATTAATAGCTCACAATCAAAACGAGACAACGAACAAAATATCTCATACGAACATTTCAAAATTGAAACACAGTAAACTGTTAGCTAAGTAAAAATCGTTTGTCAGTTCAAAAAAAATTCTTAGCAAGACAATTTTTTTTACATGTGGATCCAGATCCGATCTGTGGAGCCGGTGGATCCGATAGATCCGAATTTGAATATGATTTTTATGGACCCGACGGATCTGTATCTGGATCTGGATTCAGGTATGAAAAATGAATCTGGATCTGGATCTAGTAGAATCCGGTCCAGATCCGATCCGTTGTCATCACTATATTTGACCCCTCTTTTTGATTGAAAAGTTACTTAATTGTCTAATTGAGAAAAATATAAACAAATAGAGAAAGAACATTTTACTTAATTGTGACAAAAATTGTTTGGGAAATAGTTTTGTTTTGGAACTTGTATTAAAACTGATTTATATTTGTCATGTTTGGCGTAAACTGTTGGAGGGATATAAGTAAGGGTAAATACTTAAATGCACAGAACGCTCACATTAAACCAGTTCAACTTATCGTGATTAAATAATTTAGTAAGATGAAAATATAAAGTAATTAATCATAATTAAGTGAAAATTTTATATGCAAATATGTGTCATGCATCTATTAATCAATAGTATGTATCTATTTGTGTAAAATTACATAGTTATCTTTGTCACTGGACGTTCCCAAAAGATATGTCTCGATTCAACAACGAAAAAAAGATCGATTCTTTGGGATCTTTCCTTTATTCAAATAGAACGAAAAGAAATAGAATCAAGCCGATTCCCGAAATGCCTTTCTGAATATTTCTCAATGTCCCGGCTATTCACGGAACGTAAGAAGCAGATGATGCTATTTTCGGAAGAAATCGAAGAATTTCTTGGGAATCATTTTTCCTTAAAGGGAAAAAAAATTACCCCACCGTGAACCTCTCCTTGGCTAATGCTTTTGTTTCAAATAAAAGCATCTGCTTCGCACCTTTGCATGCCTTTAGCCTTTTCTTTGGAGCTCTCTCCTTTAAATGTTGGATCATGATTTGCACTATTATCGATATGTGTGATGTCTAGTTTTAACTTTAACTCTTAACTCTAACTTTTTTCCTTTGACACCTGTCATTAGAAGTGATTCGCTTATGTTAACATCAAAATTTAAGACAGCTAATTTGAGACATACCGCTCAGATATAGATCTCCTGTAATTTTTCTTCTGTCAGTTGGATTTTCATGTATTTATTACTCCACTTTGCAAGTAAAAAGATCAGTTAAGTGATTTGGTCCTTATCTTCCTACTGTTTCATTTATCAGCTTTGACATCTTGCTTCCGATTTGTCAATTAATAGAGCACTGCAAATACAAGAACATTTGGTTTGGGCAAATTGCAGAGGGGTAATTCCCCCATAAAATTGGAAATCTTTAATTTCTGTTTTTCGCCTAAATGTTCTTGGATTCTGGGTTCGAATTTCAGCTCAGTCATAAATAAATTTAAAAAAATTGCAAGGCAGAGTTTGCCTTCAGGCATAAGGAAGGCAAACTCTACTTTAAGATAGAATTTGACTTATGCCTGAAATAAACTCTGTCTCGAATTCAAACTATGTCTTGCAAAAAAAATTTAATTTTTGACTGAGCAAGGGTTCAAACCCGGGACCTCGAAGTATTTTCAGCCACTTTTTTAAACGAAAGGAAAAAATTAAAAACCAACAATTTGAGGGACAAAAATTAAAGACCAACAATTTGAAGGAAATCGGAGCGAAAAAATGATTGCACAGTAGCATTTTGGGCCTGTTTGAATTTGTGGGTCTTGGAACATCAGGCCCGTGAAAATGTATATTGAACTAACTTTCTGATGGATCATTTAGTTCAAAGATTTTGATCAGATAGTGAACCATTTTTGCGTTACATAAAAGGACAAAAGGTTAATTCCAACAGTTTTTTATTCTTTTTATTTTTAGACACATATGTTAAGGCTTAGGGAGGGACATTATAAATTATAGGTAAGATTTGTATGATTTGCGGTAATTCTTTCTTCTTCTTTCAATTAAGTTTAGTTCACATTATTTTTGGCTCTACGCTAGAAATTGGTCACAGATAAAGTTGGTATGCCACTTTTTATGGATGGTGGAGGGTGAGGGAATTTTTTTCTCTCAACTTGTACCATTTGTAAAGTATAGTTAATCGCAGTCTTCGGCATAAAAAATACAGTGAGATGGATGTGATTCCTAATTCTTAACTAGAAATTTATGATTCAAGTGAATAAATAAATTTCTAACGAGCCTTTCACGGCACAAATATAGATTAGTCGGTCAATAAATTTTGAAGATGATTAAACAAAAGAAGAAAACTTAATTAGCTTCTATAAATTGCAGTTAAATGTTAGTATCTATTAATCTTGACAACAAGCAATCACAAAAATAAAAATAAGCTTATATCATTGTTGCATGTGAGAGCTCGAGCAGAATCGTAAGAAGAGGAAGAGAGAAATGAATTGCTTGTTTTCTTCATTACAGGATCAGAGTATATATACACAACTAAAATATCTAGTTAGCTAACTGATCTGTGACAGCTGGATACAACTTGTCATTAACTAGCACTGACAAACTCTAACAACTTCAACTAACTCTAACTAACTAGGTACAACTCAACTAGTTGGATGTACAAGCTAAGCTAAGCTAAGCTACATCTATTACAATTATATTACAATGATAAATATCTCAATATCCCCCCTCAAGTTGAAGGTGAAGATCTCACATCCAACTTGCTCATGATGACAGAATGCTTCAAGCATGTGAGAGCCTTAGTAAGCACATCAATAAGCTGCTCATTAGTGGCAATGTCAAGAAGTGAAATGAGACCTTCTTGGAGCTTATCTCTGACAAAGTGGTAATCTACTTCTATATGCTTTGTCCTCTCATGAAATACTGGATTTCTGGCTATATGAAAAGTTATTTGGCTATCACGATATACTTCAATAGGAGTAGGATAAGCGAGAGTTAATTCTTTGAATAATCTATCCAGCCAGACCAACTCACCAACCACTTTTCTCAGGGATCTATACTCAACTTTTGTTAAGGATAATGATGCAATATCTTGTTTCTTAAATTTCCAACTCACGGAGAAATCACCAAGCAATACCAAGTATCCACTCATAGACCTTCTTGTATCAGGGCAAGTAACCCAGTCTGAGTCACAAAAGGCTTTGATTGTGCATCCTAAATTTTTGGATATAAAAACTATCATAGTTGGATCATGCTTCAAGTATATGAGCAAATGATAAGCTACTTGCAAGTGTGGTTCCCTGGGGTCTTGCATGAACTTGTTGAGGTGCTAAACACTAAATGTTATGTCCATTATAGTGTTAGTGAAAAAGTTCAACTTGCCAATTAGCTTCCTATAGAAAGTAGGATCTACCAGGGCATGTCCTTCCTTAGCCTTTAGTTTGACATTAGGATCAAGTGGTGATGTCAAAGTACTGAAATTGAAGCAATCATATTCTTTCAGTAGATCAAGTACAAATTTTCTTTGAGAGATTATGAACCTATCATCTGTGTTCAATACTTCCATCCCTAAGAAGTAGTTCAGTATGTCCAAATTCTTTATTTTGAACTTGTCATGCAATTAGGATCTCAAGTATGTGATCTCCTACTCATCAGTTCCAGTAAGTAACACATCATCTACATAGACAGCCAAAAAAACCATCAAGGCCCCAATCTTTCTATAGAACAAGGAGTAATCATGCATGGAATGGTGATATCCTCTAGTTGCCAGTGCCTCCGTCAATTTTTACCATTATCTGCTAGCTTTCTTCAAACCATAGAGCGAGTTGTTTAGTTTGCAGACAAGGTTTGGTGTATCTACTTCCAATCATTGAGGCAATGTCATATAGACTTCTTCATAAAGATCACCATGCAGAAATGCATTATTAATATCCAGCTGAATCATGTTTCATTTCTTCTTTACTGCAGTTGTTATCAAACTCCTTATAGTAGTCATTTTTATCACAGGAGAATAGGTCTCAGTGTAATAAATTTCTGCTTGTTGAGTATACCCTTTTCACCACCAATCTTGCTTTAAATTTTTCTATGCTACCATCTGCCTTATGTTTGACTTTGTATACCCATCTACAACTAATGACTTTCTTCCCTAATGGAAATGAGACTAGATTCCAAGTATTATTGGCATCCACTGATTCAAATTCTTAAGTCATGGCAACTTGCCAAGCAGGGTGTAATGTTGCCTCTTCATATGAAGAAGGCTCACTATCATGGAAAATATTTTGAACTAATTGCTGACTATCATATGTTAATTGATCAGAAGTTATATAGTGGTTGTTGGTAAAAAGTGCACTAAGACAAAATGATTAGATGGATGGAGTTTGGGTAGGTTTCAATGTAGGTAGGGAATATATGTAATCCTTAAGGTGTCCTGGGGTCTTATGTGTTCTATGGAATGTTCTTTGTGCAGGTGGTGGAAAAAGATGAGGTGTTAATGTGTTGGGTGAGGATGGTCCAGTTACATAATTAGTTATGTCATTGTATACATGGTGATGTTCTGAGGGAGATGAAATGGGTGAAGTGTCAATTTGTGTAGTGGTGGAAGTATTAGTGTTGGTTTGTGGAATTTCAGTGTTAGTCTGTGGAATATCAGTAGTAACACTCAATCTTGTATATTCATCAGACAAAATATCATTAATTCCTAAATCAGTACTACCATCATAAAAAATAGTATACTAAAAATTTGAAAGAAAAAACACTTTATCAAAAGACAAATGGAAAGGAAAAACATCTTCATGAAAAACTATATCTCTAGAAACAAGTATCATTCTTGTGGCTAGGTTCAGGACTTTATATATGTAATACATCGTACCTTCAAACTAAGCCATGTCTATGATTCAGGGATTTAAAAAATCAAAACGGGAGTTTAAAGTTGAAAACTAATTTTAGTTCTGCAGATTGAATATGATGCCGAATTATACGGACCGTAGAATTATATACGGTCCATCGAAGTGAACCGTCGATTTCATTTTGAAGTTGATGGAACCTAGTTGATTTTTATGGACTGTACAATATTTGACAGTCCGTCCTTTTTGACCATCTAAAGCCTCTTAAGTTTTAAAGTCACTGGAAAGTTGAGAATTTATTTAATTAATTCGACGGTCCGTCGAATTGACCTCAAATCTCCCCAATATCAAATAGTATAAATATGCATACTTAGTTTCAAAATCATTTTTTCATATCCCCAAGCCCTAGAACAAAGGTTCTCTCTTCCCAATCATCCCCTACACCAAAATAAGCCTTTTCACGCAATTTTATATGGTTATAACGTAATCATAATGAATTCTAAGTAGAATCTAATTTTCTTAACCATGGTTTGTAAGATAAACCCATTCCAAAGTTTCAAGGTTCAAGCTTTGGGATTATCCTTTTAAGTTCAGATTTTTAAGGCATGTATTGGAGCAATTAAGATATGTAGAGCTTCTATCCATGTGGGGATATCATTTTTCTTCCCCACGCCATATGTAATCCATGAAACAAGAATTTTCCAGACCTAGAGTTTTTGCTCAAGTTCATAATAAACTTATATTCATGTTCAACTATATGTATGTATCATGTTGTCGTTTATTATATTCATGATATGTCATTTTGATTGTCTTTAACATGTCCGTAATTCATGAACTCATATCTTGATTTTCATGAGTTTTTAAATATAAGTTATGATCATTATCACTCAGTTTCATGAAGTCATAGTTGTTTCTCATGATTTATACAAGTTATATTATGCATTTTTTCACATGCTAAATTATAAATTTACAAGTTATGGTTTCAAGTTATTTCATGTGATTCTTGGGCTTCCAAACCAACTATTTTCAAGTACATGTTTTGAGAGTTGCACAGATTACATAGAAGGCTCAAATAGCCTGAAACTACATATGCCAACATAGGATAAGGGTGGCTCCACAAGAGGACGATACCTTCTTATTACCCCTTGTGGGATTATTGAATCCATCATGTTCATGTTCATGTCTCGTACTCCAGCTAAGTAAGAGATGACTTAGGTGATCGGGAAGAGATCAGACTTCATGTTCACGCGTGGTGGTTCATGTTAGTTTTATTAATGCTCTCCCATATATATACAGATATATAGTTTTACAGATTTAATAAATGTTATTATATTCGTGTTCATGTTCAGTTTCAGTTTCATATTTCCATTATATCATGTACCTGCTTATTCTTTCAATTGCTTTACATAAGATACAATTCAAATATACTAACGTCCCTTTGCATGAGGCATGCACTTCACGGTGCATGTGTTGAGTTTCAGGGAGACCGATCTGCTCAGTAGGATTGCTTCAGTATCAGTTGTTTAGTGAGATCCATCTCATTCGGAGTGTCAGTTTAGCTATCTTATGATTATGCATTATTAGTAGAGGTATGTCAGGGCCTTGTCCTGGTAAACAATTTTACAGACTCGTGTTTAAGAGATTTCATAGACTAGTCTAGTTAGCATGGCATGACAATATTATTTTTCAGACTTATCATGTTTCACTCAGATATTTCCGCTATGATATTTCATATAATTTTCAGTATAGAGTTTTTACATAATTCATTGTCATTACTATTGTATGTTTTTTATTCCCATATTGACAAGCAAGTCATGTGGTTCGCTTGGTCACATGCAGCTAGACACCGAGTGCCATTTTCGCTCAGGCCATGGTTCGAGACGTGACAATATCCTTTTGTTCCAAATGGATATCCTACGGAGACATAAGAGGTAGTCCTAGGTTCAGTTTTATCTCTGGGTGCTTTGGGAACTGTTGGGATCAAAGGATTTCAAGTGAGAGTTGTTTGGTTATTTATTATAAAGTAGCTCAAAAGGAGTTTTGTTTGTGGGATGAATAGATGGAAGTATGTTGATGATGTGAGTTGTTGTTAGAACACACTCTCCTCAATACTTGAGGGGTAGTTTAGATTGGAATAAGAGGCCCTTGTAGTCTCAAACAAGTATATGTGTTTTCTCTCCACCACACTGTTCTGTTGTGGTGTGTAGGAACAGCTCGTTTGGTGTATAATGTCTTTGGATTGAAATAATGCACTGAATTCATTATTGTTGAACTCAAGTCCATTGTCAGACATGATTACTTTGACACTGGTGTGGAATTGATTTTCTACCATACAAACAAAAGCCTTTAAAACCTGGAGAGAATTTCTTTTACTGCTTAGGGGACGTGTCCAGGTTGACCTACTAAAATCATATACCGTTGTTAAGAAATATTTGCAATTATCATGAGTGACAATGTGGTAGGGGCTCCATAAATCTACATGAAGTATTTCAAAAATTGATTTGGTTTTGTTTGTGCTTGAAGTGAAAAATAGCCTGACTTGTCTAGCCTTAGGACAAACAGTGCATATAAAAGGTTGTTTATGTGAAAACTGGGTTGGTATAGTAGTCAACCCCTTCATTTTAGCAAAGGGAACACATTTCAACCTATTGTGCCACAATAAGTCCACACTATTTTTGGCAGACAAACAAAAAACATTAGAATAAGAAGTATCAGATAGCACATCAGTCTTATTATTGATAGAATGAATTTTTATAGATGAGGAGTGATGATGAGAGTAAGTATCCTTAGTGGATGTGCTAGAAATAGAACTATTTACAACAAAAGTACTGTCAACATGAAGAGAACAAGAATTTGATGCTTTGCTTACAGCATTGTCATCATGAGATTTCACACATCTTGAACAAAGAAAGTGTAGGCTATACTTGCCTTTACCAAGAACCTGAGGCCTCTTCATTGAAGGGGCTTGTAACAAGCACAATGCATCAATGAAAAATACTATGCATTTCAAAGAAATTGTAAGGGAATGGACTAAGATTGAATTATACTTGAAAGTAGAAACAAACAATACTTTTTACAAAATAATTTTAGATGTGAGTGTTACATCACCAAATTCTGTGACTTTCACCTTATATCCATTCGGTAGGGAAACTAGTAGAGTTAAGGTAAGGTTTTAATGTTAGTGAGGGCAAATTTGTTAAAGGTCATTATATTGGATGCTCCTGAATCTATTATTCACAAGTCGGTCTTAGATTCAAAACATTTACAAGAAGGTTTGCTAAAATCAATTGAAGAAGTGCATACTACAATACCTGTAAAACTGGTTGATCCAGTGTTGACACTAGCAGCATGAGCACTATCACCTATATGTGCCCCTTGAAAATGTCGCACTAGGGTCATGATCAGTCCATATTGCTCCTTGGTGAGATTTGAGAAGTTGAAATTGTTGAAATTATAGTCAGGGCTAGTGTTTTGATTTGGAAATGCATCTGCATATCTTCTGGTGATTCTAAACTTTCTTCTTGATTTGAGAATACATCAGTATGAACATTTGCAGCAGTATTTTTTCCTCTTCTACCAAACCTATAGGACTGAGCATTATTCGGTGGCCTGTACTTCTGATCATTGTGCTATGAGTAGTTCTGGTTGTGTTGCCCTGATTGTTGTTATTGAAATGGTTATTCTGATTACTTTATGGATATCCATGTAGCTTATAGCATATATCTCTAGTGTGGCCTTGTCTTTTGTAGTAATCACACACGTGTGCACTCCTGTTGCTCCTAGAGTACTTAATGTTACTGTTATTCCCAGAGTAACTATTGTTGTTCTTCATAGAATAGTTGGTTCTAAAGTTCCTGTTGGTTGAAGGTTTGGAAGAGGTATGTTCCATCATCAATCTATTGTTAGGTCTGAATTCCCTTTGTTTCTCTTTCTGAATCAATAGAGAGAAAACACATGCCATAGAGGGCAAATGATTCATCATAAGAATGCTTCCTCTAACTATGGTGTATACTTAATTCAATCCCATAAGGAATTGAATTAATCTAGTATCTTGTTCTGCTTTGTGCATCCCTTCTTTAGCACCACAAGTACACAAGCAACTACAGTGACTCTTAGCACTTAAAATGTTCAATTCCTCCCATAATTTCTTCATCTTATTATAGTAAGTAGTTATATCTAATCTTCCCTAAGATAAGTCAGTGATTTCCTTTTGAATTTCATACAATTTTGCTCCATTAGTTTGCTCATACCTATCCTCCAATTCTTTCCACAATTCTACAGAATCATTAACAAATTCCACACTATAAGATATTTATTTGGACAGTGAATTGAGAATCCATGAAGTCACTATGTTATCACATCTCTCCCATTGTCGCAACTTAGATGAGGTCTTATCTGGCCTCTTGCATTCACCATTAATGAACCCTCGCTTATTTTTCACTAACAAATCACACAAAACACTCATTCTCTTTAATATATATCCCACTCCATCAAAAGAAACTAGTAGTAATAATGCTCAAGTATTATCAGAAGGACTCAAATATAGAGAATCATTAACATCCAAAATAATATTGTTCGAATTTATTTGTTCAATTTCTTCAATTGCCATTTGTAATATCAGTTATTAACAAAATTTGAATCAAAGAACAAAATCGAAGCTCAATCGATAATAGAAACATGAATCAAATATGAAATTGGAACAAGCAAGATGAATTCGGTCGAAGATAGTGAACTCAATCAAAGATATTACACAAGCACAGAAAAATGATGAAGTAATCGTGAACCACAAAAACGAAGAGATACTCACAACACTTCGATAATGGCGGAAAAGATAATCACGATCTATAATCAGTAGGCTCTGATACCATATTAATCTTGACAACAAGAAATCACAGAAATAAAAACAAGCTCACACCATTGTTGCATGTGAGAGCTCAAGCAGAATTGTAAGGAAGAGGAAGAGAAATGAATTGCTTGTTTTCTTCATTACACGATCAGAGTATATATACACAACTAAAATATCTAGTTAACTAACTGATTTGTGACAGTTGGATATAGCTTGTCATTAACTAACACTAACAAACTCTAACAACTTCAACTAACTCTAACTAACTAGGTACAACTCAACTAGCTGGATGTACAAGCTAAGCTAAGCTAAGCTACATCTATTGCAATTATATTACAATGATAAATATCTCAATAATATCATTCCCATTGAATATCAAAATATCCTAGCTTTATTTTACCTACCAAATATTCATTATATTTCTTTGTATCTCGAGTTGTTCTTTTTTTTTTTGGCAACAATTAAGATATTATAGCTAATTGTTGGAGCTTTATATATAATCATGTAGCATCAATTATATTACAAACTCGTTTTAGAATTGCAGTTGCTTTGCGATATTTTTAATTAGGGATATTACTTGCTTTCCACTAAAAGTTATTCACGAGGGATGGAATGAGATTGACATATCTTTAAATATGTTTATTCTGATAAGATATGTTACTAAAATAAACTGATTTCGCAAAGTTAATTTTTTACTTTTTCTTTAGATCGCGAGATGAGCTGATTAATTCTATTACTTTTATGAGGATTCACATGACGGAATTTTCTCTTAAGATTTAAGTATCTTCGATACTACTATTATGTTTGTGTTAAATAATTGATTTTTATTGTGATTGAAATAGAGAAGGACTGTCACCAAATAATAAAAAGGGGCAGCCCGATCACTAAGTTCCCGCTATGCACGGGTCTGAGGAAGAGACGGACCACAAAAGTCTATTGTACACAGCCTTAATAAGAAAAAAAATTAACAAAAAGAGTCCCTTATGTTGGGTAAACTCGCTATTAAATTTGTCAAAGCGAACACTTATGATCTTTGTCAAAACTTTGACTTAATTGCTTTGTTTTATTAAACAGGAAAGCGTTTTCTATCATTTTTTTTAATTCTAAGGATAACTTGAGAGCTCTAATTGTTGTTTTCTTTCATTATAATTCAAATAGTTAAATTATTTATAAGAAAGATATCAAATGTTTCGAAAAGTCATAAAATGAAAAGACTGTCATATAAATTGAAAAGAATAATAATTCCTGATCAGTGTTCTCACAATTGCTATTGAAATGTCACATTCAAATAAGTGATCCGTTTTGATAAAATAATTGCGATGTGACTATAACGTCTACTGGGAAAAAAAAAAAGACAATTATTATACCAAATTTGTCCCAACAGTCAAGTTTAGTCTCCTGGTTAGTAACTCGGTGTTTCGGCCCACGCTTTTGCTTCTATCAGGCGGCGACAACTCCCGTTCCACACCCACAACATAATGGTGCGGACTCCATGATTTTTAGCTCGAAGTTCTTTTTCTTTCGTCCAGTCTTCTTTTCTTTTTTAATTCAGGTTAGGATTTTTTGTTAATATCTCCTTTTTCAGAGTCAGTTAATTAGTTAGAGATAGAAATTGAAATTGAGGCAATGATTAACTGGTGAAAATTTGCTAGGGGAAAATGTTATCTATATGTGCAAATTGATATAAACCATTGACTTAAAGAGCAACCAATCGGATTTGGAGGCATCCATCAAGTGGCGTGTGTTTGCCTCTCTTACCAATCAATCAACTATCAACTATCATCTATCATATTCCTTTTTTTGTTTGTATTCTATTTCTAAGGTAGACATTGTTGACACTGATGCAAGTTCAAATCCAAAATAAACATCTTTTATTTTTGTTCCTTCTTTATTTTCCTTCCTTTATTCTTCCTTTTAACCATATCAATAGAAATTATGAGAATATAACTTTGCGAACAAATCTATACGCAACAAGGATGTGTTGGATTAATTCTCGCACATCCAACAAATTGACACGGCTCAATCGACTGCTATGTTTCTCGCTACGTCTAAATTGAAGAAATAAATGCGATATAGTACAATGAAATAGTAAAAGTTCAATTTTTTCGCCCTTAACTAGATGTATGTGATTTAAGCCTCAAAAATATAGTACTAAAATTTTTCCATAATTAGCTTCATACCGCTAGAATTTAAATTAATAGAATCAGTAGGTTTTGAACACCAAAGGCTCGTAGAAAAAAATGTGGAATCAAATTGTAACCCCACACTACTATGGGAGGATCTAGTTAACCGACAGCGGGCGTTTTCAAACTTTCTTTTTCCCCCTATAGTTCATGGCTAACACACGCGTATGGTGGGTGTCATAGTGGACGTTTTCAACTTGGACCATATATCCGTATACGTGTTTTTTTCTGTTTGAAAAGGATGGAAATATCCGGCTCTTTCTCGAACTCCACACATAGCGGAAGCTTAATATATCGAGTTGTCTTTTAAAAAAAAGAGATAGAAATGGTTTTCGCAAAGTTTAGTTCGTCGTGAATCGGAATAAAAGAGGAAATTGTGGTAAATTAATTGTCCACTAAAATTAATCTAATCATAATTAGAGGTAAATTCAAAATTTAAATATTTTGGGTTCGCATTGTGAATTTTCAACACACTACATTTTATTTTCTAAGTTCGAAATCTACAACTTATACTTATTAGTGAATTTTTTAAACACACATACAAAATTTAAATCAAAATTATTTCATACATCAAAAGGAAAAAGTTCAAGTATGCCATTGAACTATCTGAAATGACCCATTTATGTCACTTGTCAATAGTTTGACTCATTTATTCATGCCATTTTTCATGAACGTCGATTTTTACAATATTATTTTTCATTAACGTCGGGCGTTAATGAAAAATGACATGAATGAGTCATTTTGGTAACGACAATGACATAACTGAGTCATTTTGGTAACAACAATGGCATAAATGAGCCAAATTATTAACGAATGACATAAATGAGTCATTTTCGATAGTTCGATGACATATTTAAGTTTTTTTTCTACGTATTATTTTGTGCTTTTAGCTTGAACACTCCTTAAGGAATCCACTCACCCCTAGAAAGTAAGAGGTGTTTCCATTAAATTACTAATTGAATAGTACCTATTTAATATGGTTTCTTGGTTATGTAAAAATCCACTTATTTAAATTAGTTAAATTTGAAAAAAATAATTAATACGTTCATGAGTATGTAAAAAAAACCATTTGTTTTTTTAACTAAATGTAAAAGGTAAACTCCCTATATATAATATGGATTGGAGGGAGTATGTTAGATCCGCTCACGACTATGATGATCAATTTTCTAATTCGAAATATTTGTGATTAAGACGTGCTAATTCACACACACACATATATAAAATAAACTGTACTTATTCTAGGTTTATTAACACTAGCATGTAAAGCAGAAGTGCAGGACCATCAATATATGCATATTTGGGAGTTTCCTGTGCATGTTCACACTCTAATTTACACCAAGTATTAAACTGCATGTGGGGTGATAAATAACCATATGGCACCATGTCCATGCCCATATCTGCAATATCAATTGACTCAATTATTTATTCTTGTTACTTTCAAGGAGATGATGATACTAATGCCAGTGGAGGTAGGCAAAGAAAAAAAAATACAACCCACTATAGTAAGTTAATTTAACTACCATTGGGAGCTACTTGATACTTGGAACGAGATTTACCAAAAAAAAAAAAATCTGAATCGAGATTTAATTAAGAATTCCAGGTCGACAGAATTCCAGGTGGTCGAACAGATGGTCCAACTACATAACTTTTTCTTTTTGATGATGGCTAATGCACCCAAAAATGGATGTGGAGGACAATCAGTCGCTTAGACGGGAGATCACGTTTGAAGAACGAGAATCTGAATAAAGCCCCGGGTCCCGACAACTTCCCCGGCTGCCTTTTGTCAAAGATTAAAATTTAAAAAAAGACAAGTAAAGTAAAGAAATTACTCTACCTTTCCGATATTTGCAAAGCATAGTCGCTCCTAACTCCAAAAGAAAAAACTACTTGCATTATTAGTAGCTTAAAAATAATACTAATTAAACATCAATTTGAGCCAAGACGTAAAAACTTATATATGACCTATATATATAACCATGTAAGTTGATTTGTGATATGAAGAATTAATCCAGCAGTTTGCAGGATAATTGAATTCATTTCACTAGTTTAATAGTGCATCACATATTTATAAACACAAACTACATCAAAATAGTCACAATCTAAGATGGTACCTGTTACAGATAATCATTTCCGACATTCATAGAAGATTCTTCAATCAAGAACTCTTGTTTCAGGAACTTTTGAATTAAGAGAAGGAAGAGAAGAAATATTCTGTTTTTGTTTCTTGCAGAGAATGAGCAGGAGTTCCACATACTCCTCTTTTGATATCGTAAAGCGATACATCGGTTTAGGATTGTCCTAACCGTTGTGTCTTTTCCTTTTAATTTTCTCTTTAATTAAAAATATAACTAATTATATATGTTTGTTTATCTTTTTAATGAAAGGGAGATTTGGAGTAACTAGTAAAGTTGATGTTATAGTAATCAGGAGGTCACGAGTTCAAGTTATGAAAACAACCTCTTACAGAAATGTAAGGTAAGGTTGCGTACAATAGACCCTCGTGGTCCGGTTCATTTTATTTATCTCTTTAATATGAATCCAGGTTGACCCACGTGGGTTACCCAATCCAATTTCCTTCATGATAGTAAACAAGATACCACTTGCACAAATTCTTCGTATATCATTGAGCATTGTTCAGTGTGCATTTTGCACTCGACTTATAACCAACATAAAAAATATATGTAATATTTTCTTTTACTTCTCCAATATGCATTTTACACTTCTCATAGAAAAATGTTTTTATTAACTTATTCATATCTATCTGCTATACTTTGAAAATCTAAATTTGACTATTAGTACTCTAATATATTTTAAAAAATAATTACTCAATAATAAGATTAATATTAAAGAAAAATAATAATATTTTTTAATTTGCTCAAATGAACTAGTAAAAAAAATATTTTTAATATATTATACACGTAAAAGTAAACGGACGGAATACAATAGATAGTCTGAATATTAGAGGAACTGAATGAAGCGAGGCGGACACAATGGATTAGTACAGATTACAGAACCCAATTAAATAGCAATTAATTAAATTGATTAAGAGTAAACAAAGGAGAATGATTAAGTATCTAGGTGTCGGTTCCCACGTCTTCCTCTCTTGCTTATGCCTAATTTTCAGCTACATGTTTCCTAAATAATGGTTTAAACAATGTTATTATTTCATTAAACAATATCTGGATCTTGTTTATTTAATCAAATTGACAAGTACAAAAGGTCCAATTTGGGGCCATACTTAGATATTTATATCCCACTTGTTTGAATTATCAGTCAAAACGGAGCAAGACTCTTTATATTCCAATTAATTACTTGTCTTATTCACCAATATATGACGTTTTAGCTATTGTGAGACATTTTACTCTTTTGTTTTGTCTTTCAGGTTGCAAAAAGTTAAATTATTCTCTCTAAAACCTATTTATAACCCTTTCTTCTTTAACTTTTTTGTCTTGTACACTTAGTTCCACTTTGTCCAAGGGGCATGGTTTTTTAAATATCATCACTATTTTTCTTATTTCTCATCCGATATCCGATACCTAATTTGATGTTCAACTAATCTAGATTCGCATAGAAAAGTCCTTATGTCAAACGTTCTCTACCAAAAATAACTCCATTAACAGTGTTAGAAGTCGAGTCATTGATTAAAGATGAGGGGTACTTACTCCATTTTATACAATACTACTATTAACTATAGACACAAACATATTAATTTAACTTCTTATTATACTACTAATACTACATGAAAATACTCCAACTACTACTTTAAAAATTTGTTCGAGAGAAATTAAATGTTATAGTATTAAATTTAAAGTGATTTTAATAATTTTCAAATATTTTTTGACATCCCAAACATAAAGTTATCATATATTGGTGGGAACAATTATTTCTATTTTGTAAAATATTTATATAACAAAGAATATTTAGTTGTCATTTGTCAAGCAACCAACAGGAAGAATCTCTTTGACTCTTTTTGGCCAATCAGATAAAAATGAATGAATTTTTCCACTGTTCACCTCTCTTATTCATATTTTATTTTATTGATATAATTGACCTTTCGTCACATTATATTCGGAAAATGAACTCTCAAACTCAATCATGATAGAATTTTCTTCATCCGAATATATACATATCCTTTTTGAGAACTACAGGTTAATACACGTCTTTGTCCAAAAATGTTTAAAAGGTTGATTGGTTTATAAAGAGCTCAAATTCAATTTATTTGTAGATTCCAAAAAAAAAAAAGGAGGAAGAAAGAGACATAAAACGCCTAAAGTTGGGTTACTTTGTGATGGAAGAACCTCCTCTACTAGTACATTATCCTTATGGATTTAAATATTTTTACATTAAAAACTATAAAGGATTTTCACACCATAGGTATAATTTAATTGCATATAAAATGTTATATTACTCTTTTCTAAGTTACCATATCAAGTTTGTTCTCAATATTTTCTTGTACAATCAAACCTCTCTATAATGATATTTTTTGTTCCGGTATCTTTTAGCTGTTATAGTGAAATATTGTTATAGAAAATATATAATATAATATAATATGAAAGATCAATTTTATTTTCACAGAAAACATAAATTTATAATGAAATATTATTATAAAAAATGACTATTATAGATAAATGTAATACGATGATATTATGTCAGTACATAAAATTTAAACTCTCATTTAAAATTGTAGAGGTCAATGATAAGGTCTTCATGCCAGCAAGATACTCTTTAAATAAGTTCTCTCCATAAATGGTGGTTATTTTTCCTCCTATATGTGTGTTTGTGTGTGAACATACATAAATAGCATGGATTATATGTTCTTCTCTCGTACGAACAAATTTAGTGACCGAAACTAGGATTTTCACTAAAGAGATTCAAAATATAAGGAAATAAATACACGAAGAAATCAAGAGTAGTTAATATCAACTATAAATACATAAAAAATAATTTTAATCTTATATATACAATATAATTTTACGATGAGGATTTGCATGAATCCTCTTGCGCCTCTAGCTCCTCCAATGAGTACGATGAGAAAATATTTAATATCCATCGTAAACAAGTCAACTTACAGTATGGAGGTACTGTATTTTATGAGTAAAAAAAAGTACAAAATCTCAAAATAGTTGGAGTAATAAGAGTAATATTTAAGATTTGAGTACTTTCAGAGAACTCATTCTCAAAATTCTGGGATCATATGTAGCTCTAGGAATTGTTCACTACTAGCAATTCACTATAAAAAGTTTCATTCTTTCAGTCACATATCTTTTTTTTTTTGGTAAAAATATTCTCAAGAATTATTAGTAGTTGTACTTTTCACTATATTCCCCTTTTACATATTAATTTTGTCTCTAACTTCCACACCATTGAAGCTAACATTTTCAGCTAGCTAGCTCTTCCTCAAGGTATTAATTTCTCTATCTATCAAAAAAATTAATTTTTTGTACAACTTATTTACTATGCTTACATAATTTTTTTTAATTGTTCTAGTTGAAGTCATGAATATTAACAACAATGAACTAGAGCAAGTTCGCGATTTGCCTGTGGAAAAGCATGGGGAGGAGGAAGAGGAGGAAGAGGAGGAACAGTTATCTGAGAGCGCGATGAGAATTCAACCTTGGACTAAACAAATAACGTTACGAGGAGTTATTGCTAGTACGATTATTGGTTGCATTTACAGTGTGATACAAATGAAAATGAACCTTACAACTGGGATTAATCCCAATCTCAATGTATCAGCTGCTCTTCTTGCCTACGTTTTCGTTCAAGCATGGACTAAGATCCTTAAAAAGCTCGGATTCGTCTCTGTTCCTTTTACAAGACAGGAAAATACTATGATACAAACATGTTCTGTAGCGTGTTACAGCATTGCTCTTGGAGGTATAATATACTAATGTGTTGTTTAATTATGTTTTTCGCGAATTTTTGTTATTATGTTATGAAATATATTTGAATTTTCAGGTGGACTGGGATCTTATTTATTGGGAATGGACAAGAAAACTTATGAACTAGCAGGGGTTGGAACAGTTGGAAATACATCAAACAGTTATAAAAAACTTGAGATTGGTTGGATGATTGGATATCTTCTTGTAGTTTGTTTTATTGGACTTTTTGTATTGGTTCCTCTTAGAAAGGTACTTTAAATTCTTAAAAGTTATTCATTTTTAATCATTTGAATTTACATTATTAATTGATGAGATCAACATTTTTTTCTAATACACAGATCTTGATAGTGGATTACAAGTTGACTTTTCCTACTGGAATGGCTACTGCTGTTCTTATTAATGGGTTTCATGGCAAGAATGATAAGAGAGCTAGGTAAAAATAGTTAAAGAAAATTCCTTTTTAGTAATTTTTATTCTTAGTCTCTTAACAATGCATAATATAAGTTCTTGATTATTTTGCAGAAAGCAAGTGAAAGGTTTCCTCAAGTTCTTTAGTTATAGTTTTACATGGGCTTTCTTTCAATGGTTTTATACTGGCAAAGAGGATTGTGGATTTCAACAGTTCCCTACTTTTGGACTAAAAGCCTGGAAACAAACGTATGTCTTCATTAAAATCTTGTTTTTTTTTTGGTTGAATATAACGACATCCCCGTGTCTGACTTATTTACGATGCTTGAGAAAACGAGCAAAAACTTTTCCAAATTTGAGTCAGAAGTGTCTGACAAGAGGAACACTATATTATGTATTTAGTGTCTGACAAAATTTGGTTGTTGATGTATTAAGCCTTTTTTTTACTTAATCATGATCATGGCTTAATATATAGTATCTGCTGTTTTTTTGTTTTTGGTTGTGTAGATTTTACTTTGATTTTAGCTTGACTTATGTGGGAACTGGAATGATATGTCCACATATAGTGAACATATCATTGCTTCTTGGAGCTGTTCTTTCATGGGGTGTAATGTGGCCTCTCATTTCAAAACTTAAAGGAGAATGGTTCCCTGCTGATATACCAGAATCCAGTATGAAAAGCCTTAATGGTTACAAGGTTAATAATCAATTTCCTTTCTCTAATTTCTCCTAATTGTATTTAATCAAAGTGTAAAATATTTCTCCAGATTATTCATTCTAGTACTATATTTCTTGCCATATAGGTCTTCATCTCCATCGCGCTTCTCCTTGGTGACGGACTCTACAATTTTGTCAAGATAATGTATTTTACGTTATGCAGTGTTCACGAGAGGTTCAAACGCAAAAATCTAAGTCCAGGTAAACTTCAAAGGGAAAGATTATCACATAATGTCAGACCTGTCTATAACGACATTTCACTATAACAACCAAGTTTTTTTCAGAACCTATTCATGTTATGTTATATTATATGTTCTCTATAACAACATTTCGCTATAGTAGTCAAAATATATCCGAACAAACGATGTTGTTATAGAAAGGTTTGAATGTATAATCCAGATTAGTTATGATTACTGTATGATGATTAAGTATATTAAATACTTCCAATTTCTAGATTTTTCAGCAGCAGGGGTGATGCAGAACAAGAATTCGGAGGATGTGAAGTATGATGAAGCGTTTGTTAGAGAAAGTATTCCTATGTGGGTAGGAGGTGTAGGGTATTTAGCCTTGGGGACTATTGCTGTGATTATGATTCCATTGATTTTCCATGAGATCAGATGGTATTGGGTGATCATAGCCTATCTTTTTGCTCCATCTTTAGCTTTTTGCAACGCGTATGGCTCGGGTTTGACTGATATAAACATGGCTTATAACTATGGCAAAGTTGGACTTTTCATGATGGCTGCATTGGCTGGTAAAGAACATGGTGTCATTGCTGGTTTAGCTGGTTGTGGTTTGATAAAATCAGTGGTTAACATTTCTTGCATTTTAATGCAAGATTTTAAGACAGGACACTTAACTTTGACATCTCCAAAAACTATGTTTCTTAGTCAGGCTATTGGGACAGTTTTAGGCTGTGTGATAGGTCCACTTTGCTTCTTTTTGTTCTACAATGCATTTGATATTGGCAACCCTAATGGTGAATTCAAGGCACCTTATGCATTGATCTATCGAAACATGGCGATTCTTAGCGTGCAAGGGGTATCGGCTTTGCCTCAACATTGTTTGCAGTTGTGTTATGGGTTTTTTGCATTTGCTGTCGCGATAAATTTGGTGAAAGATCTTTCTCCGGAGAAGATAGGGAAGTGGATGCCATTGCCTATGGCGATAGCGGTGCCCTTTTTAATTGGTGGATATTTTGGAATTGATATGTGTATAGGGAGTTTGGTTGTATTTGTGTGGCATAAACTTAACTCTAAGAAGGCTAAGGTGATGGTTCCAGCAGTTGCTTCTGGTTTGATTTGTGGAGAAGGTCTATGGATTCTTCCTTCATCTATACTTGCTTTGGCCAAAGTAAATCCTCCCATCTGCATGAAATTCTTGGCTTCTTGAAGAATTTGAGTGTCCAACTCATCCATAAAAAACTAATGTACTGATTTACAGAAGAGAATTTTGATGTCACCTACAGCTCTTTTTGTTTTGTTTTTCTGCATTCTTAGTCTAGGAATTGATAAAGTTGTACGTCACAGATGAAATTTACAATAAATTTCTCTGCAATATCTTGTACAAAGTAATTACCAGTTTTAGTACATCCGAGATTATAATTCAAGTCCAATAAAAAAACTATACTACAGTAAAGTCCTCACTTGCTACTCATGTTTGTCCCATCAAAATTTCAACTTTTCAATAGTCTAATCTTTTGAGAGAGAGAATGATGCCCCAGAATTAGACATGTGATGGTAAAAACTCACGCTTGGTGTTCACACTAAACCAAACAATTTAACCTTAACAGTTAAAAATTACATTGAAAATACACATCCATTAACCATGATGAAGGCGTAAGAATGTGTATGCGAGACATGTCTTGCATTTACTAGTTTGGTGTAAACATCAGTTGCGGGATTAAATTTTAACAATTAGTGTGTTTTCTTTTCTATCGGATAAATTAAAAGTCAATTGCAGGTAACTATCTATAGTAAACAACACGAATTACCAGAGAAATGGTAAATACACTTTCTATGATCAGTCTTGTTTACAATGTCTGAATATATCTTAAATCCTTACCAAATGCATGGACTAAAATAGCTATGCAGCATTTCCTCTCTCAATTTAAATAAGCAAATCAACTTAAAAGACGATGGTACTCGCTGCCAAACTATAAGAAGCCTCTAAGAACAAATTTGACAAAGTCTCTTCCTTAATCCACTATCTATGAAACATCAATACGAGCTCAAATATTTGTAGTCCTGTGTCGTACATCCGCTTAAAAGAGGAACTTCAATGAACCTCATTTCATGTGAAAAATAAATAATATACAAGTGTACATTAGCAGCAGGCTTTTCTCTAGCAGGAATCTCACATTTGAGGTTGATCACATAGTTACAGGCAAAAATCTTATGAAGTGATGATGCCTGCCAAAACATCACTCTTGCTCCTTGCACCTATCGTGTAGACCAAGCGAATCGCATCAAGCCACCAGTCCAAAGATTCCCATGAATCAGTGATCTGAGAAATAAAAGAATGTCACAGATTATGCAAAAGGAAATTTTCCAAGGAATGTGAAATACTAAAAGTCCGAAACTGGAGAATGTAGAATTTAGGAGGTGTTTCCTATCAAAAGATTTAATCTTAAAATGAACATATTTAATATTTAAAACTTTGTTCTCCCACTTTCACCCCTTCCCCTACAAGGGGAAACCCAAGGAAAACATAAAGCTAACGAGTAATGTTTCCATGAATAAGAAGAATGGCGAGTGCCGAGCTGCACACGATGTTCATGTTCACCTCTGGAACCCATTTTTTATGTTTTCTGAACAAATCAAATATATCTAGCACCATTTGTAAAGGTAGCTTAAAGTTGGCGAAATTACCACGGCATATTTGTACAAACCTGAAAACAAGTCCTATCTAAAGCTAATAATCTCCAATTCTGAAGGTCCAGAGAGGAAAGATAATTGAGTGGGCTAGGTGTGAGAAACTGATAAAGATATGATAAATGGGTCTGTTCAAAAAGTAGGTCATATCTGAAGACACCCCAAATGCAGTTTTCAGATGTTACCAAAGTCTGCTTTTTTGTGCATGAGAGCAAGAGAGGGAGAGGGTTTTGTGTGTGTGTGTGTGTGTGGGGGGGGGGGGGGGGGGGGGTTACAATCATGTGAGGTTTCTCACTATGACCACAGAGGATGAAAAGTAGATTCTACATGATCAAAGTGGACGTAGATAGCTCATAAAAGTCAGCTCGTGTCAAAAGGTCTAACCAAATTTCCCATCACAAGAAGAAAGGTGAGTGGGTCACCACAGCAAACAGGTCAAGGGCAGTAAAGGGTAGGTCCGGTCTTGATGTCAATAATGTTCCATAAAATTCCAAACACATAGGCAAAAGGCACTATGAAAGCATGGGCCCATTTTACAAAGGAGGCAATGACTTTTAAAATCTCAATCATTTGCTAAAGGAAGCAATCAAAACACCCTACATACGAAACATTAGATTTTGTTGATAAATTACAACTAGTCCCTCTCCTTCTAAGATAATCCATAAATGACTTGTAATTTTCATTTGGCCCATGTCGTCAGAGAACATGACTGCATTAGATAATTAAGAAATGCATGTATTGCTGTCTCCAATTTATAGGTTTGCATAGGACTGGACCTGATACTGATTATCAATCAAGTTAGAGAATTTCGCAATCAAACTATTACTGTTCTCTAAGGCATATTTCATCCATGAGCTCAAATAACTATCAGAATTAGCCCCAGGAGACATCATAAGTGGAAAATGTAAGTTGAGAAAGCATGAAGAATTACCATGTAAACTGGCCCATGAATCATATCAATACAGAGGCCAGCACCAGGTGGTAATGTAAGATCCGCACAGGCTGATACAGAGATGATATCTGGCACATCAACTTTAATTGCTTGTCTACTAGGACTTGTATCTGCTGAATTTGATGAAAGGCTTCTTGACATGTGTCTTTGGTCGACTTTACTGATCTGTCCAAGCAGGGAAAGGAATTAGCTAATTACTAGTAAGGAAACTATAATTATGTATCAAATTAAACATGCAAGAACAACATTCAGATCCATCATGTTGAAGACATAATTAAGAATATAGAAAGTGTGCTCTTTTGAACAGCTTAAAGCCTTAAACTTTTAGATAAGATGGTCAGGCACTTCAACATGGTATAAGAGCAGGTTGATCTCCTATCCACCTATTATCATTAAAGAATTTCCATGTGCTTGGCCCATGAAAAAACAAATCAGGTCTGCGAAGGAACATGTTGAAGACATAACTAAGAATATAAAATATGCTCTTTCTAACAACTTGAGATTTTGGATGAAATGTCACACGCTTCGTCACTTCTAAAAGGCAAAAATTTCCTGTCATCTACTTGATCGATCTAAAAGAAGAAAACACCACTTTGTACACATCAAATGGATTTAAGGTTGACCTTTAGGGAAATAGATCATTCTCCAGTTCAAGTGGGAGATTAGAACTTGATAACAAGGAGAAAATAGCAACTGCAAAATAGTAGCAGACCTTTGACATGGTAGGCTTTACATAAGTGATATGATATGCAAGGCTAGAAGTTCAAAAGGATCATGCAAATAATGATAAGCAATAGTAAGGTCCAACCATGTGATATGGTGATACTTTTCCATTAGTTGAAAACAATTTAATTAGTTATACCATTATAATTGTGGTGAAACTTCAGAGCATGAAAACTCTGAATGCAAAACATGTTCTCATATGAAGCTAAACTTTTAAACTCTCCGTTTAGAAAGAAAAGAACCAGCCTCGTGTCCATAAAAATATTGTGTATTCATTGCTAACAAACTGAGGCATGGACTTTTTTCACCTGTTGAAGTCCTTCGTGATTCAAAACAAACTGAGAACGCTTCCAGTCACTGTGTGGTGCGAGTGGATTACCAGCAGGTGGTGAAGTGAGATATCCGACCTTTAGATAGGGCAGAGGTAGCTGAAACAAATAAGTGCTTTTAGAACTTGATTGCATGATTTGACAAACTTACATGCCCAGTAAGACCAAATTTGCCCAAAGAAGAAAAAGCTTCACCACATGCTTATCTCAATAATCAAAATACTACATGATAATAGCTTAAAGGCACTTGTTTCACAAGACCACCGTAAATAACATTAGACGGCAAGGCAAGAGGTTATTTTAAGTAAAAAGGGGAGAGATCCGGCTTAGTAATGATTAAAATTAGAATTACAAAGTGATCCTATGTAGTCGCAAAAGAAAAACTTGCTCTCTATTTTCTATTTTATCACCGACCGGTCAAGACATCGAGAGAGAGATTAGTTTAAGAGGTGAAACCAACTTCTCATTGACCCTTCTCCTTTTGCTTTTGCCGTACTAAACAGCTCCCTTGAATATACTAATAAATAAAAGGAGTATTTGATATTTCATGAAAAAATTCTCAACCATTTTGAATTTTGATCACCAGAATGTAAAATTGTTATTCCATGCTATGGCAAAATGCTGTCCACTTTTTTTGAAATGGACACCTTTCCCCCTCATTTGTTCTTGCTTTGTAATATTACATTATTAAAGAAATGTACAAAACTCAGTTTGATTCTTATAAGATCTCAAATCTATTAAAAAGAAAAGCTTCATCTCCTGTTTTGGGTTCACTTCTCTTTAGCTGCATATAATTTCAAATATACTCCTGAGTTTCATGCGTAATAAAAAAAATACAATAAAATAAGAAGGGGGGACTATTCAGAAACTACAGGATTCAAGCAAAATGCATACCATAGATCGCACAAGCTTCAAGGCGCTTGTATAAACCTGTATAACAACAGCAAGCTGAAATGAGGACAACAGAGAAGGCGGGAACTGCACAAGAAGTTGAAACAGACGATAGCCACTGGCTTGCTAATCGCAATTTTCCTTCACTAGCTAGCAGAATTATGATTAAAATCTTAAATTCCCTTCACTTGCAATGTGTATCACCAGGGTACAGAAATAATACTCTCTTTTGATACGGCTAGCCAAACCAGAGTATAGACTATAGAGTTAATAATAAGTGATAATGACACAAGCACCAACAGTTACTATGTCAGTGGTAGATTAATTCGAAGAAATTGGAAGGGAAGGCATGGATTATAGAGATAATGCATTTCTAACTTTATCCAATGTTCCACTGCACTACTTTCCTTTTCCCTTTTCAGAAAAATAATGGAGATAAAATGAAATCATATATTTCAAATATAAATGATATACCGAGTAATTCGGTTTCAGTGCATGTGCAGCAGCAATGTAAATCGCAGACTGGCTGTACAACTCATTAGGAGAAATCTCTTTAGCATTAACAGCTCCCCCTGTTCTTGACATATCCTCTGCTAATCCATACTGCAAAAGAGCAATGCAAAAAGAAGGTTATCATCATTTCCACTTTGTCCTTTCACATTGCTTAAGTTTTTTTTTCAATTATCACTTGAAAAGGGAGGGATGTAGCTGTAAATGATCATCACTCTCCCAGGTGCAGAAGCCAGAAGGAACAAATGTTAAACCCACCAGAACAGTTCCAAGGTTGTAGATTGCCCTATGGAAATCAAATTGCAGTTGGATTGCTGCACGAAACTGCATTCATAAGAATTGATGAGTGACGTGTGAGCATAAACAAAAATCAGATACACAAAGCTTTTTTTTTAGAATGGTAACAATACACAATGCTTTTAAGTATTCTACCAAGCTGCTGGACCCAAATGATTTTGCAGCTTATTCTTCATATTTAGGCTTTCTGTCATAAAAAATAACACCAGTACCTTACTAATTGCTGTTTTGACAATTGTTAGCTTTTCTCTTGCAGGTACAATTGCACTGAGTTCCTGAATGTATTTCGAAAAGCATAAGGTCAGATCTCAATTCGGCAGACTGAAATACACAGCAAAATTCAGGAAGTATAATGACATAAACTACACTAAGTCAATATTTTAAAGTTCGGAAAAGCCTGTCCAACAATAGGTATTTTCAAGTAAAGATACCTGCAGGGCAAGTCCCCAGTTGTTCAATGCCTGGAATGACAGTCAAAGGAATTAGAGTAGGATAAACTCTCAAGGACAAGAGATCAAAAGTAGATCAAGGTAAAATAATGCATCAAGAGAAAAGAAGCCATTTTTTTAATTTAGGCAAAAGAAAAGCAGCAAATTAAATATGAAATAAATGGCCAGCGTCTGCTTAACCAGAAATTCAGCAAGCATAACGTATAGAAAATTGTTGAACGTAAAGAACACCTGATCACTTCAGTACAAAAGCAGATCAATTACACAAGTGCATCCTTTAGAAAGAGTTATATGATATACTGGTAGTTGGTATTACCCAAAGAAATAACAAGGCCTTAGTACTAACAGATAGGAAAAATCAAAAGGATATCTTAGTTATTATTTGTGATAATACAGCCTTCACAAAAATAGCATTCAAAAAGAAACTAGGGGCTAAAATGGAAAAAACAGGGAGCAATAGCCACTATTAGGGTTAGTTAAACTAGCTTAGGGATTACCTGTGGACTGTTCCAATTGAGCTGGACAGCCTTTTCATAGTTCTTTGTTGCCTGAAAATTTAAAGAATAAGAAAAGTTTATTGAATAAGGATGAGTTTTCTGGTTATTGATGAAAATCAACTATATAGAGAAGCCTATGAGCTGAAGGAGAAAGAAGAGATGACATAAATCATAAGTTGCCAACTAGAAATCATCAACTTAGGACTAGCAACAGAAATGTTTGTGCTTATTTCAGATAAATATCAAGACACAAAGTGTATTTGTATTCTGCTTCTAGAAAAATCAAAATAATACATCTTCTTTAATTATATGAAGTTTTTACAACCAAATAGTAGAACATTGGCAGGAACAAAAGCAGTTTTTGAACCAAGTTGGAAAGAAGAAGAAGAAGAAGAACATGCTAGTGAACCGTGGGGGAAGGGAATGGTGTGGAAAGGTGATAGAGGATAGAAGGGGCGACAACAGATGAAGAGGAAAAAGAATGAAGGAAGGATATCGTAGGAATAAGGTGGGGAAAATGAGTTTGGGGTTGGGGAGGAGGTGGGAACGGTAGTATTGAGGATGGGGAATAAAGGTGCAAGGAATGTTGGGAGAAGAATAGGGATCAAATAAAGCACAGACACGCTTTTTCTTTCTTTTTTGTGTTTGTGTTCGCATGAAAATGTGTATTAGAACAGAAACAATTACAACGCCATCGTTTGAATTCTCTTTTCAAAATTCTGAAACTTAAAACAGGAAACCAATTTCTTGCTACCAAACAATTCCTCAATTAGGTAACAAAGAAATATTAAGGAAAATGATACCAAAGTGGCTATTCCAGTGTGACAATAATTCAGAATAACTTCACATATCTTCACCCAAGGTTCTTGCAAAGGTTATACATTTATTGACAGAATATAGAAACATAGAAGAGGAAAGATGTCTCTCATCTCTTAGGCGCAAAGAGAACACTCTTTTCGCCCATGAGGCAATGAGAGCAAATAACATAATATAGTTAACACTAACCTGCTTCCAAAGTTCTTCAGCTTCTTTTGTACGACCCCGGATTTTGGCTCGATCAGATATTGCAATGGCCCAATTGTAGTAAGCCTGAGATAAATAGGAAAAAGACATGGATAAAACAAGACAGGCCCTTGCAAAATTGCAAGGTAAGGCTGCGTACAATATACCCTTGTGGTCCGGCCCTTCCCTGGACCCCGCGCATAGCGGGAGCTTAGTGCACCGGGCTGCCCTGAGGCCCTTGTTCAGAAGCTGAAGGAATCTTTATCAATTAACCCTCTCTTCCATACCGTGTTATAATGCTTTAAATATATATATATATGTGTGTGTGTGTGTGTGTGTGTGTGTGTGTGTGTCAATATTCAGGATAGGAACTTCTACAAGCAATACCATTTGGTACAAGGTTGTGGGTTTTGCTGCTGTAGAATAATGAAAAGGTTATATTGAAAAGAAAATCATCAGAAAGAAAACTAATACGTCTGACAATAGTGAGAGATCATAACATAGGCCAATAAATAGTGACTTTCATATAAAGTACTCTTATCTTCAGGTAAATATTACTGCATCCAATATCACAATGTAACCTGGACCAGTTACATTTACACAAATTTACACCTTAAACATATGAATTATAAAAAAAATCAAAAGACTATTAAAAGGTTTTGAATACATACGTCATTCAACGTAGGACAAAGACGGGTTGCCTCCTCATACTTTTTGCATGCCTCTTCAAGCAAAGAATCTTTTGAAGGTGAAGTGGAATCTGGGGTTACATTATCTGCACTTTCCTGCATGAAGAGTCAAAACTATATGAATTATCAAACCATGAACAATCTCTATAAAAGGCAGATCAGATCCTTTGATACGTAGATAATGGGATTTCTCTTTCTCACAATCTTTTTCCTTTTCTATAGGTCATTCCTAGAAAAATATTTCACAGGGTGACAAAAAAGAAAATTGCAAACCAATCAGTCCAGAAAACTGAGAAACCAAATTACCTGAAGAACCAGTGCCCAATTATAAAGCGCATCATAATCTTCTGAATTTCGCTCTAGTGCTTTAGCGTACCTGCACAAAGATCAGAACACAGATAGGCATTCATGAAATATCAAAGCTTAATATGGGAAAAAATTTCTATGCAGTTCAGAATACAGATCCACAAGAGTTGTGTACAAATGCACTAGCCAGACCAAAAAGAGAAGACAAACAAAATCACCGAAATCCCACATTGACAGAAATGGGAAATCTATTCTCAACCTGACATGGAACAGATATTGAAACAGTTGTTTCATACTAAAAAGTTATATTCTTCTTCTTCTTCCCCCATAAGATAGCAGTTCCTTTTATGGTCGTAGCGAAACATTTCAAAGTATTCAATTAATTCTCATGTTTTGAGATGAACGATCTTACACAGAGCACACAGTGAATACTCTACCAAATCCAGTTATGAACTACTTTATGGGGAGTTTTGTTTCCCAAGATTTTTCTCCATGGGCGATCAGGATGTGCTGTCTTATTTTCCTAGAATTTCTGCATCGACTACGTTCTTTTGAGCCGAGGGTATATCGGAAAAAACCCCTCTACCCCACAAAAGGTAGAGGTAAGGTTTGCGTACATCTTACCCTCCCAAGACCCCACTGTGTGGGATTACATTGGGTATGTTGTTGTTGTTGTTGTTGTTGGGCAATCAGAATGTGAGATATTACCTCTATTTTGCTACATCAAAATAGAGGTAATATCTCACATCCCGATCGCCCATGGAGAAAAATCTTGGAAAACAAAACTCCCCATAAAGTAGCATGTTTAACTTGGTTGGTGGTTAACGAGGCTTGCCTAACCCAGCACAACCTCCAGAGAAGGGGATTATATATCTATAACAGGTTTGTTTTGTGTGAACAGTTATATGAAGAGGCAAATCATCTTTTCATTCACAGCAAATTAATAAATTGGATATGGAGCATGCTATTGGATATATTTGAGGTGAAATGGACCATACCAAGGACAATAAAGGAGCTATTGGTAAGCTGGCCCAGAGGAGGAATTGGGTTAAGCTCGAAATTTGATTACCATAATACAATTGTGTGGTGGGTGATTTAAGGTGAAAGAAATCATATATATTCTTGAGGAAAAAAGGAAACCAGCTAGATAGATACAATTGCTTTTGTGTTAAGCTTTTTGGCTTAAAAGGGTGAATGTAAATGAAATTGATACCATGTTAGACTTCTACTTACATTACAGGATTTGAAGAGCAACTGAGTTTTGTGTTTTGCAATGTACACTCCCAGCACCCACTTAGTGCTGGAGATATCTCAATAAAATCATTACCTATCAAATTATAATAATAAAAAAAGAACTCTGACTCCTTGTAGAAAGAAAATTGTCTGGAAACCTCTTGATTTACAAACCATAAAGCTTGTCATGAAATTGGAAATTGGAACAACAAAACCTAAGCCCAATTAAGATATGTGACACCATAACTAAAATGGTACTAAAGATTAGACATACCTCCGGGCAGCATATGTTAGAATCCGTTGGCGAGATCGGCCCTCCTCGTCAGCACCTGTAACACTGTTAATCAACTCTAAGGCAGCATTACTGTCTGCGAGCTGCTGACTGCTCTGTTGACTGGAGAATCAAATTCACAAGTAAATAGGAAAATGTAAGTTAGAGGAGTCTTAATGTTAAAAAACACGCTAGAGCGAAAAACAGTAGACGTCTTGAGGTATTGAGGTCAAGCTGAAGTAGTTGTGGTTGTAGAAGTAATTCAAAATAAACAGCAGAGATTGTTCTAAAGATGATAGATTAAATAAATTGATTGCGCAGTTAAAGCAAACAAAATGCCTTCAAATGTTACATCTCTGGAGAAACTTAGCTATAGGGAGTTATTATTTATTTATTCTAACATCAAATGGAACTAATAATCCTTCTATCCCTCTTTAATTCAGATTCAAATTTGGGATTAGATTGATGTTAACATCATCATTAGGTGTTAGGTATAGCTCTTATTCTCTAGGATCAAAACAGAAGCCTCAACTAATTTGAAGCATGAATCACACAAGAGGCATACTTTCAGCTTTTAACCCATGACTATGCCATCTAGGCACTCAAATTACTTTACATTCATTTTGTGCTTTAGACATTATTTTTGGGTTTCATTATATGTATTTTCGTGGAAGCAACTGGGCAAGACAATATCAGTGGTCAAGACAAGAAGGTAGCAGAGTGTGGTACCTTATATGCTGGCATGGTCAGAACTCATAGACCAAACATCATCTTCTTCAATCTTGTCCATTTTCTTGTCAAATTTTGTTTGTGCTTCATTTACTTTCATTCATGGTTATTTTCTCCAAGTGAGTGTGCTTTTCTTGCTTTTGTGTCTGCTATAGTGAACTTGGATGAGTACATTTTACATTCAAATATGCACTTTTATTGCTGACCAACCATAATCTTTTTTGAAACTGACTTTTTTTTAAAGATAGAGGGACAAGTTGTACCCAAAAGAGGGAGTTTCAAGTATCTTGGGTCCATAATACAAGGGGACGGTGAGATTGATGAGGATGTCACACACCGTATTGGAGCAGAGTTGATGAAATGGAGGCTCGCCTCCGGGGTGCTTTGCGATAAGAAAGTGTCACCTGGGCTGAAAGGTAAGTTTTACAGAGTGGTAGTTAGACCAACATTGATGTATGGGCAGAATGTTGGCCAATTAAGAACACACACGTTCAGAAGATGAAGTTAGCGGAGATGAGGATGCTTAGATGGATGTGTGGCCATACTAGGAGATAGGATTAGAAATGAAGTAATACGGGATAAGGTTGGAGTTGCTTCCGTGGCGGACAAGATGAGAGAAGCGCGACTGAGATGGTTCAGGAATGTGAAGAGAAAGGGTGTGGATGCGCCAGTTAGGAGGTGTGAGAGATTGGCGATCGCAGGAGCTAGAAAAAGTAGAGGTAGGCCGAAGAAGAACTGGGGGAAGTGATTAGACATGACATGGCGCACCTCCAGCTGACTGAGGACATGACCATAGATAGGAAGTTATGGAGATAGAGGATTAGAATAGAAGATTAGTAGATAGTTGAGTTTTATATGTGAGGGAGGTGGGGGCTAGCCTTTCCATCTCCTCCTTTTCTTAGTAGTAGTATTTAGGTATCGCGTAGATCATTATTTCTATGTGGGTATTATTTCATTTGTTCTATATCTTGATATTTCTTGTTGTCTTATTTTCTTGCATTATTGTATTGACTACGTTTCTTTAGCCGATGGTCTATCGAAAACAACCTCTCTGCCCCACAAAGGTAGATGTAAGGTATGCGTACATCCTACCCTCCCACGACCCCATTTTGTGGGATTACACTGGGTATGTTGTTGTTGTTGTTGAATTTTTTAAAAAAAATTGACTGCCAACCATAATCTTCTTCAATCTTGTTCACTTTTTCTCTCAGATTTTGTTTGTTTTTCATTTATTTTCGTTCATGATTATTTCATCCAACCACCTAAACTTTGTCGCGTTTGCATCAACTACAGTTAACTTGGACGAGTATATTTTACAATCAAGATTGCACTTTTACTGTCAACCAGCCCCATCTTCTTCAATTAGCTAGTTTCCTAGACACGTTTTTTTTAAACTGTCCTAGTCAAGTTTTCTTTGTGTTTTAATTATCTTCATTAATGATCATATTGAAGGGGAGCCTTGAAGTAACTGGTAAAATTGTTGCCATGTGACCGGAAGGTCACGGGTACAAGCCATGAAAACAGCCTCTTGCAGAAATGCAGGGTAAGGCTGTGTACATTAGATTCTTGTGGTCCGGCCCTTCTCCGGACCCCGCACATAACGGGAGCTTAGTGCACCGGGCTACCCTTTATTCATGATCATATTATCCAATAGCATTAACTTCCTTGACTTTTTGTCCGCTACATCTAACTTGGATAAGTACACTATACATTAAAGCATGCACTTTTACTACAAAGTCCCGAATCCGGCCCCGGCCCACCCCGTTTCACTGGGAAATAGGGGATAAGGATTGATGGCTACCGGGTTCGAACTCGGGATGGGACCAGCGGATGTCCTGCCTATCCCTGTCCCACGATACCCGACTAGTCTCGACTCGCCCCGCGTCTACTTGCTTGAATGAAAATAATTAGCAGGGTGAAGGAGGTTTGAACCCTTGACATCAATGCTACTCACATGCGCCCAAGCCAACTTCCTCACCATGCTATTTGGTATCTCAATGACATTCAACAATAAACTAGAGTAACGATTTTTTTTTAATTCTGCCTGAAGTAGTCGTTGCACAAACGGCCATTTGCAATTCTAGCCGATGGCAACGGCTATAATCCGCCATTTTGGCCCACCAACACCCTTAATCCCCCACCCCACCCCCACCATTTAATATTTACTTTTAACCCCTAAGTTAGTATATTTATATTTTCACCCTATGGTTACATATGTAATTTTTTTAATGTCAATTTTACTATGTGTTTTGCAACTTTTGAACTACAAAACAAAGTTGCAATTTAAATTGTATTAGAATAAAAAATCACATTTCTATTAAATAAAATAAGAGGCTATTAGCCTTGGGATGTTTTTTCACTATCTTGTTTAATTATTTAAGTGTTTAAACATATTATTAAAAAAATTGAGTGTCCAAGAAAAAGTTCAAAAAAATCCCCCTCCCTGTACCATCTCGTTCCCCTGATAGTGGGATGTGGGACAGGATGGGACCACTTCTCATCCCCTTAATCTTGTTCCCCTCCGTCCCCCTAATCCCGATCCCGACCCACCCCCGTTCCCCCTAATCCCGACCCATCCCGTGCCACTGGCCAGCCCTATATTTAATCTAGCACATTGATTATATATTTTATTTGATAAGTACAAATTAATGATATCTTCAGTTCTGCAATTGAAAGATGCATTGCATTACAATCAAGAATGCACCTTTTACTGTCGACTAGCCATCATATTCTTCAATTAGCTAGTTTTCTAGTCAACTTTTCTTTGTCTATGCCCCTTGTTTCAGTCAGAATGAGTCCCCGAGACCCCGGGACATTGGCTTCCGCCAACAGTGAACTATTAAGGATCGATTTATCTTCGTTAATAATCATATCATCGTATCATCCAATAGCATGAACTTCATTGTTTTTTTGTGTCAGCTATAGTTAACTTGGATGAGTACAGTATAAGTTAGATGCACTTTAATACAGAAGCACATGATTCAATCTAGCACATTGATGATATATTTTATTTCATAAGTACAAATTAATGATATTTTCAGTTCTGCAATTGAAAGACGCATTACATTACAATCAAGGATGCGCTTTTACTGTCCACTAGCCATCATCTTCTTCAATTAGCTAGTTTTCTAGTCAACTTCTCTGTCTTTTATTTATCTTCATTCATGATCATATCGTCCAATAGCATGAACTTCCTTGTTTTTTGTCAGCTATAGTTAACTCGGATAAGTACACTATACATTCAACCATGCACTTTTAACACAAAAAGCACCTAACTCAATCTAGCACATTAATGATATTTTCAGTTATACAATTGAAAGATGCATTGCATTTTAATACCTATGAGGTGTATCGCTTTCTCGTCTTTCCGTTCCAGAATCGTCATTGGCATCACCATTCTTCAATTCATCCAACAACTCTCTCATTGTAAACGTTCGGCTACCTTCATCCTTTTTAAGCTGCTTCGAGTTGCTCTCCGTTTCATTAGATCCCACAGTATCATCCTTCGGCTCATCCACCTCGGGATCTGGATCACTCGTCTTGTTCGATTGGATCGATTCCGATGCCTCTGCGGTGTTCAGTTGTTCATCTATAGAAACTTCGACTCTCTCATTTGCTTTGGGATCTGAACCACTCGCCTCATTCGATTTCGTCAACTTCTCGTCAATATCTCCGGATTGAGTAGCAACTTCAACATTGGGTTCGTCTAGCTTCGGATCTCCCGAGCCTGGTGCTTCGGTCGACTGGATCGCAGTGTCTCCGGGGTCTGTCACGTTGACCGGAGCTTCTGCTTTTTTTTGCGATTCCGTTTGATCGGCGGTTGAGGACATGGTGATGAAGCAGAGGAGGAGTTAGCAATGGCGAAAATGTGTTTGAATGTGAATCTCCGAGCTAATGGTGAAGTACATGGGACAAAATTGTTTTTGATGCAAATTGCAAGGACTTAAATCATAAAGCAGATAATAGTTGGGAAAAAACCGCAAAACTAGAGACTTTTGAGGTTTTACAGCACATTTACAGAACTTTAGGGGGGAGAGAGAAATTATATATGGATTAACTCGCAAAATGAACTTTTATGTATAAAAAAGTTCGATTTCACCCATAACTTTTGATAAATGCCAATTGTGTGTAATAGTTTCCAAATGGGTCACTTGATAATCAACTCGTGAAACATTTCATACTACGATTTAGATGCGTATTTGTGATTAAAGCGCATTTCGAAACTAAGATAAGATGCATTTGAACATATAAAATGGATCTGGTAACTTTATAAAAGTATCATTATAAGTTGATTTTAGAAGTTTGATCAAATAAGTTACAAGACTTTATCGAACCCAAATCTAAATATTGATATTTAAATAATGAAAATAATATTATTAAAGGGGAAAAGGAAGTTGTTATAATTCGTATTGTGATGGTGGTGGTTTATATGGATCTGCCGCTAGGAGGGTTAGTTTTTATCAACATCATGATTTGACGGCTGCTGTATAACGTATTGTATTATATTATTCTAATAAATATAATATTTAAATAGACTATATCGTGTTCCGTCATTATATAATGCCGTATTAATAATTTAAAGAATAAACTTATAATATTATAAAAAATATATTTATGGAATGGAGTTATTATAAAAAAGTAAGATAAATAATAAAATAGAATTATTGATTAATGATAAAATAAAATGAAAAAAAATTAACAATGCGATTACACTAGATCGGTGTACACTTTTCATCATTATATAAACATTAATTTAAGTGTATCATACAATAAAATTTAAGTAACAACAAAACATAATTTAAAGTAAGGGTTGTCGGTGGGACAGGATGTGATGGGATGGGACTGGACGGGACTTGGGGGACGGGGTGGGGGGCCGGAATCGGGTTTGGCGGGACAGGGCGGCCCGGGATATGGGGGATGGGAAGAGGTCCCGTCCCATCCCACATGCCACTGGCAGAGGGGATGGGATTTAGGGGATGGGTCGGGTAGGGGGATTTGGGTGGACTTTAAGTTTTTTTTCTAGACACTTAATTTTTTTAAAATATATATCTAAACACTTAAATAATTGAATAAGATAGTGACAAAACATCCCAAGGCTAATTGACTCTTATATTATTTAATAAAAATGTTGTTTTTTTTTGTAATACAATTTCAAGCTTGCAACTTTGTTTCGTAGTTCAAAAGTTGCAAATCACATAGTAAAATTGCCATTAAAAAATTTACATATCCAACCATACATTTTATAATTTTCTAACAATCTCTTGAAGATCTTTTGTTGGAATTGAAAGTTGCTGGTCAATTGTTCAAAGTCGCTTCCTGCTCCATCGGATAAGATTTCGTTGTAGTTGTAGTCATCTTCTTCATTGATCTCTGGTTGACCGCACCTTATACGTTCCGCTCTAATCCAATCTCTAAATAAAACTGCAATCTCCAAAATGTCTCCCGTCAATGAGTATATGTGCTATCCTATTTGAAACCTTCCAGAAAAAAAAGTGATTTCAGAAGCTGTTGATGACGCTTGAATATTCAACACATCTCGGGCCATCTTTGATAGAGTCGAAAATGTCTTCTCATTCTCCCTTCAATATTTCAGCATGTCTTCACGTCTATTTTTGTTGGCAATTGATTCGAACGATACAACACCCTACAAAACATAAATATCAAACTCGTTAATTTGTGAATAACTTGAACCACTATACATTATATTTCGAAGGCCTTGAATACTTAAAGCAGAAAACACATGTGTTTTTATAAGGCTGAAGTGAAGCAGAAGAAGATGGTACATAAGTCGGTTGATTATTTGCACTTTGCTCTTGGTAATACATATCCATATTTTTGCATTGTGTTTGTATGTTAGACATAACTTCTTCTTTAGTTGGTTCGTAAGTTGGTTCTTCGGTTGGGTCTGTTGGGAGTATTTCTAAACATTCATAAATCGTTTCAATAAGAGCATTACAACAGTCTACTTTAATAGTATGATTTAATACAACACCAATAAAATAAATAGTGGGAATAGGTAAAAAATATTTTAAAATTTTACAAACATTTTTGCAATAGCTGGAGCGTAAGTTGGTTTTTTCATATATTCATTAAATAACAAAATATTATAACTATATAAAATAACATAGATGAAATAGTAGGATAATAAATATCAGAAAATTACTTAGTAGCTAGAAAAAAATTATCTGAGAATACAATAAGTTCCAAAAAATTATCCCAATCATCATCTACAAGCATATTCGTTGAATTTTGATTATGAGCGTTAAATAATAAAGTTATAGGTTTTCTATACTCGTGAGTAACAAGTAATTGTTCATACAAAAAAATTCATCTAGTCGCAACTACTTCTGGAGTTTTCATATAAAGGTAATCCACAATCATGACAAAAAAATTTATACTCTTTGTGTTTTTGTATTTTATTACCTTTAAAAATAAAATTGATAGAAAATTGTACTTTATCAAAGATATTTTTAAAAAGTTTTAGGCCATCATTTACAACTAAGTTATAAATATGACATGCACATCTAATATGAAAAATATGGGGAAAAGATTGAGTCAATCGAGTTTTTAAAATGTTTACAACATAATCATAAGAAGTAGCATTATCTAATGTAATATTCATAATTTTATCAGTAATTCCATAATATTCACTAATTTCATGAATATTTTTTGAAATAAAAACTCTAGTGTGCCTTTAATCAATACTTCTATATGCTAATATACGTTTTTGTATAGACCAATTGTGATTTATCCAATGACATGTAACATTTAAATAATCATCACCATTAGTACTACGGCTTATGTCATAAGTGATAGTCACTTTACCATTAAAATGATACAATGCATAATGTAAAAATTGTTGATATTCATGCACAAATTTAAAAACATCTATTTTAATAGTTGATGTAGGAAAATCGTTAAAAACAAGATTATATGTTCCTCGAATGTAATGAATAAAACTAGGAGAAAAAGGAAATGAAAAGGGCAAACCCTCCACATCAACTAATTTTGCTAAATTTTTTCGATCTTTGTGTTTATCATATTTCGGACCTATAACTCCCCCGTCATCGAGTTAATTCAACCATGTACTTGGTCAACTCAGAAGTCATTTGCACACCCACTTTTTCAGCCAAGTTTTTTACATGTCTCATTAAACCTCCTGTCCCACCTTAACATTTTTCAGTTTTAAATTTATAAACTTTGCGACAAATTTTACAAATAGCTAGTTGATTAGGAATGTTCCTTTTAAAAAAATCCCCCATGCATATGATTTTAATTTTCGTTGTTTTTGCCTTCTTCTCATACTAGGGGAATAGAAGGGATTCCAATTTCAGTTCCATCCTGATACTCAGTCTGATCCTGAGGTGGAGGTACACTAGTGGATGTGTTATCTAAATTATCTTCTAATTCATTTTCTAAATCAAAGTCTGGTTCAGATATAGAATATATCTAATGATCTAATGGTATATTAATACTAACATTAAAATGATCAGTTTCATCTACATAAGTAAAATCATCGTAATTATGATTACTAGAAGATGCACCATTACCCCTATTACCTCTAATACCTCTATAAAAAAAGCGTTCACCTCGTTCCATTATAATTATGCAAATAAATAATTAAAGTTAATAAAATTAAGTACGATAATTAAAATTAAGTAACAATAATAATTTAAATAAAATAAGAAACGAAGGTACCAAACGACGACGTAATGTCAACGTGTAATCTCCGTTGAAAATTAAAACTTTACTCGATGATCCTCAAGTTAGTTGACAACTTCACTCCCAATTTTTAAACGTTGATAGAAATTAGCAAATGAAATATAATATTTAGTGTGCAATTTAGACTTGTAGAGAGAGATATTGGAAAGATGGTAGGAAGATTTGTGAGAAAAATGAGGTATTTATAGTTGAGAAATATGATTAATGTGTAAATATACTAACTTATGAGTTAAAAATAAATATTAAGAGAATATGGTGTTATGGGGCGTGGGGGGCCAAAATGGCCGTTACTAGCTGTTGCAAACAACTAAAATTGAAAGTGACCATTTGTGTAACGGTTAGTTTCTGCAAAGGGAGTGAGATGGGGCGGGATTGGGAAGAACCCTAGTCCCGTCCCGAGTTGGAACTCTGCCACCAACATTTTTTATATAGTATTTTAAAAGGGATTGGGGCGGTTATAAGGACTCCCGCCCGACCCACTGAAAAACCTTAATTTAAAGTAATAACACCATATTATCCTTTGGTAACAACCCTCACTTCCTCCTTAATCAAAGATCTTATATTCGAATCTAGAGGGGTCAGCTTGCTGGCAGGAAGTCAACTTTGCGGCCTTAGGGTCGCAAGTTCGATTCTCCCCTCCGGATATCGTCCTCCGGGGCACATATATGTGATAAAGCCTGGGCGCTAAAAGCCGCGCGGGCATGTTGCAGTGTGGGTTCGGTCTCCGCCAAGCCTTGTGGATGGGGCCTGTGGGGGTCCGTTGGACGCAAACAGACACTGACCACGTGTGCACATCCCGCGATTTACCTGGTGATGGGGTGCTGAAGGACCGGTCCCATCATCTCCAGGATGTCTGGGTAATACAAATGAACTAGTCAGGCGCAAGCCTGGAAACCTGGATTATAAAAAAAAAGAAAAAAAAAAATCTTATATGCGAGTGGCATGAAAATAATCCTATTAGTGAGGACTAAATACGCAACAGAAATTAAATTAGTCGGGCCAACCCAAATGCAAAAGGTCCTGAAGCTACGATGATGGTTCCGTCGCTCTAGATTGGGTTTCCGGCGACGATAGCAGCTTACCTCGTGACTCTCTGCTGCTCATTTTGCTTGTGAGTCTTCTTTCTACTGCTTCATTATTGATATATGCAGTAAAACGTTCTAAAAAAGTAAATATTTATACAAAGGAGTAGAGTTTGTTTGAGTCATATATATGGTTGAAGTGTAAAAAAAAAAGCAGCGACATAGACACTGGCTTTGAGTTCTGGATGTACATAGGATGTAACTGTACTGATGAAGGTAATTGCAGCCAGGTCTTACTGGGGGAAGTGACGACTCGTACGTGAGGCATATGTTGATGAGAGCTAAAAGTAGGGGCTGGAGAGTTGTGGTTTTCAATAGTAGAGGATGTGGAGATAGTCCTGTGACAACTCCCGAGGTACCCTCCTTGGTCTTTAATTACTTTGCGCATATATGTAGTTAATCCCGACTAATTTGGGATTGAGGCGTAGGTGAATGATATATCAATAAAGATCTGACCTTTCCTCCCTGCTGATACTATTAGTTTTGATGTGATTTATGGTGGAGTTGGCCAATGTTTGTATCTGTTATTCTGACTTTCTGGTTTAGAAAAGAAAATTATTGGTAGGTTTAGTATTGGCAGTCTGAAATGTTTGTTGTAGACAGGTGATTGATCTTGTGCTGTCCATTCTTTTGGGATTTTTATGGTTAGGTAAACAACATTATCAACTGAATCCCTTCTGTGCCAACTTCCAGCCAACAACCTTGTTCTTTCTCTCCATCTCTCCTTCTTGCTTTGTGTATATTTAAGCACCAAACCATAACCTAGAGTGCTGCATCTTACAATACTGAGCTTTTTGATCTTATTTCCACTGCAAAATGGCTAGTGAGAAAAAATCATGCCAAGACGAGCGTGCAGGAGCGGAAATTGTATATGGAGCTGAAGAGTGCGTAGGTCATTCTGTTGAGCTCCTGAAAGAGTTGGGATTTCCCATGGGCGTCCTTGCTCTGAAAGACCTTGAAGAATGTGGCCGTGTTCGTGAAACTGGATTTGTGTGGATGAAACAAAAGGCTCCGTATGAGCATTACTTTGTCGCAACAAAAACTCTAGTTTGCTATGGCACCGAGGTCACTGCCTACGTGGAGAAAGGCAGGATGAAGAAAATGACTGGAGTTAAGAGTAAGCAGCTGTTTATGTGGGTGCCAATAGTTGAGATGAGCATTGAGGATCCTGCTAAGAATAAAATTAATTTCAAGACTCCTATAGGAATTGGAAAGTCTTTCCCCCTCACTGCTTTCATGACTGATGAAGAAAAGCAGAAGTATTTGGAGAAAGCTAATGAGTAGAACAATTATCTATATGATTGCTCACTTTGCTTCATTTTTTTGCCCAGTAAATTTTCTGTACTTTTTTTTTCTGGCATCAGGGCATTGATGCCTTTTGTTTTATCTGGTTTTCATATGCTTGCTAAAAGAATGATCTTTATGAACTAAAGTATAAGTTTCTGCTTCCATTACATCAATTATTACCTTTAAAGTTGATTATATACTATGTTTATGCAAATAATATTCACTTGTACTTTTGTCTTCGGAAGATCTCGGAACATTATCTTCACAGAAATGTTGGTTCCCCTACCTTGCCATGACATGATTCGGTCTCTTTCACCAAGTGATTTCAAAAAGGGTTTAACACATAGTGAACGACAACAAGTAAGAAAGGTTTCAAGTCCGCCTTATAGTTCAACAATGGAAGATTTCTCCCTCCTCTTACTTCAATAGTTTACCTAGATAAAAAAAAGGGGGGGGGGGATGCAACCTTCAATTGACTGAGAATAATGGTTAAGTTGAGCATGAAGTTTTTAGAGTAATAGCCCTGGAAAATTGTCCAAGACCTTCATGCGAGAATATCTTAAATCTGGTGGCCATTTTAATTCTAGATATCATTGCCAAGTTGAAATCAAACTTACAGCAGTGGATGGATGCCATGATGGCTGTATGATTTAAAGATTGTCCGAGAAGTAAAGATCTTATGATTGATGAGACCTTCAAGGATACAATGAAGATCCTTTGGAAATTGATTTCAATGCAGATACTTTTTAAGGAAACTAGAGTGCGTTAGGGGTAGGGGAGGAGAAGAAGCAAATAGATGATAACAGTTCCGTGATGTTCATGGTAACAAAAATCTTAATTAGACTATTAGAGCCTAAGAAGGGGGAAGATATTTGTTTTTCTTTCTGTTGAACACTTTCTGGATGGCATTCCAATAATAATCTCTAAATTCCCAATTTCCATTTCTTTTGGTCCTGGAGATTTTTCTTCGTCTATACACCTTCAAATTTGCAATCTGGCTTATACCAGAGTATCATGCGCAGCTTTATGTTTAAGCTCAACATTTTTGTGGAGGTAATACCTTGGCAAAGTAGGAAATTAATGTGTATTTCCATTTTATGGTCGAAAAGTTCTCTGCTCTAGAATTCTAGATGTTTACTGTAGACTTTCTAAAGTCTGCCTTATCATTATAGCTCCTCATTGAACTTATGAATTTTCTGACAATTAACTCCGTTATTATTATTATTATAATTATAGTCCGGCCCTTCCCCGGACTCCGCGCATAGCGGGAGCTTAGTGCACCGGGCTGCCCTTTTTATCACCTATAAAGAAAAAGATAATTTAACTCCATAATTCCCAAACTTGATCAGCTTTATTTCTCAAATGGTACTGGTCAAAAGTATTCTAGAATTTTTAGCCTGTCGATTTGTTAAGATAATTAACTCAAAGATTATTATTATCATTATAGCTCCATTATCACCTATAAAGAAAAAAGATAATTAACTCCATTATTCCCAAACTTGATCAGCTTTATTTCTCAAATGGTACTGGTCAAAAGTATTCTAGAATTTTTAGCTTGTCAAAATGTTAAGATGAAAGATTCAACTGGCTGGTCATGAATCAATCAAATTAGGATGAAACTTATTATTTTAAGATATTACTCTCCCTCTTCAAGGTAATGTCAAATGCAATCATCTTTGACATGTAGAAGTTATCTGTTCAGTTTATTGATGAGCTAATTCATGCAGTTCTATTCAGCTTCATTTCTTGGTGATATGTATGAAGTGGTGGCACATGTCAGCAACCGCTATCCAGCGGCAAATTTATCTGCAATAGGCTGGTCTCTTGGAGCAAATATTCTTGTTCGCTACTTGGGACGGGTAACTCAATCAATTCACTTTGTTCTTATCAATGTTCCTCCTCCATTTTGTCCTTGTATCGATCTACCTTACATCTTCAGTACGAGCTGGTTTAGAGAATTTGTCTGGTATGATGCTATGGTGAAGTGAGGTGAACTTGTTAGCATATTTAAATTTAGTACTGTAACTTATGCTGAGTATTAGAAATCTGGCTAACATCATACAGTTTATTGAGAAAAGGTGAAGACTCTATTTATGGATGCTAGCATAATAACATCATAGAGAATATTGAGGAAAAATATTGAGCTGTTTTCCGGTCTTCTTTTTCTCAATTATTTCTGGGGCTTCATTATAGCTGGGTGTTTGTCAGTTGAATTGGGTTTATCGTGCTTTCTTTGTTCTGAAGATCAAATTTGAACTTTTGGAGAAAAAAATTTGACTATCAGTTTCTGTATTTATTTTCAACAATATTGCCTATCAGTTGCACACTTGCAGTATCTGTAGTTTCAAATACAATAAACTTTTTGTTCCGTAATGAACTGATTTCAATCTATAGGCAAATGATGAAAATAAAGTTGGAGTGGATGGAGTACTTGAATTCATAGTTAAGGAATCTAACTTCCAATATTTGTTTGTTTAATGATGCATCTATCGCCAATTTAATTAGACACAATAAAAATTAGGGTCCTCAACTGATTGGTCATCCGTATGTGAGCATTCCCTGGAGTTGTTTTTTTGGCCTGTGTTTACCTTTCAATTCCATTGCTCTGAGGTCGTTATCTCTACTTATCTACTTGCAGGCATCCATGTATTACCCATTTCTCATATTTTATTGTTCAGTTGCAGGAATCTCATTCTTGCCTTCTCTCTGGTGCCATTTCCTTGTGCAATCCTTTCAATTTGGTCATTTCAGATGAAGATTTTCACAAGGGCTTTAACAATGTTTATGACAGAGCTTTAGCAAATTCTCTCCGCAAAATTTTCAAAAAGTAATTTCATAATTCAGTTTTTCATTTTTTTTCTCGGGGTACATTTTTACCTCTTTTAACTAGATCTCTTGTTTATAGGCATGCTCTACTGTTTGAAGATATGGAAGGCGAATTTAATATATCATTAGTTGCCAATGCTAAAACTGTCAGAGAATATGGGCTGACACGAGGTGTTTATGCTTTTTATGCAGTGACAAAAAAGTTCTATATGATTGGATCTGAACTTATCACTAATTGCCTTTGACTTTTGCAGTTTCATTTGGATTCAAGTCTGTGGATGATTACTATTCTAACTCAAGCAACTCAGATTCCATTACAAATGTCTGTACACCTCTGCTTTGTATCCAAGTAAGTTCGTTTTAGCCATTTACCCAGTGTAATCCCACAAGTGGGGTCTGGTGAGGGTAGGATGTACGCAGACTTTACCTCTACCTTTACAGGATTGAGAGGTTTCCAATAGACCCTCAGCTAAAAAAAACGTCCCCGATGCACGAGTATAGGAAAGAAATAAAATAACAAATGTCCAAAACACATATAGTAACAAATATCAATACACATCGGCAAAAAAGAAACTACGCGACTACCTAAATCATACGACTACAAGTATGATAACCCTATGTTACCTACTAACCATCTACCCTAATCCTCGACCTCCACACCTTCTTATCTAAGATTATGTCCTCAGTCAACTGGAGTTGTGCCATGTCATTTCGAATCACCTCTCCCAGTTCTTCTTCGACCTACCTCTACCTCTCCTCACTCCTGCTATATCCAACCACTCCATTTTCTCACTGGCGCATCTTCACACTTCCTCTTCACACTTCCGAACCATCTCAACCTCGCTTCCTTCATCTTGTCCGCCACTGAGGCCACTCCCACCTTTTTCCGTATAACTTCGTTCTTAATCATATCCCTCCTAGTATGCCCGCACATCCATCTGAACATCCTCATCTCTTCTACATTCATCTTCTGAATGTGCACTCTTAACTGGTCAACACTCTGCCCCATACAATAGTGCTGGTCTAATCACTACTCTGTAGAATTTACCTTTAAGCTTAGGTGACACTTTCTTATCGCACAGTACCCCAGAGGCGAGCCTCTATTTAGCCCACCCCGCTCTAATAAGGTGTGCGACATCAACATCAATTACCCCATCTCCTTGAATTATGGACCCAAGATACTTGAAGTTGTCCCTCTTAGGTATGACCAGTGCCTTAATCTTCACTTCCACCTCCGGATCATACGCCACATCGCTGAACTTGCACTCTAGGTACTTGGTCTTAGTCCTGCTTAACTTGAAACCTTTTGACTCTAAGGCCTCTCTCCACACTTTCAACCTATCATTAACACCACTACATGTCTCGTCAATCAATACTATGTCATCGGCGAATAACATACACCACAACACCTCTCCTTGAATATGTCGAGTCAATTTGTCCATCACTAAGACAAATAGGAACAGGCTAAGAGTTGATCCTTGGTGCAACCCCATCTCGACTGGAAAGTGCTCTGAATCACCTCTCACTGTCCTAACCAGGGTTTTGTCTCCATCGTACATGTCCTGAATAGCCCTAATATAAGCTACAAGTACACCACTAGACTCCAAACATCTCCAAAAGACCTCCCTAGGGACTTTATCATATACCTTTTCTAAATCAATGAACACCATGTGCAAGTCTCTCTTCTTGTCCCTATATTGCTCCAATAATCTCCTTACAAGATGGATGGATTTTGTAGTCGAAAGCCCTGGCATGAATCCGAATTGGTTCTCAGAGATAGACACACTCTTCTTCATCCTCAACTCAATCACCCTCTCCCAAATTTTCATCGTATGACTTAGCAGCTTAATACCCCTGTAGTTATTGCAATTCTGAATATCACCATTGTTCTTGTACAATGGCACCATAGTACTCCACCTACACTCCTCCGGCATTTTGGCCGTCCTAAATATGACATTAAACAACCCAGTTAGCCACTTCACACCTGCCTCTCATGCGGTCTTCCAAAAGTCCACCTGGATCTCATCTGGCCCGGTCGCTCTTCCATTTACTCTCCAATACCCTTTTTTGTTTGTTTATCGTACTTCAGACACCATTTGTAGGTTACAGTTCATGGTTAGGAGAGTTAAGCATACACTCTTCTTGTGGCAAAATCTGAACATCATATCATACAAGTTATAATTCCATGCAAAAATGCTAGAACTTGAGAGAGAATATATGTTTAACTTTGTGTTTCCTTTAGACAATACACATTTGTAGTTATCTGTTGTAGGATATGTTCCAATATTACAGATGTACCTTTATGCAATTTGGGTTAACTGACAAATAGACATTCACCCTTCTCATTCAAATTCAAGAGTTACTTCATTTAATAAAATATGAAGGATTTTTATTGAATGTAATTGTGACCAGTATCTAGAAAAAGCATTGCACTAACTACTATTGTTCTCCTAAGATATATAGTGAAGAGAATCACATTTTGGCGAATTTGACTCTTCAAATCTTCATAGGACATAGAGACAAGTTGGCTAGAGTATTGCAATGACATAATCTAAAATCTTGTTGTGATTTAAAGAGCAATATTCCATCTCTTTGCGTCTCTCCTAGAAAAAGTAAGGAGGAAAAGCAAAAGAGAGAAAGTAGGGGGAAAGAGAGGGATAAAAAATGTATAAGTAGTCTTGCTTAACCTGGTAGAAAGCAAGGATGGAGTGGAGAAGTGGACGAATAGGGAACTGCATAAGATGGTGAGGAAGGAGGTAAAGCTAGCGGTTATGGCGGCGAAAACGACGGCTTTGAACGCATGTATATGGAATTAGTTAAGAAAGGTGGGGATAAGAAGTTGTACAGACTAGCCAAGGCAAGGGAGAGGAGGGCCCGTGACTTGGATCACGTGAGGTGCATCAAGGACGAGGACGACAAAGTACTGGTGGAGGAAACGCATATTAGGCGGAGGTGGCAGTCTTACTTTCATAAACTCTTGAACGAAAAAGGAGATGGAGACATTGTGCTGGGAGATCTGGAGCATTCTGGTAGGTACCGAGATTTTGTGTATTGTAGAAGTATTAAGGTTGAGGAAGTTAAGGGTGCTGTTTGCAGGATGCGCATGGGACGAGCGACCGGGCCTGATGAGATCCAGTTGAATTTTGGAAGTGCGCAGGGCAGGTTTGGAGTGACTGACTGAGTTGTTTAACGTCATTTTTAAGACGACAAGAATGCCCGAAGAATGGAGGTGGAGTACAATGATTCCCTTGTACAAAAATAAATGTGATATCTAGAGTTGCAACAACTATAGAGGTATCAAGTTGCTGAGCCACACTATGAAAGTTTGGAAAAAGGTCGTGGAGATGAGGGTGAGGAGAGACATGTCTATTTCCGAGATCCAGTTTGAATTCATGCCGGGGTGTTCGACTACTGAAACCATTCATCTTATTAGGAGGTTGGTGGAGTAGTATAGGGAGAGGAAGAGAGACTTACATATGGTTTTCATCGACCTCGAGAAGCCATACGACAAAGTCCCTAGGGAGGTTCTATGGAGATGTTTGGAGGTTAGAGGTGTACATGTGGCGTACACTAGGGCGATTAAGGATATGTATGATGGAGCCAAGACTAGGGTACATACAGTAGGAGGAGACTCGGAGCACTTCTCAGTGATGATGTGGCTGCACCAGGGATTAGTTCTTAGCCCATTTCTATTTGCCTTGGTGATGGACGAACTGACGCGACAAATCCAAGGGGAGGTACTATGGTGTATGTTATTCGCAGACGACGTAGTCCTGATTGATGAGACTCGTAGCGGAGTGAACGCCAAGCTAGAGGTTTGGAGACAGACTCTGGAGACTAAAGGGTTCAGGTTGAGTAGGACCAAGACAGAATATTTGGAGTGTAAGTTCAGCAACGGGAGCGACCCTGAGACATGCATGGAGGTAAGACTTGGTACTCAGGTCATTCCAAAGAAAGGAAGCTTCAAGTACCTAGGGTCTATTATCCAAGGGAATTGAGGGATTAATGACGATGTCACACATCGTATTGGGGCAGGGTGGATGAAATGGAGGCTCGCATCTGGAGTTTTGTGCGATAAAAAGGTGCCACCAAAACTTAAAGACAAGTTCTATATGGTGGTGGTTAGACCAACTATGTTGTATGGGGCGGAGTGTTGGCCAGTCAAGACTTCGCACATACAAAAGATGAAAGTTGCGGAGATGAGGATGTTGAGATGGATGTGTGTGCATACAAGGAGAGATAATATTAGAAATGATGACATCTGAGACAAAGTGAGAGTGACTTCGGTGGAGGATAAGATGCGGGAAGCGAGGTCAAGATGGTTCGGGCATGTGCAGAGAAGAGGCACAGATGTCCCAGTGCGGAGGTGTGATAGATTGTCTATGGACGGGTTCATGAGGGGTAGAGGTAGGCCGAAGAAGTATTGGGGAGAGGTGATTAGACGGGATATGACGCAGGTGCAACTTACTGAGAACATGACCTTAGATAGGGGGTTGTGGAGGACAGATATTATGGTAGTAGGTAGTCAAGCGTAGGCCTACTTACACTTACAAAATGATAGTTGTATTGTTATTACTGTAGGCCCGATTAGCCTATCACACTTATAGGCGCATTATTGCTTTATAGTCCCCTGTAGTTTGACTTCTGCTGCTATGTGTTCTTTAGTGTACTTTGTTTATCTTATTTAGCTGCGTTAGCTACTGCTTCCTTTTGTTAGAATGCACTACCATGACTTATTTGATTTTGTTATCAGCATGTTCATACTGCTTTAATTTCTTGTCTGAGTCTGACCGTTTCTCTTGCTTTGCTTGCTTTCCTTGTGATTATGCTTTGTCTTGAGCCAAGGGTCCTCTGGAAACAGCTGCTCTACCTACCAAGGTAAAGGTAAGGTCTGCGTACACTCTACCCTTCCCAGACCTCACGTTGTGGGATTTCACTAGGTATGTTGTTGTAGTCTTGTGTAACCTATCAAAAAAGGACTACTCCTGTTCAGTCCTCTATCAGATTTAGATAAGTAATGCCATCTTATTAATCTGTGTGTTTCCTTTTTGAATGTCAGGTGGTAGCTTAGCTTTTTAATCTTTACTGATAATCCTTAAGAATAAATCGCGAATGATTTATATTTTGTATGTCTGCAGTTTGAAATTTCACTGCATTTTCTTTGCAGTTCTCTGTGGATGTTGATTTCTGGTCAGTATGGTATATATTGTCATTAAAACTTAATAGTAAAAAGGACCAGGTGTTGGTGGTAAATATGAAATAACTTCAGTAGAATCTCATTAGTGTTTGGTTATTATTTTAACTAAAAGAAAAGTCTGGGGGGAGGGCAAGAAAGGTAGAAACGTAAGCACTCCAGTTCTTTTACTATGCTTGTTATGATTCTGCAAGTGGTAATTAAGACAAAAATATGAAGTTTAACTAACTCTTATTTATTTGTGTGGGCTGCAAATGATCCAATTGCTCCATCCAGAGGAATCCCTCGTAAAGATATTGAGGTAAATACTGTTCTTCATTCTCATAGCCCGTTCTATCTTGTTGATGTTTTCTCATTGTTTATGGATGTGCATATAAGAGTTTGCCAAAATATTTTTATTTGTGGTTCTTGCAAGTTACTTATTCTGCTGTTTGCCAAAATTAACATTATCTTTTTTGCCTTAATAAATCCAAGAGTCGTTTCCTTCCAGATTGACTGCCAAATTGCTGGTCGGATTGAGTTCCGGTGTACCTTGCTGAAACCCCTCGCATTAGTTCCAAGGTGGTTCTTGGCATCGTCCATTTGGTCCCTAGGATGTTAAAGAAGCCTGTACCAATTGCAATCATCACTTGAAACAAATGCATTCCTAAAATCAGTTGATTTTGAATTTGATACCCTATATTGAAATTCATTTACAAAGTAATTAATGTTTTAGTGTCATTATCCTGCTGGTCTCGAGTCTCAACTATTATGTGATAAAATTCTTCATGCCAACAGGATAAACTTTTATCCTGTTGGCATGAAGAATTTTATCACATAATAGTTGAGACTTGAGACCAGCAGAGGAGGCTAATGCATGCACAATGTATTTTGTGCTTAAAGACATACATTGCACCTAATGTTTTTGTTGTTCCCTCAGGAGAACTCAAACTGTATGTTGATTGTAACCCCAAAAGGAGTCCATCTTGGCTGGGTGGCAGGTCCTGAAGCACCACGGGGATATCCATGGACCGATCCACATGTGATGGACTTCTTGGAGCATTTAGAACATGGTAAATCTGCTTCTGCTGCATGTGCTAGTGATCAAGAGACTATGAACAGCAGTGTTACAAATTCCAACACCTTGATGTATAGGCAACAAGGTGTCTTATTCAAATATCCCATCATGTTGATATATGAGCACATAGCAGTCACTGTCTGATGAGATACATTAATATATACATATTGAACATAACAAAAATAAACTATCTGGTGTATCATAAGTCGTCAAATTCTTGGTATTCTTGCTGTGCAACATGGAGCCTATTTTTTTTATTTTTCTCCCAACATCCAAGAATTGATCAACCCACGAGTAATGCCAGGAGAACTGCGTTATGGAAAATTTATTTTTGAACTACTGCTACGAAGTAGTGATTGTAAATGTCTCTAGTAACTGCAACTCTATGCTCTCATTGAAGAATGGAGTTGGCTCCGTGACTCCGCAGAAATTGGAACTACAGAATTTACTAAATAGTATACTACATAAAGAGATTTGTATTGTGCTTAGTTCTCTGCTTCAAAATTTATGCAAGTGCTATTGATACTGTGACATTGTTGTACATGCACGCCATGTTTGATCCTAGCTTGCATGTTGGAATTGTCTTTACGTTATTCTATTTGATAGGATGAAATAACTCCATAACCGAACTGATACAATACTGCTACACCAAGGATGATAAAAGATCGATACAGCTAAAACTCAGGGGTTAATGGAAGGCACTCTCCTTTATCGCAAGGCTAAGCTTACTATTCGTCAGTCTCATCTTTTTTTTGCCATATAATTAGCAAGAGAATAAAGAATGTTCAATTAGACATAGCTCTTTGGAATTCCAAAGTACCGATGCTACTGTTCGAGTGGTGGCCTTTGGATCACTGAGCTGCCCTTTGAAGACGATAATTTGTTTACTTTTTCTGAATAACTATATCGAGGAATTCTATTTTTAGTATTTCAATTGTCCAACTATAGAGATGACAAAATGTATTTTTCTGGCCTGTTCAACCCACATTTCAGCACAATCCGACGTGGAGTTCATTAACTAGTTATAAGTTATGACTGGTCTCAGATTTGTGCTAGTATTCTACAAAGATACTCGATTGAAGAACTGTTAAAACTCATATAGTGGATAATGCTGATTAGACTGATCTTTTGTGGAAGAGATAAATATGACTAATTAAGAATGGGAAGTGGGAAGCACCTGTAGTTAATGATTCTTAATTGTTGATTGTCAATTTATGCTTATCCAAGTGAGGTAGAAAAACTCACAATACAGACAAAACCTTAGCACTTGCAAAATTCAGAATAGCATGTGCCTTTTTATCTGGCTCACGTTCATCTTCTTTGTACTAATGTCCCATTTGTTTTGTCCTTTTTCTTGTTCCAAGCTATACATGGATAATGTGTTTCATGATTCACTGTTTTCCTTCTTATTTGGAAGTATATCCTTGTAGAAAGTAGGTGACTTGGCCATGATAAGGAAAATTTCAATAGAACTTATCCATGCCTATTTCTTTCCCCTTTTTTTCTTCCCCCCCCCCCCCCCCCCTCCCACTAGTATAGGGATCATGAATATATGTCATCGATTTTACTCGTTTACTCTTGTGTTCTTAATTCTGTGAAAATCGTTAAAGAAGTATGTTATGATGTGTGTCTACACAAACATATATAGGATAATGAGAACTACACCACTGTCCAAAATAAGTTAGGATCGGATACATAAATCCTCACTGCTTCCTTTAAGCTTAACTCATGTCAATAATAAGAAAAGTCAACATAAAAAAAAACGTATACAAGTTGTAGTAATATTAGGCAAATTCAAAACTATTAGGCAACTAATTTGTGGAAACCGAACTTTCACATGTCAAACTAGGTTTCGTAGATCATCAAAACAGTGCATTATTCATTGGTCTTAAACAACATAATAAGGTTAAAGACCTTGCTATTGGCTTTTGGTAATAAATCTTCAAAAGCTAACATACTTCTAGCCCCATATATAGTAATCTCTGTTCCAATTTGTTTGAAGGTTGACCAGTTTGAGAGTCAAACATCTATTTCTTTGACTGCGATTTTCTATAATTTTTTCCATATATTGTGAATTATTAATTATAGTACTTCTTATCTAGTTTTCAAATATGTAAATTTTATATAAAATACTCGAAGAATCTATGTTTAAAATTGAGTAAAAAAAAAGTTGTTTGACCGCCAAACTCATCAACCTTCAATCTAATTGGGATTGGGACGGAGGGAGTACTATATAAATATGATATAGGAGTATTCTAGAAAGAAGAAATCCCAAGAAAATTAAACTACTATCCAACAAAAAGAAAATTTTATTGAGGAACGACTCTTTAACTTCCTTCTAAAGCTGGTATACAACTTTTTTTGTTTCCTTTCCTTTCTTTCTATTAGTAAATTTAACAATAATTTGTTTGAGGGATCTAGTAGACATCCTAAATTTTCAATCAAATTGATATTGTTGGACTTTTGTCCAGCTAAATAGTTTTAGTTTGCAGTTTAATTTTTCATTTTTATGATTATATGTGTTTCCTGTTTCGGTGAATTAGAGTGTCATCTTAATTACTCTATGTGGAGTACATTTCTTAGTGAACTTTCCCTTCCTTGTACGTAGACGTAGACGTAGACATAATTTATTCATATAAATTACTGGAGGATATTTACGGTGTATCTCTATTTTTATTTATCTACGAGTTTAAATTATATACATCGTCAATGTACATAATTTTTTAGTCTTGTAATTCTTCATTGCATGTTTCATGCGTTTTGTACCTTCCAAAAATATGGCTGCATTATTGTTCTTCACGTTATTCACACGGTTTTTTTGGTTCACTGAATGAAAAGAAAACCATCTACTTGATCAGCTGACTTTTTACGATTTGATTATCGTAATTAGCATATTAGTATATGCATTATATCATGAACATGGTTTTAATTTATAAAATTAATCAGAATTATTGTAAAGCTGCTTTTAAGTTTTAATCTAGAAGACTATAAGATGATTGTAAACGTGTAAATATATTCCCTACCCATAATTAGAATATTTTCATATATTGTGTAAATATAATTATGGTAAGACTAGGATTCCTCTTTTGTATAGATTTATGATTCCTCTTTTGTATAGGCTTAGGATTCCTCTTTTGTATAGGCTTAGGATTCCTATTGTATAAGGGATGAATATTGTACTCTATATATACCTTGATATTAATGAAAGACTCCTCAAGGGAGATTAATATCATCTTACATGGTATCAAGAGCCAAATAAACAAAACCCTAAAAACCTTTCTCTTCCACAGCCCGTCGGCCGCCCTCTCCTACGCCGCGGCCCTCCCGGATTTTCTTCTTGTTTTTCGGGTTTTGTTCTTCCTTTCTTCTCTTCTCTAAATGGCTATCCCTGATTCTTCCACACTTTCTGACGCCTCTACCTCCACAAATCCCACCACAAAGTCATCACCCCCGTTTCATCCCGCCCTTACAGTTTTCAACATCAAGAACCATATTTCCATTATTCTTGATCAAGAAAACAACCGTATTCTCCCGGGTTGAACTTTTCGCAATCATGCATGTCTCTATAACGTGCTTGACCATATTGATGACACTATTACGCGCCTACGGAGGTTGATGATTCTATCTTGGCACCGTCTCGACGCCGGCGTCAAACAATGGATATATGGTAGTATCTCTCGGGATTTGCTCCTTACTATCATGAAATCGACTCCATGACCCTTGACTTGTGGAATCGTTTGGAGGAAATTTTTCAGACAACAAGCACACTCGTGCCGTGTATTTGGAAGAACAGTTCAACAAAACACGTCTTGAAAACTTCTCCAATGTCTCCGAGTACCGCAAGCGACTTAAACTTCTAGCGGATCAACTCTCCAACATCGGCACGCACGTCACCGACGATAAAATGGTGCTACAAATGATTTCGGCCTTACTAAGGGCGAATATGATACTTTGGCCACCATTATTCAACGAGCGAGATCCGCTACCGAGTTTTAACAAAGCTCGCTCACAATTTTTGCTCGAAGAAACCCGTCGTGCTAAGCGGGGATGAGCACGCCCGGCGGTGTTAGCCGTCGACACGCAACCTCAAGATCGACGCCACCGGACAACTCCCAACGGCGGCGGGGCCGCGGCGGCAAGGGTGGAAAAGGCCGCGGCGGTAGAGGAGGCCGTGGTCGTGGCAAGGGTCGCGGTCAACGAACCAACAGCAGAAGCAATAAAGCAACGAGAGATCGCAGAACAAGGCGGGCCGCGGCTCCTCGCCAGATTCGTCTACGGCGTCGCGGTGCCCCGAGTTCGAGCCGCGACGCCAAGTCCATTCCGGTACCCGGCGGCCATACAATCCATATTCTTACCCCGGTTTGCTAGGCCCCGCTCCCGGCCCCCACACGAGCCCACTTCATGCAAGGTCGAGTCCCGCGCCCCTCCTCGGCATGACACCCACCGAGTTGGGTCGGGCGTCAAAGACCCTCTCTATGCAACAACCTGACAATACTTGGTACATGGACTCAGGCGCCACATCTCACGTCACCCAGTCTGCAGGTACTATTCCTAAACTGTTTCATGTAAAGCATCCTCAATATGTTACAGTTGGTAGTGGACAACGCATTCCAGTTAAGGGTTATGGTACCTCATACACACAACCTCCTCATCCACCCTTCTCCTTAAAAAACACCCTATATGGCCCACACATGATTAAGAACCTCATATCTGTCCGCCAATTTACTCGTAATAATTCGTCTCTGTGGATTTTGACCCTTTTGGTTTTACCGTAAAAGATCTTCATACGGGGACACCTCTTACGAGATGCAATAGCACGGGGGATCTCTATCCATTCACTTCCACCTCATTTGCGAGATCTTGCTCTCCCGTCACTCTGCGGTCGTTTCTTCTTCAACTGGCATAATAGGCTTGGTCATCCAGAGTCCCGTTTTTAATTTTCTTAGAGGCAACAATTTCATTGCTTGTAATGGGAAACTTGCCCAAAATTGTGTTTCTTGCTCTTTAGGCAAACATATTCGTCTTCCGTTCAAATCATCTACTAGTGTTACATTTGCTCCTTTTGATATTATACATGCCGATTTATGGACATCTCCTATCACTAGTTCTCTCGGTCATAAATACTATCTTGTGTTGCTTGATGATTTTTCACACTACGTTTGGTTATACCCTCTTAAATTTAAATCGGAAGTGTTTGTCAAATTTCTTGAGTTTCGCAAGTTCATTCAAACATAATTTGGAAAAGGCATAAAATCATTTCAGTGCGATAATGGTCGTGAATTCAATAACTCTATGTTTCACCATTTTTGTACCAATAATGGCATGGTCTTTCGCTTCTCCCCGCCCTCACACCTCACCACAAAACGGTAAAGTGAAAGAATCATCCGCACCATTAACAATATGATTCGCACCCTATTGATGCATGCCTCCCTCCCTCCACCCTTTCGGGTCTATCTGTCGCTAAATTGTCAGAATACACTCTAAATATTCTCCCTACTAGCACTCTTCACAATATGACCCCTACCGAAATCCTCTACCATAGAATCCCCTCTTATGATCATCTACGAATTTTTGGTTGTCTGTGCTATCCCAACCTTAGCTCCACCGCCCCTCACAAGCTCGCTCCTAGGTCCACTCCATGTGTCTTTCTAGGATTCCCGCCGAACCATAGGGGCTATCTATGCTATGACTTGTCGACTCGTCAGATCCACATATCTCGTTACGTCACATTCGACGAGACCACATTCCCATTTTCGAATCTTCCAAAATTCCAAAAACAGGACTACTCATTTCTTGACGAGTCTGCCATCTCTCCCCTCATAATCGAACAACTCACATCCTCTGTTCCGTCGTCAGAGCCGCGGCGCCCAAACTTCATAGAAGCCTGTCAACCTTCTAGCACCGCGACTCTCGATCCAGGAGCCGCGACACCTCCGACGGCTTCGCCCCCACCCTCTCCTTATCCGACTTTACCCCCCGTCTCAGACACCACTCCGCCACCCACTGTCCCTACCCATCCAATGAAAACTCGTTCAAAGCATAGAATCTTCAAACCCAAAGTCCATTTCAACTTGTCTGCCCAAACCATCTCTCCACTTCCAAAGAACCCAAAATTGGCCAAACAAGACCCTAATTGGAATGCGGCTATGTATGAGGAATTCAATGCTTTAACTAAACAGCACACGTGGGATCTAGTACCTAGACCTGAGGGGGTGAATGTCATTCGTTGTATGTGGCTATTTCGTCACAAGTTCAGAGACAATGGGGATCTTGAGAGGTATAAGGCCCCTCTTGTGGCTAATGGCACAAATCAGCAGGAGGGCATTGATTGTGGTGAGACCTTCAGCCCGGTTGTCAAACCGGCTACCATCCGCACAGTTTTGAGCATAGCCATGGGCAAACATTGGCCGATCCATCAGCTTGATGTGAAGAATGCATTCTTACATGGGGATCTGAGAGAGACAGTCTACATGCATCAGCCACCAGGGTTCACCCATCCAGCAGTTCCTCACTATGTGTGCCGTCTCCGTAAGTCACTATATGGCCTGAAGCAGGCCCCCCGTGCGTGGTATGATCGTTTTGCCAGGTATATCTTGAAGATTGGGTTTGTATGCAGCAAGAGTGATACATCACTTTTCATTTTTCATCGAGGTAGTAGCACGGCTTACTTATTACTTTACGTGGATGATATTGTTCTTACTGCCTCCTCCGACGGATTGAAAAATGAGATTATTGCCTTGCTCAAGTCCGAATTTACAATGACTGATTTGGGAAAGCTGAGTTACTTTTTGGGGATATCAGTGACCAGGTCTGCCAATCATATGTTCTTGTGTCAGCGTAAGTATGCAGAAGAGATTATGTACAGGGCTAAGATGGCGAACTGCAAAGAGGTGCCTACTCCGGTTGATTCCAAATCTAAGCTCGGTGCTATGGATGGTGCTCCGTCTCGATCCTACTCGTATAGGAGCCTTGCGGGTGCACTTCGTATCTCACATTCACCGGGCCGGACATAGCTTATCTTTGTTCGGCGGTGTGCTTATTCATACATGCCCCCGGGAGTCTCATTTCATCTTGCTCTTAAGCGTATCATTCGATACATTAAGGGCACTCTTGATTATGGTTTGCACCTATACCCCTCTGCACCAGACAAGTTGCTTTCATATACGGATGCAGATTGGGCAGGGTGTCCGGACACGCGACGCTCCACCTCCGGCTTTTGTGTTTTCTTAGGGGATAATCTGATTTCTTGGTCTGCCAAGCGACAGGCTACCCTATCTCGTTCCGTCTGCCGAGGTGAGTACAAAGGCGTTGCAAATGTAGTAGCTGAGATTTGTTGGCTCAGAAATTTACTGTTAGAACTTCAGTGTCCTTTGCGTCAGGCATCTATTGTGTATTGTGATAACATCTCTGCCATCTATCTTTCTCATAATCCGGTTCAACATCAGCGAACCAAGCATATTGAGATAGACCTACACTTCGTTCGTGAGAAAGTTGCGTTAGGCCATGTCCGAGTGTTACATGTTCCATCATCCTATCAGTATGCAGACATATTTACCAAAGGACTTCCCGGCGGTTATTTCTTGACTTCAGAGCCAGTCTCAGCGTCCGGCCTCCTCCCGCTCCGACTGAGGGGGTGTGTAAACGTGTAAATATATTCCCTACCCATAATTAGAATATTTTCATATATTGTGTAAATATAATTATGGTAAGACTAGGATTCCTCTTTTGTATAGGTTTAGGATTCCTCTTTTGTATAGGCTTATAATTCCTCTTTTGTATAGGCTTAGGATTCCTATTGTATAAGGGATGAATATTGTACTCTATATATACCTTGATATTAATGAAAGACTCCTCAAGGGAGATTAATATCATCTTACAATGATAAGTACTTCAACGTAACCTGCCATTGATATAGCAAAGCTGTTACAGTCAAAATGGTTGCACGAAATAATTATAAAGTCAAAAACCTCATATATGATGTTGATCGGAATTGAACTAATAATTTTTTAATCTCAGAGTTTCCACCTAATTTAATAGGAAAATAAAATATAGTACACCTTAAACACTCTAATTAATATAAAATTGACACATTTTTTTGGATGAAAATGCTATTTAACCAAACCAGAGTTTCAACTCATGATCAATCTCAGTGACAAATAATTTAATTAAAAACAATTTCTCCATGATGCAACCGTATGACATACTTATTTTCACTTCACATTACTACTATCTTTTGGTTTCTTAATTATCCGGTGTCTGATATCTTCAACGGGATCCAATTAAATTCAGATTCGTATCGGGAAGTCTCACAATGATGGCAAAATACTTTCTAATAAAAGTGATTTCATATTTAAAGCTAGAATCCGAAACTTCTAATTAAGAATGAAGCAATACTTACTATTCCACACACGTTTGATCACATTATTCACAATATATGTAACCGTTAGAATATGTGTGAGATGGTTACTTACACTTGATGTTAACCACATGGATATCAGGGTGTCATATAGTAGTTAAAAAATCGTAATTAGCACATTATTATATGCTTTTTATCATATATGCTATTTAATTAAACCATAATTGTATAGCTGTATTTCATATATTGGCATGCAAAATATTTTTTTTATCACATTAAAAAAAGGTGAGGTGCGCCAAGCTCAAGCTATAATGCAAGACTAGGGCAACACACGAAGGCTCGGGTAGCAAGCTACCTTGATAAGCCTTTCCCCTTAAAACTAGAGTTATATTATGTGAACCGATGACCCACATATAAGATATTAAACAAATAAAAACAGACACTACACTTGATTTTAGCCAAAAGGCCGAGAAAGGTATGCAAAACGCTTATTTGGTCTTTGTTTAATTATCCTATGTTCTAAGTCCCCTCTTTTTCTGTCATTTTTCTTATTCAAACATGATAAAAAAAAATCTTACTAATAGTTGTAACCAGATGCTGATGAAATACATGTACCTTTTAGATAAATAAAAATTAAATAAACAATGTACGTATGATGAGCTATATTAATTGAACTCATTTCTTGTTTAGTTGTTTTTCTTTTATTAAATGTAAAGTTGTTGGAATTATATTCTCTTCCTCTTATAACGTCCTTGCTTTCTTAATTCATTTTCCCCCCTTTTTGCTTGCCATCCGATCTTTCCCTTTTTAATCTAACTGGAAATAAAATATAAAAACCATAGAAATATGTGAAACTTACACAAATGACTATAGTTTAGGGGTTTTAAATTTGTCGTAGCTATAATTTTAATATTTACAATGCGTAGCTACTTTTTAGTTGCTACAATCTCGCTGTATTCATAAAACGGTTTTGTTGTATGCATAAAATCTGCTTAAAACAGAAAAATTTCCTTCAAAATACAAAATACAACCAAAAACTGAATATAAGAAATAAAATACACCATAATACACTGGATTTTACAACAAAATTCGTCCTTAATCATATCGATAAACATATCAGATATCTAATGTTTGCATTCGAATATTGACACTGCGCGATGATTTGTCGTGTCCTCACCGTTTTATGTTATATATTATTCTGGAAATATTAATCGTCGAATTTCACTTGGGCATTAATTAATTACTTTGCTTGTTCAAATATCAGAGAATTTTTTACACCTTTCCTAATGTAAAGATTCCAACACTATTAGGTTACATGAAATTCCAAGGTCTTACATGAAATAATATACTCCTCCGTTCCATAATATCTTAGTGGTGTTTTTAGCTTATACACATTCCTTAAAAACGTGCTCACTTCTAAAAAAATATGAATATTTTTACTAACTTACCCCTAATTAATATCTAGAAAAGAAAAATTACTTAATGCTTCTTGATTATGTAAATAAGGGTAATTTTTGAAAAATAAGGTTAATTTCTTCTTAAAACCCTAAAGTACCACTTATTTTGAAATAAAATAAAAAACCTAAAACGCCAATTATTATGGAACCAAGAGTATTAATTTGCATGGAATTCCTCAAGATTTTTAATAATGTATTTTGCTTGGAATAGTACCATGGTCTTGTAGGACCAAGACTCTATTTTCTACTGGAGTAGTAATTATGATTCTCTTCCAGGGATATGTTTTCAGAAAGGCCCGTATTAAACGATATTCCCCCCTTGGTCGTGGAAGGGTTTATTTTCTTTTAATAAAAGATTTTTTTTTATGTTATACTAATTAAAATGATATTTGGACTCACCGCTCCGATTAGCTCAGATTTACATCGCATAGAGCATATTAAAGGGGAATGTTTTTTTACTAAGAGTTTAAATTTTCCATTCTCAGAATCTGAGACCAGGGTAGAGCTAGTGCTTTAGTTACGAATACGACTGAATCTAGTAGCTTTAATCCAAATCATATATTTGTATTAAAAAGGTCTATTATATATGTATAAATTATTTATTTAGAATCTAATAATTTTAAATCACTAGAATTTCGAACCCGTAAAAACATAAACTTCAAATATTTCTGAACTTGTCCCTGTCTGATACTTTTAATTAAATGACGGAGATCTCCTTAATTAATCGTCCCACCACACTCATTTGATAGAAATCTGTACCAATTTATTTTGTATATTTGCTAAATTGAAAGAGAGGATCTGCATGCGACCATGAAACTACTTAATCTAATAATTGATGTATCAGTATCCAAGTGACAAATTACTTCAAAATCGATTTGCATGCTCCATTTGTTAGAAGAAAAAAAGGAAAGAAGCAAATCTCTTCTTAATTTCCTACGTAGAAGGAAAATGAAATGACTCATCACACATAGTAAATTTTGTTTTCATTTATGTTAAGCATAATGCCATAGATATTTAACCTAGTGAAATGACAATTATTTTGGCTTTGCATGCTCCATTTGTTTATTCTTTGTCATAACGTGTGACAAATATATTCTAGATGGGGGCCTAATAAGCGAAATACTTTTAATATATTATGGCTATTTTGCAAGAAATGATTTTTTGGCGTTTTACAAAAAAAAATATTAGTTTTATGATTTTTTTACAAAAGATCTTTAATTTTTTACACATAAGAGATCTGAAAAAGCCATATCTACTATTCAAATTGTAAAAGGGCAAAAGATCTCATTTCCTCATATATTTTAGCTACCTCAATCAAATTCTACTGAATTTTCTGGCAAAATGTTCTAACTAAAATCAGATAACGTGGAGAAATGAAAGCGACTTAATTGTGATCATGTAAATCTGATGAGTCATGGCTATGATCTATTCCTAAAAAATGACCACCAAAGCTTTACTTATCTTGAATTGTTGGTAACTAATATAGTATATTTAGTAGAGTATATGTATGCAATTTAGTCAGAATTTTTACTAATTAAGGAGATTTAAAATATAAAAAAGTCAAATATAGAAAGAAGTCAAGATAATTTAATATTTATTATATATACGTAAAGTATATAAAATATAATCCTTAGTGAAGATATTTCAGATGAACCTATTATGTCCCTAAGGGTATGTATGAAGTTAATTACGTATGCACTATCTTCCTTAATCATTTTTGTGTGAATAATAAAGGAGCACATAAAGTAACTAGAATCCAGAATAAATCAATGAAGTAAAAAATTTCAAAAACATGATTAGAAATAGATATTCTAAATACTCTTCCTCATCTTTCTCTAATTTATTTTATTCACATTTTAATAAAGTCAAATGTGAGAAATTTGGCAGTTAGCTTTTGTGGGAAATAGTCAAATTACTGATAATGTTATGCTAGCTCATAAATCTATGCATTTACTAAAAAATAAAAGAAGAGGAAAAGAGAAATTTATGGCAATGAAGCTAGATATGTCTAAAGCTATAATAAAGTAGAATGGATTTTTGTTAAGCACATGTTCTTAAGAATGAATTCTGATCAAATATTTGTTGGATGGATGATGGAATGTGTCACTTATACCACCTATAGATTTGATATAAATGGTGAAGTTGATGAATGTCTATCAACACTTCTTGAGAAGGCTGAAGAGCATAGTCAAATTCGAGGTTTAAGTTTAATAAGAAATGGACCTAAAGTTTCTCATTTACTTTTTGCTAATGATTTCTTAATTTTCTATTAGATCAATAGTCAAATGCTAGGACTGTTTTAGACGTATTAAATATTTATGCTAAATGTTCAGGCCAAGTAATTAATGTATAGAAATTTGTTATTTACTTTAGCAAGAATACTTTAGAGGCGGAAAAGGATAATATTTTTTCTATATTGGGATAGAGCTAAGAAAATCGAACGAGTATGTAGTTTGGATTACCTGAAGGGACAGGAATGTCTAAAAAGAAGATGTTGCATTTTATTAATAATAAGGTGCAAGCTAAAATTAAAGGGCGGAAATGTGTTTTTTAAGTCCAGCTGGGAAATAAGTTGAGTTAAACTTAAAAGTGGTGCTCACCGCTGTACCTACTTATGCTTTATCATGTTTTCAAATTTCAGAGGACTTATGTAAGGAGTTAACTTCCATACTTTCTAACTTTTGGTGGAATCAGGGTAATGAAAAGAAAAAGATTTATTTTGAGAGATGAGATAAATTATGTGAACCTAAAACACGTTGGGGGTTTAGGCTTTAGATATATTAAGGCTTTTAATAAAGTTATGTAGGCAAATATGGCTTGGAGAGTTTTGTTTAATCTAGACTTACTTCTGTCAAGAATTCTGAAAACTAAGTATTTTTCAAGTGTCTTTCTTGAATGCAACTACAACTTCATCAGTATCCTGAATTAGAAAAGTATAATTTGGGGTCCGAAATTATTAGAAAAATGGCTAAGATGGAGAGTTGCTACTGATAAGGAAGTTTATGTCTGGAAAGACCCATAATTCCTAATAGCATTGGGTTTAAACCTCATAGAGCGATTGCTCCTGAGAATTTTGATTTGAAAGTGCTTGATCTTATAAATGTAGAGACCCGTACTTGGAAAGTGAACGATTTGAATCGAATTTTTGGTTTGAATGATGTTAATGTTATTTTGACTATTCCTTTATCTTCTACATGTTCTAAAGATAAATTAATCCGGCAATTTATGAAAACATGTAGTTATGAGGTTAATTCAGATTATCATCTTGTAAAACATTTAAGCAAGCATGGGATACTAGCGGTAATATTGCTCAATCAAGTAGCAATGCTTTTTCTAAAGCTTTTTGGGATTTTCTATGGACAATGAATATAAAACTTAAACATAAATATTTTCTAACAAGGTGTGTGCTTGATACCATACCAGTAACAATATAATAGGGAAAAGAGTTAATCATGTGTATATAGTGTGGGTAAGAGATGTGATTTAGAAGATGAAGACTTGGAACACACATTTTTTAAGTGTCATGATTCTCAAATAATTGGGAAAATGAGCCCTACTAACTAGTATGATCTTGACAATATTACTTACTTTTCTTTGTGGTGGAATGATAAAACTAATATGACAAAAAATGTTCTGATTCTGCTAGTACTCTGAATTTAATGGTAATAATAATGTGGCATATATGAAAGGCTAAAAATATTTGGTGTTTTAATAATGAATTAACTGATCCTCCAGACATTGTGGCAAAAGTTTTATTTGAGTATAATGAATTCCTTAAAATAATGATGGCTAATTCTTCAAAATGTAATTTACAAGAGACTCATGAATGTCAACTAATAGTGTCCGGAGATAGAATTTGTTATTTTGTTGATGCAGGGCTGAAAGTCGAATCGAAGAAGGCAAGTATTGAGTTGGTTGCTATGGATAGCAAGAGTGTTGTGCTTCATGCCAATGGATCCCTGATTCAGTTCGTTGGGAAGTCTATAACTGTTGAAGCTGTAAGAATGGAATAATTTCCCTTAGAGATTCCTTTCATTATTCACAATATATATAGTTGTACAGAGGTTGATTCATAATACAATAAGAATCCTAACTTACCTTAAATGGTTGATTCCTAATACAATAAGAATTCTAAGTTACCTTAAATATACATCTATCATAATTACAAAATATACTGTGAATATTCGCTAATACTCCCCCTCAGTCGGAGCGGGAGGAGGCCGAACGCTAAGGCTGGATCGGAAGTCGGTGAAAAGCTGTCTCGGTAGTCCATTTGTGAAAATGTTTGCATACTGATAGGAGGAAGGCACGTGTAATATTTTGACCTGACCACGGGCAACCTTCTCTCGCACAAAGTGAATATCCATATCAATATGCTTGGTCCGCTGATGTTGGACCGGATTGTGAGACATATAAATGGCAGATATGTTGTCACAATATACTATAAACGCCTTTCGTAGTGGACACTGGAGCTCCAAAAGAAGATTTCGGAGCCAACAGATCTCAGCAATGACATTAGCAACTCCGCGATATTCTGCTTCATCACTTGAACGGGATAACGTGGCCTGCCGCTTGGCGGACCATGAGATAAAATTATTCCCAAGAAATACACAGTAGCCTGAGGTGGAGCGACGTGTGTCAGGGCATCCTGCCCAATCTGCATCCGTGTAGGAGAGTAACTTGGTTGGGGTAGAGGGGTAGAGATGTAATCCAAAGTCCAGTGTGCCCTTAACGTATCTGATAATACGTTTGAGGGCGGCAAAATGGGACTCTCGCGGGTCGTGCATAAACAGACACACCTGCTGAACGGCATATGCAATATCAGGCCTAGTAAATGTAAGATACTGAAGGGCATATGCAAGACTCCAATATAGAGTGGGATCAGAAACTGGCGCACCGTCATTGGCACTGATCTTGGATTTCGAGTCAACCAGAGTTGACATAATTTTACAATTTACCATCTCAGCCTTGTATACCATCTCTTCTGCATATTTACGCTGACACAAAAAATAACTCAGCTTGCCCAAGTCAGTCATAGCAAATTCAGTTTTGAGTAGAGCAATGATTTCATTCTTCAAACCGTCAGATGAGGCAGTAAGAACAATGTTATCCACATCTAATAGCAAATAAGCAGTGTTGCTACCTCGATAAAAAATGAAGAGATAGTTATCACACCTGCTACATATAAAACCGATTTGCATAAGATACATGACAAAGCGATCATACCAAGCGCGGGGTGCCTATTTCAAGCCATACAATGAATTCCTGAGACAACATACAAACTGCGGAACTACCGGATGAACAAAGCCAGGGGGCTGATGTATGTACACATTTTCTTTCAAATCCCCATGAAGAAATACATTCTTGACATCAAGCTGATGAATCAGCCAATGCATGCCCATAGCAATACTGAAAACAGTCCGAATAGTGACCGGTTTAACAACCAGACTAAATGTCTCACCACAATCAATACCCTCCTGTTGATTAGTGACATTGGCAACTAGTCTTGCCTTATACCGCTCCAAGTCACCATTGTCTCTGAACTTGTGACGAAATAGCCACATACACCTGATAACATTCACACCGTCTGGTCTAGGTACCAAATCCCAAGTGTTCTGCTTGGTTAAAGCGTTAAACTCCTTGCACATGGCCGCATTCCAATTAGGGTCCAGTTTTGCTAGTTTTGGATTTTTTGGAATGGGTGATAAGGTTTGTGTGGAGAGGTTGAAGTGAACCTTGAGTTTGAAGATCATGTATTGTGCACGAGTCTCCATGCGATGGGTAGGCAGCAGTGGGAGGTACGGGACTGGGAGAGCGCGGTCTTTCGCCAGACTGGGAGGCTGCAGGCTTACGGGTGCTGGACTGGGAGGCAGCAGTGCTGCTGGGGGGGCAGGAGACACGACTGGAGGCAACAAGGGTGTTGGTGGGGGTGTTCGACCGAGAGCAGGGATTTGTTTGGGTGGTGCCGGACAATGTCGGGGATGGGGCTGTCGGAATAATGGGCTGCTGTTGGTATAGAGTTTGGATAGCCAGGGACAAACTCGGTTCATCGAGAAAGATGTAATCGGTGGTCTGAAATTTTTGGAGATTTGAAAAAGGAAAGGTCGTCTCGTCAAAGGTGACGTGATGGGAGACGATAATTTTGCGAGTGGCAATGCCATAGCACAGGTAGTCCCGATGAGTAGGAGAGAGACCAACGAAGACACAGGGCAGGGTGCGAGGGGCAAGTTTGTGAGGTGCATTGGAGGCTATGTTGGGGTAGCATAAGCAGCCAAAAATACGGAGATGATCATATGATGGGAGCCTACGGTATAAGATTTCGGTAGGGGTATTGTTTTGGAGAGTGCTAGTTGGTAAAATATTAAGAAGGGATTCTACCATTTTAATAGCATAGACCCAAAAAGGCGGTGGTAGACATGCATGAAACAGAAGGGTGCGAACCATGTTATTGATGGTACGTATAATTCGTTCAGCCTTTCCAGTTTGGGAGGAAGTATATGGACAGGAAAAATGGAAAACCATGCCTTGTTTAGAGCAGAAATTGTGAAATGCCGAGTTATTAAATTCACGTCCATTATTACATTGGAATGATTTGATAATTTTTTCAAACTGTGTTTTAATAAATTTTTGAAACTCAAGGAATTTGGCAAAAACTTCAGATTTGAATTTCAGTGGGTAAATTCAGACAAAATGTGAAAAATCATCTAAGAATACTAGATAAAATTTGTGACCCAAAGAGCTAACAATCGGAGATGTCCATAAATCAGCATGAACAATATCAAAAGGAGAAAAAGTAACACTGTTTGATGACATAAATGGAAGACGAGTATGCTTGCCGAGCAGGCAAGAAAGACAGTGTTGGGCAAGTTTCCCATTATTACATTGAATAAGCTTAGTAGTCCTAAGAAAATTTAAAACTGGATCTCCGGGGTGTCCGAGTCTGTTGTGCCAAGTTGAGGGAGAGATAGCCACAATGGATAGATGTGATTGTGGTCTGACAGCGGAAGATTGAGTGAAGGGGTAGAGGTCTCCCACACTATTGCAGCGCGTAAGAATTTTCCCCGTATTGAGATCCTTCACAGAAAAACCAAAAGGGTCAAATTCGACAGACACAAAATTATTTCTAGTGAATTTTCTAACAGAGATTAAATTTTTAATGATGTTAGGGGTGTAGAGGACATGACTTAGGGAGAAAGGCGGGTGTGGATGTTTGGTATGTGTGTTACCGTAACCTTCAATTGGAATCCGATGACCATTGTCGACAGTAATAAATTGAGGACACTTTAGCCGAAGTAGTTGAGATAAGTTACCTGACGACCGGGTGAGGTGAGATGTGGCTCCGGTGTCGATGTACCAATTTTCGTCGGGCTGTTGAAGGTTCACGGTGCTGAAGGCTTGACCCAAGTCAGTGGGAGCCAGGATGCTGCTGGACCGAGACCAGGTGGGCCTGGTGCTGCTGCGGGTGGGCTCGCTCGTTGGGCGGGCGAGCCCAATAGGCTAGTCAAGCAAGCAGGCTGCTGGAACTGGGCCCTGCAGTTGGGTATGGGCATGCAGGCGAGGCTGAGTTCTGCTGATTGGGCCATATTAGCTGCTGTCCAGGCCACGGGAAATAGGCAGGATTTGGGCATGGCTGCTGGTTGCGGTTGCCTTTGCTGCGGCACTTCCCTTTATTGTTGTTACCGCGACCTTTGCCGCCACACCCTTCGCCGCGGGACTGCTGTTGCTGGTGGTTTTGCGGTGGTGGCTGTGTGGTGTTGGCCGCCGGTGGAGTCATGCCGTCAACGACTAATGCCTTGTGATTGTGCTCGTCTTGTTTGGCACGACGTGTTTCTTCTAACAAAAGTTGTGAACATGCTTTGTTGAAATTTGGGATAGGGTCGGCTTGTTGAATCATCGTTGTGAGTGTATCATATTCACCTTTCGGTAAACCAGCAACTAGTTGAAGCACCATCTTGGTTTCTGAAACAGAAGTCCCTACGTTGGATAGTTGGTCGGTTATAAGTTTCAGTTGCTTACAATATTCGAACATGTTGTTAAAATTCTCGAGACGTGTATTGTTAAACTGCTCTTCCAAATACACGACCCGAGTATTTTTATTGTCCTGAAATTTTTTTTCTAGCCGGACCCAAAGTCCACATGTCGTAGCACCTGTTTTCATGATAGTGCACAACAAGTCTTTAGAGATGGTGCCGTAGATCCATTGTTTGACGATGGCGTCAAGGCGACGCCATGTTGAGTCTGTAACATCGGTGGGACGAGGAACAGAATCATCAATATGGTCGAGCACATTGTATGCACATACATGAATATAGAATAGTTACATCCACATGGAATATTGACAATCTTCTTGGTCAAGAATTATAGGGATAAAATTCTTGATGTTGTTAACGGCGAATGCCGGATGAAAAGAAGATAATGAACATTGAGAGGGGTTGTTACGTGTGCCAGTGGATGAACCGGAATTAGCGGGGGAAGACATGGTGGCAACCTTGTTGCCGCCGGCCGAGAGGAAGGGAAGAAGGAGGGTTTCGGCCGTGAGAAAACTTTAGAGAGGGGATTAGGGTTTGGCTCTTGATACCATGTAAGAATGGAATAATTTTCCTTAGGGATTCCTTTCATTATTCACAATATATGTAGTTGTACAGAGGTTGATTCCTAATACAATAACAATCCTAATTTACCTTAAATGGTTGATTCCTAATACAATAAGAATTCTAAGTTACCTTAAATATACATATATCATAATTACAAAATATACTGTGAATATTCGCTAATAGAAGCGTTTGCAATTAGACAAACTATGGAAAAAGCGATACAAAATGGATAGAGAAAACTTTATATCTTCTCTGATACGAAAGATGTCGTAGATATATTGAAGAAAAATGTGCGGGTTACTTTGAAAGTGGAAGTAACTTGTGAAGATATTTGAAATATTTCTTCCTATCTAGATTATATTGTGTTTGTAAAAATTCCTAGAAGTTTCAAATAGCTCATAACGTAGCTAAGTTTTCCATTTCCTTGTTGCATGAATATTTTTGGAAAAGAATATTTCCAACCTAGATTGTAAATGATGTTGTAGGCTCATTCGAACATATAATGTACTTAATGAATTAATAGATAAAAGAGGTTTGTAGAAAAAAAAAATGGGACATTTGGAGTGTAATTGTATACCTCTCTGCATGGTATACTTCCCATGTTATTGCTTAAATACTTTATCTATGGTCAGAAGGACGGGTAGATTCATTCTCCCTTTTCAATTTTGCTACTATAAACAATGACGCACTGTTCCTTAAAAATTGGATGTTGAAAAGTAAAAAATATATTTTGGGCTTAATTCAATTCCAAAAGCTAACTTGTAGGGTGATGATTGTCTAAATTCATATAAGGAATCCATGTTTCCATTCTATATCCCAGAAAAAATTGATCTTGGACCTAACTCAACCCCAAAAATTAGTTTATAGGGTAAAAATTATCCAAATTTATATAAGAATTTCATGTTTCCATTTCATATTCGACCTGAACTTAACAGAAACCAACTTAATACTCGACTTGACGATACAAAGATTCTTTGTTTTGTCAATGTAAAATTTTACATTACATAATTGCAAGTGGCATTTCCTAATTTAATGATCTCACTCCATTCAAATCTATTACAAGTTGTTTGGATGGTTATTAGTGTTGTATTATGTCATATAGTTATTTTAGATACAAAATGTGTTTTGATGTTCACTTAAATTTTACTATTAGTATATTGTATTATTAAATTTGTTTCATTTAATGATGAAAAGTGTTATTTTATGTAACAATCGCAATTAAGTGTGATTAAGTCATTCCTTAATTTTGTTTTTCTCATCTTATCCTTATTTTAAATTTAACAATAATATTTTACCTTTTATTTTATCTTCCTTCATAATAATTTTATAAAATTATAATTTTGTTTTTCTCATCTTACCCTTATTTTAAATTTAACAACAATATTTTACCTTTTATTTTATCTTCCTTGATAATAATTTTATAAGTTTATTTTTTAAATTGTTAGTACATGATATTATGAAAGTAATGACAATCTATATATCCAAACGTTCTATTCAGAAAAACAAAATAATAATACAATAAATACCATATGGTAATACATATACAACCATCAAAAACAAGTTGTTAGCTACACCACAAAGTAATTAAAGAAATTTAATGTCAACAAGTGAAAACACAAAACTGAAGAATAAATAATTAGTATAACTTTTTTAAAATCCATATTTGTATGCTTAAATTAATTTTCTCACACTAAGCTTTAATTTTCTCATCTTCACCGCTATATATAGACTGCTCACTCCCCTTAAATTTCCTCGAACACACAAATTTCCCAAAATATAATCTACTTATCAAAAGGCTCTACTTATTTTTCTCTCCACCAAAATCAACTTAGATATGGCAGATACATTGAACCAAAACAACATGGTTAATGTTTCTAACAAGAAGAGATCAGGTTCCGACGAGTGGGACCATCACGACGATTTTTACGTCACCAAAAAATCAACTAAATCACTTACATGGGATGATCCAGCAGCGGCGTTAGCCAATGCTCGCCACGAATTCGGCGAGCACGGCGGCGTTAACATGTCCATCGAGGCATCCGCCACGTTTACGGTTATGGAACCGGAGACGATGCGCCGCATGTTCGCCGGAGAACTTGGTCCTGACCGTGATTTCTTCATCTACAGCCGCCATTTCAACCCGACGGTGCTTAACCTCGGCCGTCTCATGGCGGCGTTCGAGGGTACGGAAGCCGCTTACTGTACGGCTTCCGGCATGTCGGCGATATCTTCAGTGATGCTACAGTTGTGCAGTTCAGGTAGAGCTAGACACGTGGTGGCTTCACCAATTCTTTTTAGGAGTTGTTTGGCTATACATTGAATTAATGTTTTTTTAAAAAAAATTAAGGTAGAATTTTTCAAGTGATTTTTTTCTATTCACAAAATTTCAAAAAAACAAACAAACAAATTCAAGCTAAATGTACGTCTAATCAGAAATTTAATTTTTCATTATTAAAAAAAATAGAAATCAGCTAAAAACAAATTTCATAACGAAATAAATAAAATCACATCGCTAATACTATTTAGTGATAGATTATCTGAAAATTTTATTAGGAAGTACAAGCAATTTAACAATGTATTAACGATAAAATTTATAGCTAATTTTTTTATAGTATTTCAAATACAATTTAATCATATTTTTTATGTCCCCAAACGCTTACTTAGTATTTTTGGAGGTATATATATATATAATAAGCTGCATCGACCTCTGCAGGTGGACATGTGGTTGCTTCGCGTACTCTCTATGGTGGGACCCACGCCTTGCTCACTCATTTTTTGCCGAGGGCATGTAACATAACGACGACGTTTGTGGACATAAGGGATTTGGAAATGGTTAAGGAAGCGATAGTTGAAGGGAGAACAACTGTGCTGTATTTTGAGTCAGTGTCGAATCCTACGTTAACGGTTGCTAACGTGCCGGAATTGAGTAGGATAGCACATGAAAAAGGAGCGACAGTGGTGGTGGACAACACTTTTGCTCCGATGGTGTTGTCACCGGCGAAGTTAGGTGCTGACGTTGTTGTTCATAGTATTTCAAAGTATATCAGCGGTGGAGCTGATATCATTGCAGGTTTGATTTTCTTCTAGTTTTCAGTCACATCACACGTGTTGGCTTTCCTAAGGTCGAAGTCATTAATACTTCATCGTTCAAATTTATGTGACGATATTTAACTCATATTAAAATAATAATATTAATTATAACGCTGTGGAATTAATGATAAATTTTGAACTTAAACCTTAAATTTTAACTCCTCAAGTAGGAGATTTTTTTTATATATATATGTTTGATCCAAAATAAACTATAGATACTTGTGTGACCTTAAATAATCTCATTAAAGGAAAATGATATTTTAAAGTAAAATTGTGTTTAAATATAAGTGAACCCATTTTTTTTAACAAACTAAAAATGAAAATGTTTTAGTTACTTTTGTTTACGAGAGAGATTTTGCCCGCAGGAACACAGAGAAAAAGGACAGTCGATAATCTCAAAGTTACTAATTATTATTATTGGTAGAACCATTTTCCCCAATTGTAGTTGTAAAGTTCGTTTTCTATACCGAACTTTGTATGAGAATAAATAATATACCTATAGCTTCATTCACAGGGTTAAACTCCTTATAGGAGTAACGTTCATTACTAGTTATAGAGGTATTATATTAATAACTCTCTTAGTTCGCGAGCTAATTGGGTGCTTCCAGAAAGAAAATAAGAACTTAGAAAAGAAATTAGTACTAATATTCGTTATAAAATTTAGTTTACTTTTCTTAAAAAGAAGATAATTCTCTCTTTATGGTAAAATTGTTATCATGTGATCAGGAGGTCACGTGTTTAAGCCGTGGAAACCGTCTCTTGCAGAAATGTAGCTAAGATTGCGTATAATAGATCCTTGTGGTCTGACCCTTCCCCAGATCCCGCTCATAGTGAAAGTTTAGTGCATCGGGTTGCTTTTTTTTTTCCTTCTAAAATTCTCCCTTTCTTATGATTCTTGTTATGCACATGTGTTAAATCTGCACGCTTTGAAAATAAATACATGATGAACTCTTCATGATTATGGATAATTGATTTGAGTCCATTACTTTTTCACAATTAAGCTGATAAACTTCTTTGACATTTTTGAAAGGTTGGAAAGATTTAGCGACAATGTTTCATCACGTGTTTTTTGGTGCTATATTGGATGTTGGTACTTTTAAAACGACTTTACACTTAAGAGATAAGATTTCACGTGTTTTATGATTTATCAATTGGAATTTGCCATCTTATTTTTTCTTTTCTTTTATTTCCTTTTTGGTACAAACGGTCTACAATATTTATTTGTGGTAGAAAAATTAACTTTAAGAAAATAAGAAGTTTACGATGTCCCTTTCGTCGGGAATAGTTCGTAAAAGTTGTGCATGTACATGTGATATAATATAACTGACATGTACCTACTTGAAGTTGAAGGTGATCACATGTGTTCCAAATTATTCATTATTAAAAATATTTGTCAATGTAGATGAATTTAAAATTTAAAATTTATAAATTGTTATAGCGTTCTTATATTAACATGATAATAGTAACTATTTTGCAGTAAAATAATTTCAGATATATATATATGTATATAAAATTTCAATAAAAAATATTGAATTAACGTGGGCCCGTAGCTAAGCCTCTGGTCCTGCATCAGTATCAGTACTTGTCATTTTTTTGGCTTGGTTACTTAAATTATAAACACGTGGCTTCTGCAAATAGAAAAGTGAACTCACTAGAAATGGAGGTCTTGATAATTGTTTTATTCTTGTCTTGTTATATTTTAGCTCTATTCCACGGAGGAATAATATTCCTTGGTATCTATAGAGCAAGACTTAATATCAGACATCGTAGTTTCGGTTGATCTTGATATATGAATTCGTGTTCAGTAGAGTCTCACTTATGAGTGTGTTGCGCGTCACACGTATAATTGGGAAGCTACGAGGCATTTATAAAATGTTACTCTTCTTTCATACTCTAAATCATGCATGACTTAAGAGATCATTCTATTTCGTGCGATTTCGACTAGAGCGATAGTAATCGCGAAGTTTCTATCAAATCATATGTGCCCTAAGTATGCAAGTAATGTGCTAGAATCTCAAAGTTAACGCTTCCTTGAGTCACGCTTCTCATTCGAGGACGAATGATCCAAAAGGGATGATGTAACACCTCATACTTCTCATCATGTCTACGACTAAGTTGAAGTCGACGAAGTCACTTGAATATGGAAGAATGAAGTTATAATGTTCAAGTGTATGTATTATGTTAAGCTTAGTTAAAGTAACTGAGATTCATAAATGAATAAGATGTCAGACAAAGGTGGACGACCTACTAGTTTCACCTTTGTGTTTCACCTACTTTCTTAATGTCCTACGTGCTTGAGCTACTACTTATCCGTCCTACTTACTCAAGCTACTTGCTCACACATCCTACTTGCTTAAGTTACTTCTTTACACGTTCTACCTGCTTGACCTACTTATTTCCCGTCCTACTTATTAAATGAGGACGACACTTGTGTTTAGAGAAAATCAGCAAACTTCTAGGTTAAGTAAAGGAAAAGAAAATGTGAGATGGGGCAGATCCAAGCCCAATATGCCCAAGCCCATTTAAGGGTTGATATATATAGGTATAACCCCTTTTAATGTGTCATTCAATCCCCCTCTCCAAAATAATTTAGCAGTTTCTCTCTTCCTTTTACGTTCTCCCACCAGCAAGAACAAGCCATAGATATTCTCTCTCTTCCTCTTCTTAATGTGAACTTCAAGATCTAATGACAACCATGGAAGCTTCCCTTCCTTCTTCATAAACTCAAAGTAATCTTCTTTCTCTCTCAGAATTACAAGCAGCCATGATAGATTCTTCATCCTCCATAGATTTCAAGTATTTCCTTTCTTCTTAAGCTTAGGTAAGTGATAATTTTCATGAGTTTGGCTGGATTCTTTATGACAAACTATGCAATCTTACCTTTCTATGTTTGAACTTGAAGGAAAATCCTAAGTATCTCTCCCAACCAGCCAAGAAGAGTTTGGGGTTGTTCTATGTGTTGTATTGATGTCCTTTCCACTTTAGTTACTTAAAGAAAGCCTTAAGAGATGAAATTGAAGGGCTGGAAATTGGACAACATCGTAAATCCCTCATTCTACTTCATATGTATAAGTTAGTTTAAGCTTTAGATGTGTTTTAGTTGTTACAAGTTCATGGGTTGATGTATGAAGTTATAAATGAACTGGTGGACTTGTTATGTAGTTTGGGGTTATTCTTGTTGTTCTTTTAGGTGTTGTACATATGGTGGTTGGATGTTGTTGTTGTTGTTGTGAATTGAGCCAATGGGATGTGGAAGAAGTGGGGGAGATGCTGCCTGTTTGATTGTAAGATGAACTTGTTGTTAATGGTTGAATGATTAGTTGCGCTGCTAGTGATATTATATAACATGTTGGGACTGATTTCGTGGTATGTGGGGTTGTTCCTATCATGTTAAGTTGTTGGAGATTGATATAATTATAGTTATGTTTCTTTGATGTGTTACAAGGATTAGAAAGGAGACAGACTTGGATAATCCCGTAGAAACGTTTGTAGAGCGAGCTTGTCGCTCATTAGCCACTTGGTGTGTTCTTCTTGTTAATGCTAGTCTTCTTTTTCTGGTTGTAGTTGGACTTGTGAAGGAGGCTGGTCTTGTCATCTCGGTTGGAAGGTATACTTAAAGATATGTAAGGCTATTTTCTTGACTCGCCACTACGGCAGGACATATGATATTTGCTTCTTATGTGAACCATGAAGTTTAGAGCTTCAAAGTGTAGTAGTTTTATATTCCAAGTCTCATGAATCTTTTCAGAAAAGCTACCTGTCCCTAATTAGTTGTTATTCAAGTGTTTAATCATAAGAGTCGAGTTCCAAGTTTCTATGATGGGATTAGAATTCCCCTTAAGTATGATGACGTTCTTATCACACAAAGTGAACTAAAAGAGATGTTATGTGCTCACACATGGTCGTTACTCAAGCGTATTCGTAGGATAGAGTTTCCCCTTAGGTGGGACCACACTAGTAACCTATAAAGTACAATTCTAAAACAGAATTCTAGAGGTGCTCTACGCATGCATTTAACAGTTTCATGTATTCCATGTTTCGTGCCGCCTCCGTAATACGAGTATCATATATCTATTAGAAGTCTTGTACTCTTTTTAGAAAGTGTATACGAGCCGTAACGGCTCCCTCGTGAGACTCTCGATAGCATAACAACAGACTGTTTAATAGCTTCATTGTCAACAGTTAGTAAGAGTTGCTCCACTCATATGTTTAATAGCTTCATTGATGTCCTACTAAGGTATTGCCCCGACGAGTTAATATAAGTGTATTAGTAGCCACGTGTTTCTACCAGAGAGTAAGTACGATCTATAGTGGCATCCTTAAAAGAATTTTCGTAGTTTGACGACTATTAGTTGAGGAGGAAAAGAGAACCTTGCATGTTACAATGACCCGTAGTACAAGTGAAAAGGATTTACTTGTTGACGATTGCTAGTTGATAATGAGATGTGAATCATACTTGTTAATGATGGTAACAATTTATAAGCATAGTTAAAGAGGTTATTGAATGTCAACTAAGATGGGTGATGTTTAGGATGACTTTCAGATGATAGTTGGGGAATTATAAATTTAAGGCTAAGGTATGGTATGTGGCAAGCTACGGGCTGTATGTATGAGACTGCAACATATTGCTCAAGGTAGAAGATATCTCATGGCTAACGTCCAAGTGTCATGGGGTGTAGAGCGTAAAGTAAGGTGAATCACGTATTAGCTTTGGATGGTTTTCGATGGATTATAGGTCCTAGTCTGTAATGGGTTCTAGATTATCTTTAAGGGATTCTAGTTTGTTATTTAAGATGAATCATATCGATAATATTTAAATTACCATTATCGGATTGTAGTATCTTACTTAAGATGAATTAGGTGTTGGCTTCCAGAGTATCACTAATAGATGATAGATTGCTACGTAAGATGAATTATGTATGTTATACTATATGCATGTATTTTTTTTAAAAATTATTATGACTGGATGCAGATTCTTCTCAAAAGTTCATTATCTGATTCCAAAAAAAAAAAAAAAAAAAATCTTTGGACAAATAACGAAAAACAAAATAATTAAGAATATAACTTTTGATGTGATCAGAACCTAATACTTAAGTGTCATAATGTGAGATTAAAACTATTACACTATAATCATATCCTATCCTATCTTCAATCTATTTTAATAATTAATAGTGGTCTTATTGTATTTAAGTGGATTTTTCTTTCTAGTTATTGTGTAGCTATCCAGAAACATTGTCTAGATATTCTATATACTTTGAACTCAAAAGAACATTATTAAACGTACTATGGAGTATGGACTAACCCACATTATTAAAGACACATAAAGAAAGGTGGGGCCAAACATTCGTTTTGTTTATCCCAGATTCTTTGGTGCTATATTTTCCCTATAATCTTGCATGTTTTTTCTCTTTTAATATAATAACCTGATTAGCATGAGGAAAAACTTTTATCAAACATATCTGATAGCATTTTTATGGCTCAAATGAACTTCTTTTTGCCTGTCCGCTTGTAACAATTAGCACTTCTGTGTAGGAGTCAAATAAATTGATTAAAGAATTGGTAAGATAATTAAGGTCATGATGAGGATAAGGATTAATTTGGGGAATCTTTATCCTACAGCTGATTAAATTCACTATTTACTTTTTCTGGTTGATATACATAGATTATACACCAATTATATAAAGTTATATACATAATATATAAATATTATACTTATAATATACATTTACAGTTGGTGTACGGCTATTAACTAATTCTTCTTACTTTTAATTTGGTGATATTACACAGGTGCTGTTTGTGGGCCAGCAAGTCTTGTGAACTCCATGATGGATCTTCATCAAGGGTCTCTTATGCTATTGGGCCCAACTATGAACCCCAAAGTGGCCTTTGAACTTGCAGAAAGGCTTCCTCACTTGGGCCTGAGAATGAAAGAACACTGCAAACGGGCTCTGGAATATGCTACTAGAATGACCAAACTTGGGCTCAAAGTGATATTCCCAGGCCTAGAGGCCCATCCAGATCACGCCCTTCTAAAGTCCATGGCAAATAAAGACTATGGTTATGGGGGAATTCTATGCGTGGACATGGAAACCGAAGAACGAGCTAATCGTTTGATGAATGTCTTGCAAAACTTTACCCAATTCGGGTTCATGGCTGTGAGTTTGGGCTATTACGAGACCCTCATGTCGTGCTCGGGCTCTAGCACGAGCAGTGAATTGAACAACGAAGAGAAGGAGTTGGCCGGGATTTCACCGGGATTGGTTCGAATGTCGATCGGCTATAACGGATCGTTGGAACAAAAATGGAGCCAACTTGAGAAGGCATTATCCAAAATGCAAGAGAAAATGGACTTTTAGAAGCTGAAAATTTGAACTTGTTAAGGTGCTTTGTGTAAGGATGAATATGTAGTACTATGTGCCTTCGGCCCAAGTTTTTGTTACAACTTACAAATATGGTGCTTGCAGTAAAGCTCGTTTTAAGCCCAATCCATTTAAAAATGTATCGCTACTTTTTACCTCAATAACGTGGTTAAGATATGAAGGAAGTGATAAGTGTGATCCGTAAACGAATTAGCCACTCAGTTGTGGGTGATCTTCTCAATATTGTAGATTGTTTTTATGTTGTGTGTATATATAGGGTTCATATGGTTTAAAAAAAAGAAAAAGTAGTCCATTATACAATAAAGCATCTACTAATATATATTTATATAGAGTTTTGTATGTTGCATTAAAGTATTACAAATGCAACTCTGAATTACTTGTAACATTAGATAATGACAAAAATATACTTAAAGTAAGGTGCATTGTTATTATGAATAAAATAATTATTATTTCAATAAGTGTATTATGCTTCAAATCGTAACAATTCTTGTGTTATAATTCCTGTACAAGTGGTCAATAAACCAACTGACCATTTCATAAAATATTGGTTTACATAAAAGAGTGCTTTGACTTTCTAATTGGTTATATAATGAATGATAGTAGTACTTTAAGCTAAGTTGACTACTTTTAACTAATTTATCATTCCATTTATAATCACTAATTATATTAAGCATCACCTATCGTCATTTTGGTACATGATATATATAATTTAAATGAGTGATAAACTTTATGGAGAAACAAATTCAGATAAGTCACCAAAAAAAATAATCAGATATTAGAATTGACTTTGACCACGACTTTTAAGTTTTAACTACAAATTTGAATGTCTTAATAAATTATTAGTAAAATATTTCTTGATAATTGACGTGTACTTAAAAGCCCAGCCTCCAACTCTAAACCCTACATACTATTGACAATGTCAAGACAAGGAAGGTATTTTAAACTTCAATTACACTCGTGTTTTTATTCATAGAAACATATAAATTTGTATGTTTGTTTTTGTGATATAGGAATTCCACCTGACCAACAAAGGTTGATTTTTGCTGGTAAGCAACTTGAAGATGGCCGTACCCTTGCTGACTACAACATCCAGAAAGGTAATTTTTTCAACTCACTCTTTCTTTCTTAAATTTAATCTATATGTCAATGCCGTTGTTCAAAGGTTCAGTCTTTCTCTTGGTTCTTAAATGGTTTGTTAATTTAGCTGAAAATGGGTGTCTTATTTTATGGGCTATTGTTTGAAAGAAATAATCCCTTGATTATTCTCATTAATGAAAGAGTATATATACAATTTCCATAATAGAAAAATACTATTCCTATTCTACTCCCAAAATCCTATTCTACTTGTACAAGAATCCTATAATTATGGTAAGAATACAATTCTAATTATGATACAAATATGGTACTAAAACCGTGTGATACAATTATGGACATTTGCTACAAACCGTGATATACATCACGGTATACATGGTATATTTAACACACCCCGCAGTCATAGCGGACGGTCTTCGTACGCTGAGATTGTCCTTAAAATCTTCAAAAAGGACTGAGGGAAGACCTTTTGTAAAGATATCTGCAATTTGATACCTGGAAGGGACATGACAGACACGTACTTGTCCACAAGCTACCTTTTCGCGAACAAAGTGAATGTCCATCTCGATATGTATAGTGCGCTGGTGCTGAACCGGATTACCAGAAAGGTAGATATCATTAACATTATCACAATAAACCAAGGTAGCTTTCTGAATAGGAAAATGAAGCTCTAAAAGAAGATTACGTAACCAACATGATTCAGAGACCACATACCCCTCGATACTCAACCTCTGCAATAGAGCGGGACAACGTCGACTGACGCTTGGCAGATCAGGCGACCAAATTATTACCAAGAAACATGCAATAGCCAGACGTAGAGCGTCTGGACAACCACCCCAATCATCATCTGTATACGGGGCAAGTGTAGATGTCGAAAACGGATATAAATGTAAGCCATAGTCAAGTGTTCCCTGGATGTACTGAATAATGCGTTTAAGCGCATTCATGTGTTCAATCCTGGGATCATGCATAAACAAACACACCTGCTGTACGACATACGTAACATCTGGTCTCGTGAAAGTAAGATACCGAAGTACCCCTGCAAGACTGCGATAGCAGGTCCTCGTAAGGAGAGCCAACAACAACACCCAATTTGGGTTTAGTATCAACTAGAGTGGAAGTGGACTTACAGAATGACATCCCAGCCCTCTCAATGATCTCAGCTGCATACTTCCTTTGTGATAAGAACAACCCACCTGCATGACGAGTGACAACAATCCTCAAAAAGTAACTCAAGAGCCCCAAGTCTTAAATAGCAAATTCAGAACTGAGCATTGTCATGATAGACTGACATAATGCATCAGAAGAGGCAATCAAGATAATATCATCCACATATAATAGTATATAAGCCAGGGAAGAACCACGACGATATATGAACAATGAATTATCAGACCTGCTGTGAGAGAACCCAATAGTCAAAACATAGTCTGCGAACCTCTTATACCAAGCCCGTGGGGACTGCTTAAGCCCATACAATGACTTTTTCAATAAGCAGACATGATGAGGATATTTGGGATCCCTAAACCCCAAGGGCTGATGCATATAAACGGTCTTCTTAAGATAATCATGTAAGAAAGCATTCTTCACATCTAACTGATGAATGAGCCATGCTTTCGAAAGAGCCAAGCTGAGCACAGTGCGAATGGTAGCCGGTTTGACCACAGGACTAAATGTCTTACCACAATCCACACCAACTTGCTAAGTCTTACTATCACTTACAAGACGAGCCTTATGCCTCGCAAATTGTTCTTATGAGCAAAAATTCACATGGACCGAATAATATTAACACCAGAAGGACGGGGCACCAACTCCCACGTCTTATTATCAATAAGAGCATTATATTCGTTGGTCATAGTAATTTTCCAATTCGGGTCATTTAAAGTAGACAGAATTACAAGGTAGGGGTGATTTAAGAACATTAGAATTTAAATTAAAATGTCTTTTTGGTTTAAAAATACCCCGTTGATTACGAGTGACTGGTCCGTGACTAGGGGAAGAGTTGGGTGGATTTTGGGACATCTTGGGACACGTGACGGACTGGCCAGCAGGCAGTGGGCCTGTTGGCCTAACACGGGGACTGGCTGGGACGATAGAAATCGAGACTGGACCAGTTTCGGTACTGGGTTGGGTACCTGGCCCAATTACCGAAACTGGCCTAATTACTGGGTTGTGAATAGTGGGTGGTTGTGTTACTGTAGACCCAGCGGGCAGTGAGCCCGCTAGTGGATTTTGGGTGCGGGACACATCCGATAAATGGTGGATAATATACGAGGAGACACCGTCATCCAAAAAATTATATGAACTAGGCACGGGACTACTCACTTTAGCAAATGGAAATGGGGATTCATCAAAAATAACATGAGGACTAATGATGATTTTATTAGACGATAAATTAAGGCATTTGTAACCACGATGATTAGACGGATAACCCAAAAACACACAAGGGGTAGACCTAGTCTGAAGTTTATTAATTGTGGTGGACGGAAAGAGTGTATAACACAAGCACCCAAAGACTTTAAGATGGGAATACGAATGAGTCTTATTATATAAGGTATGAAGATGGGAGGAATACGTCAATCCTTTTATAGAAAGTATATTAAGGAGATATGTAGCCATTTGTAGAGCATGATGCCAAAACGAAGGGGGTACGGAAGCATGAATCAATAACGTTCAGACAATGTTATAATGATACGAATTTTGCATTCGGCTTTCCCATTTTGTGAAGACGTATGAGGATAAGAAAAATGAAAATTGATCCCATTATTAGCACAAAACTCCCGAAACACCCCATTATCATATTCTTTGCCATTATCACATTGAATATTTTTTATTTTCGTTCGAATTGGGTTCTAATGAATGCTCTAAATTTTAAGAAAGTGGAAAAAATTTGAGATTTTTTTGCTATCGGAAAAGTCCATAAAAAATTAGAGTAATCATCCAAAAAGAAAACATAGTAGCGATGACACAAAGAACTGAGAACATGAGATGTCCCTAAATCGCTATGAATAATATCAAATGACATTAAAGTATGAGAATTAGAGTCTACAAATGGCAATCTAACAATTTTTTCCAAAGAACATGATTGACAATTCGGAGTGCTACGCGTACCCTTACAAGAAATAAAATTGTGTTTATCTAAGGAAGACAAAATAGACGACCCCGGATGACTTAGACGAGCATGCCACAAGGAAGGAGCAAGGGCTGCAAATGTTGACGACAAGGCTTGAATCGAAAGACCGAAACTTGGTGTGATAGGATAAAGATCTCCCCTACTATCACACCTCATGAGAGGAATCCCTGTCTTGAAATCCTCACAGAAAACCCAAACAGATCAAATTCAACAGAAACAGAATTATCAGTTGTAAATTTACGGACATACACTAAATTTTTAATTAATTTAGGGGCATGAAGGATATTTTTACAGATATGAGGTGGATTGGGGGGACAAAGTTTTATGACCATAACCAAGAATCGGAATTGAATTACCATTACCAACAATTATGCCACGACTGTTGCTCAAATTGGAATAAGACGAGAGAGTACCTTGATCGGATGTCATGTGGGTAGTAGCGCCGGTGTCCATCTACCAATTCGGGTCCGGTGGAATTAAACCAAGTGTGTGCATTGCGGCTTCAATGTCGGTCGGGGTGGGGCCCGCTGCGTGATGGGTCTGCGGAGGCCGGGGGCCAAGAACACCTGTATACTGCCCCGGCCCAATGTTGTTTCGGGAACCACTGGCCTAGTTGGCATTGGGCAGATATGGTTGGGAAGCCCACTGGCCAGTGGCTGGAACCGGCGATGAATATAGGCTGTTAGGCCACTGCCCACTGGCCCAAGCCCATGGCCAAGGGGCCCAAGGCTGAGACCAGTGGGTCGGTGGCCCACTATATCCAGATGGGGTCCACCGCCATTGTTTTGTCTACCGTTACCACATCTGGAACTGCCGCGTTTGCCCCCGCAATTTTTGCCATTATTTTTGCCGCCCCCTTGATACCGGTTTTGGTGCGAATGGTCACCAAAATTCGGAGAATTAGTGGTGCACGTCATCATGACCAGAAGACTAGCACTCGTAGCCACCTTTTTAGCCAAGTCGACTTCTTCCAAAGTAAGCATGTATCGAGCTTGATAGAACTTTGGGAGAGGAGTACTTTGACGAAGGAAAGCTCCAACGCCACTATAGGCCTCAGAGAGGCCAGCAACCATCTGGAGAACAAGACGATCGTCGCTAACAGGCGCACCAACGTTGCGGAGTTGGTCTGCCAATTCTTTCAACCTTTTGCAATATGCTGAAACGTTCGGGAAATTTTCCATGTTGACGTGGGAAAATTCCTGCTCACGAGTAACAGCTCTGGAATTTCGATTATCTTGGAATATGTCACGCAGTCTATCCCAAGCAGCCATCGCCGTAGCGTCAGGCTCAATAATCGTCTGCAACATGTCGGTAGAAATAGTGGAGTAAATCCACTGAAGGACGGTGGCATCAAGAGTCGTCCACAACTTAGGATCATCCTCGCGTTTAGGCACCTTCGTATCCTCAGGAGCCGCGTGATTATGAGATGGATGACTTGATGCGAACGTGCTTGAATTTTGAACAGTTCGGCCCACGTCGCATATTGGACGTTTTCTATTTCAAGAATAAGAGAGATATGATTCTTGATGTTAGAAACTGGAAGGGCAGGGTGAAACGTGTTCTTAGCCATGATTGCCACGAACGACGTGATGAAGTGATTGAGAAGAAAATTTGGGGAAGAAAGTGGGAACGGAAACCGAGGGTTGCTCTCGGGAATAGTGCATGAAAAAATAGAATTTTGGGAGAGGAAAATTTAACCTAGACTTCTGATACCATGAAAGAAATAATATTATTCTCATTAATGAAAAAGTATATATACAATTTACAATTTCCATAATTGGAAAATTTTATTCCTATTCTATTCCCAAAACTCTTTTCTACTTGTACAAGAATCCTATAATTATGGTAAGAATACAATTCTAATTATGGTACAAATATGGTACTAAAACCGTGTGATACAATTATGGACATTTGCTACAAACCGTGATATACATCACGGTATACATGGTATATTTAACATTGTTAATGTAGCTAAAAATGGATACATTTGCTATGGCCTATTGCTAATTTAGCTAAAAGTTCATACCCTTTTTTATGGGCTATTGCTAATTTAGCTTAAAGTGGATGCTTTTTTATGGGGTATGGTTAATTTAGTTAAAATTTGATGCCTTTTTATGGGCTATGGTTGATTTAGCTGAAAGTGGATGCATTTTTTATAGGCTGTTGCTAATTTAGCTAAAAGTTGATGTATTTTTGCGGGCTATTGTTCATTTAGCTAAAAATGGATGCCTTTTTTATGCTCTGTTGCTGATATTTTTTGACAAGTATGGTCTATTGCTAAATTAGCTTAACGTTATGCCTTTTTTATGGGTTGTAAATTTTGGATGTGAAAAATTGCAGTCTACACTGCATTTGGTGCTGAGGCTTCGTGGTGGAATTAGTGAACCATCTTTGATGGCTTTGGCTAGGAAGTACAACCAGGACAAGATGATTTGCCGCAAGTAAGTTCTTCCGGGTTTTTATGATTTGTCCTTTTATATATGGTTTTCTCTTTTGGTGATGGTTGATTACAGTACCACTTGTTTTTCTAATGTTAGTGCATTATCTAGTTAAGCTTGTATAGAGACATCCATTAGAGTTGTATTTTGTTCTCAAATGAAACATTATCAGAGTATAGTGGCTCGCAATTCCAAGGCGTCCGGAACTTCATCTAAAGCTTAAATAGTGTAAACCTCTAGCTCTGTAGAATTTGAAGAAACTCCTGCTGTTATGGTTTTCTCTATGCAAATAGAAAATTTCCCTGTTGTCTAGGATAAAACTTATCTTGATAAATGAAGATTTTACTCTTTAGCAAGGTTGATTAGTGTCCAGGTAACATTTCATCTTAACAAAATGTGTCCTTTGAAAAGAAATAATGACTCAAACATGTGAATATGAAGTTAAATTATCAGTTTGACAGATTAGTTAGTTGAGGAGGAAAAAGTACGTAGTACGAATATAAGCGACATGGTTGAGGTACAATAATTATGTGAAAGTGAAAATGAGTGTTTTTACAAGTGGTTGTATATTTCTGTGCTTCTAAAGAGTAACATGTTTGAACATGTTCCCATAAAGTACCTCTTCTATTTTACTGTCTCAGCAGCATCTTGGGTATGGCTATTACTCTTATTTTACCAGTGTCACATGATTTGCATGCCTCTTCTATTTCTCTATCACCGACTCTTGAAACCTGCATTCTTTCCCCTAAATGATTTTTAGAGCTGGCCTTAAAGTTGATCATTTATGTTATTGCGCACTGGTCATGTGTGTGTACTATTAACCATGAAATATCTTGCCATTTTACATTTGCTTTATTTCAAAGGATTGCAGGATGAACTTGGCAATCAAAATTTTGTTTTATTGTTTTCCTTTATTTTTAAAGGTGCTATGCTCGCTTGCATCCACGTGCTGTCAACTGCCACAAGAAGTGTGGGCACAGTAACCAGGTTCATTTCATCTAACTCTTCAAAGACAAATTATTAACTCTTATTAGTGACTGCAGACTAGCATCTATCATTTATTTGCTTTGCAGTTGAGGCCTAAGAAGAAGATCAAGTAGAAGGTGATTTTGAGTTCCTTTCAACTTGTAGTTGCTAATTTTGAGATCCTTGAGAAACAATTAGATATTGTTAGGTCCGTGTATGCTATGGAACAGAAAACAAACTGAAAATAAAATCGAATGCCAATTCAGTTTCAAATGTCAGCGAAAATGTTGTTTGATACAAGTGACAACACTTAGATAAAACAAAAAACCTTTGAAGAGTAAATTGCAGCAGAAATAATAAAGAAAACAAATGTTTAATATTTATTATATAACCTAGGACGGTCAATGACCGAAAGTATTGTATATATTTATATACAATTGAATAAATTTCTTCTTTTGCAATTTTACAATACAAAATAGAAAGGAATTAAAATGGTGAAGTCGCAGATGACTTCTGACTGAAAAATCTACCTAAATAGACATAGACAACATCTCATTATAATTGCTTCAATACATAACAAATCTAGAATCTAAGCAGCAATTATAATGTTGGACTGAATGTTGTCGACACGCTCAGCAACACTTGTGATCCAGTTTTTTGAGATAAATTCTCGAGAGCTCTCTTGATATTTTTGCAATCTGTTTCTGGATATCGATTCAATCTTGTAGCCTCTCTATTTATAGTAGAGAGTCTTCCTTGAAAAGCTTATCCATTGGTTGTAGAGGTTGAGAGAAATGTGGGCAGCTGATAGGATTTGTTGGAGAAGATCATGGAGCAAAATCCTCTAACTTCTTGGACTTGTTCATTCCCACGTTTTTCATTAGCTCCTAATTACCTTGCCAAGTCACTTTTTCATCGTGGTAAAATTCCACGAGAATTGCTTCAGTCCGTGAAGTAAGACAAAACTGTTATGAAAAATGTTGGCCCAAATGTTGTGACATTTGTTCCAACATTTGTTAACTTCAACTTAATACTAAAAACGATATGTTGGGTAAAATGTCACAACACCAAACCCAACATTAACATATATATTGTTGTGTTGCTCGTTCAGTTTACCCTAAAACATTGATGTATTTGTGTTTGAGCATTATCAAAGATTTTGAGCTACTTTCATATTTCTTAATGCGCAAGATTTTGTTGCTGGTTATATTACGCTATAATCTTCGCTTGAGTAGTTTTATTTATGCTTTTATTCAAGCTATTTTGATTTATCTTTTCCTCTGTTTTCTGAAGTGAGCCAAGAAAATAAACTATAGTTGCACAGTTGAAGTTGATGTTGAAACATGGAATAGATAATCTATTTACATCCTAATCGTGATCACAATCTAAATCATAATATGCAAATTTTTCTTGAGAACACTTTCCTTTTTTCTTCTATCTGCTTCAGTAGTATTTTAACGTCGGCAATTAAGTAAATTTTGTCAAACGTATAGCGACAAAATGCACTTGTTCGTTTTTGTGCTTGTATTTTTTGAGAATGCTTTACGAGAGTCAAGCTTTTTAGTATCTCAGAAGTTTGTCAGTGTAGGATTTGTGTGGGGTATAGCATACATTTTGCCTAAATAGCTAATGGTGAGTTTATTTTCAATAAAAACCTAAAATAACCACTCCACTTAGAATGGATACCATCTTGTCACAGCTCAAGTAACATTATATATATTGTTCGTTTTGGCTTTGTGCACCTTATGATTTTGTAAAGGTAGAAGCTCGTCAATTTTGACACACTGTCATCACTTGAGTAAGGAAGCAACTTCGAAAATCTGAAAATGCAAAGTGCATAAGCATCCGTACCTATCTAAGCGTACATATATGTGATATTTTAAATCTGAGGATCAAATATTTAAGTCTAAAGAACGTAACACCCCTATCTTCGAGCATGCAGTACTTACGAATAAGAACGTGTCATGAGCTTTGCTTCCATGAAATTTGAGTAGTGTGAATTGTTAAAGGCCATTGCAGTGCAGAGAATTTCCTAAACTGGCAAACTTAGTTGGAAGTATTGATTTCATTAAACAACTTGTTTAGTGCAGAGCTTTCTTTGAAAGTATGTATGTTCCACAGACAATCATTATTAGGGACAAATGTACTTGAACACATTCGTATTATTAATAAGATTAATATTTATGACATTTGCAATTATTGAATTATTATTTGATTGTTTGTAATTATTCATTAATGTGCATCCCTTGAGCTTGCATTGTCATTAATAGAGTGAGATATTAATGATAGAACGTAACTCTAAAACGGCCTCGACTAATGATCATCGAGAATGAGATATCGATGATATCTTATAAGTCGACATGTGGTCTGCATCACATTCTTAGAGAATGTAGTATGTCTCACCTGTTACTAGTAATGGTTACTAGTGATGGACACATGGATACTTTTTGAAAGTATTGGTATACCCTGCTGATAAACTATTTGTTATACATATCAAAAGTGTTATCAGCGTGTGGGAGATGAAGGTCCTTTGACTTGAGGTCAATACACACCTTGTTTACAGAGTAATGTACTTTGACCCTGTCCTAAGCTTAAACTCCTTATAGGATAAGATACGGCTTGTGTTGGGTGCATTATGATGTAAATTAAGGTGGTAGTTGAGCCAAGAATAGGATTCATTCCTCGATTGGATATTCGAGAGAGCACTCAACTTCTCAGTGATATTAGGCCGACCAAGTCATTGGCCAATGCAAGACACATATTTAGAATATGGTGTAGTTGTCGACTAATATAGATGAGATAAAGTGATCAAGCCATTTGGATAGACACATGGCAAATCCTAAACTTGATCGAGTGTGTCGCGAATGAAAGAAATTTATCAGCTCACATAAAGGTTATATTTGCTGGATTCATGTAAACATTACTTCATATAATGAGTTCATCATACGACTCAGTCTACGAGTTTCGTATGGACCTTAATTGGATTAGTGTCGATATATGAAGGCCTATAGGGTCACACTATGTCAATTGTCTCTTTGATCTAAGGGTGCATTGAGAAAGTATTAAATATTCGATTTGAAATCGAGATATTTAAATTGATAATAACTATGGGATAATTTCTATTTTGATGGAAATTATTTAAAAACACCAAATTGGATTTTGGATTTAATGTGCTGAATTGAATATATATATGAAAACGGGAAACAAAATTTTACGTAAAGGCGCCGCGGCGCTGACCCAGCAATGGGCCCAGTCAGACTGGCCCACTGCACCTTGGTTTTGGGCTAGGCTTGGAGCCCAAGAGTTTTGCCCTAATTTCAACTATAAATACAGCACTCCCCATTGTTAATTAACATACCAATTCTATAAACTAATTCTAGACTTAGAGTCTAGGACGAAACTCTTTCAAACCTCTGCCAAGATTTCCTGTCTTTAGAGGAATACACCATAGCATAGTGCTTGCAGTCGAAGAGACAGTCGCGTGTAATCACTAAGTAAAGACTGTTTTATGTTACAGGTTTTTGATTGTCATATAACCATACCAGAAGATATTGTTGGGGTAAGTATGAACAAAATTTTAAACTTCCGCTGTGCCTTACTTATGTGTTTTGAACCCAACAAAACCCTACATTCTTGACCTGTCTGTTTAGGTGATAAAACCATCTTTAATTTGAGGAAAATGCAAATATATGAGTTATGGCAGTACATATTAAGAATTTAAGATGATCAAATGGATTCACACTTTACCTTATGGCATATGCTATGGCCTATGTGCTCTTTGATTATTAATTTGTATATTCACTTGATCTTAGATAAAACTCAAGAGTTGTAACCTCTCTGTTACTTTTGTTTTTCTTATTAGAGTATGTAGTGCTAATGTGCTGCAAAAAGCTTTTCTTTTAAGCAGGGAAAACTAGAAGCATTTACTATGATTGTTTACTGATTCATTATTCCCTCATTCAACATTTTCAGGAAGTTCATTCTACTGTTTGCTCTGTGTTTTCTTAATGGAACAAGCTGCAGCAGTTGATGAGATAGACCTGTGAACTAAATTTGGAAAGCAAGACAGCCATTTTACTACTATCGTATGCGCGAAAATGATTTTGTTGGCAGCCTCTTATCAGTATTTTTCACGACGCACTAAAATTCCCACAACGGTGATCTACAACCAGAATCATCAAGAAATGTTCTTGACTCGAATCTGCATTCGTTCTCGATTCCAGATAAACCATCAGCTATTTGTGCCATATCTAAAATATCAGATTCTGGTCCCAAATAGTCAACTCCCCTGCTGTCTTCACACAAAGGTAAGCCAAATTCAGGACTGCAAGTTTCTGGTACAAACTTATCTGACTTCACCTCTATTTCTACTTTGTTGCCTTCATTCTGAATCTCTTCATTAGCACCCTTTTCATATAACTTTCTAAGTCTCTGCAACTGTAAAGATGAAAGAAAATTCTAGTATTAGCTTTTCTAGCTCTTCTTCCATCAGTAGTGGCGGAACCAGACCAGAAATTTATATGAGGAAATTCAAAAAAAAAAAAACTCAAATGTCACACCTAGCAATTTAAACTTGTGACCTAAAGTACTTTTGAATCCTTTTTTCCACTATACTAGAATCTGTTAGGTGTGCGAACAAAGTCCCATCTTAAAGGATTTTGTCTACTTGAATCGGATATTTTGAATACCAACATTTAAAATACTGATAAATCACATAGTATCTACATCACATCCCTCAGAGTGTAGTCTTTCCCCGAACCTGTGACCTATATGCCACATGGAGACAACTTTATTGTTGCTCTAGAGCTCTCGTGAACAAAATCACATATTGATAGCTGAAAAGAACAAGAAGCTACAAATATGGTGTAGTGGTATTCTTAATGGTGTGAGACCTTTTAGGAAAAATGTGTGTTTATCCTAAAACGAACAATATCACATCATGTTAAGACTATTTTTAGGTTGTTTTAGCCCAACAGAATTTTCCTTTTATGTCTGACGAAAAAGATTCAATTGAACTCTGTGGCCTGAACCTAGCTACACCCCCCACAACGCATACCGAAAAAGGACAAAAGATATATTATAATTACCTGGATGAGCAGGGATTCATGCTCTTTCTTCTGTAATTCATACTTGGAACCCAAGTTGTCATAACTGATTTGCAGCATTCTATACTCCAATTCTAGTTGCTTTGATTTTGATCTAGCTCTCTTGTTCTGAAACCAAATAGCAACTTGTCTTGGCTGCAGGCCAAGTCTTTTAGCTAACTGCTGTTTAGTCCTCAGTTCAGGTCTTGACTCTGTCTCAAACATGTTTTCCAATGACTTAATCTGCTCATCATTGAACCTTATTCGCATGTTGTCCTTGCACTTCTTTATGTTTCCTATTAAGGATGATTGAGCCCAAATGTCTGAGTTTGTCGAAGGCATTTCTCCCATAGACATATTTTCTTCTGTTTTTCTGTTGTGGTTTTCTAGGTTGCACGATTCATAATGAGATGCTTATTAAAAATATATACGCGAGTGTCTATATTTGGTGGGCCGTTATATGTTTGCTAGTAATGACAAAATAAAGACTAGGTGTCTATCTTTGGTGTGTTAATGTATAGTATCTTACTGGCCCGCTATAGTCTTAACATAATGACACTTGAGAATAAAAAGAGAAAGGGATATGGATAATTGTTTGTTTGCAGAGTGAGCTAATAATTCGTTTAATAGGATTTAGCCATTTATGTAAATTGAATCTCCAGGGTGAACATGTTCAGTGTTATCATGAGATCTTTTTAGTTGTTTGACTCCGTTTTGATTATATGCTGATCTATGATATAACATTACCATGTGTGGATAATTATAGAATGGATAAGGATAATGTGAATAGTAGGTTAACAAAAATGGTAAATTCTGTTATGAAATAATCATAAAGCTAGAACAAGAATATTGTTGAGAAAGAGAAAGAGAGGAGAATTCTTATTTCTCTTAAGGGATCCAATACAATGAGGGGAACATCTCTATTTATAGGGTCTAAGTAGGTTGGTCTCAAATTCACTAACCCTAACTTTCCTTGTAGAGATAGTCATTCATAATAATAAATAATATTTATAACACTCCCTCTTGAATGTCTATTTGGTAGATAATATGCCTCATTAAAATCTTAGTAGAAAAAACCCATTGGAAAAAATTCTAGTGAAGAAAAAAGAGCACACATTTATAATAATACACATTTTGATTGCCTCATTAAAAACCTTACAAGGAAAATTCAGTGGAACGAAACATTATACGAAAAAAAGATTACAACATGTATTAATTCCCCCCGATGAGAACTTCAGTCCAAATGCTTGTGCACCATCTTCTCGAAAGTTACAGTTGGTAAAGACTTAGTGAACAAATCAGTCATATTATTACTGAAACGAATCTGTTGCACATTGAAATCACCATTCTTTTGGAGCTCGTGTGTGAAGAACAACTTTGGTGAAATGTGCTTTTGTCGTATCTCCTTTTATTAATCCTCCCTTCAATTGAGCAATGCATGTTGCATTATCTTCATATAAGATTGTGGGTATTTTGTCACATTTCAAACCACATTTATTTTCAAGTGATTCAAATTATTCCTAACATTAATTGGATTTATTGATATTTTTTCATTTTCTTGAGTTTGCGGCACATTGATTTCATCAAGAATAGCAGGATTGATCAAATCTTGCATTTCTTTATGAGATTCTTTCTTAGTGCCATTTTGACCATTTATTTTTCTTTTTTCTAGGATTCCGATCTTTAGAACCCAATGGTCTATCACACTTCAGGCGTGCTTTGGACTCATTTGCTATGACACTAGTAGATGGTCCTACAATTCGAATTGAGACATTATCGGCAGAGATATGTGATTTGGTAATCCTTTTCAAATCTATAAATGCGTCTGGCATTTGATTTGCTATTTTCTGTAAGTGAATAATCTTTTGAACCTCTTGCTCACAAATAGAAGCACGTGGATCAAGATGAGACAATGATGAATTATTTCACAAAATTTTCTTTTTTATTTCATTATTCTCTCCCCCTAATTTTGAAAAAAATAGTCTCATCAAATCGATAATATGCAATTGATCTTATTTCATTATCTCCATGTAAGGAAGAAATTATATCATGCTCATAGTTATAGCAAGATAAATAAATGCATCAATTGAACACATATATGGTACTTCAGGACCAATCTAATTTTCTCATTTCAACTTCTTTTAGCAGGTAGTCTTTTGCTTTTCAAAAAATCTCCAATAATATTTAAGTTAGCAACTTGCACAACATTATGAATTTTTTTGAATATCATAAAGGGATAAGAGTAAACATAGTCATCTTTGTACTCTTCATCAATAAATATTTATTAAGGTGATTTCAATACATCAACCTTAGTTCATTTAATCCGTTTAAGGATTACAAACAAGTTTTTTAATAACTTGTATATGCTTCATGCATTTTGAATTCTTCAAAAAAATTCATATAAATTTTGTCACGTAAGCCATATAGGCTGAGACAATCTTCATTTAGTGTTTAATTTACATGACATCTTCTGATGTCAGGACTACAGGTCCAGTAAATTTACCCTTACCAAGATGCATCTACTTGGTAATTTTTTCTACATCAACATGTTTTAAGAGACGTAGAATTCAGATCCTCATAATATTATACAATATTGCGCACTATATTGTATCAAAGATATCGTCGACGAGATATCATTTTGTATCGGTTTGCAATTAGACATAACTTATCGAGATCTTATCACTTCATCCTCATAATATTATACAATATTGCGCACTATATATTGTATCAAAGATATCGTCGACGAGATAAATATCCTCATAATATTATACAATATTGCGCACTATATTGTATCAAAGATATCGTCGACGAGATATCATTTTGTATCGGTTTGCAATTAGACATAACTTATCGAGATCTTATCACTTCATCCTCATAATATTATACAATATTGCGCACTATATTGTATCAAAGATATCGTCGACGAGATATCATTTTGTATCGGTTTGCAATTAGACATAACTTACCGAGATCTTATCACTTCATTATTTTTCAGGTACCTAAACCTCGTATGAGGTTTTATGAAGTGTTATGTCGTAGGCTCTTCAAGAGCACATTGCCCCCTTATTATGATCATTTTGATCATTTGTTTTTTTTTTTTTTAGGATTATTGCATTTGAAATCGATTTGTCTACCATGTTTTACGCATGTTGTAAACCATGTCCTTCAGGGACATTTAGGAGCATCTTGTAGCTGGAATATGAAATAGTTGGGTCAGCAAATGCTTCTAGCATTTGACTTGAATTATCGTTTGAATGAGGATCATACTGATAATAATTCACAATATATTCCTTAGTTGTTTATTCTCTCCCCCTTAATCTGCACATCATATTTGAATTGGGATGGCCAAATCACTCATGCTGACTTATAAATTTATTTATACTAGTAAACTTCAAGTTTACCACGTCATGTTCTATTTGTTTTAGTAAACTTCTGGTTTACTATGACATGAATTGTTTTATTTTTGTACTAATAAAGTTTTGATTTACCGTGACATGTGATTTCATCATGCTTATAATTGTGTAGTACAATGTGGAGAATAAAGAGAGTAACTATTCACATACATATTTCTTACCCATTATGATTTTGAAGATATTTAATCCTCCAATCATTTATAGCTTCAATATGATAGCCATTTACTTTAGTAAACTTCGAGTTTACTATAACTTGCGCTTCGATCATAACAACTTTGTACATTACAATCTAGAACGAATGACATAATAGTAAATAAGCTCTTCAGGAGCCTTTAATCTATTCTCCATAATCACAGACTGTTTGGACACTACTAATGACATGATCTTCTTGATAAATAGTTAGCTCTTCTGAAGCTCTTAATTGATTTTGTACTATCAAATATTTCTTAGACACTGCTGGTGTCATGAAAGGACAATTTAATTAGACACTGAGGAAAATTTAATTAGACACTGCTGGTGTCATGAACGAAAACAATAACCAAATGAATATTTAAAAACAATTTTAAATTCATAAAGAACGAAAAGTAAACGTTAAGTTCTAAACTTCAGTATTTTAAATGTCTTCTTCAGGGAGACTAATTAATACCTAATTTTTTTTTAGCAAAATGACATTGTATAGTTATCACTTACTTCAAGAAAAATTTTATGATTCAAGTTAGCACATGTCAAACGTTGGATTGATCCATACAGTAATTGCAGCATTGTCAAGTAACCAAAAGTTAAAGCTCTTGTCCGTGAGACTAAAGAAATAAAAGAAAGGAATTCAAATCTTAATTTAATTACTCAACCAATCTGTCATAAGGTACTCCATTGGAGAATTCAACCACATGTTATAAAATTAATCAATATATTTTTACGTACGACATGTACGTAGTGCAATAACTTTTATACCACATGAATAGTATTTATCTATCTTTCCAATAGGAAAGTGTTTGATATACACAATCATGTTTGATATACATTGTACATTGAGACATATATATAATGTAGAGAATTTCTTTCTCCAACACATTCAATTATAGCCACAACAATGGATAGAAAATATTATTATCATATATCTCTTGAAAACTCTCATTTAGCCATATATAATCTTTGTGAGGCCATCCTTATTATTAGGATATAAATCGATCTTCATCTTTATTTATCTCAAGATGCAATGTTTTTCACTTCGTTCTTAAATGGAATATAAAAGTGAGCCAAAGGAATACCAATCCTTTAATCTACCGTATAAAAGTTAGAAACTCCATAACTTAATATGCTTGGTATATTACTTACCTTGGAAGGAGAATATTTAAAATAATACTTACCTGCAAGGTGTTGTCCAGAGGCCTAATGAAGCTTTTGAAAATTCATTAGAAATAATTAATGATGGCCGTATATATGCTGACAATATATTCGTTATACGGGTCATCATTATTATCATTAGCCATCGCCCATCTGAATTGATTTGCATCTTAAAATAAGATGCAATACTCATTTTAAACAAAAATGTTTCCCTTGCTAATTGCCATGACAAACGAGCATCAGTTGGGTTACTTTATAATTAGAAAATCAAACTCAAAATGACAGAGTCTTGTGCTGATAACGTGTTATGAAATAATCATAAGCTAGAACAAGAATATTGTTGAGAAAGAGAGAAGAGAGGAGAGTTCTTATTTCTCTTGAGGGATCCAATACAATGAGGGAACATCTCTATTTATAGGGTCTAAGTAGCTTGATCTCAAATTCACTAACCCTAACTTTCCTTGTAGAGATAGACATTCATAATAATAAATAATATTTATAACAAATTCAACCTTTTTAAGCTACCATATTGCTTTTTACCTTCTCACAGTTTTCTAGTTTTAAACCGTTTGAGCAACATATTTTTCGTGTGTGTAGTATAGTGACAAGTCTTTGTGTTTTCTCTTGTAGTTTTAGGGATAATAGGATCTGAGCCATCTCCATGTTGTTATTCGACTAATTCAGTTCAAAGATACTATCTACGGATCAAGTCTACATGATTTTCCTTAGAAGACTTCATATCATTAAGTATATTACTACATCTTAATATATAGTATGAGACTTGGTTCACACACTTAATCGGATGAATTACAAATGATGGGAATAATGGGCTTCGAAGAGTAGTCAAATTTCATGATATGACATAGTGATCAATGAAGTAGATTGAAAATCATGAAATTTCATATTTTATTTCATCAAAGACAAAATTATTAGATAATCTTTTTCTATTTGTCTAAGTCTTAGTACATAAAATTGTGATTCAGACACTAAAGTTTTTTTTAAAAAAAAAGGCTTCCAAAGAGTAGTCTACTTCAACATGTAAAGACCAAGGGGAAGACCATATTTGACACTTTGTATAAAGTGATTGGAAAATGGAAGAGCTGTGGATAATTGCGTCGGACATAAGCAGAGATATTCTGTCCCACAGGAGACAACAACCAATGGTATAAAGCCACTTCTAATTGTATCAACATGTGAACCTACTTACGTGGCCTTATCTTTTGTTTTTAATATTACAATATTGCTTTTCATAAGCTCCATTTTCTTTGGGGAATGATAGTGAACTAAGCTTTCATATATATATATATATATATAGTAAGTCTCTCTAGCTAGTGTGAATCCCGTGTGTTGTGGGGTTGAGAGAGAGTGTTGCTGCTTTAGTTATTAGTATCATCATTTGTGTTTGAACTTAAGTTGTTAATTGAGGACGAGACATATGTTCAAATTAGAATGAACAAAGACTTTTGTTGTTTTCTACACTATTACTTTGTGGTGTCATTTGTTTTTCTGTGATTAATACTCTTTTTGTTGGATCGATTACATGGATTGGACATTAGTGTTCTTCTCGTTTTAAAATTATAAATATCATAGACCTGTAAACAAGAGCAGAATTAGATGGGGCGAAGGGGTTTATCTAATTTCTTTTTGTTGAAAAGTTACACTGTATATATAAAATAAATGTTAAATTGATATTGAAAAATTAACGGATAAGTTATGATTAAGGGTGAAATGTTACTTGAATCCAAACACTAGAACTAGTTGGTTCTCCCTAAAATGTATTGAGTCGCAACAATTTATAGGACATTTAGGGGTAAAGCTATGTTTCAATGCAAGCAACGAGCATGGTACTAAATAAAATCGAGGCAAACTCTGATATACCTGAATCCTCTTTTGGTTTCTTCATCTATTATTTTATATATATATATATATATATATATATATATATATATATATATATATATATTTTGAGATTTCTTAGTGAAATTTCTGATTCCACCACTTCCCGTAAAATAGAGAAGATTTAAATTTGATAAGTTCACCTTACCAATCCTAATGAAATAATGAAAACTTTTAGTGATTTTTCATATTAGCGTGTAAATAACAGAGTAAGATAAAAATTATTTTAGGTAGAATTTAGTATCCTAAGTTTAAGTAGTGTGTAATAGTGCTACAAAAGAAGTGCACTTATACAAGAATTTGTGCAAGGACCTCAGAGATTAGCAGTTTTAGCAATCTCCATTTCTCTATCTCGGTAGGCATAATCGGATAGGAGAATGGCATATATTATGATAAACATAAGAGGCAAAAACTGAACTAAACAAATCCAGTAAGATTCGAACCTCTTTTTTCTGCTGAATGATTAAGCTTGCATTAGAAAGATTTTATTGAGGGGAAGTTGCCAAATTTGTCCTCATTCTACGTAATCTTTTTATCTAGTCCCATTGTTCTAAATAATTCTTTAGTCACGAACATTGATATGATTCCTTCACTTGACTTATGAGCATACGAAGAACCATATTTTCCAAGTTTAAAGTCATTGTTTTCCTTATTTTTGTTGTTCATTTTACCATTCCCTTCTAAAGATTATAGTAAGTTGACACCAAATATTTTATTTTATGATTGTAGTGTCCGAGTTAGTTTGCATGCATCTTTATTATTTCTCCGGATATTTGCTACTTCTAACTAATACAAGTATTGGATACAAGCTCATTTCAACCCAATTAACTTTTGAATGAGATTTATTGATTAAACACATCTTGATCCGCTCAAATTCTATTCAATCCGCTCATTTAACACCCATAGATACTATGTTATGATATGTAACAGCTCAAGTCATACTTCTTTTGCACAAGGTAATTATGGGCCGAAAGTTTGTATATGATGATAAGGAGAAAGTCCAAATGCAACTCTAGTAGGATGTGCTATTAATTAAGGCTTAAGCTCTCACAGCCCACAATAATGTAGCATGCAGTTGGGCCAGAATTATACTTGGTGGGCTTCACCCAATCTTACATTCTTTGATACAAATTGTTACTTGGTCTTGGATGCATCGTTTTAAAGTCAAATCACCTATACATCAGTGCCAATTTGGTTCAATCCAACTATACGAGTCTTATCACTTATGCGCTATCTAATGTGCAATATTTTAAGAACTTCTAGTTAAAATACTTTTATGTTGTCAAAGAGTAATCGGTGATTTTTTATTTGTCTAAGTTTTAGTTGACAGTAGCACGAGGCTATATAAGGGTGATTTACAAGAATGGTCTTGGAGGTCGTTGGTTTTGAATTTTTGACTCTGCTTTCCCTATTACCAAAACTTCAAGTTCAACAAATTTTGACTTTTGACCTTGAAGGCTTGTCCATGAACAAGCGGCGGTCAAAAATTCAAGACCACATATTCAAGATCATTGGGTGTACTTTCCTAGGTAAATAGTGAGTCATCCCAACCTATCAAACTCTACCTAAAGTTTAATTTTTGGTCTTATGGGTCAATTTAGGCTACTTTCCGAACTTATAAACGGGCTGACTTGGACAATACCTAAATTGATCCGACATGGAGATATGCGCAACACAACCCACTCAAAACTTGAATGGATTGTGCAAATTATATTTCCATGAGCTAATTTTATGATTCATAATATATAGTATTCAAAGGACAGCTGGCATGATAATGAACTTTCCAATATACTAAAATGAAAAACTAACTCAGATTGCCTACTTCTTTCACTATAATCCGTTCCTACCTCTAATAAAATTGAAATGTAACAAGCTGTCCGTTCCCCTTTATACGAATTTTCACTCCATCACCGTCTGATTAGAATATTATTTCATATAATGGTAGATTAAATATATAAAACCAAAAGAAAACTAATTAGTCACTGTCTTCCAACGAGGAAAATCACTATCTCTAGATGCAGAGTTATCTATCAATACAAAAATGCTAGTGAAGCCAAAAGTTAATGCTAAGTCAAAGCCTGAAAGGATGACACCATTAGTCTATTTTTGGTTGAAGAGTTGGAAAGAATTGACTCTTATATCTTCTTGAAAAAGAATCAAAGTCATCTATCCATTAACTTTTACTAGGATCTTTTGTTTTTGTATACCAATTCATAATATTTTTTATTAATATAAGGACGAAAAACACAAATCAATAATGTGTCGTCCTTCTTGGTTGAGCCTGTCACATAGTCATAAAGGTAGTCAAGTTGGTGTAACAGTAGAGCGCGGGACCGCAAGGTCACGAGTTCGATCCCCTGCATAAACCTTCTTGGTTGAGCCTGTCACACATGGCTTGCCAAGTGTGGTTAATCGGCTGACGTGGTTTGTGTGCTATTGCGTCAGTCCGGGGTTTACCCTGTGCGCACTCGAGAGAGTAGCGGCTGCGGGTTCCTTCGTCAAAAAAATAAAAATAAAAATAAAAAATAAATAAGGGTCACGATTTCGATCACCTGCATAAACCTTCTTGGTTGAGCCTGTCATACATGAGTTGCCAAGTGTGGTTAATCGGCTGATGTGGTTTGCAAGCTATTGCGTTAGTACGGAGTTTACCCTGTGCGCACTCGAAAGAGTAGCGGCTGTGGATTCCTTCGTAAAAAAAAAAAAAGAGATCTAACGTTGGGACTTAACTTTATTATCTTAGATTTTTCTCCTTTGTTACATAATGCAAAAGAATCTTTTCACTTTCTCTCCCCCACTTAAATTTGTAGTAATAATTACAGTAATTGTTATAATAAGTGAAATCTTGGGTAGTGAAAAAGCATGCACCAAAAAGGACTCCACCTTTTTCTCTACTTTCCAACTACTCCCATGCACCTTTTTCCCAATGTTATTATTCCCTGAATGATTAAAAGCGTCCAAAATTAATTTTTTTTTTTATTTGTAACAAAGTACTCAAATGTTGATTTTTGTGTGTTTTTAACTAACACGGCTTTCTCACTCATCAAATAGAACTTAGAGAACCTTTTTAAACAACTCTTCAATTATTCGTTAAGAAAAAAAATTTGTGAAATAGTATCAAATGTATCTATACTCGCAAAATATTTTAGATGATATATCATGCATGCGTGATGCATCCATTACATATACTCCACCTTTTATAAATCTTGCTCGAGTAAAAGTGATGAAAAATTATCATATTTAATGTGTATTATATTATTATCATAAATCTTTCTAGTTCAATAAAACTACTACTCTTATGTGACACTACCTTGTTAATTAGTCCCTTCATAAAAAAATGCGATATTTCTTAATTTGAGAAAAAAATAATTTAGAAATTTTCATTTTATCCATAATGAGAAGTTTTTCTAGCAACACAAATGCATGTTAAGAATACAAAGTTTTAAAAATCTTATAACCATAACTTTATGACATGTTAAGACTGCAAGTGTCAAAATCCTCTATTTCTTTTCTTAAACTTTGTATCGAGTTAAATTATATTGTATATAAAATGAAACAAATATCAGAGAGTACATTTTATGTATATTAATTAACCTTTTTAAATTTGAAATAATTCAAATTTGGATTCTACATATAAAGCTACTCCCTCCGTCTCAAATTATTTGTTATGGTTACTAAAAATAGTTGTCTCAAATTATTTTTCGTGTTAGAAGTTCAAAGAATAATTAATCATTTTTCTCCATTTTACTCTTTGTCATTAATGAAGATGATATATAAATAAAGTAAATATTTAAAGAAGAGATATTATAACTTAAACATAAATAAGACTTTCTAATTAATATTTTTTAAGGGTGTGTAAATAAAAAAAACGTGAAATAATTTGAGGGGAGGGAGTATTTGAGACAGGATCGAGATCTAGTAACTAGCAATTTGCAAACTAGGGGCAAAATAAAGGCAGAGTTTGTGCCTAAGAGGAGTTGGTAGGTCACAATGAGGAAATGAGATAAAAATATAGGAGACATGAAGTCAAAAAGTAGCATTGTCAATTCATGATTTTCATGCAGTAGTAGTTAATAAACTCAATATAAGTAATTAATGAGTATACTACTAGTACTGATAAAATATTTCAAGTATTAATTGCAGCAGGGTATAGTGAAAATCAGTGCGCAGCACCTCGAGTCAATGAAGAAAAAACACAAATTCTATTCAAACCGTGAAAAAGAGAAAAAGTAATTTCATGTTTTTTTTTCTTTTTTTACTAGGGACAAACCCTACTTTTTTTGAAAATAATAATTGTGTCATGGCGACTCTCTTATCTTGATCAGTTCTTCAGTTTCTTTGAAAAAAAGTTCACTATCAAGACAAGTCATATGTACGACGGAATAATTGTTTATAATTTTTTTAATGTCAAACATATCTTTTCATTTTTAGAAATTGTAATAAACTTCTTTGCTGACATTTGTTCTATTGTTAAAGAAATATTTTTGTACATTTTACCATATGGAGCTTGACTTTTTTCTATATTTCAGATAGCATTAATTGTAACTTTATATGGAATGTAAAAAAAATTACTTTTGTTATAATATTTGTAACTTTTTCCATATTCTGTTGGTTTTTCACATTACTAGGTTTTCTAGTACCCTTTTAAATGTGTTTTTTCCGGTTAAAGAATCGATAATAATATCATTACTAGTGAGATTTTATATCCCTAATGAATATGTAAAAAAAAAATTCATTCTTAACGCTTCAACTGTTAAGGCATAGTTGGTTAATTTGACGGATTTAATGTCTTGAATTTGTTTTGTGAAAATCATAAGTAGCCGAAATAGAATGAAAACAATCTATAACATGTACTATTATTTGGACATGTACCCGAAATTCCCTAAGGCCATTCATAACATATATATCACAAACGGAGAGGGTGACAATTAACTCGAGTAGCAGGTGCTATAATGAAACTGATTGGAAAAAAAAAGAAGAAGAAGGAAATCTACCACATTAACATTGTCGTCTAGGGAGGAAAATGAAAAGCTGGCGATATTGTTGAACTACCAATGTCAAAAGGATTTCTGCATTGTGAAAGCTTTAGAACAGCAAAAGTCTCCTCTATTTCACGTAAACAAAAGAAAAAAAATAAACAAATAAGGGAGCAGAAACATGAAAAAGGCTACCACTAGATGTTGTACTATATTTTTCTTAAAAGTTGATTGATTTTGCCCCTTTTTAACTTTTCAAGTTGACTCTTTTAAAAGTTAAATATGTCCCACTACCATATGAATAGATTAACACTATTCCAACGGCTCAATGATTATCACTAATCTTAGATCTTTAAGATTGCTAAGATTTGATTAAAATTTATTTTTTAGTCATGAGTTGTTCTTTTTTGAAATATAAACGTCTACCATTTATAATGTTCCTTTTTAGCATAAAGAGTGACTTATGTTTGTTTACAAGGGCTTAATGAGATCAAGTAGGAGAGAAGCAAGATGGAGGTAGAAACTCAGATAAGTGTTTGGTTGAATTCAGTAACTTTTACTAAAAAAATATATTTGAAGAAATGTATTTAATATATACACATATTAAATTTAGAGCTCATTTAGTAGCACTTGAAATTGTTTTAAATTCAAAACCTATAAAGTTGAAATCTTGACTTCGCCCTATAGTCAGAGAAGAAAATAAAACTTAGCTGCAAAGATTAACGTTAAAATTTAGTTGCACCTGATGTTTACGACTAAACCACATCAACCTACCATGATTAAATTACAAACAACTCTATGTACTTAGACATGTAATATATTTATTGATTTGATACGGGTGCGAGTAAATATTTCCTAGACTAATATAATTGGGTTGTTTTATGAGAAAACCCTAGTTGAGTATTAGGGTGTTGTAAAGTGGCAATCGTAAAATTAAGAAGGGTAAAAGTGTCTTTTAAGAAAACTGAAGGTGGAAGACTGACCAAGTCAGCCATATCTCTGTCCTCATGTCTTAAATTGATGTGTTCGATACTATCCCTCAGCAAGCTTAGAAAATGAAGTTACATCCTGAAGGAGGGTCCCTTTTTTCATGTTATCCCATTTATTGTCTTTGTTTTCTAAAGAGCCTAGTAACTCTTATTATCACTATGAAAAAACTTTAACTATCAATTCATAATTGCTCATAGAAAAAGAAATTAGTTATTTAAAGAATATGGTAAGTAAGCTATTAAATGAAGTTAAATTACATAAATGGTGTAAAAAGAATATATACTATCAATGTAGATAATTAAATATGTAAAAGAGTTGAAGTTATGCACATCGATGATAACTTTATTTGGTAAGTATTTATTGGTAACCTATAATTGTAACCCGTGAATATATGGAATCAAATCGACGAGGTAAAAGTACATTACATTATCAATCCATATAAATTAAATTATTTCTTTAATTAAGTACGCCTAATTTGTAAACTTATTAAACTGATCCCAAATGCGGATAAACGAGAAAGGTTTTCATTAAAATACTACTACCTCAGCTCCATTTTCAATTTGAATTTTTTTAACTTTAAACTTTTTATCTTGTTCTTAATGACTAGCTATAAAAATGACATGTCATGTTTTATGACACAAGTAATATTGTTATAACTTTTGGCATGTGACAAGTTTTTTTAACTCCTTAATCCAAAAAAAAATTTCTCAATGATATATATTAAATAAAATGAATCAACAGAATTGTTGCAAAGAATTTAGCATCAATTTCAACTAATATAAATTGTGGCAAGTGGTTTTGGTACACTCTTAATTATAGTGTATTATTATACCCAGAACATGTAACCTGTTGAAAATTTACTAATGTGGGATTGAGTTTATCCCGTCTTTAATGACTTAAACACATGGGCTCCACATGTCGGAAACATCGTTTCTTTGCACATACCTAATCTACTAAGTGAGTAGATAGTGTTAGTGCCAAGTATCGTCAAATTTCGTTAAGAAATGAAAGAGATATTGATACACAAAGTAAGATGTTTGAGACATAAAAAGATGGAGGGTCTTTGATAAAAAATGACAAATCTCCCTCAATGGTAAAAGATGGAGAGTTTATGCAATATATAAACTCTAAGTTTGAATAAGGGTTTGGGACCCCAAGGGGTAACCCATGTGTTTTGAAGGGAGAGGACCTAGGTGAGCTTGGGTTCGGGGCTAAGCCCCACACGCGCGCCGCCGCCGCGCGCCCGTCTGGTCCGGGCCACGGGCTGTTGCTTTCTTCCGGAACTTTATTTTTGGTCCCTGAAGTTTTCGGAACATTACAACGGTTCCAAAAGACTCCAACAGTCGTGACTGTTCAAGAGAACTGAGCGTTATAGACACCAACAGACATGACTGTTTGCCTCAATTTCTACTCTTATAAATTGAACGTTCCTGTTCAATTCGAAGAAGAGAAATACACACGACACAAATCAGAAACTCAAACAAGCAATCTGTTCGTATTCATTTTCTTCGCTGGAATCAACTGTATTTGCTTTGTACAGTTGATTAGTTGTTGTTTTATCTTGGGAGACTATTTCCCAATACCGTAAAAGCATCTATACTGGGCAATTTTGTCTTAAAGACAAAGAGTCATCTCTCGACTCAACGTTTCTTTTGTTTAACCTTTCGAATACATTTTACCCCAATTTTTACCTATAATTTTAAGACAAAATTTTGCTATTTTCTAAGTGTTCGAAAGATGTCTATTTCAAACATTGCTTTAGGCTCTGGTTCTGCTGCTATTGCTCAAGGGAATGTTGTTGTCCCTGCTCCTGCCAGTTTTCAAGGAGAACGCCTAGAAAAATTCTTGGGTACCAATTTTAAGAGATGGCAATAGAAAATGTTGTTCTATCTTATTACATTAAACCTGTCACATTTTTTGACAAAAGATCCTTCTTCTGGTGGGGATGCAATCGACACTCAGTCTAACACGACGACTGAAGTGGGCAACGATATCCAGGTCACAAATGCCCTGAAGTTAACAGTGAATGTCTGGAATCATAGTGATTTCATGTGCAAAAACTGCATTCTGAACGGTCTGTCGGATACACTCTATAATGTGTATTACACCGTGAAGACAACAAAGGAGTTGTGGGAAAAACTCGAGAAAAAGTACAGCGCACAGGATGTGGGTACTAAGAAATTCATCGTTGGAAAGTTTCTGAAATTTCAAATGGTAGATGGTAAATCAGTGAGTTCCCAAATCCAAGAGTTTCAAATGATTATTCATCATCTGGATATGGAAGGAATGAAGCCAAACGAATAATTTCTGGTTGCGTATTTGATTGAGAAACTGCCTCCCTCGTGGAATGAGTTCATGAGTTATCTCAAACTGAAGACAAAGGAAATGGGGCTTGAAGATCTTATTGTCAAACTATAAATACAAGAGGATAATAAAAAGGGCTATATCTAAGTCAAAACAGCCAATGAAGGCAAAGGTGAATCTGGTTGATTCAAGTGGAAACACAAACAAAAAACGCAAGTATCAAGGAGACGACAAAAGCCAAACGATAGAGAAGTTCAAAGGAAATTTCCATCACTGTGGAAAGCCTGGTCATATGATCAAAGACTGCCGCAAACAGAAGCGAGATCAGAAGGAAAAAGCCAAGAACAAAGGCAAGGCCAAGGTTAACGTCGAGCAAGACAAGGATGATCCAACAAACATGACTGTTTGCCTCCCTTTCTACTCTTATAAATTGAACGTTCCTGTTCAATTCGAAGAAGAGAAATACACATGACGCAAATCAGAAACTCAAACAAGCAATCTGTTTCGTATTCATTTTCTTCGCTGGAATCAACTATATTTGCTTTGTACAGCTGATTAGTTGCTGTTTTATCTTGGGAGACTATTGCCCAATATCGTAAAAGCATCTATACGCGGCAATTTTGTCTTAAAGACAGAAAGCCATCTCTCGACTCAACGTTTTTTTTCTTTAACCTTTCGAATACACTTTACCCCAATTTTTACGTACAATTTTAAGACAAAGATTACATCACCTACATAAATGCTTATTTGTCACACTAGGTGTAAAAGATGAAAGTATATTTATGTCCTAGAGATAATCTGTATTAGGACAAATGTACTTTATACACATTCGTATTATTATTAATGGAGATTAATATTTTGGCATTTACAATTATTGAATTATTAATTGATTGTTTGTAATATTCTATAATATGCATCCCTGGAGGTTATGCTGTTATTAATAGTGTGAAATATTAATATTATAACGTAACTCTTAAATAGACTCGACTAATGATCATCGAGAATGGGATATCGATAATATGTGATAAGTCGACATGTGGTCTGCATCACATTCTTAGAGGATGTAGTATGTCTCACCTGCTACGAGTAATGGCTACTCGTGATGGACACATGGATACTTTGGAAGTATTGGTATACCCTGCTGATATATTATTTGTTATAATTTGGGTACATTACGATATGGATTAAAGGTGGTAGTTGAGCCAAGATTAGGATTTATTCCTCGAATGTATATTTGAGAGAACACTCGGATTCTCAGTGATATTAAGTTGACTAAGTCGTTGGGCAACGCAATAGACATATTTAGAATATGGTCTAGTTGTCAACTAATATAGATGAGATACAATGATTAAGCCATTTGGATAGACACTTGACAAATTCTAAGCTTGATCGGGTGTGTCGTGAATGAAGGGATTTTATCTTACCACATAAAAGTTAAGTTTACTGGATTCACGTAAACGTACTTCACATATTGAGTTCATCTTGCGGCACCGTCTAGGAGTTCCGCATAGACCTTAATTTGATTAATGTCGATATGAGAAGGCCTGTAGGGTCACACTATGTCGATTGTCCGTTTCGATCTAAGGATGTATTGAGAGAGTAATTAAAATGTTCGATTTAGAATCGAGATATTTAAATGAATAATTATTATTTTAATTAAGTCAAAATTGGATTTTGGATTTAATTAAGAATGCGCGGGAAATAAATCGAGACAGTACAGAAATTCATCGAGCGTCGCGACGCCCGTACCCTAGGGCCGCGGCGCCTCTGCCTCAAATTTTGGGCCAGGCCCAAGGTCAAACCCTAATCCGGTTTTGACCTATTTTCAACTATAAATAGTGGTATTCTTTTCATCTTTCACACACCAATTTTCAGATTATCATTCTAAGCCTTAGAGACTTGGAATTAAACTCTCTCGAATCTCTGCCGAATTTCCTAGCTTTTCGAAAGAGAAATACATTGAATCTTGGAGCTTGCAATCGGAAGGGCAACCGCGTGTGCACCTTATAGTAGATAAAGACTCCAGATATTCTAACCTGTAAGTTTATGCTTTATGTTACAAGTTTGATTGTTGTATAACCATACCAGAAATATTATTGGGGTAAGTAAGAAACAAAATTTTAAACTTCCGTTGTGCCTTACTTATATGCTTTGAACCCAAAAAAATCCTACAATGGTATCAGAGCCCAGGCTGGTTCAATGGTTATATAACAATTGAATAAAGTAATAATATGGGTTAAACATAAAATTGGATTAAAACGAGGTTTCTTGAAATCCTACATGTCTTGAACAAATGTTGACCTTTTGATATCACCCTAAATTATCGCCTACGCTAACTCGAGGAAGTCATTCCACTCTAACTCGAACTAAGCCAAAGTGCGTTGTCCAGCTCATTGCACGGTGCACGGCTAAGAACGAGTAAGAACGGATGATGGTCGATATGGGTGTTATTGATAATGGTGGGTGGTGATAAAGGACATGTGAATTGATCCCTAAATTGGATTTAGGGGTTGAACAATTTTAAAAATCAACACAGAAACGTTTGTCAGGACATCGGCGACACGACTCTTACTAGGGTTTCAGGGAGGCGCCGCAGCTCCATAGTGGAGCGCTGCAGCGCTAATGCTTCGTTTCAAGACTTGGACTCACTGCACTATAGGCGTCGCGACGCTAATGCATTTTCAGAAGCAGAAATGTTTCTGCCTCTGCAGCGCCGCGACGCTAATGCAAATGCAGAAGCAGAAATATTTCTACCCTTGCAGCGCCACGGCTCCATGGTGGAGCGTCGCGACGCTAATGCATTTTGCAGAAGATGAAAGGCTTCTGCCTCAGTGGCACCGTGGCCCTAATGATTAGCGTCGCGGCCCCACCTGTGCAGAAAAAAAAATTCAGAGTTCAGAATGTTTAACCCAAGATTATTATTATACGATATATTATTTGATAAGTATACTGTTTATGTGCTAAATGTAAAAATGTTTGTCATTTACATTTCTAGAATAGGCGCCCAGTGTTTGATTAAACCATCTTATATCATGCATATTGGGTTGACGATTCTCAAACTATATGTGTCATTAGCTTTGCATGATAAGATGTCATATTAGATATGACATAAAAGAGTTGATCTTGGTTAGAACCCTGAATTAAAATGTTCCCCAAAATTTTAAATACAAGTCTATATTAAAACGCGTCGTCCATTATAATTGTTAGAATGCAAAATCCTTTTCGGCGATACGAGAATTTATGCCAAACCATTTGCTCTAAGTGTACGAGGACCCAAACTCTTTTATAGATGTGTTTTAATGTAAAGATAAATGATAAACTTTTGTTGGTATTTACACCAAAGTGTTTGCTCATAAAGGCCAAATTTGCTTAGATACATAAACGCAGTCGTGTAATGGGGTTGACTTGCTTAAATAAATCTTGGTGCCAAAGTGTCGGACTAATCTAAGGACGCAAGATTAAATGTAATATTTGATCAACCAAGAGTTGCAATTAAGTTTTACAATTGGTTTAGAACCTATCAAGATGTGTTATTGAAGTTATCAGCCAAAGCAAACGCGGAGATAGCATAGGCTTGGATTTTGGCCCATTATGACCTCAATTAAAATAGGTCTGTATTCTACCATGGGGTCGTAGAAGTATGTTAAAATAGTGGGAGCTAATTAAACAAAAGGCCTTGTTGATTAGCCTAAATGAATGTGTATAATAGAAAATAGATTTTGAGTTTGATTTCTGGTCTATCTAATTCTTCAGATTATAAAAGATGTCGAGCTTATCATTGAAAATGTTGATTGAGATGAACAAACTTACTTGACCGAACTACCTTGACTGGCTAAGGAATTTGCAAATAGTACTGAGACAAGAGAAAATAGAATACGTGTTGGACACGGTGTTCCCAACAGTCCTTGCGACAGACTCTGTTGAATATGCCTCTTTTGATAAGGATGCTTACCCGAAACATTTAAATGATGCAACTTCAGCGCAATGCGTAATGTTGTCTTCCATGTCCATGGAATTTTAGAGACAACATGAGAACATGGGGCCCAATGAGATGCTCGAACACTTGAAGAGTCTCTATGACTCTCAATCCCAAACTATGGAATGTGAGTTGCTAATAGAACTCTTTAAGTGTAAGCTCAATGAAGGGGTCCAGGTCTCGCAGCACGTGTTGAAGATGATATGGCTGATAGAGAGGCTTGCTTCAATTGGAACGAAGCTTGAAAAGAATGTCGCTACCACCCTCATCCTGAACTCTCTCCCTCATTCATTTGAGAACTTCATAGTGAACTTCAATATGAATGGAACGAAGGCGACTCTGCCGGGGCTACACAATATGCTCAAGACCTTTGAATCTTCCACTTCCAAATGCAAAGCTGTGCTCATGGTGAGCTCTTCAAGATGACCCAAGCCGAAAGGTAAGGAATGACAGAAGAAGAATGGCAAAGTAGTCGATGCGCCCTCAGCTATAAAGCCCAATGGAGGTGTGAAGAAGAAGGTGAATCCGGCTAAGGATGAATGCCTCAACTGCCACAGGAAGAGGCATTGGAAAAAGGACTGCACGACACCAGGAGGAGGAAAGGCACCAAGTGCTCCTGCCTTTGGTGGACAAGGTATGTACGTCATTGAAATAAATATGTCTATCAATAACTCTCATTCCTGGGTATTGGATATCGCTTGTGGCTCACACATTTCTACAAATGTGCAGGGGCTAACTGATAGCAGGAAGGTTGGACCAAGGGTGGTAGACCTACGCGTTGGAAATGGAGCACGAGTGGATGTTGAGCGCGTAGGGACTTATAGATTAAATTTACCTTTTGGCTATTGTTTAGTGTTGAATGATTGCTTCTATGTACCCTCGTTAACGAGGAATATCATTTCTGTCCTAGTTTTAGACATGTAGGGTTTTTCCTCGTATATTTATAATGGCAGTCAAGTACTGTGTTTTGATAATATTATATATGGAACTGCTCCTCTTGTGGATGGATTATATACACTAAACTGTACTAGAGAGATATTTAATGTACAAAATAAACTCGCCAAGATAAGTAATAGAAACTCTACCTACCTATGGCACTGCAGACTTGGTCATATCAACGAATCAAGGATAGCAAGGTTGATGAAGTTAGACTACCTCGAACCATTTGACTTGGAGTCTTATGGTAACTGCGAATCTTGCTTGAGAGGAAAGATGACCAATAAACCACTTTTTGGGAAAGGTGTGCGAGCCAAGGAAGTGCTTGAGTTGGTCCATACTGATGTATGTGGGCCATTCTCGACTCAAGCTAAAAGAGGCTTCCCATACTTCATCACTTTTACTGACGACTTCACAAGGTATGGATATGTGTATCTTATGAGGCACAAATCTGAGGCTTTTGAGAAGCTCAAGGCGTACAAGTCAGAAGTAGAGAAGAAATTTGCAACAAGCATCAAGACCCTTCGATCGGATCGAGGAGGTGAATACTTGAGCAAGGATTTTCTAAATTACTTAAAGCTACATGGAGTCCAATCTGAATGAACACCTCCTGGAATGCCACAGATGAATGGTGTGGCCGAGAGGAGAAACCAAACCTTATTGGATATGGTTCAATCCATAATGAGATTCTCAGCTCTACCAACATACCTCTAGGGACATGCTATACAAACCTCTATATATGTTCTGAACAGGGTTCCTTCCAAGTCAGTAGAAAAGACACCCTATGAGATATGATGTGGAAAGAAGCCAGCTCTTAAACATGTGAGACCCTGGGGGTGCCCTGCATATGTTAAGAAGATGCTCACTGATAAGTTGGAATCTAAAAGTGAGAAATGTTACTTCGTGGGGTATCCAAATGAAACTAAGGGATACTACTTCTATCTTCCTGGAGAACATAAGGTCATTGTTTCCAGGAACACAACTTTCCTTGGAGAAGAATATGTCTACAAGGAACATAGCTGCACAAAGATAGAACTTGAAGAAATTCAAGAACCACAAGATAACACAGAAGTTGAACCCTTGTTAAATGACTTAAACAAGGATTCAATGGGAGTATATGGTGAAGATTGGGTACTTAAAGTACGCCCTTCAGCCAGTGGGAGTGCTGATAGTGCAGAAATGTAAGACTCTCATACACAACCAATAGAAGATGATACAATGGATGTACATCATTCCATTTAGGAAATACATGAAAATGACATTTCTGAAAGCTCTCAAGGTGATGGATTGTCCAACACACAAAGACCTTCTCACAATCAGAATACAACAAACACTGAAACACAGAATAATCAACTCCATAGGACTACTAAGACTCATCGTACGCCTTAAAAACTTAATCTCCTTGTTGAAACACACAATGAGATAGATATTCCTGATGACGATGAACCTATAACCTACAATGAAGCTATGTTGGACATTGATTCACATAGATGGCAAGAAGCCATGAAATCTGAGATGGACTCGATGTACATAAATCAAGTTTGGGACTTGGTTGATTTGCCAACAGGTGTTAGACCCATAGGACGCAAATGATGCGTGTCTTCAAGAAGAAGATTGATGCATATGGCAAGGTACAGACTTATAAAGCAAGACTGGTGGCTAAAGGTTATAATCAACGGCCTCGGGTCGATTATGATGAAACATTTTCACCTGTTGCTAAGATTAAATCCATTCGGATTTTTCTTGCAATAGCTGCATATTATGACTATGGCATTTGGCAGATGGACGTCAAAATTGCTTTCCTCAATGGTAATCTAGTTGAGGAGGTGTATATGAAACAACCTGAGGGTTTTTCACTTGAGTCCAAACCAAATACTGTATGCAAGCTACAAAAATCTATTTATGGGCTTAAGCAAGCCTCAAGGAGTTGGAACATTTGCTTCGACAAGGCTATCAAGTCATTTGATTTCGTCAGAAGAAAAGGGGATCCATGTGTTTATAGTAAACGCAAGGATGAGAGTATTGCCTTTATTATCATATATGTAGATGGCATATTAATAATAGGAGACAATAAGACTCTCCTGCAGTCAGTCAAGGAGTGGTTGTCCAGTACCTTCATAATGAAGGATTTAGGTGAAACCTGCTACATTCTGGGGATTAGGATCTATAGAGATAGACCTAACATATTGTTGGGGTTGTCACAGTCAGTCCACTTTGACAAAGTGCTTAGACGTTTTTCTATGGAAAATTCCAAGAAAGGCGGTCTGCCTATGGGACAAGGCATCAAGTTATCTAAGAAGGATAGTCATTCTAATACTATAGAACTTGAATGCATGAAAAGGATCTCATATGCTTCGGCTATAGGATCGATCATGTATGGCATGAACTGTACTAGGCCAGATGTGGCCTTTGCACTTAGTATGACTTGCAAATTCCAGCAGAATCCTGAGGAAGAACACTGGAAGGCAGTCAAGAGTATTCTTAAGTATCTTAGACGAACTAAAGATTACTTCTTAGTCTATGGTGGAGAAGAAAAGCTAACTGCTACTGGGTACACTGATGCTAGCTTCCAGACAATGTGTATTAGGACAAATGTACTTTATACACATTCGTATTATTATTAACGGAGATTAATATTTTGGCATTTGCAATTATTGAATTATTAATTGAATGTTTGTAATATTCTATAATATGCATCCCTGGAGGTTACGCTGTTATTAATAGTGTGAGATATTAATATTATAACGTAACTCTTAAATAGCCTCGACTAATGATCACCGAGAATGGGATATCGATGATATGTGATAAGTCGACGTGTGGTCTGCATCACATCCTTAGAGGATGTAGTATGTCTCACCTGCTACAAGTAATGGCTACTCGTGGTGGACACATGGATACTTTGGAAGTATTGGTATACCCTGCTGATATACTGTTTGTTATACTTGTCTAAAGTATAATCAGCGTGTGCGAGATAGAAGTCCTTAGACTTGAGGTCAATACGCGCCTTGTCTGCAAAGTAATGTACTTTGATCCCGTCCTAAGCTCAAATGCCTTATAGGTTGAGATACGACTTGTATTGGGTACATTACAATGTGGATTAAAGGTGGTAGTTGAGCCAAGATTAGGATTCATTCCTCGAATGTATATTCGAGAGAACACTCGGATTCTCAGTGATATTAAGTTGACTAAGTCGTTGGGCAACGCAATAGACATATTTAGAATATGGTCTAGTTGTCAATTAATATAGATGAGATACAATGATTAAGCCATTTGGATAGATACTTGACAAATTCTAAGCTTGATCGGGTGTGTCGTGAATGAAGGGATTTTATCTTACCACATAAAGGTTAAGTTTACTGGATTCACGTAAACGTACTTCACATATTGAGTTCGTCTTGCGGCGCCGTCTAGGAGTTCCACGTAGACCTTAATTTGATTAATGTCGATATGAGAAGGCATGTAGGGTCACACTATGTCGATTGTCCGTTTCGATCTAAGAATGTATTGAGAGAGTAATTAAAATATTCGATTTAGAATCGAGACATTTCAATGAGTAATTATTATTTTAATTAAGTCAAAATTAGATTTTAGATTTAATTAAGAATGCGGGAAATAAAACGAGACAGTGCAGAAATTCATCGAGCGCCGCGGCGCCCATACCCTAGGGCCGCAACACCTCTGCCTCGAATTTTGGGTCAGGCCCAAGGTCAAACCCTAATTCGGTTTTGACCTATTTTTCAAATATAAGTAGTGGCATTCTTTTCATTATTCACACACCAATTTTCAGATTATCATTCTATGCTTTAGAGACTTAGAATTAAACTCTCTCGAACCTTTGCCGGATTTTCTAGCTTTCCGAAAGAGAAATACATTGAAGCTTGGAGCTTGTAATCGGAAGGGCAACCGCGTGTGCACCTTATAGTAGATAAAGACTTCAGATATTTTAACTTGTAAGTTTATGTTTTATGTTACAAGTTTGATTGTTGTATAACCATACCAGAAATGTTATTGGGGTAAGTATGAAACAAAATTTTAAACTTTCGCTATGCCTTACTTATATATGCTTTGAATCCAACAAAATTCTACAAAAGATTCCTTTCTATTTTACTGGAACAAATCCTTTCGTGTCACTTACAATTGTCCCCGCTACTGATTGTCAAGTTTTCTTGTTGCTGAAATCAAAATACTGTTATGTTATTTCACTATCAAGCTTACCCTATTCATGTTATTATATATTATATCATAGTTCTCGTGATATACGTTTGCTTATTATTTTTGTCATTAATACTTTTTTTCTTATGATATTTCCTTATCCTCGTTTTTGGAGTAAGATGATTTATTATTCTTATTGAAGATCATTCTTTTTTTTCCCTTGTTTTTCATCTTCTCTTTTTTGACTTTCTAGTTACTAAGATTTTGAGAAAAGTTTGCATGATGCTTATATTAGGTCATCTAAGATAATTGTCTCCCATTTTCTTTCTTTTTCTTTTTTTATCCCCTCACTTTTTCTGTTTGACAATTTTACACACACAAAGTTTACGACGTACGTAGCAAAATCAACATTAATTATTGCCTCCTTCACAAAAAACAAGTTTTCAATATATAGCGCTTATCAGATAGATCGATTAATCCAATAATGTCAAATAACATGTTAGGTACAAGCATTCATAATAATTGACTTGAAACTTTCAATTACACAAACATAGACTGTGATTCAACTGTTATATGGTCAACTTTACAATATATGTTAAGCTTTGATATATAAGTGCTAAGGTTCTACATTATATTAATGTTTGACATTAAGTATATGTATATATTAGGGTACATAATTAAACTTTAAAGGTATTGAGCTATTCCACACATTAATCTAAAGTACTTTGGAGTACTTACATCGAGGAGGGGAGGAGAGTAAGGGGAAGAATATTGAAGTGTGTGATCATCTGATTTAAAAGCTTAAGCTGTTAGATAGAACACACTTTTAATATTTGATTATATTCTCAACACGCCTCCTCACGTGTTGACCTGATTTTTTTTCATGGTCCAAGCACGTAGAAAATCTTTTTGTTAATGGGTGGCGGTGAAGTTCGATCCCAGGACCTTTGGCCTGCTCTGATACCATATTGAAGTGTGTGACCATATGATCTAAAAGCTTAAGCTGTTAGATAGAACACACTTTTAATATTTGATTATATTCTCAACAAAGAGAATACTACACTACAAATAAAGTTTGAAACTCGATTTTTTTAGTTAGAATGAATTCCAATCAGTAATTTTTTAATACTAACTAGCGATTCATTCAATTTTGGGGTCATCATCATCACGTAGGAGAGATGACCAAGTGGTGAAATAAAATGACCATTCTTTAAGAACTTTTTCTCCTGATCTTATTAGCTTAGTAGCATAAAAGTCACAATAATTGTAGAAGAGTAAGTTAGAAGATGACCAATCACGCCACATCATAATTGGTGTCGGATCCATTATGAGAGGCGCTTAAAAGACTATTAAGGCACTACACTCAGTGGTGAACCCACAGGGGAGGAGAGAGGTTGCTTCCTAAAACCTTTACATTAACTATGGACAGAAAGCTCATCAAAAGAGTTAGCCCTCAACTCTTAATTGAAAGTTAAGTAATTTGTAATTCTACATATAAGTTTGATGATTTTACTGTTAATTTACCGCTTATAAGTTGAATAACCTTATGTATAATTAGGTTAAAGTCAAGGGGGGACGGTGACACATGAGCAAAGAGAGGGTATTGGTATATGTCTGTCTGGGGGGTGGGGGGAAAATTAGGGGTGGGTCGTGGTCATATTTCTGGAGCCAATTGTGAATATTGTAGGGTCAAGGCCCATACTGGTCTGTTGCTCTGCTTTTATGACTTTGTTTGTCCTTACATACACACCCCACCCCCCTCTTTGTTTCACCATCCTTTATTTATTATCACCTCTATCCCCCCCACTCCTTCATTCATTCCCCACAGCAACAATTCCCCTCTCTTAATTTCTTCTCCATCCTCAAGATTCATATGAGGAAGTTCTATCAGTTGAGGGGAATGTTGTTTGGCTCGAGGTCGCCAACTAGATCCATAAGCTCCATTAGTTGATTGTATGAAAAAAGGGTTATGGATCATGTGTTGGTGTTGTCGGACCAGGCTTCATTCCCCCCAATTGTTGCTTCCCCTCCACGGGCGAAAGCTAAAGGAATGTAAGAGGTTCATCCAATCTTACTTCAAAAAATTTCACCGCACATATTATATGACTAAATATTTTTGAATCTTAGCTTTTTATGTGAAAATTTTACCTCTGCCATTGTCTACTAACAAAAATCAGTGGGGTGTGCATACATGTACAAAATTTGAAAAAGTAAGTTTTTTTTCAATGTGAGATCTTGAATATATATATATATATATGGGACGAGTTTTTTGGTTTTTTTTTTTAGGTTGTGGGGTTTGATTATTATTAGGTATTGTTGGTGGACAAGAGCAGATTGGTGTAATGATGAAGATTTTTGACTCCTACCCTTTAGGCTTGTGTCAGTTTTCTCTCTGTTTTGAGTTGGTGTTTATATCATTACTCTGATTTTTCTCATGATGACTTCTTGAATCTCTTCTGTCTGTTTCTGCTCTTTTAACTGTCATCATTACTACCATTTTACTCATCATTTCTTATTTTAGGGTTTTACTTCTCACATGTCATATAATCTTGCATTCATTTCAAATTTTCAAATATATTTGCTCATCATGTGATTTTGTTGTATCCTTTTTTATTCATGAATCTTCTCTTATATACATTTCTGCTTTCTTGATGACAGGGCAGCATGGAATTAATCTTTAAAATCTGAGATATCTAACTTTATACTCCTACGTAACTTATATTGTGTACAAGATCTTGTGACATCATCATACCCAGATATGCTAATAAACATTTCTTCACATGAACAAGAAGTCATTCCTCATTTCTGTTTCACTTTTTGGGTTAAAACTATACACATCAAGTGTGAAAGAATATATATTCATTCTAAGGTTTTGTAAAGCTGGCGTAAGATTTCTGCTTCCTCAAGAATGATCAGAGAATAATCTTTCAAAGATCTATATACATTCTTGAACATGGAGTAACTTGTGATTTTAAAGCAACTCAATTGCAGCAGTAACTTATTTTTACCATAGAGTTTAAGTTATACTCCTTCTGTCCCAATTTATATGACACTTTTTTTTTTCGGTCCCAAAAAAATGACACGTTTTTTTATTTGACAATAATTTAATTTTAAATTTTACCTTTTACGCTTAACAGAATGATCTATAAACACATAAATATTTTTGATTTGTTTTACACCACAAGATTAAAAAAATTCTTTATTTCTTAAACTTTGTGCCAAGTCAAATACCTTCACCAACATGTCAATAATAATCCATTGTACTACTATCAATATCAATTACCCTCATTATATTTTGATGTAAAAAGAAGGAGAATGGATCTGGGGATGAACTGGCATGGATGCAACAATGCATGTGCACTTTGGAAATTGAAGCTGAATTCTGTCATCGCTTTTGGCTCTATTACATTCTTGTGATCTGCTCCTTTTTTTTTTTTTTTTGATGGGATGTCTTTGGTAGTACTATGTCCTAACACTCACCATAAAAAATGAAAAAAAAAGGAGATCTAGTTTTGGATTTTTGTTTGAAAGATTTGAAAATATTGAGTTTTGAAATGATCTAGAAAAAAACAAATAAAAAATGTTCACGAAATGACACACTACTAATCTTGCAAAAAAACAGTTCAAAGTGAAAATTCAGACATTGAGTTTGCAAACTCTGAAAAAGACACCTTAAATACTTCATGAAGAACTGAGGTGTGTAGAATGAATTCGCTGGAAACAACCTATGTACATTGCTTTGGTGTTGAAGGACTTCTAGAGAGTTCCTTTTCTTGCATTTCAGCGATGAAGCTGCTTTTACTTTACCATTCCCGTAAAAAAACATAGGATTACATCTTAGTATATCACATAGGCCTAATCTTTTTCTATGGATTTTATATGTATCAAGCTGAAAATAGTTTCCATTCTCCATCGCATTTACTTTAATTGATTTTCAAGTTTGCAATATTTTCTTACGATGCCATATGCAATTGATTGTCCACAAAAGAGTTAATATTACTAGTCGAGCGAAGCTGAGAAGTAAGAACATTTTTCTTTAATAGTGAAGTATATATTATCATGATGCTTAAAATCATGTACAATAACAACACCACACCAAATTCAAGGAGTAGCAGGGTCCTTAGCTAAGCCTGGGAAATTATAATGCTGTAGTACCTTTTAAAACCTCCATTAGCTTGCTAAAAAAAAGCAGCCCGAAGTACTAAGCTTTTGCTATGTGCGGGGTCCGGAGAAGAGCCGGTCCACAAGGGTCTATTGTAAGCAGTCTTACCTTATATTATGCAAGAGGCTATTTTCACAGCTTGAATCCATAACCTCCTGATCATATGACATCAAATTTAACGGTTACTCCAAGCTCCCATTCTCATTAATTCTCTTTCTAACTATGAAGAATTCTCATTTGTGGCAATTCCACACTGAGGGTAGTGTATTACGTCTCTTACAACACGCTGTTGTATAATGTTCAAGCCTCTTGGTTTTTAATTTATTATGAGCCAGCATGAGTTAATTGACATTCTTTCATTGAATTTACACTGTCTCGATATATAATCCAATTTTTGTGTATATATATCTACTATAAGTTGAATCTATGGCTTATTTACGTGTACTTTTTCATATTTTAAATTCATATAATGAAAATTCTTTTTCCGTCACTATTATGAGCCCAAAAGATGAATTCAGTAGGTTTGTTAACGACATCGAAGAAGAATTATTAAACTAAAAAACATACAAATTTCGGATGCACCTTTGTAAGTAAAAAAAGCGATATGCAGATAACAAGAACCATGCATAAGCTGAATTAACAGTTCCTTTTGCTCTCAAGGGTCAAGGCTAAACTTGCTACTTCATAAGCAATTAAGAGATTCTATTACTCTACTACATTGACTTTATTATGCTTCTTTTTTATGATGGTATCCATAGACTCTGGATTAAATTTTCAAAGCAAAGAAGTTAACCAAAAAATTTAAAAGAGCCAATGGAGGAGGAATGAAGAATTCCCTGAGGAAGTTGTAAGAGCTAAATTTGTTTGAAAATTACTGGGAAGAGTCATATCTCCCTCGATAAAAGGGCTGACAAACCTGGAAAATAGTGAAGCCTTCTCTCTTTGTGTCATCAATTTTTCATGAAGCTGAGGCATCATGTCACTACACAAACCGGAGGGTCACGACGGGCACTCGGACCTTACTTGTTGAGCATCACTAATCATATATTTACCACCTAACCGTAATTAAGCATGGGCCACGAGGGCTGCCACGAGGTAACCTGCTGACACATCCAAATAATAAACTGGAAAGTAGCAACGTAAAATCCTGCAAACAGAAAAATCCAACCTATGTACTTATACATACTAAGGCCAACAAAGCCATACACGACTACGATACAAAGGACAACTGTATACAAGCCTCTAAAGAGTACGTGACATTATAAGGTCGGGACAGGGCCCCGCCATACCCATATGCATATCCAAAACACTGTACCAGGATTAGACCGCAACTCCGGAACAAATGGAGTGCTCCAATATCAGTTGAACCAGCAACCTACTAGTGCGGACCATCACCCTGTCTACCTGAGCCTGCGGGCATGAAACGCAGCGTCCCCCAACAAAAGGGACATCAGTACGAATGATGTACCGAGTATGTCAGGTATGAAGAATAGCATAATAGAGACATGGAAGTAACGTGAGACAAGAAACAACCAATCAATAGAGAATTCCTATGAGAGCCATAATATGCCTAAGTATCATGTATGTGCATGCACAATATCGGTCATACATATACATATGCGTATATAACGCCATCAAACCTCTGTGGGCGTCCCATCATATCATATCGCCCTCCGTGGGCATAATCATCATCATATACCAGTTGATCAGGTGGTGGTGCGTATATAACACCTTTCCTTTTCCCATACCCCATACATACATATAATGCATACCATATAGTAGCGTATATAACGCCTTTGAGGTCAAGGTTTATACATGTATATAATGCATGAATGATAATAAAATATTATGAGTCTATCAGAGTGACGTAAGGTCGTTACTCCTCCGATTAACATTATGGAACTAACATATAAACAGACATTTTATTATGAGTCAATAAGACAAGATATACATGAATCAACTAACTTCTTTAATAGAGTGAAGGACATATACATTCCTAGCTTTTAAGAGTAGAGTTACTTTGGACGGACATTCGTTTAAGTTCGTTTACATATGGGTCATGCCAAAAGAAAGAATGGATAGCCTTAACATACCTTTCGTCATCTAACTAACACAATCCGCCTTGTACTCGAGGCGTATAACACTTCAGTCTTATAACACTTAGAATAACTTTCCACCCTATAGGGGACCACTCCAAAATCAACAATCACAAGAAGAACAAAAAAACTCACTAGCACAATGGGAGTAACGAAATCAATATAACTACGTAGCTGCCACCGAATTGCAAGGTTGCTGTTGCTTTCTTGAAATGAAGCAATGTTGCTGCCTCAATGAAAAGTGGAATACAAAAATTGATTTCCATTAAGAATATAATGTGCAGCTCCTTAATCAATTGATTATGATATAGTAAGTAATGAATTGGCAAAGTTACCCTTATGGATGTGGGTTCCGTTCCACAAATGGTCACCTTTAGATAAGCTCTCATAGATATACGTATATATAAGTGAATGAATCACTTAATGTTTCATTCTCCGGTGCTTCCACGTATGGGAGGGTGCTGACACATCACAACATATCAATTTACACCATATTTAATCAATTTCACTCCTTATCCTATAGTATAATAATCATTTTCTTTCTTTCCCACCATCGTCACACTTTAAAAATCCTAAATCATTTCGGGATCGCGTCCTTTTATATACTAAGCTCTTTATTACCGTACGTGAATATGACATAAATCCTCCAAGGCTCGAGTCACCTGCATATGTCTTGTTGCTCAAACCATCGCCCGAAAGTACGGAGCGTTAGACATCACATATACAAATATATAATGCAACATTTAATGCCTTTACTCGTCAGGCTCCGGCTCTCAGACCCTTCACTTTCATCACGCAATTCCTATTCTAGTAGATTCAACATCAATAATCAGCCATAGCATCTATGAATTTTGTAGTAGTAGTAGTAGTAATTTACTCTATATGTATGGATTTTCACTTTACCCTCTGAGTTTTCTGACTACTTAATTAGACAATGATATTTCTGTCTAATTTAATAATGAATTCTCTCATTGTTTTCAAAAATCACTGCCAACTTTCTAGTACCTACATATGTCACTGTGCTTTGCTTTTTCCCTCCCCTATAGAGTAGCCCCTTATTTTTCGCCCTGAATCCAGACAAAAATTCACTATTGAAGTTAATTTTTTTTCTTTTTTACATAAGTTTAAATAAGATGCACAAGTGATAGAAGACGTGTCGTGTATATCAAAGGATCGGTTTTTATATATTCACTTACCATAGTTGTAGAATTCTTATACAAGTGTAATTATGATATTAGTCTTGTATTAGCAAATCTATTAGAATTATAGTAGGAAAATGTAGATTTATTTTTCATATTTAGATATTGTATATTTGTATATATATATATATACCTATTCATTAATGAAAATAATCAGATGATTATTCTTTTTCATGGTATTAGAAGTCTGGGAAAAAAGTTCCTTCTCAATATACAACTTTCGCCGCCCTACCTGATTCTCGTATTCCGAGCTGTGACCCCTGCCTCCGAAATTTTCTTCCAAAATCCCTAATTCTCTTCTTATTCTTTCATCATGTCTACCTCAAAGAACATGTTTCATCATGCCCTTACAGTCTCCAACACCAAGAACCACATCCCTATTATTTTTGAGATGGAAAATGTCTAATACGCGACGTGGGCGGAGTTATTTAAGGTTCACACACGCTCGCATCATGTCCTTCATCACATCATCCCCTCGGTAACAGGCAATGAGAAGGTGCCTACCCCCGAGGATGACCCTGCGTTATGGACGACTCTTGATGCTACCGTTCTCCAGTGGATTTATTCCACTATCTCTACGGACCTATTGCAGACGATTATTGAACCCGACGCCACGGTGATGGAAACTTGGAATAGGGTGCGTGATAGATTCTAAGATAACAAAAATTCCCGTGCTGTCACTCTTGAGCAGGAATTTTCCCATGTCAACATGGAGGATTTTCCGAATGTCTCGGCCTATTGTAAAAGGCTGAAGGAATTGGCGGATCAACTCAAGAACGTTGGTGTGCCCCGTCATCAATAATCGTATTGTTCTTCAGATGGTTGTAGGCCTATCTGAGGCCTATAATGATGTTGAGACGCTTCTTCATCAAAGTAATCCACTCTCACCGTTCTACCAGTCCCGTTCCATGCTCACATTAAAAGAGGTCAATTTGGCTAAAAAGGCGGCTACCGGAGCAAATTCCATCATGATGATGGCCACGTCAGACGACCCTCACTCGTTCACGAATAATTCTAGCCAAAACCATAACAACGGTGGCGGCAAAAAGGGTCAAAATTGAAAAAATGGAGGCAAAAACTGCGGTGGAGTCCGCGACAATGGCGGTTGTCGAAGTAGTGGCGGCAATGGCAGATGTGGTGGAAGTAGGCCAGCTATACCGCATCACCACTGGCCACAGCCTTAAGCCACCTGGCAGTGGGGCTGGGCCGGTGGCCAGTGATCCAACCCCCTTTCTCAGCGTCTCTAGCGAACTGGGCCAATTTCAAGAATTGGTCCAGGCCTAGTTCCCCGAATAATCAGGCCAAACATCCTGTTGTGCCTTGGCAATAGGCTGGCCTGCTTAGGCCTCGGCCTTAGCAGGCCTTTACTGCTGCGGGCCCAGCGGCAGTTCCGACGCCCACAAATATCGAGGTCGCGATGCATATATTTGGATTAAATCCTCCGGACACAAATTGGTATATAGACGCCGGCTCCATTTCTCACATGACAACGCACCAGGTAATATCTCATCTTATTTTAATTTGAGCAACAATCGTGGTATAACTATTGGTAATGGTCATTCAATTCCAATTCATGGTTATGGTCACACAAAGTTGTCTCCCCCGCATCCACCTCTAGTCTTAAAAAATATTCTGCATGCTCCCCATTTAATTAAAAATTTAGTGTATGTCAAAAAATTCACAACTCATAATTGGGTTTCTGTTAATTTTGACCATTTTGGATTTCTATGAAGGATATCAAGATGGGGATACCTTTAACGAGATGTAATAGTATGAGAGAGCTTTATCCATTCACCACCACCACCATTTCCACGAGTCCAGCCACACCTTCAATGTTTGCCGCTCTTGCTCCTTTGTGGCATGCACGTTTGGGTCATCCGGGGTCGTCTATTATTTCTTCTCTGTAAAATAATAATTCTATTGATTGTAAGAGTACGCGTAGTACTCCAATTTGTCCTTCTTGTCCATTAGGGAAACATGTTAGATTACCTTTTGTAGCCTTTACTTCTAGTACGATGATGCCTTTTGACATTATTCATAGTGATTTATGGACATCTCCCATTTTAAGTTCTTTGTGCCATCATTATTATGTTTTATTCTTGGATGATTATTCTACTTTTTGTGGACCTTTCCTTTATCTAAAAAGTCTCAAGTTTTTCCAACCTTCTTAAAATTTAGAGCATTTATCCGTACCCAATTTGAACGGGAAATTAAAAACATTCAATATGATAATGGAAGGAATATGATAATGGGTCGTTTTGAGAATTTTGTGACATTAATGGCATATCTTTTCGGTTTCTTGTCCTCATACGTCCTCACAAAATGGGAAGGCCGAAAGAAAAATTCGTACCATTAATAATATTGTCCGACCTTGCTAGCTCATGCTTCATTACCTCCTTCTTTTTGGCATCATGCATTACAAATGACTACCTACTTCTTTAACATTCTCCCTAGCAAAGGTTTAGTATATCAATCCCCACTTAAAATTATTTACAATAAAGATCCCCCGTATTCTCATCTTAGGGTGTTTGAGTGTTTATGTTATCTGCTTTTTCTGTCTACTACAATTAACAAACTTCAAGACCGTTCTACCGCTTGTGTTTTTTTGAGTTATCCATCTAATCATCATGGTTACAAATGTTTTGATTTATCCTCTAACAAAATCATACTTAGTCGCCATATTATTTTTGATGAAATCCAATTTCCATTTGCTAAATTGTATAGTTCCATGTCTAGTTCGTATAATTTTTTGGATGATGGGCTCTCACCGTATATTATACACCATTTATCCGAGCTATCTCGTGACTTAAATTATGACTGATCCCGTCCCTGTATCTCGGCCAGCAGGCCCACTGCCTACTAGCCCAAATTTTGCTGGACCAAGTATTCTCGGCATTGTTCCCGTGTCTCAGCCCAGTCCTAGTCTCGTACTGTTCCTGAGTCACGTCCCAGTGCCAGTCTTGGCCCAGCTTCTACTTCCGATTATCGATCCAATTTCTGGCCAAAATAATTCTTCCTCACATCCATATTTTCAACCACCCGTTGTTGGGCCAGCAGGCCGACTGCCTGCTGTCCAGTCCATTGCCTACCCGACAATTACCCAAATCCCGTCCAATTCTATCTCGAGTCAAGAACCCGTTACTCGTAGCTAACAGGGTATTTTTAAACCAAAATGACATTTTAATCTTAATTCTAATGTCACTAAATCATCCCTACAACGTAACCTAGTGTCTTCCCTTCATGAGCCGAATTGGAAAATGGCCATGGATGACGAATATAATGCTCTTATTAAAAATAAGACGTGGGAGTTGGTGCCACATCCACCTGGTGTCAATATTATTAGTTCTATGTGGATTTTTTCTCATAAAGAAAATTCTGATGGTTCATTTGAGAGGCATAAGACCCGTCTTGTAGGTGATGGTAAAACATAATAGGTTTGCGTGGATTATGAAGAGACATTTAGTCCGGTGGTCAAATCGGCGATCATTTGCATTGTGCTTAGTTTGGCTCTCTCGAAAGCATGACCCATTCATCAGCTGGATGTGAAAATGGTTTCTTACACGATTATCTTAAGGAGACAATATACATGCATCAACCCTTAGGTTTTAAGGACCCCAATTATCCTCACCATGTCTGTTTTCTAAAGAAGTCATTGTATGGGCTTAAGCAGGCCCCAAGGGTTTGGTATAAGAGGTTTGCAGATTATGTGTCTACTATTGAATTTTCTCATAGCAGGTTTGATCATTCTCTGTTCATATATCGTCATGGTACTTCTCTAACATACATTATGTTATATGTGGATGATATATTTTGACTGCCTCCTCTGATAATTTGTGTAAGTCTATCATGTCCCTTCTCAGTTCAGAATTTGTTATGAAAGACTTGGGGCCCTTGAGTTATTTTTTGGGTATAACTGTCACTCGTCATGCATGTGGTATATTTTTATCACAGAAGAAGTATGCGACTGAGATTGTTGAGAGAGTCAGCATGTCGTCTTGCAAGTCCTCTTCTACTCTGGTTGATACCAAACCAAAGCTGAGTGCTCTTCACTATCTTACTTTCACGAGACCAGATATTACTTATGCATCACAGTAGATGTGTTTATTTATGCATGATCCGCGGATTGAGCAGATGCATGCGCTCAAACGCATTATACGATACATACATGACACACTTGATTATGGATTGCATGTATATCCATCATCCGTCTCTACTCTCGTGTCTTATACAAATGTTGATTGGGGTGGATGTCCACATACCAGACGTTCAACATCTGGTTATTATATATTTCTTGGTGATAACTTGATCTCTTGATCGGCAAAATGCTAGGCTACTTTATCGTGATCCAGTGCGAAGGCCGGGTATCGAGGAGTAGCCAATGTGGTGTCTGAGTCATGTTGTCTGCGTAATATTTTATTAGAGCTTCACTTTCCTATTCAGAAAGCTACCTTTGTCTACTGTGATAATGTTAGTGCCATCCATCTCTCTGGAAATCCGGTCCAACATCAGCGCATTAAACATATCGAGATGGATATTCACTTTGTTCGCGAAAAGGTAGCTCGTGGACAAGTATGTGTCTTGCATGTCCCTTCAAGGTATCAAATTGCTGACATTTTTACTAAGGGTCTTCCCTTGGTTCTGTTTGAAGATTTTAGGCACAGTCTCAGCGTACGACAACCGTCCGCTATGACTACGGTGGTGTGATAGAAGACATGATATACATGGACAAACCGTGTATATCAAAGGACCGGTTTTTGTATATTCACTTATCATAGTTGTAGAATTCTTGTACAAGTGTAATTATGATATTAGTCTTACATTAGGAAAAGCAATTAGAATTATAGTAGGAAAAGGTAAATTTATTTTCCATATTTAGATATTGTATATTTGTATATATATCTCTTAATTAATGAAAATAATCAGAGAATTATTCTTTTTCAGTTTACGGCTAGCACGCCCAAACTCTGTGGTAACCAAAATGTAAAGGTAAATAACTTGTGGTACTTAACTTCTTTGTGACATATAGAAACTACTTCTTGTTATTATTGTGAAATACATAGCGATACAATTAATTCACAAAAAACTGGAAGGACGAGATCTTTTTCAGACAAATGAAAATATGAGTGGCTTGAGTTTGTCCCGAACCAAAGAGACATTTTGGCATGTGGGAGAAGGCATGCATTTAAGAAGGTTGTCGAATGACGAGTACATAAATTAGAAGATTACGACTATAAGACATTAGCAAGTCATCAGCTGGAGATGCTATTTGTTTCATTTTTTTTCTTTTCTGTTTCAAGTAGAGAATTGCAAAAGAGAAATAGTTAAATTTTACTCTCTCCGTCCCAATTTATATGACACACTTTCTTTTTTAGTCAGTTCAAAAAAGAATGACACATTTTCTTATTTGACAACAATTTAACTTTAAACTTTACATATTACGCTTAACGAGCTAATCTATAACCACACAAATATCTTTGACTTGTTTTAGATCATACAATTCAAAAGTCTTCATTTATTTCTTAAACTTCGTGTCAAATTAAAAATCTTCATATAAAAATGGGAGGAAGGAGTACAAATTGCGGTACCAGATTTAATAACTAAATCAAGTCCCATCTGTTTTCAAGTTTTTATATCGTCCTATCAACATGTTTTAATGTGTTTGTAACACAGAGGTGCGTGTACAAATTAAACATTTAAAGGAAGTCGGCCATTAAAGAATCCATCAGACTGGGCTGACTTTGGCCCAATTAAAGCCTGTGGACTATGAGCGTCATTGCAATATCATTTGTGTTGGGCTCACTGACTTGTAAATAGGAGTCACAAAATCAGCCCATGAAAACATAAGGGGAAGCAACACTAAATACCTTTAAAATACAAACTATTTACCCGCCTCATGCTCCTCCTAAACTAATTTCACTTCTTACTCAATCGGCCGAAAATATTTACCCGAGTACCCCTTCGTCCAAAACTCTTCCTCCATGATACCATCGCAATATATTTATATATATCATGATAGCATCACGAAGGATTAAGAAAAGGACTGAAGTAACCTCCGTGATACCATCTCAGTATATTTATATACTACGATAATACCACGGAGGATTGAGAAGTGTCTCATTGAAGGACTGAAACAGTCCACCATGATACCATCAGAGTATATGTTTATAAGACGATGGTTTCATAAAGTTTTTTCTTAGAAAAATGTGTCTTTTTGAATAAATGAACATGATCCTCCATGATATCATCTCGGAATATTTATATATCATGTTGGTATCATAATTTTTGGGACATTTCATGTAAATAGTTTTCCGGGCATGAAAGTTAAAGTTTATGCGCGGATAATTATTTTATTCTCAGGGGGCATCTACATTTTTTCCCCAACATGCATGTTTAAGTTTGAGCGGGTAATTGACCTGTTAATTTATTAACTCTGCACATTTTGACCGCCAAATTCGGCGCATTTAGAATTTGGGCTAATATGTAATGCAAATTGACCCATGAGAAGTTTTGTTACAATACTTTTTGTTTGGTATATTATACTTAGTCATAATAAGGAAATACATATTTATTAGATACTGAAATAAATTATTAAAAAAATACAACTAAGTAAAAAATTGGGCAGATTAGATTATTATCCGTTTGTTAACTCTTTTCAGTCCAAGTAACTTTTGGATCAATCAATAACTCAATCCATTTTGATCCGTTCAAAATCGACCCATATTAACCCAGCCAAAATCAGCCCTATCCACCAATTTTACAGCCTCTAAACAACATCTTCGACAACAGACGCAAAGAAAGGTCGAGGCAGGCGTATCTATTGTTTTCAACTATACAGATATATGCATAAAGTTAAATAAGAACTTAAAATATATATTTTGATAATAATATTTATATTTGCGCAGTGATACTTTTTAATATTTAAGGAACTAAATTATGAATTCGCCTATATTACTCTACGTCAATCTTAAATCTTAATGATGGCACATATTAATATATTATATGTCTATTTAACTTAGCAGCCTATTATGGATAAAATGTCTAGTAAGGCTATATAAACCACATCCTAGGCAGTACTTGTATAACTGGAAATTGAACACGTTTAATGCATAATAAAAGAATGAGTAACAAAGTTGCCCACATGTAAAATATGCCTAAACCTTAGCTGCCCCCCCGTGTTCCCGTATGTATACATCGCTACTGTCACAAACTGTACGTACCGAATCTTTTGATATATACATAAAGTGTAAAGTTATTTGAGTAAAAATGAACTTATAATTTATTAACTATATAAGCGATTCGACATAATGCTAAGCTATTTTGTTGTGCATGTTGATTAATATTTTTTGGTTTTCCACCAGGTGTGCGTTGGAGCCCGATTATATTTGGATTCTTAGAATAACGCCTATTTAGGGGAAACGCTCTCTATCAGGATTTTTTCATATTCAGAACTCGAACCCGAGACCTCTAATTAAGGGAGGAGCAACCCCATCCACTACATCACATCATTTGATGGTGCTGTTGGAAATTTGCCTTTGGCGGGAGTTGCGACCGACCAACTTTAACGGCTTAAACACTAGTGTAACGTATGTTGGAGAATCCGGTTCTTCACACATGCATGATCTACTAAGTACGTAGATAACCGTAGGGCCAAGAATCGTCAAATTTCATTGAGAAATGAAAGAGATATTGGTTCACGAAGTAAGGTGTTTGAAGCATGGAAAGTGTGGTATTGTGTGTAATTCTCCCTCATCGGTAGAGGAAGAAAGAAGTGTTGTGTATATAAGATTCGAAATTGGTTTGGGGTTTGGGACCCCAAGGGGTATCCCATGTGTTTAAAGGAGGAGGACCTAGATGTGCTTCGGTTCGAGGAAAGACCACACGCGCGCCGCGGCGCCCGCCCGTCCGTCGGGTTCCGAGTTCGGTTCGGGCGCGGGCCGCGGGCCGTGGGTCTTCGATATTATCTTTTTGGGCCAGAAAACTTTGCCGAAGTACGGTTTGATCCCGAAGTTTCCAGATGTACGGATTCGGACGAATTCTTTTCGGATGTACGGTTTGGTCCCGAAGTTTCAAGATGTGCGAGTTTGGTCCCTCAAGTTTCCGAACCGGACGGTCAAAGCGGTTGCCAAGCACTCAATTCAGCCATTTATTTTGGTGAATTACTCCTCCTATAATGGCCAAATCCGTTGGTCTTTCACCATTTATGTTGGTGGCTTTACTACCTCCATAATGGCCATTATTTGGCTATTATGGAGGCGCTTTTTCAGCCCATTCCTCACCTATATAAACACCCCCTTACACCATTGTTGAGCACACTTGATATGCACGAAAATACATAACCGAGAAAAAAATCTTCTTCCTACAACTTCCAAGCATCATTTCGTTATTCAATATTCTTCACGGTAGCTCTTGAGTTTCCTTTGCTCAAGGGTTCCATTGTCTTTTTTATCTTGGGAGACAAATTGTCCAGGACGTATAAAGGATACATACGGGGTAATATTGTCTTAAGGACAGAGTGCTACACTCGACTCAGCAAAAACAATTTACATTTTTCCGTCTTCTACAAAACTGGAATTTACAGTTTTTACTTGTGTAACGATTGTAATTTCAGATTCCATGTTGAATTATTGAAATCACTGGTTATCCTTTTGAATACTTGTAATAGTTATATACTTCCCGTACTGCTTTATAAAGTACCATAGAGCAAATCTCCCAACAACTTAAGACAATATGTGTATAGTATTACTATTAGTATTCGAAAGATGTCGGTCAAAAGTTGTGTCACCAAATCTGGATATGGAAATGGTTTTCTGGTAGAAGAGAGTGATGATGATGAACGTGTTCATGGTGTCACCGCTACCAAGACTGGTGGAAACAAGTGCTCTCGAGAGCCCGAGGATGTCAACTGGGACAAGAGGAGAAAACTGAAGATGTACTTCTATCTTGCAGGAGAAGGCCTGTATCTATCCCAGACAAAAGATCCGAATAATGGTGAGAAGGAAATGGACACTCAGTCTGATGAAGTGACTGAAGTGAGCCAGAATCCGAAATTGGGATAAGTAGTATTTCTTACTTGTCAAGAATAAAGATTAAATTATGTCTGATTAAAAATCTATTAAAGTAAGGAGGAATATGAAAATAATTTATATTCCTTACGCTTTAACAAATCAGAAGTTTAATCTCATCTTCTTTCCCGTTTAAAGATTGGATTTGGTAAACGACTTAAAAAGATCCGTTCTTTTAAGTGTAATAATTAAAAGTGTGTAAAGTATGTCGCACATACAATGGAGAAAGATCCACTAACTGTGCGAAAACTCTTACCACTCTTAAGTAAGCGCCAAGAATTATCTGGGCACCAATCTTAACGGAAGGAGTCTAAAAGCTAAAGACGTTGAGCCTGTCATACTATTTGGCAGAAGATCCTTCATAGGATGATATTGGACACTCAGTCACATAAAGCCTCCGGGCGACTGGAGTGGGCCAAAATTCCTTTGATAGGATGACATTGGACACTCAGTCACATAAAGCCTCCGGGCGATTGGAGTGGGCCAAAATTTCTTTGATATGATGATATTGGACACTCAGTCATATAAAGCCTCCGGGCGACTGGAGTGGGGCCAAAATTCATTTCATAGGAAAAGTAATGGACACCTAGTAAGGTGGGCCAGAGTTTCCAGGTCCTGAATGATCTGAAGGCCTAAAGAAAGGCAGTAAAGAAATTGGACACTCAGTCTGCCAAAGCAACTGGAGTAGGCCAGAGTATCTAGATCACATATGATCCGGTTACGCCCTAACCACGGGCAAGAGGTCCATGTGAAGCAACACCACCTCTAAAGTAGAAGGGGTTGGAGAGGTTGTCCTCAATAGGACTTCATGGATTGGGATCACTCAAAGATGAGGTGATACATGTCCCAAACTTGGTTAAAGGGACGCTGTTGGTCAAACTGGTTTGAGACTAGTCCAATAGGTCCGTGATAACTAAGAATGGTACCAGTATGTCTGTAGCCAAATGAACGATATATTTGTAATCAGTGCGTCTATGCCATCATAGATTAAGACACGTTAAATAGCAAGTCATTCAAAAGCTAACGATGTTGAGATTGTTGCCTTCTTCGACATAAACCCTCAAAATAAATGTGAGGTAGATGAAGAGGCAAAATCACCTTTCCAAATTCCGTCAAGGGAATAACGAAAGAAGCCTTTGCTCCTCTAGAACTTAGTCACACCTACTTGGGTGATTTGAAGTTTATACAAAATAGAGGGGGAGACAAGTACGTTGTGATCTTCATTGATGATGGTACAACGTATGGAATCCTTTGTTTGTTAAAAAGCAAAGATGAAGTTGTTGAAGCGGATAAGCGCTACAAAGCGAAGTTGAATATCAACTAAGCCTACGGATTGAGAAATTCGTAGTGATAGAGGGGAGAATGTGAAGCATCGTTCATTAAACGACCGCTCATTACTCACCTCGTCTAACGGTGTTAGCCAAGCGCAAACCCGTACGCCTAAATTATGTAGGGCAAGGCGATCCTTACCGCTAATGCGATTCTCGACGAACTCCGCATAAGGATAAGGATAAGGATAACTCTCCGTGTGAGACATGGAAATGATCTCACATACAAAAGTTGTGATGTGGATGGCTTGGTAGAAGTTGGACTACCGAGACAGTCAAGTTCGATCTAAGATCGTAGATTGCATATCCACTTTGGATCGCAAATAACAAGATAGTGTTGATCGCCTCTTGGCGTCAAAGAATCTTTGAATTCTTTGGAGATAACTTTCCTTGGAAAAGGAAAAAAGGAGTAATTGCTCAAGGTTAACAAGAACCCGCGAGGGCACTGTTGTCCGAAACTAGACGTTCCGTATCTTCATGACTCGAAAGTTCTTTGTCTATCCGGAACTTAATATTCCAGATCTGCAGAACTCAGGGATTCTAGATGTTGAACCAAGACGGAGCAAAGAGGGACAAAGACTTGTTCCAGTCCTTCTAGCTTGTATGGTTGAGAACGAACCATGGACAATTGATAAAGAATTGTCATCTCCAAAAGCACTGCTTTGGAAAGAAGCTAAAGAGAGAAATAGATTCCATCATATGGAACCATACGTGTGTAATGGTTGATCTTCCTCCGGGAAAAGAATCTTTGGGTTGTAAAAAGTGCTCCCCTGTGAGTAGCTTAACATCCAGGGCCATTGTAGTCTTGCGTGGCATGGATGTTGAACTAGCCTTCCCAACCGGAGAGTTGGAAGAAGAGAATCAGAGTTATTTTGCTGAACTGTTGGGCTTCTTCCTGAACTTTCAGTTTGGTCCCTGAAATGTTTACATTTTAGTCTGAAAGTTTCGAGATAAAACGAAACAATGAATCGACCACGAAACATTGGCTCGAAGTTAGAAAGCCAACAGTTGGAAAACCAACGGTCTGAGAGTGAAAATCATATTGAAACAAAGTCTCGAAAGAAAGATATGTGTATCACCAGATGACTTCTTAGGAATTGGATTTCTAAGACATCTAACGGACTGGTCAATAGTTGACAGTCTCGTTGAAGCCACCAATGGATATGAATCATAGAATTGATTGGAATCATGGTGCACCCATAGACAAGGAGTGATATGCACGGAGTCACGTGTAGTTCAATGTATTGTACACACTACAACCGACTGGTATCGTCCTACAAACATATTAGTTGAACTAAGGTTCACCGATGATCTTAATACGATCAATAGAAGGCGTTAAGTCGGATATGACGATATACGAATTATTCGCTTATCTACGGATTATAGTATTCGGATGTCCCGGCGGTTACGAGAGAACACTCGATGCAAAGCTGGACATCGATCCGAAGAACACCAAAGCCACAAGTAAATGTATATGGTGGTTCTTATAAAATCCTCTAAGCAAACTTGCATCGACCGATTCATGATGGTATCGGAGTTTATCGCTTTATACAAAGCATGAAAGAAGTTGAGTAACTTCACGACTCATTAGAGGATGTCCCTTATTGGGAGAAACCCGTGCCTTCAACAGTTCTACTCGTGTGGCTAGCTTTGTCGGTTTTAGGAAGGACACGGATGACGGTGTACGGACATATCTGTCGGGATCTGTCGGAGACATAAGACCGTATGGCAGTTGATCATCACGGGTGTCACTTCCTTGTTTACAAACTAAGGGACTACCCGAGAGATCAAGTGTTACGCTGTCTAGGGGAATGGGCTTAAAACCCAAAATATATGGACCAATACGGTGGAAACCCAACCTTACAAACTGGAGATCCCGGTAATTTGGTTCAATGGGAAAACTAAGTTGTAAAGGTTCGGTTGATCGCTTTAGTGGAAGCATGAGCACTTCGGATAGTGATTTACGAAAAGAAACACCAAATCCAAAGCCGTTCCGCGATAGACGTTAAGTGCTATCCGTAGTATGGGTAAAGGTTAAGTTTTCGAGAACTGTAATGATCCTCAACGAGTTGAGGTTAGGTCTTTGGGAAACTTTTAATGGTTCCTAACACTTGTGAAGTGGGGTATAGCAGGATACCTTGTAGGAGACCACCTATTTAAGTGCGAGGATGGGCCGCCTCAAATTGAACGCACTTAAGAATCCAAGACGTTGTCCATGGCCAAAACGGACAAAACATTACGAAGAAGAGAGTAAGGGAATTTGTTGTGTTGGTACCGTTGTCTTGGCTTACACTAAACACGACGGTTCAAGACATCACGTTCACCGCGCAGTAAGTAAGTCCGATGGTATTCAACTATGGAAGGTTCAAAGCGAGGCTACCTCTCCTTATGCAACATCGGTCCATTGAAATATCATTTGGAAATGAAAAGACACCATGTGAGTGCGCCAAAATCTCTTTCAAGAGGGGATTGTTGGAAATTTGCCTTTGGCGGGAGTTGCGACCGACCAACTTTAACGGCTTAAACACTAGTGTAACGTATGTTGGAGAATTCGGTTCTTCACACATGCATGATCTACTAAGTACGTAGATAACCGTAGGGCCAAGAATCGTCAAATTTCATTGAGAAATGAAAGAGATATTGGTTCACGAAGTAAGGTGTTTGAAGCATGGAAAGTGTGGTATTGTGTGTAATTCTCCCTCATCGGTAGAGGAAGAAAGAAGTGTTGTGTATATAAGATTCGAAATTGGTTTGGGATTTGGGACCCCAAGGGGTATCCCATGTGTTTAAAGGAGGGAGGACCTAGATGTGCTTCGGTTCGAGGAAAGACCACACGCGCGCCACCGCCGCCCGCCCGTCCCGTCCGGTCCGGTTCCGATTCCGATTCCGAGTTCCGGGTTCTCGGGTCACGGGTCACGGGTCACGGGTCGTGGGCTGTGGGTCTTCTGATATTATCTTTTTGGGCCAGAAAACTTTGCCAGAAGTACAGTTTGATCCCAGAAGTTTCCAGATGTACGTTCGGACCAGAATTCTTTCAGATGTACAGTTTGGTCCCTGAAGTTTCAAGATGTGCAGTTTGGTCCCTCAAGTTTTCCAGAATCTGAACAGTCAAAGCAGTTACCAAGCACTCAATTCAGCCATTTATTTTGGCTGAATTACTCCTCCTATAATGGCCAAATCCGTTGGTCTTTCACCATTTATGTTGGTGGCTTTACTACCTCCATAATGGCCATTATTTGGCTATTATGGAGGCAGTTTTTCAGCCCATTCCTCACCTATATAAACACCCCTTACACCATTGTTGAGCACACTTGATATGCACGAAAATACATAACCAGAAAAAATCTTCTTCCTACAACTTCCAAGCATCATTTCGTTATTCAATATTCTTCACGGTAGCTCTTGAGTTTCCTTTGCTCAAGGGTTCCATTGCTGTTTTATCTTGGGAGACAAATTGTCCAGGACGTATAAAGGATACATACGGGGTAATATTGTCTTAAGGACAGAGTGCTACACTCGACTCAGCAAAAACAATTTATATTTTTCCGTCTTCTACAAAACTGGAATTTACAGTTTTTACTTGTGTAACGATTGTAATTTCAGATTCCATGTTGAATTATTGAAATCACTGGTTATCCTTTTGAATACTTGTTATAGTTATATACTTCTCGTACTGCTTTATAAAGTACCATAGAGCAAATCTCCCAACAGGTGCATGTTGATTAATTATAGTATTATTGTGCTATTAAGTCTGTTGTATATATCAGACGAAGCAGTGACCAAATCTAAGCTTTGGCTCTTGTCGAACTTTAACACGGTTATAATCGAGCCTATAGAATGTATTGTTCGCTTTGGCTTATCAAGCATTACTGATTTATTCCTCAGGCTACATAATATTGAGCTTAAATTCCCCGGGCTATATATCTTATGAAACTCTTACCTTTCTCTCCTCTTCCAATGTGTGATTCAGGTAAGGCGTCATGTTACTCATTCTTTAGAAGTAAGTCAATCCTTCTTTTTGACCCACCTTCGTTAAAACCCCCTTTGTTATGGATATGACACATTCATCTTGTGATATTTGGTGTTCTCTATCAAGTATGGAAATGATGGGATTAAATGTCGTCTAGCACACTAAATATAAAGAGAAAACTGAGATGGTAATTGAAAGCATATCCATCACATCACATCACCACGCATGCAACTAATCAAACCTAAAGGTTAACTCATTTAGACTTTCGAAACTTGATTACAGGTTCTTGTCTATTGATCAACTTATAATCAAATTGAGTTTACTATTATCTAACTACCACCCCCACCCCACTGCACACGCAAACAAGTTTTATTATTTGGTTTTTATAAATCTTCGCCGAATAGATATAAATTTAACTGATATCTCCTGCCTAAATTATGAGAAGCTCCCCAAGTTTATTCACGTGCATCCTTATAAATGGACATAGATTCACCTATTTCATACGCATCTATTGTAAACATTATATTTCATGTATATTTGAATGAATCTCAATGTTTCAACTTTTCAAGGACTAGGGGCGGACCTAGCTCATCGGGTGTGGATTCGGTCGAACCCAATAGCTTTGATTAAAACCTTATATTTGTATTAAAAAATTATTGAATATGTATAAATTATTAGTTTAGAACCCAATAACTTTAAAAAACTAAAATCTCGAACCTATAAACATCAAATCCTAGCTCCGCATCTGCCTCCAACCCACAGGCAAGCAAACTAGCTTTTCTCTCTTTATGGGATGGTTGATTTAAAAAAATAATCTAGTTACACGTTATCACAATGCATGTACATGTTTCGTACGTGCAAAGTTATTGAAGATTAAAACGATCGATCATTTGTAATTTTAATTTCTAGTTTAATTTGAAGAACACAATTGTTGATCCATAGAAATGAGTTATTGGTGGTAAGACTGGGACTTTGATCATCTTATATGGTCTTGGCAATATTTACCTCATTAGCTAGGTTTTGAGGGTGAATCGTTAGACACTATGTTCATTATTTATTATGATATCAGAGTCTAACATGTCTCAATTCATATTTTATTGTTTACCCTATGTTGGGGGACCATCCAATCTACGGCGTACCGGGTGTTGTGTCTCACATTAGTGAGAATGTGAATTATGTGCCTTTTTATATGATCTTAGACAATATAATTCTGACCTCATAAGCTAATTTTTAAGGATTAAGTTAGGCCAAAGTTCATTTTTTATTATTCGCTTCTTAAAAACCTGATCAATATTTGGTTATGTAGTCTGAAGGAATATGTTTCCTGCTTTTCATTGATCATTATGTACAATATATATAGTGTTACATAATTATCTACTCCTTTACAAACTAGGTAACTAATCTTCCTAATTAAAATTGGACTACACTTCCTAATTACAATTGGACTATAATTTTACCCAATATAGGAGATTTACAATATTCTATCATACCCCGCAGTCGAAGCGGGAGGTTTTCGTACGCTGAGACTGGCTCGATAATCATCAAAGAGTATGCGCGAAAGCCCTTTAGTAAATATGTCAGCAATATGATATCGGAAAGGAACATGAAGAACACGAACTTGTCCATGAGCAAAGTGAATATCCATTTCAATATGTTTAGTGCGCTGAAGTTGAACAAGATTGCCGGAAAGATATATCGCACTTACATTATCACAATAGACCAATGTAGCCTTATGAATGGGATAGTGAAGTTCCAGGAGAAGGTTTCGTATTCAACAAGACTCAGAGACAACATTCGCTACACCTCGGTACTCGGTTTCGGTACTAGATCGAGACAGAGTGGGTTGTCTTTTATAAGACCAAGAAAGCAGGTTATCTCTGAGGAACACACAGTAACCCGACGTGGATCGTCGAGTGTCAAGACATCCACCCCAGTCAGCATCAGAATAAGAGGTGAGATCGGAGAGTGAGAACTTGTACATGTGTAAGCCAAAATAAAGAGTACCTTGTACATATCGCAAAATATATTTGAGAGCATTCATATGTTCATTCGTCGGGCTGTGCACGTCTAAGCATATTTACTGCACGGCATATGATATATATAGTCTCATAAAATTGAGATACTGCAATGCTTCTGCTAAACTGCGATAGTGAGTCGAGTCGGCGTACAAAGAACCCGAAGAGGCACTAAGTTTGGAATTAGTGTCCACCGGTGTGTGGACCAGTTTTCAAGATGTCATGCCTGCTCGGTCAATGATCTCTTCGGCGTACTTCTTTTGACAAATAAATAAGCCATATGCATGTCTTGTAATAGCAATGCCCAAAAAATAGCTTAGGGGGCCCAAATCCTTCATAGCAAACTCATAGGCAAGGAGTCACAAATGGATCGACAAAGTGCATCAGAAGATGTAGTTAGGATGATGTCATCAACATATAACAGAATGTATGTCATGTCATTACCCTTGCTATAGATGAAAAGTGAGTGATCAGATTTGCTATATGAAAAGCCGATAGAGGATACAAAGTCAGTAAATCATTGGTACCACGCACGAGGAGCCTGTTTCGGTCTATAGAGCGATTTCTTCAAATGACACACATAATCTGGATGGACTGGATTCCTGAATCCCAAAGGCTGATGCATATACACAGCCTCATGAAGGTCTCTATGCAAGAAGTCATTTTTGACATCCAGCCGATGAATGGTCCATAATTTGGACAAAGCAATACAAAGAACGGTCTGAATAGTTTCCAGTTTCACCACCATGCTGAAGGTTTCATCACAATCCACGCTCACATGTTGAGACATGTCATCACCTACAAGATGGACCTTGTGTCTCTCAAAAGAACCATCAGATTTCTTTTTATATCTAAAAATCTATATAGAATGAATAACATTAGCATCAAGAGAACGGGGCACTAACTCTCACGTCTTATTTTCAATAAGAGCATTATATTCATCAATCATGACAGATTAACAATTAGGATCGAACAAGGCATTTTTTGGATTGCGGGGAAGAGGTGAAGGGGCAACTGAATTCGACAAATTAAATTGTCATTTGGGTTTGGAAATGTCGTGCATAGCACGGGTTTCCATCGTCCGTGTGGGTGCCATGGGAGGTGGGGTGGGATCAGGAAGTGGCTGGGGCAGAGTTGCAGGCCGAGAGGGAGCATCGAAATCAGGGAGAAGGGGCGGGGGCGTTGTTTGAGGGGAGAGAGTGACCTCGGGCAGCCGAGAGTAGCTGTTTCGAAGAATATGTGGTGGGGCTGGATGGCCCACCCAATATGGGATAGAGGGAGGTGGGTCGGGCATCGGTGACGGTAGTGACTGATTTTGTAAGTGACAAATTAAATGGGGATTAAGGATTTATTTAAGAAGTCATGGGAATTCAGAGGTGGGGAATTGAGTTTGGTAAAGGGAAATTAAGACTCAACAATATGACTTGACGAGAAACGATTATTTTTCGGCTAGATAGGTCGAAACAGTTGTAATCACGTTGATTAGGGGGTAACCCAGAAATACACATGGGGTGGACCTAAGTTTCAGCTTGTTGATTTGTGTGGATGGATGGAGGGAGTAGCATAGACATCCGAAAGTTCTTAAATGCTTATAGAAAGGATCCCAAAGATAGAGAACTTGTGTTGGAGAGATTTGTTGGGGAGAATGTTTAAGAGATAAGTTGCTATGGATAGAGCGTAATGCCAAAAGGAAGGGGGGATAGAGGCGTGAGCAAGGAGGACACGAACTATGTTGTTTATGGTCCTAATTTTTCATTCATCTTTGCCATTTTGTGGAGAGGTATGGGGACAGGAAAAATGAAAAACAAGGCCATTTTTGGCGCAGAAAAGTTTTAATTGATTATTATCGAATTCCCTCCCATTGTCACATTGAAAATATTTGATATTCTTTTCAAATTATTTCTTAATGAAGGCGCTGAATGAATTTTTTTTAGACTAGACTTGGGATTTATTTTCAATGGGAAAAGTCCATAGGAAGTTTGAATAATCATCTAAAAATAAAATATAGTATCGATGTCCGGATGTGCTTAAAATGGGAGAAGTCCATAAATCACTGTGTATTTTATGAAAATTCATTAAAGAACAGGTATATGAAGAATAAAATAGCAACTTGACATATTTTCCAAAAATACAAGATTCACGAACAGGAGGATAAGATACATGTTTGCAATCTATAAATTTATTTTGGTGAAGGGAGCGTAAAAACAAAGTCTCTCGGATGTCCTAATAGGTTATGCCATATAGAGGAGGAAATAACTGCAAGAGATGACGGAGAATAGGCTGGATGACCGACAGTGGTGGTAATAGGGTTAAGGTCCCCAGTTTTATCACATCGCATTATTCGCATCATGTCATAAGGTCCTTTACAGAAAAACCAAAAGGATCAAATTCAAGTGAAACATTATTATCGGTTGTGAAATGACGCACATAGATTAGATTTTTGATAAGTGTCGGGGCATGGAGGAGATTTTTTAAAGCTAATGAGGGGTGTGGTTGGGAGAGGGGTGATTGTCCACAACCTCGAATAGGAATATCGTGTCCACTACCAATAATAATATGATGATTTAATTGAAATAAGACGAGAGAGTACCTTGGGATGCCGTCATCTGAGATGTGGCGCCAGTATTCATGTACCAACTGTTGTATGGAATGTTGAGGGACATCGTGTTCATAGCCACCTCAATATCCATCGGGGCATTTGTGGAAGGAGGAGAGACTTATGCATTGTATGCCTGTTGTGGACGTACGCCGAGGATGTCAGGCTGGGGCTGTTGGGCCGGAGGTGGGTAGGTAGCCCATGACGGAGGCTGCTGCCACTGCGGGTTGCTGTCGCTCGGCAATGGCTGGCCCCTCCCGCCACGGCTGCTGCTCTCGCCAAGACTGTCGCGGGCTTTGCCGGAGTTTTACCCTTTGGGAAGGCGGGTCGTGTGTCGGGTCATCGGGTTGCCAGTTTTGTGAACCGGAAAACGAGGCCCTGCTTTCGGCTGAGGGGCCACCGGTAGTGATGAGGGCGGTGTTGGTGGTGCTCGCATGAGCCGCAGTCCACTTTGTTTTTTTTTGGTTTCTTCAAGGATGAGTCTTCAACGGGCCTCATAGAATGGAGGCAATGACGTGCATTGTTAGAGGATGGTAGCGACACCGTCATAAGTTTCATTCAAACCCATAATAAGTTGCATAACCAATCGTTGATTAGTGACCGGTGCACCGACGTTGGAGAGTCGATCGACAATCATCTTAAGTTCTTGACTTTGGAAAATCATCTTGCTGAATGTCCTTAAATTGATTTTCCAGGTACAAGGCACTAGGTAACTACACTTCCTAATTACAATTGAAATACAATTTTACCTAATATAAGAGATGTACAATATTCTATCATAGTCCATAAGAAATGTTTTGTTGAGTCATGTTATATTTTATTTAAATTTTAAGTGGGCATAGGATTCGATATAATTCTATCTCCTAATTGAGAAATTTAAAAAGACATTTAGAATTGAACCTTGGCTTTCATATGCCAATAATGGCAAAGATACAGAGTTACTGATATAGTCAACGAGCACATCATGTGGAAATGGCAATTTCCTATAAATTAAACGACAAGCGTGCCCAAAACAAAAATAAAAGCATCTTGACCACGTAACGGGCATCATAGTCATTAATCCAATCTGTAGTTTGTCTTTGACACGGAACGTAAATATATATTTAATAAATTATTAAATTTTAATAGATACTATAAATTCTAAAATTCATAATGTTATGTATCACATTCAAAAAAATATACGGAATGATTGAATGTACGTATCGAAAATCTTAAAAATCCACGGGTTTCTAATTTTAAAATAATTTCTGCCTAGCCAGAAGACGAATTAATGTGATGATTCAACCCATTAAATTAAAATTTTAAATCAGTCTTATTAGCGAATATTTATTCGAATATTCACAATATATTTTGTAATTCATCGCGATGAGAAATTCTATCTTACCGTCTGTATCTAGAATTTTTCATTATGGTTGGACCCAGATATTCAATGGATGCCGTGATTCTCATTAATTCATAGTCAACATTCCCATGTGATACTCAAAGACTTTAGGTTTAACCTTGTGCTTCACATTAAAGTTTGTCTACTTCTTCGACAAGTTCTTTCCTAAAATTTGAAAAATGTAAGTTATACTTGACATTAATGATCAAAGAGCTCATTTCGATTGATTGAAAATTTGAAACTAATGACTTCTTAAAAAGCCAACGCAGACAGAAATATCATCCGGCTATCGAATTTTGATTACAGCTTGTATTTTTTTCATCACGATTTATATCAAATGCAACCCATTTTTTATCCTCACCCAAAACAAAAATCAGCCCACAAAGGGCAACCCAAATCAGCCCAATCGGCCAAACCCACCGAAGCCCAACCCCATCTCAAACCCGTAGGCCCAACCCAACACCTCTTATTTCCCTTTAACCTAACTCTCAAAATAAACCCTAAAACAAAAACCCTAAGCCTTTCTCTCTCACCCTCAACCCGTCGCTAGTTTATTCACTTTAGGCTCGGTTAGTTTTAAAATAGGAAATCCGGCGCTAGTTCATTTTAGGCTCGTAATGCGTGTTTCAAAATTCCAAATAACTTGGACACCCTTTACTCGCATTATTAATCTATACAAATGAGGTTTCATTCTTATCCGATTCGCTATAAAAAATGACTTCCATAAAAATCATTTCTTGCATTATAAATAGTTTGCTTTTCTTCTTACTATCAATTGCTAAAAAATATGTATTTTATAAACAATACAAAGGCATGCTTTTACCCAAAAATCTAGTTTAGATGTATTTTATAAATCATACTATGTAAGTGCACTTGTCAAAAAATCAAATTTGCATGCATTCTATAAACCATGCACATTTTTATCAAAAACTCAATTTCACATTGCATTTTATAAGCCATGCCCTACAATACATACTTTGTCAACAAAACTATTTTTACATATATTTTAAAACAAAATGCCATGCAAATGCATTTTTTATATCAAATAAATTTCGGATTTTATGTCGGGAATCTATTTCTCAAAACCGCAATCATCTTTGCAAGAATTTTCATGTTGTCAAAATACATCATTTTATTAACTTCTTGCAAACTTCCTTTTAATTAACCTTATATTTTAAACATACATTTTTCTTAGCATAATAATTAACCTGAGTTTGACCGGATAACCGCAAGTTAGCGGATCTTAAAGGATGCCTAACCACTTCCCTTTAGGATAATAAAGAACCCTTACCTAGAATCTCATAGTTCCGCAAACCATTAATCGGAGTTTACTTTGCAGCATTTATGTTAACATCTAGGTGCCCTAATTCACCTTAGAATAATTAGGTGACGACTCCTCAATAACATTGAATCAACACCAGGGGAACACCCGTCCTTCACGACCGTGTTAAAAACGGGTGCGACAAAAGCACTATATAAATATAATCTCTAAGATCATATTAATAATAAGTCTAGATAATTCGGCCAACAATTTTGAAAATTTTGAGGAAGCTTATCATATACCTTTTTGCTAAAAGTTTGGACGGAAATCTTCGCCAATTCAAACATTATATTATCATAAAGAGAGTGAAAATTTTAAAACTAGTTATAATTGTAGATTTCTTCCATCAAACTTGAAGAATTTTTTAAAATGTGTTCATTAGAGTTTAGATCTTTGTACACATAATTAATTATGAATTTATTAAAAATGTATTACTAACATTTTTAAATTTTTAACTATAGTTAGTGAAAGATGAATGTCTTTTAAAATTTTATTTTAATTAATTTCATTATGTTTTATAGCGTTGAAAAATAATCTTTTAAATATTTTTTGTGTATAATTGCCACATAAGATTTAAATGGCAAATGTTGTTACTGATGTATCAAGTCAATCGCTATAAAAACAAAAAAAAAATATAAATAACGAGATTGTTATAGTGAGGTTTGATTGTATATGTTTTTCATTAGTTAGTGAATTGGAATATTATATTGACATAAAATTTGATTAATAAACGTTTTTTAGTGTAATAGACGAAAGATGATTGCTATATAACTAGACAAATGTATTAAATGCACAAAACATTGATGGAAAACAAATTAGAATTGGAAAGCTCAAGTCTTGTTTCTGTTTCCTTCACCTCTTATTTTTGACGAATTTTAAAAGTACATTTGCTCGAAAGAACTAAAGATAATTGAGTCTGGACTAACCATATAGGGAGATCTTCATTAGTATCTTTTATTAGTTTTTTCAAAGAGATGCAAGGATTGAAATATTTTTCTCTGATAAATTTATTAACTATAGGGCTTTAAAAGCTTGATAAATAAAGTAATAGACTCATCCTATAATTAAAATATTAGATCATACTACAATTGAAAAAATGATTAGATTTTTTTATAACTAAATAAGTAATTATTCTTAAAAAAATAGCAGTAGCATCTAACATGGCAACACCCTCTTCCGATAATCACATCAAGAGTATATATTGTCAACCGATTCATATTATTAAAAAACTATAAAATTGACTTTGCAACAGAAATCTCTAAACATGTGATTTCAAGAAAAAAATATTTGAAATTAATGGTCATTCCCATGCGATTATGTCTGATAAATGAGAATTAACATATAGAATAATGGAGTCTATTGGATTACTTATTTAAGATATACTCAGATTTACTTTACCTTAGTACTTCCTAAGTTATATCCTCTAATTTTCTTTTGTTTTCTGTTCTTCTTTCTTTCTTTCTTTCTTTCTTTTATTTTTCGTTTTTGAAGTTGACATGATCAGAAAATAAGTTTTTATGTTTCCCTTTTATGTTGAGATGTTCATTGCATTTGTATATATGACAAAAAATCCTAAATGTTTTTTTCATTTATTATAAAAGCCATTTTCTGCCTTTGATCATCATTAGAGGTGACGCCAGGAATTTGAGTTTAAAGATTCTAAATTCTAAAAATGTTAGCTTATTGAGTTCTAAATAAATTATTTATTCTAATTAAGTGAAATTTTAATACAAATACAAAATATTGGTGAAAGTCTGCGCCCTGACATGATCTCATAAAATATACAAATCTCTCAACTGTTACGAGGTTTGTTGCATGGTTATAAACTTATAATTGGTATTGTTCCCATAAAAATCTCCAAATAGAATTTAAATAAAAGAACTTTACATAATTTACAATGTTAAAAAAGACACTATATAATTTTAGCACAAAAAGTAGTATATCAATTCAATTTTAATCATAATAAGCCTATTTAATATTACCACTTTCGGAGATAATAGACACAAATAAATTTAACCATAACGAAACTTATGAGATATTGCCACTACTGGTGGCCATTAACTACTTGCAAACTCTATCGGAGTTCAATGTATCTTCCAATGTGAGATTTCTAATTCATATCATTATTGTAGAATAAATTTTACAAATATAATATATAAACAGTAACCAAACAATATTAGCAATATGAAATAGAACTTTACAGCAAGACGATTCTTTGATGATAACCCAGCCAACGTAACTTCTCATGTTTATAGTTTCATCTGCAACTATCCACAATTAAGATGGCTTTAAAGAAATATACCTTAAATCTTTTCAAAATACTTGTAGGAAGAGTTTCGTGATGATAACGTGTTATAAAATAATAGAACTAGAACAACAATATTGCGGGGAAGAGAGAAGAGGGGAGAGTTCTTTATTACTCTTGAACGGATGTCAATACAATGAAGGGAGCATCTCTATTTATAATAGAAAACTGACTTGGTCCCAAAATTACTAACCCTAACTTTTCTTGTAGAGATAGACATTCACAATAATAAATAATATTCATAACATGTTCAAATTATTGTCTCTATTTGTTATATAACATGTTGTATTTGAAATGTTTAGAAAGTTATGATATTAATGCAAATAACTTTTAAAAATTGAGCTATCACATAAAAATCTCTTTAAATAATTTGGGTTAATAAATAAACAGATCGTTAATTCGTCTAAAAATTACTTGGGTTAAGATGGATGGATCAAAGTAAACTAAATAATGGGTCATAATCCAACTCACCCAACTCTTATGCAGTATTAAGTTGTCTGTTTGTTTTCTTATAATTTTTTCAAATACCAAAAAAAAAAAACTCTTTTATTTTGTATTATAACTTTATATAACACACCGAATATTAAAAAAAAGTATTTTGATAAGATTTTCTCATATCAATTTATGTTGTATATTTATCCCAATCAATTCAATTTATAGATGAGTTGAATTGAACGGGTCAGAATAGATTGAGTTAATAAATAAGCGGGTCATTATCTCATTTAAACTTGATGAATTAGATAAATCCTATCTTCATGGGGTTATTTACTATGAGATTTTTCTTTAAAATATTTGGTCTCCTGGCAAAAGAAAAGTGCAATCGCGAATTTACTATATTTGTATTTGACAACTAATTTTGTTGTATTAATCACCAAATGAGACATTGCAAATCCATAACCATACTACCACATGCAGTTGGTTATCTAAAGAAGAACAGAACGAATTTACTATATAAATCATCAATCATAATATTTGAATCATATTTTATCCCACAATTTGAAAGATCTCATGAGAGCTCGACGTTGAATAGAACATATCATAAAACCTATTTTAAAGAGTAAAAACAAGAAACAATAATAATTAAAAGAACTAACATGTGCTTCATGCCTAATTATCAATTCCTATGACAGTATGCATGAATCATTTTGTCTGGAATGCAAAAGATTTATAGATGAGGATTAGTAATGTGTCAGGAATAATTATAAGTTAAACGGAATCTTGTATATCTGATTAATTATTAGTTTGGTTTTAAAATCAATAAAAACTTGTACTTTATCTTCTGTAAGTTTTTAAACATTTGGCTTTTCCTAAAGTAAACTTATCATCATTATACTCCAAAGTTAACACTTACAATAGAGAATCAATGCCATTATATTGTCTTTAGACCTTTAAAAGAGTTGGATTTATTCTTGTATTTGGACATAAAAATGAACAATCAGAACCGTCCACCATGTCTATGAAAATCATTTCACACAGCGCTTTGTCTACCTCTGTTTTCGGTCAATCCTACGTATGTTGTTTGTTAAATTAGAAGTCTATAAACACCACGTGTAAAATGACACAATTTTTTTTCTTATATATAAAAGTCCCAATACTTTGTTAGTGTCACATTATCTCAACACTTTCATAATTAACATTCATTCATCAGCTCCCCGAATATTAAAACTTTAGTAAGATATTGAATAATGCAAGACATTATCTCAACTTCTTCTTCTTCACCTTCACTGCTTAATACACTTCAAAAACGCCTTCAATATATAATCAACACTCATAAAAAATGGTGGGTTTATGCCATCTTTTGGCAAGCGTCAAAAGACGCTAATGGCCGTCTCATTTTGTCATGGGGAGACGGCCATTCGGGCGATACCAAAGACTTCACTTCGGACAAAGACTGTATGGATACGGAGATGTTTTATGCAGTGTCAGAATCAGAATGTTTCGTGTCCGATGATGACCTCATCGTACACACTTATAATTCCGATTCGTACGTTTGGCTGAACAATTATTACGAATTGCAAGTTTACAACTACGACAGAGCTAAACAAGCTCACTTGCATGGAATTCGGTCTTTGGTTTGTATTTCTACTCCTAATGGTGTTGTAGAATTGGGGTCTTCAGAAATTATCCAAGAAAATTGGGAATTTGTGCAATTAACTAAGTCTTTATTTGGATTAAGCAATAAAAATAGTACGTCACCGATTAATAATCAAGGTGTTTCTAATTTCAATTTTGTTCCTTTGGGAGATCATATTCAGAACGCGGAAGAAACGGATACCAAAAATAATCCGGAGCTAATTATTGGCAACAAATCATCCGATTCAAAAAATTCGGACTTTGATAACGAGTCCTCCGCGATCAACAATACTAATTCACCTAACAAGCGAGGACGAAAATCCAGTTCCAGTAGCACAACAGAGCAAGCAATGGCGAAAAATCACGTTGAAGCGGAGAGACAGAGAAGGGAAAAGCTGAATAATCGGTTCTACGCTCTAAGGAGCGTGGTCCCTAAAGTATCGAAAATGGATAGAGCTTCATTGCTAGCTGATGCAGTTACTTATATTAAGGAGCTTAAGGCAAAGGTTGAAGAATTAGAGTCTATTAATAAAATTCAGCACCAGAAGCCTAATAGAAATTATGATAATACTGTTATGGAAATGTATGATGCTCAAAGCGTATCTTCTGCAGCAGTTGATCGTACGAATATTAATTCGTCGATCAATTGGTGCAGTGTGGCATTTGGAATGGAAGTCGAAGTCAACATTAATGGAGTAGAAGCTATGGTTCGGGTCTGTTCGCCTGATGTGAACTACCCGTGTGCAAGGTTGATGAACGTGCTGCGAGACTTGGAGTTTCAAATTCACCATGCAATTGTTTCAACTGTGAAGGACATGATGCTACAAAATGTTGTGATTAGGGTTCCGGATAATGTGACTAATGAGGAAGCGATCAAATCTGTTATCCTCACAAAATTATGTTGTGCTTACAATTGATACATATTAGCAATGTATCTTTATCCATTAATAGCATGTCAGTATATCCAGTAAACCACCACCTACTTTGTTTAATTTCATTGTTATATCAAGTCAATTCCTTTGGTTGTTGAGGTAATTAAGATCATATTAAGTTCAACAAATATTCAGCATCTCTTGTTTTAGACTTCAAGAAGCAAATTGACAAACTTTTCCGTCTATCAAAATGTAACATCCCGTATTTTCGGTTAACGGTTGAACACATAAACGTAGGCAAGTAGACCGGACTCCGGGAAGTTGATGTTGTATTTATGTATGCTAATAAGGAAATTAGTATATAAAATGATGTGATCCCGAAACAATTTTGGGATTTAACAAGTGTGACGACGGGGATTAATAATAATAATTATTATGTATCCCTGAAGAGATTATATACTAGTGTCATATTACGGGAATTATGACATTAGGTATAAGAGGATTTTATAAGTCGTCGGGATTTAAGTGAATTGAGATCGGAAATTTAATTGTGTGTATAATTAATTAATTGTGGAGTTAATTAATTATAATTGGGGAGACAATATATAGTGGGGATTTATACGTGTAGCATTATAACTCAATGTTCCAGTGACTATGCCTATAACCGATCGGTGGTAGCCCCATAAATCTCCAAACATTCACATCTTCTCCATCTTAACAGACCTTCATCTCTTCAAGCTTTCATCTCCTTAAACTTTTGTAGAAAACTTTTCTCTGGAGAAGAGACTGTTCCACTTCAATTAGAAGAAGTAATCCCAGTTGGTAGCCTGTGAAATTTTCAACCGAATTGGGGGATTTTCTGCAAGCTTTCATATAACCAAAAGGGAGAAATCTGTGGTGTTCTAGACTTTAATTCCAGTGAAATTGAAACCTTGAAGAAAGGTTGAAGGCTCAGAAACCAAGCCGAGACTTTGAGTCTCAGCGAAGCTCTAGCAAGTCGATTTCAGCGCTTCTGTTCTGTCGGAATCTGGTACGGGCAAAAGGCTTTCCGATAACTTTCGTGGCTACTTCTAATTGAGGTAATCCTTCTTGTTCCTAAGTTCATACGAATTATAGAACCTGATTCTTATTAGTTCTAAGATGGGTATTGAAAATACTAAGTGGGTTAGGTACTGTTGGGGCAGTCCGTATGAAATTGGAAGTTGCATGTGAAATTATTGTACTATTTTGGATATTATAACAGTAAAAAGAAGGATTAAGAAGGGCTGATTGTGTGGTTATATGGATAGATTTTGACATAGAACAAGTATAGATTCTACGCATTCAAAGTATTCGCTAGAATGTCTCAATGAAGCGATTTCTGGTATATTGATCCGATTATGATATAACCGTTCATATGGTGTAGATAATCATTCATAAAGCTTACAAGGTCCCGCGGAACTTAGATAAATTCGACAACAAGGTATGCAAGGCTCTTTCTTTCTTTTTGGCATATTCTACGTACAAAGCATAACCAGATTATTGTTCCACAAAGTACTCTACTCTAAGTAGTTAAGAATGATCATGTTATTGACTCTTATGTTAAAAGTCTGTTTTAAGTATGTTTCTAAGTCCTTATTGAGGCATACAGAAAAGATGATGATATTCAAAGTGTTAGCCAAAGGTACAAGGATATAGGGCCAGGATGTGTTATTGTCATTCATGTATTCTCATTTGCATAGCATTTATCTAGTACCCTGGACCACTTGTGTTATGCACATTACTATATGGTAAATATTATATATATATAGGGGATATGGGGAAAGGGAAAGACGTTATATACGTACACCATCTGCAGTTGGTACAGACTATCACAAAAGAGCCCTAAGAGGCCAATATTAAGTGATGATGTGATGCATGTATGGCTTATTGGGATGGGTTGCACGACCGCAACACTAACATATATTGGGATGGGTTGCACGACCGCAACACTAACATATATTGGGACGGGTTGCACGATCCACAACACTAATATATATTGGGACGGGTTGCACGATCCGCAACACTAACTTATATATATATATATATATATATATATATATCGCATTTGCATCATGCATACTTTCATTTACCAGTATATGATATGATGCCCACAGAGGCTGTTATGGTAAGGAAGATGCCCGAAGAGGCTGATGTATATGTAAACCGCATTGTGCATAACATTTAGCCATGTGTATTAGGGCCCTCGGAGGCATTTACTGATGTTCAGTTGTTTCTGTTTCAGACTATGATATATCTATGCTATGTTATTTCTTATGCCTGACATACTTAGTACATCAGTCGTACTGACGTCTCTTTTGTTGGGGACGCTGCGTTTTATGCCCGCAGGTTCATATTGAGAGAGTGACAGTTCGCCCTAGTAGGTATCTGGTTCAGCTGGTATTTGAAGCACTCTGTTTGTTTCAGAGTTGCGGTCTGGTCGTGGTATGTTTTACTCTTTAGAGACTTGTAGATAGGTGTCCTGTGGTTAGTTGTCATGTATGGCCTTGTCGGCCTTGGTATATAAATGTGTAAGTTGGGGCTTTTGGGTTAGAACTTTATATAATCTATCACGGCTCAGTCCGTGTTTAAATATGATTAAGGGTGGAGTGTAGATGTGGTGCCCGGCGGGTAGGGTCCGGGTGCCCGTCGCGGCCCTCCGATTTGGGTCGTGACACAAAAATTGTTTTAATACATGCAAAGTTTATCTATATTTTATGATGCTTTGCTACTTTACCCTTGTTAGTCAGTATAGAAAACCTAACAATTTAGAATAGGAAGGAAGAAAGTGATTTTGCTTCCGTGTATTTTGTTCAAAATCAGATTTGGATCAAGCCTCATCGTATATCTTGTGTGCAGCGGGCAAATCTATCACTTTAGCCTTAAGGCCCATTTTTGGTGCACGCAAACCCAACTTCTTTACTAGTCCCATAAAAGAGATAATTACGGCCCAATACCATTAATGATCTAATTTGCCAAGATTAGCCCAATAATCAGTTTCTTACCTATATTGTACGTTTGGCAATCTAATTTGCAATTCTTTCAGAATTTCCATATCACGTGCCCTTGATTTCCGCATTCAGCAATTTTGCAAAGCCCTTTTGCATTTGAGACTTCCATTTACTGAAGCTACTGCCACTTCTATGAACAGAAGAAGGCACTATTTTACCGTCACCTTCTTCATCCTTACAATCCGAAACTGGAAATATTACGGGAAAAATAAAATGATAGAGAAGGTGAATTGGAGATTTCGGATAGTTATTATTACAGGAAAAATTTATAAATTTGTTAATTATAAACGGGATCAGATCAAGAGATGTATAATTAATGAAAAGAAGGGAATAAGAATGAGAAAAGGGGGAACATTATTTATACGTTATATATAGTGTTTAAGAATGTATATATAGTGTATAATAGTGTATAAAGATGTATATAAAGTTACAAAAAATTGAGCAATTTATATATAGTTATACATCACATATACATTATCTATATATCGATGATATAGTGAGCTCCCCATAAAAAAAATAGTAGTTCCTTAAACAATGAAGAAAAACAATTTCTTTCCAATCCATAAGGGACATTATTTTTGAGATACTATTCACTTTCTTATAAACACATCTTGAAGGCTGAAAACTTTAAGTTTGTTGACAACTCTTTTATTTGCTTACTACTCCATTTCACTACGTGACAATATTTTCTTTTTAGTCAATTTCAAAAAGAGTAACTCTTTCTATGTATTTCCATCCCGTTTGTTTTTCTGTTATGAGTTTTCATACAATATTACACTTTTTTTGTGGTATCTTTTCTTAAAATATTACGCTTTTTTTGTAATATTTTTCTTGGAATTTTAAACGAAATACATAATGTTGGGTTTTGTGGTTTGAAGGGGAAATGAAGAAATTAATTTAAGTGAAGGATGTTGTCCTACATCGGAGGAACGAGAAGAGTTTGTTGGTTTATATACAAACACACTTCTACACTAATTTAAAGAGTTGAGTGAAAGACTAAGTCTTGCGCCGTCAGTCGGTCAGCTCGAAATCAGAATTGGATTTAATGGGTAAATAATGTGCTCCAAGAATAACCCTTAGTTAGATATACCTGAGATAGTAAAATGATTTGCAAATGAAGAAAAAGAAATTCTGAAGAAAGTCCAACCCAACAGATTAAGTACACAACGGTAAAGGCGTATCCGTGATTTTTGTTTATAACCCATTTAACTTATCATGATTATGTGATTTAAACTTTTTGTGATCAAACTTGTTTTAAAATCGGTGAAGTGGGTGTAATATTCGAAACCACAAGGAAAGTAAGTGTAATAAAACTAAACCTAAGGAAAGTAAGTGTAATAAAACTAAATCTAAGAAAATGTCTCTGAAATTATCTATTAAAATTATTGAGTTCATCCAAACTCGTAAACAAAAATGTAGCTCATCCAATCCTATTCCCAAGTCAAGTAAAGCAATGCTAGATACAAATATATTATATGTTTCCATGTCAAAAGTCAAAGAAATATAAGACAAATCTAATAAAATGTGAGTACAACAATGAGAATCAAAGTGTTAGGTCATTTCTTTCGCATACCACAGCTCAAATTAGAAAGCCGTGCGGGCATTAGGCAAATCAGGAAGATTTATGTGCCTCACTCTTTCTACTGGTTAGCTAACACGCTAAGTTCTAGTACTATTATTTTTTACTTCTAGTTTTACAAGAAACCAAATTAATATGTGACCAAATGGATATAATGCTAGCACTATACTATAGTTTTCCAAGCTAATTTTCCGCTCAGCGACATAATAATCATATGAAGCTTCTATAGTTGACTTATTCTTGGTTTCCAATTTCTCTTCAATTGTTTCTTAGTTTTAATTTCTTGATAATGACGGAGGAGAAATATTTCCAAGATCTCTAAAAATTTTGTTGACATAATTTAAATCATATTTAGGAAATAATTACTTCTTATCTTGCGGAGCTCCTCTTTCATCATCTTTAGTTATTCAATGTAATTTGTTACCAAATATAAAATTATTTATTGTCTTATTTAATACCCAAGTTCTAAAATTTATTGTACTGCCAACTTAAAATGGGGTATGCCGTATGCCCTTTATTCCTGCCAAAATAATGTGGGGAACGGTCAAGATTTTGAATTTCACTCTGGATATGATTTTATGGGGGAAAAAGAAGGAAAATGACATGAATTAAGGAGTTTTTTTACATTATTAGACAGCTTTAACCGGTTAAAGTAAATCATTTACTTTATTTTTTAGACTTGATACCTTCCTTAAATTGGAATCTTAAACTGCTAGATCACGATCTTTAATTGTAAGAAACTCTTTCATATAGTATCTATAAAGATTAAACTATTCTATAACATAAATTCATGAACGGATCCTCATTTGTTCAACTAGTAGATCATTTTCTTAAAGTTTAGTACTACTATTTAAACATTGATTTTATAAAATGTACCATATTTATTATTGCATGTCATCTTAACTTGACAATGAATAAATGTTGAATTTTTTACATAAATAATCGGAAGGATTCATTGTTTATTTTTTTGAGCCGGTATACATAAATTATACACGATTATATACATAATATACATGGATTACATAGTATATGCAAGCTATTTTTAATTTAAGCGGTTGAATAAGCGGTTATTTAGGTTAACTTCTAAAATATTATGTCAATATTCAAAAGTTACTCTCTTGAATTCTCCTCCTTGGACCTAAAAGAACACCTCATAAAAGACAACCATTATTTAATTATCATCTTAAAAGGAAGCCCATAATGAGTAGAAAGAGACCTTCCCCAAATTATATGTTTTCCATTTGTACATAAATGATAGAGGACAAGGCTGCAACTTTAATTTGCTTCCTAACAGTGGCTACTGTGCCAAGTAAAAAGTATTACCTTCACTACTTACACCAACTTTATTTGCTTTCAATCAATTCCAGTATCATAAATGCAACCAATCACCAACGACCAATGTCGAATACTCTTTAATTTTGCTTTAATTTTCCCTTGAAATTAGCAAGTACTAGATGGATTCTCTTATGTATGGGGCTGCCAATGAGCAGCATCTCTCAGCCATCTGATCAGTCCCTACACTATTTATTAATAACACTTCGGTCCACTAATTTAAATCCATTAGTTTATTAGCTGACAGGTGGACTCCAATATCTGACACTTATATTGTCTCTCTTCCCCGCTGTAATTTATATGGCAGCATTCAATTTTCTTAACAATCATGCAATGGTTACTGTTCATAACAAAGTGACTTCCATAATTTTGTTATTTAAATTTCTCCTTCTCAAGAAAAATCCCCTTTTGATTATGTTAGACAAATGCCCGATTCATTTCACGTGTTTTTGAGTTGATCTTTGTGTGTTATTTGGGGCATAGAAGATGCTATAGATTGAATAGACCAGATAATTTTTTTGTTTAGAGTATTACTAAAATTCCTCCATGTTCCCAGTACTATTGATTAACATATGTCTAGAATTAAATTTGTAAAGTTTAGATTAGTTATAAATCTTTGAAATGAAACGTTAATCAATGTGACTTTTATAAATTGAATTCAGTCGTTTATTATATATATATATATATATATATATATATATAGTGTAAAAAGGAACGACGACTAATGCATTGTACTTTGTAAAGTTTAGATTAGTTATAAATCTTTAAAATGAAACGTTAATCAATGTGGCTTTTATAAATTGAATTCAGTCGTTTATTATATATATATATATATATATATATATAGTGTAAAAAGGGACGAGGACTAATGCATTGTAATTTGTAAAGTTTAGATTAGTTATAAATCTTTGAAATGAAACGTTAATCAATGTGGCTTTTATAAATTGAATTCAGTCGTTTATTATATATATATATAGTGTAAAAAGGGAGGAGGACTAATGCATTGTAATTTGTAATTATTGTGCAAAGATTTTAAGTCACGCACTGACGGTATAAGTTAATAAAGTCACTTAGAAGCTAATTGTTGGAAATTAGCCTTTGGCGGGGAGATGCGTCCACCCATCTTTGATGAATTAAACATCAGTGTTCCGCATGTTGGAGACCTTGTCTCTTCGCACACGCATGATCTACGAAGTGAGTAGATGACCGTAGGGCCAAGAATCGTCTAATTTCGTTGAGAAATGAAAGAGATATTGGTCCACGAAGTAAGGTGTTTGAAGCATGGAAATGTGGTGCGGGACAAATCTACCACATCGGTGGGAATAGAAAGAATTGCTCTCTATATAAGTCTCAAATTGGTAAAGGGTTTGGGACCCCAAGGGGTATCCCATGTGTTTAAAGCAGGGAAGACCTAGATGTGCTTGGGTTCATGGCTAAGCCCACACGCGCGCCGCCGCCCGCCCGTCCGGGCTAAGGGCTAAGGCCACTTTCTGATATTATCTTTTTGGAACAGAGAACTATGCTAGATGTACAGTTTGATCCCTGAAGTTTCATATGTACAGTTTGGTCCCTGAAATTTCAATATTTACATTTTAGTCCCCAGAGTTTCTGGAAAGTTTTCTGCCTACCGTTGGACTGTTTTTTGGAGAATTAACCAGCCATTATTTGGCTGATTAACTCCTCCATTAACAACTCATTACTTGGGCAGTTGAGCAGCCTTCTTCAATGGCTTTTAACAGCCATTACTTGGCTGTTTAATGCTCTCCTAATGGCCATTAATAGCCATATTTTGGGCAATTGATCAGCCCCTCCTCTTGCTATATATTGAGCCTCCCTTGGCTCAATTCAGTGACGAAAAACAGACAGCAATACAGACTGGAAAAACAACAATATTGCACACAAAACAGTGAGCAGAAACACTGCTAACCAGTCACGAAAATCACTAAGCAAACACTCACATATACACAAGATATACACAACAGAGACACACTATATACACAGAGACAAAAGAGAAGAGTAGTCAGAAACTCTTCCTTCCTATTCCATATCTTCAGAAGTCGAGTCATATTTGTTTTCTTCGTCAGGCTCAACCTATTGGCTTTGTAGCGTTGAGATTAAAGTGTTGTTTTATCTTAGGAGACTATTGCCCGCTAACGTAAAAGCATATATACGGGGCAATCTTGTCTTAAGGACAAAGGGCTATCACTTGACTCAACACACAATGTTGTAACCATCCAGATTTAGTTGTTTCTTGATTTCAGGTTATCAAGATTCAAGATACAACAAGCTTGCGGCAGTTTTGAAGATTGGCCTATTTGTTCAACAAGATTCAATTTCTGAAGATTGAATATTTGTTCATCCTTTCGAATACTTGTAATAGTTATTTACTTCCCGTACTGCTTTATAAAGTACAATCGAGTACCAACACTAATTACATTCAATATAGCTTTGATTGTAACCTAGAATATATGGTAAGTGACTTTATAACATGTTGAATTACAAAAAATGGTGTAAAAAGCTCATTACATTATTAGTGCAAATAACTTAAATATAATCTTTGTGCAAAAGACTTGAACAATCAATAACCTACAATAATAAGATGGAATATAAGTAAAAACAAAAGAATAAGTAAAATATAAAGCTTTCGGCAATTAATTCATTGCCCTTATATAATCGTTGATTATAGAAAAGATTAGAAACATTTTGCACATCCCATATTACTTTTTCTTGCTGACATTTATACTAGACTATATCTGAACAATATTCATCTTGCATTTCGACATGCATATCGTAAAAGAAAATAAAGAGTAAAAAAGTAACTAACTCAATCAGACTTTCAATTTGTCCAAATTTAGGAGTATAGGATAAAAGTTTTTTTTTTTTTTTTTTTTTACTTATGGTGATAAAAATGATGATGGAGAATTCACATATCCTGAACTTCTTCATATCAAACAAGTTGTGGGATAATATCAATTTGTTGAATTTTTCCATATTTGCTCAAGTTCTCTGGCGAATGATCTCTGTCGGCCAACAACAATGGTGATGTGATCTTTGTTCTCGACCACCTTAACGTGAGCACGAGGAATTCTTGACTGTACATTGTAGCTGCATTCAACTGGAATAAGTTCATCGTCTTTGCCGTGGAACACTGTGACTTCACATTTTAGGCTGTTCCTCACCATGTCTAAGTATCCTTCTATTTTTCCAGCAGTCCCACATATGATGTTGTGTAGTGTATGCCATGCAGCATTGTGTGTGTGGCAGCAAAATCCCTCTATTAAGTATGTCTTAATCCTGTATTCATCAATATCCCGTTAGATTTTACTAACAGAATTTAACTTCTATACAACAATATAAGAAAATTGCATATCATGTTGTTTACATGTATTTTCTACTCCCTTCGTCCCAATTTATGAGCCGATGTTTGAGTGGTCATGAATTTAAAAAAGAAAGGAAGATTTTAAAACTTGTGATATAAAACAGCTCATAAATATTTGTCTGGCTATAGATCATTTTACCAAAGAGTAAAATGAAAAATTTAAAGAAATTATTTCCGGATAAAGAAATATTATTTTTTTAAGACAGGAACATATAAATTAGAATAAATGAAATATTAAATATAAGGTCGCATAGCTGACCCTATATAACATGGTAAGTGACATGTTATGACACATATATATTAGGACTACACTGATAGTATAGAGTACAGACCGTCGGTATATAAAAGATTTTTTTAAACTAAAATGATGACTAAACATGCATCCACGCTACAAGAAGAAGATTAAGAAGAAAAGAATTGAATTGATTTTTGGTTTTGGAATAGATACACAAGTGGTTGACCTTGTCTAGTAATTTCTCAACAACATTTGACTAACTTTATTTGCTCACTGTTCTTATATTTCCCAGTCCTTCTACGTTATTATTTAGTCGACAGTCAACTGTCAAGTCGTGAGTCGTGTGGAATGTGCTCAAACTCATGAGTAATTTAGATAAACAAGAAATGATGCTTAACCAACCACAAGAAAAATCTACCAGTAATTATGAGAGAATAAGAGTATCGTAAAGAATGAATTTTGAGTCTAACTCAACCCCAAAAGCTAGCTTGTAGGTTGAGATTCATATAAGGAGTCCATGAAATGGGTCTGACTCTGATACCATGTAAATAATGAGTCTTGGACCTAAATCAACCTTAAAAGTTAGTTTGTAAGGTTAGGATTGTCCAAATTCATATAAGAAATCCATGTTCACGTTCCATATCCGATGTGGGACTCATATATATATATATATAACCTCAATACAAAATTGCAAGACAAACCCCAAAAATGACGTTCAAAAGATGGTATGACCAAGAAACAATGTCATAATACGATAAGCAAAAAAAAAAAAAAAAAAAAAAGGAAAAAAGCTGTAGCAGTAGATGCAGTTGGTGGGTCGTTGTTTGAGTTAAAGAAACTCCCATTTTTATCATTTTTTCTATACACAAACATTTATTACAGCAAAATTTAAGAAGGGCGCCGTTGATTACTGTTTGAGAAAACGACATAAATGGTCCCATAACTATGAGGGTAGGTTCAAAATAGTCCCTTAACTACGCACTTAACAGTTTTGGTCCTTTAACTTTTTCAAAAGTTAACACTTTTAGTCTCCGACAAAATATTCATTGAACTCTGTTTGTTAGATATGAGAAATGTGGGGGGAAATGTAGCAAGAACTCACATTTAGAGGTACACATTACTAAAGTGAAAGTCAAATACCTTGGGACAAAACCGACGAACGTCCGTCGATTATAGAAAAAAATGGGAAAAAATCAACAAATTTGATAATGTCAGAAAATAGTGTCTCGGAACACAAAAACAGACAAACTCTGTCGGTTAAACCGAGAGAGTCCACCAGCTAAGTTAAATACCCTAGACTCGGTTGTTATTGAAAGCTCGATATAAAAATAAATACCTCTATTGTAATGATTTTTTAAAAAAAATAGTTTCCGTGCATTTTTGCCCGAAAATAACCAGCGGGCGTCCATCGATTTTCGTAATAAAATAATAAAAAGAAATCATTGATTTTCTTATAGCGTCCCTCGATTTTATCTGTCGGTTTTCGCTTGTTTTTTATAGTGACATTTTTTTGTAGTTTTTGCTATTTATAATTTATTTCTAAAGTCTTGTGTGTTTTACTTAGCTGATGGACTCTCTCAGTTTAACCGGCAGAGTCTGTCTGTTTTTGTATTCCGAGACACTATTTTCTGACATTATCAAATTTGTTGGTTTTTCCCACTTTTTTTTTCTATAATCGTACGTTCGTCGATTTTGTCCCGAGGTATTTGATTTTTACTTTAGTAATGCGCACCTCTAAATGTGAGGTCTTGCTAATTTATCTTTTTTCACATTTCTCATCAAATCTAACAGACAAAGTTCGATGAATATTTTGTTAGCGACTAAAAGTGTTAACTTTTGTCAAAGTTAAAGGATAAAAATTGTTAAGAGCATATTTAAGAGTCTATTTTTAACCTACTTTCATAGTTAAAAGACCAATTCCGTTAACTTATGAAGTTTCATACTATTCTTTAATGCAAATATTGAAGGCACCTTTACTATCTTTCTGTTAGAATGTAATCCCTTTAATCCTCCACTTGCCTAATTGGTAACTATGCATGTCAAAATCAAAATGCCAAAATCATTAGATTTTTCTTGGACAGAGATAAAAGACTATCTCTTTATTGTTTACTCCATTAAGGAAAATTTAGAATGGATTTGATTTTGAAAATAATTTTGTGAATGACGTATAGTCAAGTGACTATGACAAAGAAGTTTCAAGATTTAGGAAGTGTAATGTCATAAGGTCCTGCACAACACTAAAATAAATTTATTTGTAGGCTTTATCATTCCTAGCTCAAAATGGGGAGTTTAGGAATATAGTTTCAAGTATCATAAGATTACATCAACTGGTCCCTAAGACTATTAAGTACCAAAATCAACTTTCTCATACACAAACTAAGGGTGACAAATACATGTTAGTATGGCCCTAATAATGCTAAATTCTTGTGCCTCCAACTCGGTTTACATAAAAAAGACATATAAAGGCACCATAAATATTCTTATTTCATTCGGTGTTCGCTATTTGTATTGGGTTCCGACTAATTTGGATTAACGTCGTATAAGACCTAATTAAGAGGGAAACACTTTCTATTAGAATTTTTTCCGTACTCAGAACTCGAATCTGATACATATGATTAAACGTTGAGAGATCTTATCCATTCCTCTAGGGCCCCAATTCTATCTATTGCCATGTATGCAAAATTGCGAATGCAACGTGAAAAATTGCTTCTATCTCATCATCTTAGGCATAGGTAGGTAAAATAGAGATTGACCATTTTGACCTGATATAAATGCATTTAAAGGCCACGGTAAGCATAATAAATTCCTAGCTAATTCGGGTAGTTTGGACAATAAAATCTAATCAAAGTAGATAGGAGGAGACAGAGCAAAGAGTTAATGTTGGTAGGAAAATGTATGCAAAAACACACCTGTTTCTGGTGACAAGTTTGGTGAGAAATTCCCACAAACGGTGGTTCTTGCATATGACAAGGCAAATGGTTCGACCTATATGTTCATACCAACATGCTATCGACGAACCAAATGCTATCGGTGGCCACACACGCCTTGGCGCTACTCTTCTCATCATGTACTGCGCGGCTTGTTCTCCCTTTGGTGCTGGAAAATATGGCTGTCATAATAAATGTGTCATCAAAAAAGAAAATAAAACAACTTTTGTATGGTACATTACCTAATTTGCTTCATGTTCAAAACTGCTAACTACTTACCGGTGCAATTAAAGTGAGGGATTTGACTGAGCCAGGATACTTTACAGCTAGTGCTAGAGCCAAAATGCACCCTAAAGAATGTGCCACAATGTGGAAAGATTTCACTTTGTGTGGCTCTAAAACTGATTTTTCAATCATGTCTAGATGTTCTCTTATGGTGTAAAGTGAATCACTTGGCTTTGGACTCCTTCCAAATCCCAGTAGATCCACTGCAAATAACCGGTATTTCGATTTTGCTGCCTTTGAAAAGTTTGGAAATAGTGTCTCTGTCCAAAATGCTGATGATGAAATGAATCCATGTATGAAGATTACATCTTCTTGCACGTTCTCTGATTATATGTCAAAATGTGTTAAAACCAAAAAAAAAAAAAAAAGATATGAACAAACGAAAGAGAAGTTGTTTAATATTAGGCGCGTAAGGATCTGAAAACAGGTTGAGCCTAAGTTGGCGCCTAGCCTCAACCTGTTTTCAGAACATCCATCAATTGATGCTAAGTTTACGCCTAATATTTAACTTAGTAGTGTTTGTTATACATACCTTTAGCACCATCAACTTTGACAAAAAGTGAATCTTTGCTAGAAGATGACCAAGAATGACAAGTGTCACAATTACAATCGGACCATCTAGGAGTGAGATCATGAGATTTTTGGCCACCCATTTTGCCTTGGAGCATTTCCACAATGGTGGAATTAACAGAGAATGTTGAACGGACACTTCCATTTTTCAACCTCTCACATGACTGTAGTATAACAGCGGCATTGTCCACTTTGCGGCATTTCAGCTCATTGACAGTAGATTTCGACACCTCGGCCACCCATGATGGCCGAGTGTAGAGTGTGTCTGAAATTTCTTCGAGATGCAGTTTGCTCGAAGAAGTCAGACACACAATCTTGGACTCCCCTTGTTCGGAAACCAAGATTGTCCCACTGCTCGTTATGGCCTCTTTGGTCGACGAGCAGTAACAAGGCTTCCACTCTGCTTCGATGATGAAATCGATTACTTTGTAAGTGTAACAGAGGATAAAATCAAGAATGTCAAGGATAGTGAAGACTATGAAGCTAATGGCTTCATTCATCACTCTGCCTGCTAGTATAAGGCTTGATCTCGTATTTTCTTTAATCGCGGCCATAGGTTTTAGCACAACCACAAAAAAAACAGAGGACTCTGTTTTAGCTTTGCCAAAAGTAAAAAATGTGTGGCAAGATTCACAAAAAGATTGTGTATTATCACAATGGAAAGGCACCCAAGACAAGTGCCAATGCCACTAAAATCTTTAGTTTTTTCGTGTCTGTTCTTGGATATTAGCTTAATATTATGTACTAATGGCTCATGAAAATGAGTCTGAGTTCTTGATTATTTGAGGAAAGCGTGTGAGAATAGCTCAAAATTTGGTGGGAGAGAAGAAGAAGATGGATAAATAAAGAGGCTAGGGATGTAGACACGTAATTACTGTTAACAGATCAATGAGAATTCATTGTTATATTAAAAACATTGCCGGAAGACTCTGAAAATAAAAGAAAGAAGTTTGTTGGTGGTTGAACCTCTTGGTAAACTTTTTATTATTTTCTTCAACCCTTGTTTTACTCCATAGTATTTGGCTTCTTATTTATAGCTAACTTTTTGGTTAAATGCAACCACTTGACCGGCATATATAAAAGAACACTCCCTCCATCTTAGATTATTTTTATTTTCTTACACCCCTCTTAAAAAATACTTAATTAGGAGAAGTATTTGATCTACCTTATTCTTATGTCTAAAGAATAATTTCTCCTCGTTAAATTTTTACTCTATTTTATGTCATCTCCATTAATAATAAAATTCTATTAAAGGTAAAATAGAGAAAGAATAACTAATTATACCTTAAACTTCTTAAAACGATAAATAATTTGAAACAATTATTTTTAGTAACCACGACAGATAGTTTGAGATGGAGGGAGTACTCCCTCCGGTTCAAAAAGAGAGTCCATTTAGCCTTTTTTTTGTTCAAGAAGTGTGTCTACTTACCAAATCAAGAAAGGATAAACCTTATTTTTTCAGATATACCCTTAATAAGTATTATGACCAAATCTCAATACTTATTTAATTAAAAATAATTTACTATAATTATCTATTTATGTCTAGGGGTTAGCATTTTTTTTAAAGTGTTCAAATGACTAAGTGAACACTCTTTTTGAACTGGAGCGAGTAACAAAACAAACAGTTTTTGCCTTCACTAATTTAAAATTACTACCTAAAAACGTGTAATATTTGGGAAATAAGTGTTGTTGGAATTTTTTTAGTTAGATATAATGAAATAAAGTGCTTCTAGAAAATTCCATTCTCTTAGTACTGATCATTATATTAACTTATGAGTTTTGCTTACCCATCAAAGTACTCACATTTTATTTAAGGGCAAGCACACAATAATCTTATGAAACTATCTTATACACAGTTCATAAGAGTTATTCAACTAATGTATATGGGTGAACAAAGTCATTTTTCTTTATCAGAACAAATATTTAATTTTTGCTATAAAAACATATTTTTTTTCGTAATCTATTAAAAAATCACTTAATTATTACTATTTCACTCAAAAAGTCACTTAAGCCGAAAAAGTAATATTATATCCAGCTACTTTTTAATGACAAATACTTGATTTTTTAAGTAAACAAAATAGAAAATATTAAACTCATCTCATTTCTTATTTATCTTTTGCTTATTTTAATTAGATTATTTTCATTTACTTGCTCATGGGAAAAATTCGTTTACTTACGTTGTGTCGGGCACTTTCCTCCTCTTTCAGGCCAAGTCTTCCACTAAAGGTTCCGGTCATTCCAAAGTCAAGTCAATTGCTTTTTGAAGAATTTTTTTCATGCATTTGTTAACCATATGAAGAGATTTCATGGATCGATTAAAGTAACTGAATATATCATTTTTCCGACTGGAATAACTTTCTGAATGGAGTAGAAAAAGTTTGTTAAACAGAGCAATATACCTGTGATATACACCCAATACACATCAGTGTATATCACAGCAAAGCGATGGATGAAGCGATGGATTTGTTGGCCAAGATGGGCTTTCGGCACTGGCCCAGAAATGGGCTCTCGGCAGTGGCCCATTTCGGACAGATTGAGGACAACACAATCTTGTATATATGGTATATATTTGTAGTATATTGTAGTGTAAAGGTTACCTTAATTAGTGTTATACACTTACCATAATTGTATAGTTAGAATTATGGTAGAATAAGGTTTTAGAAATTTAGTGTCTGTCCGAAAGTTCACTACTGACAATTCCGTTTCCGTTGAATTTGATCCTTTTGACTTCTCTGTGAAGGATTTCAAGACGGGGAGTCATCTCATGAGGTGTGATAGTAGGGGGATCTGTATCCTATCATGCCTGGTTTCAGTCCATCGAGGCAAGCCTTGCCATCAGCATTTGCATCCATCTCTCCTTCTATGTGGCATGCTCGTCTGGGTCATCCGGGGTCTTCTATTTTATCAGTTTTAGATAAAAAATAGATTTATTTCATGTAAGGGTACGAGTCGTACTCCACTTTGTCAGTCTTGTTCATTAGGGAAAATTGTTAAGTTGCCATTTGTAGACTCCAATTCTCATACTTCAATGCCATTTGATATTATTCATAGCGACTTATGGACGTCTCCTGTTCTTAGTTCATTGGGTCATCGATATTATGTTCTCTTTTTAGATGATTATTCTAGATTTTTGTGGACGTTTCCAATTGCGAATAAATCACAAGTGTTTTCCGTCTTCATCAAATTTAGAGTGTTCATTCGTACTCAATTCGAAAGAGAAATAAAAAATATTAAATGTGATAATGGGAAAGAGTATGACAATAGGGAGTTTCGGGAATTCTGTGCTAATAATGGGATCAATTTTCGGTTTTCGTGTCCTCATACATCTTCACAAAATGGGAAGGCCGAACGCAAAATTCGTTCCATAAATAACATTGTCCGAACTCTCTTAATTCATGCCTCCATACCTCCATATTTTTGGCATCATGCTCTACAAATGGCCACATATCTTCTTAACATAATTCCGTCTAAAGGTCTGACATATTCTTCCCCCCTCAAAATCCGATATAATAAGAACACTTCTTATTCTCACCTTAGGATTTTTGGATGCTTGTGTTATCCGTTATTCCCATCCACCACAATTAACAAACTTCAGGCTCGGTCTACCCCGTGTGTATTTTTGGGTTATCCGTCAAATCATCGTGGTTATAAATGCTTTGACTTATCCTCCAAGAAAATCATAATTAATCGCCATGTCATTTTTTTATGAAACCCAATTTCCGTTTACAAAAGTTCATACTCCCGAGCCTAAGTCGTATAATTTTTTGGATGACCAAATATCCCCGTATATTATTCGGAATTTTTCGGACATCTCCCGCACCCAAAATTCTCCAACGGGCCCACTGCCCCGCTGGCCCCACAGTTCCGTGCCCAGTTTCAGCCACTGGAACAGTTCCAGCAATTGGGCCAGTCCAACCCGGTCTGGAACCGGTCCGGACGACGATTCCGATTTACCGATTTGGGCCAAGCAGGAGCCCACCGCCTGGCGCCGGTCCGTCCCGAGCCCAGAAAATTCCCAAAATTCCCTCAATTCTTCCTCGAGTCATAGACCGGTCACTCGTAGTCAGCGGGGTATTTTTACACCTAAAAGACATTTTAATTTACATTCTGATGTCTCTAAATCCCCCTTGCCCCGCAATCCTGTGTCCGCATTAAATGACCCTAATTGAAAAATTGCTATGAGTGATGAATATAATGCTCTTATTGATAATAAGACGTGGGAGTTGGTGCCCCGTCCATATGTTATTAATGTTATCAGGTCTATGTGGATTTTTGCTCATAAGGAGAATTCAGATGGGTCATTTGCTCGACATAAGACGCGACTTGTTGGTGATGGTAAGACTCAGCAGGTTGGGATAGATTGTGGTGAGACGTTTAGTCCGGTGGTCAAACCGGCTACCATTCGCATTGTGCTTAGCTTGGCTCTTTCAATGACTTGGCCAATTCATCAGTTGGATGTCAAGAATGCTTTCCTACATGGATGTCAACCCGTCCTCATCATGTATGCTTGTTGAAGAAGTCCTTATATGGGCTTAAGCAGTCTCCAAGGGCCTGGTACACGAGGTTTGCTGACTTTGTTTCAACTATTGGGTTCTCTCACAACAGGTCAGATAATTCCTTTGTCATCTACCGCCGTGGTTCGTCCTTGGCCTACATTTTGTTGTATGTGAATGATATCATCTTGATTGCCTCTTCCGATGCCTTGCGCCAGTCTATCATAACCATGCTCAGTTCTGAGTTCGCTATGAAAGACTTAATGTTGCCCAATTGCACATGGCATACCATAAGATTTTACGTATCTTAAATGCTAGGAAGCTTTTGGAACTTTCCCTTGTATAACCAAATATTTACTCTTGATAAACTATTCAATATTCAGACTTTAGAAAACCTAACTTGAGAAAGAATGAAAAAGGAATGAACTAGTTTATTTAATTCTTTTTTCCTTTTCACGAAACAAGAAAATATAGAGATATTATTCAGTGGAACACATACTAACCAATGTTTAGGTGATTTTGCTAGTCCCTTCATTTAGCTTCAATGGGCGATGGAGTGTTCTCTTTAATATTTCAACTGATTCTGCCCCAACTTTTTATGTGACAACTAATATTTCTATCATATATTTTTTAAGCTTCAATGTGTTACTGTATAGTCTGGACATGCACAATATAAATACTATCATTTTATTTGTAAGTGTGAGCGCATTCACTATTCATTACTTCAAACTGTACTCCACACTCAGTGAAAATTCTGGATTAAAAAAGGGAGAGAAGTCTACAATAACAACATACCTAGTATAATCCTATAAAATTGAGTCTGAAGAGCTTAGAGTGTACGCAAACCTTATATGTATCTTGAAGATAGAGAGACTGTTTCCAATAGACTAAATTTTACTTTCTGATATCATGATTCTAGTTCTTTCGGATGCGATTTGTCGTAAAGTGATCTATACAAGTCATAATGTAGTGATGCTAATTAATTAGCTCGCAAATATTCTTCATTAAATATAGTTCTGGGATAAAATTGTGGAAATTTAGAGGGGTCTATGTACGAAATTTCACAGTTTAAAGTGACAAGCTGATGATTGGAACAAAACAAAAGGGAGATGAATGAAATTTTTCAACCTTTTTATGTCTCAAATTGGAAAGTGTTCGTGCTTCATACATCATTCAAAGGCAAATACAAATTAGTGAAAAGTATAACAAATGTGAGTAAAAAATATTTGAAATGAAGGAGCCCTCAAGGCCTCGTTATATTTATTACCCCATGAGTGATAAATATACCCGTGATATACACGATATATACATTGCCTTGTGTATATCGTGTATATCACGGATTGACAAGCTAAACCGTGTATACCCATAATTGTAATATGTTAGTTGTAATTAATTAAGTATTGTACATTTACCATAATTATAGTATTCTAGTACAAATTATATAGGGTTTTGGGAATAGAATAGGAATATGATTTTCCATATTATGAAAAGTGTAAATTGTATATATACTCATTCATTAATGAAAATAATCAAGGGATTATTTCTTTCTTGGTATAAGAGATTTGCAGACTTTGTTTCGTCGATTAGGTTTTCTCACAGCAGGTCTGATAATTCATTATTCATATATCATCGTGGTACTTCCCTGACTTATATTATATTATATGTGGATGATATTATCTTGACTGCCTCGCCTGATGTTTTGCACAAGTCTATCATGACACTGCTTAGTTCTGAGTTTGCTATGAAAGACTTAGGGCCAATGAGTTACTTCTTGGGGATTGCTATCACTCGTCATGCAGATGGGTTATTCTTATCAAAACGAAAGTATGCCGCTGAGATAATTGAGAGGGCTGGTATGTCCTCGTGTAAGTCTACTTCCACTCCTGTGATACTAAACCCAAGCTGGGTGCTGCGACTGGCTCACCTTACGTGGATCCTACCCACTATCGCAGTCTTGCTAGAGCTCTTCAGGAGCTTACATTCACGAGACCGTAAATTACATATTCAGTACAGTAGGTATGTTTGTTTATGCATGATCCTAGGATTGAGCACATGAATGCGCTCAAACGCATTATCCGCTACATCTAGGGAACACTTGACTATGGCTAGAATATTTATCCGTCGTCGGCTTCTACACTTATCTCGTATACGGATGCTGATTGGGGTGGTTGTACAGATACCAGACGCTCCACGTCTGGCTATTGTATGTTTCTTGGAAATAACTTGGTCTCATGGTCTGCGAAGCGATAGTCTACGTTGTCACGCTCTAGTGCAGAGCCCGAGTATCGTGGGGTAGCCAATGTGGTCTCTGAAACATGTTGGTTACGTAATCTTCTCTTAGAACTTCATTGTCTCATTCAGAAAGCTACCTTGGTTTAATGTGATAATATTAGTGTCATCTATCTTTCTGATAATCTAGTTCAACACTAGTGCACTAAACACATCGAGATGGATATCCACTTTGTTCGAGAAAAGGTAGCTCGTGGACAAGTACACGTTTTCCATGTCCCTTCCAGATATCAAATTGCAGACATCTTTACTAAAGGTCTTCCCTCGGTTCTCTTTGAAGATTTTAGGGACAGTCTCAGCGTACGAAGACCGCCCGCTATGACTGCGGGGGTGTGATAAATATACTCGTGATATACATGGTATATACACTGCCTTGTGTATACCGTGTATATCACGGATTGACAAGCTAAACCGTGTATACCCATAATTGTAATATGTTAGTTGTAATTAATTAAGCATTGTACACTTACCATAATTATAATATTCTTGTACAAATAGAATAGAATTTTGGGATATAAGAATAGAATTTTCCTTATTATAGAAAGTATAAATTGTATATATACTAATTCATTAATGAAAACAAACTACAATCCCAACTCCCATCACCACCGACCCTCCTTATAAATGTACTTCACTATATATCTTCTTCCAACTATGTTGACTTGTTCAAAACGATTTTTTAATTGTTTTTTTTTCTTAAATGGTAGAACCCTCATTCAAAATGTGATAAAGATAATGGATTTTAGGCTTAATTCAACTCCAAAGATTAAATTAAGAGGTAAAAATTATTTAAAATCATATAAGAGACAGATTATATAAGCGTAAACTTAACAAAAATGATAGAGTAAATCAAGATTTCGATCCTCAATTTGTAATTGACGTGTACTTTGATATTAATTGTACCAAATTGCATTCCAAATGTATGGTATGAATTTGTCATTGACTGGTCCTTACACAAATTTAGAGGTCATGTGAGATGTATGGATGTGCCACCAAGCAAAAGAAAAAGGAGTGAACCATTAAATGATATAACGTGAGGCTGAACCGAAGGTAGTAGGACTTTTTTTTCTCCCATCTCATTTTCCTCTTGTCTTTCTTACTTCATTCTTAGAGGAAACGGGTGCCATTCGAATAGCATCACTGACTATTATTGGCATCTCAGTTTAAAGGCCAGCGAATTTATTATTTGGTGATGATAATTTGGCAGCTTTTGGGACTACATTTGTACTTATGTCACATAGCATAGCAGGAATGCAATTGGCAAAAATGACACACAAAGAACCCTTTCTTTCATCAGAAAGTTCCTATTAGCTTACACAAGACATTAGCATTTTGGATTATCATAATTTTTTTCTAGTGGTAACTCTTTACAAATAAAAAAAGTTCCATTATTAGTATCTAGGCATTTGATAGTTGACAATTCTATTTGTAATGAACACTCTGCAATAGCCGTAGCTTTACAACATCTAGCTAGCCACAAAATACAAAGCAGAGCTTGGGTGCCGCAAGCCGCAAGGAGTTTATCCAAAACCCCATCGTCCAAAAATTACATTGTGTATACAAGTTCGTGTGTTTATATATTTTGAATTTTTTAGTGAAAATTTTGGTGCCAAAAAGAACAAAAGTTTTTTTTTGGTATCCCACCGGTGTTCAATATCTGCATTGGAGCCCGACTATATCCGGAATCGCGCCACATAGGGCACATTCGGGGGAAGTGTTCCCTACCAAAGATTTTTTCATACTCAGGGCTCGAACCCGAAACCTCTGATTATTGGAGGAGCAGCCTCATCCTCCGATGTATCACATCTTTGGTGGAACAAAAGTTAAGACTAGTACAAGCAAGAGAAAAATCTCAGAAAAATCCCGTGTTATTCGTTAAATACTTCCTCGCGAATTTAACCTGCAAATAAAATGTAGCGGTAGCCAATGATCTCATCTCATCATTTGATGCGGTTAAAAATTGTTAAAAGGTGGATAAACAAAACTAAGGAGCTAAAATCCGTCCCAATTATAATCTTTTTTTCGTTTTCATCCTAGTATCACATGCTAATGTATCATAAATCAGTAGCTTTCTCAAACTCGTGATTTTGCCATTCTTGAAATTATACTTTTGTTAGCAAAATGACAAAAAACTTGAATGCAATAGGTGAAGGCGAACTATGGGCGTGAATTTGCCAAAACCTGTGGACTGAAGCTTTTTTCTCCATGACCATGTGGTCTGCATTCTGCATCAATGCTTGTGCATAGCTAATTACTAGCATTAAAAATATAACGACTTCAACTTCCACAATTCAATTTTGAAGTCAAAATAATGGATTAATTTGACAAACAAATAGCAACTATTTAGAATAATCTTCAAACACCGTTACTGGTGAGAATATAATTAACTATTAAAAATGTGGTTTTTTTAAACAGCTTAAATTTTTAGATGAGACAATTACACACTTCAACGTGGTATAGAGCAGATAAAGGTTCTAGGATCGAATCTCACCGTCACTTATTTTCAAAAAAGAATTTACACGTGTTTGATCGATCTAAGCAGCTTAAATTTTTAGATGAGACAGTCACACTTTAACAGTTACAACGTTTTAAAACAAAATCTAAGGATACAAACGGCTAATAACTATAGTTAGTGCGATGTTTGCAACTCGTTTCTTGAATTGCCCACTGCTATAATACCAAACTTGTGTGGATTTGGACTTTCTTGACATCTCTTTTTTTCTTTGTTTTTAGGTGGTGAGTGATCATTGATCAATCATGTGACTTGTTAAATTAATTCTCACCGTCTTTTTGCGCTTGTCTAACTTTCAGTGCTTGTAACATCAGTAATCACTCATGTTTAACGCACAACCAACAAAATCTTTGTACACCATTTATTGTATAAATTGTGGTTTGTCTCTAATGTCACGATATCATTTATGACTGGGTCTATCTCAGAACAAGTAATTTGCAAGAAAAAATAGTGTTGTCCAATTGTGGTCCTAATAACACCATTAAAGATATGGGATCTGACATAATCAGCTAGTAATGATAGACATTCATCTAACTCCTATTGTTACTCCTGCAATATACGTGTTCCTGAAAGCCTCGAAACCCTATCTCCTACTCAGGTATTGAAGATTGCATACAAAAACGGGGCATTCGTAGGTAAAATGTAATTGGAAAATGATCATTTTTTAAGTTAGGAATAATATTTGAATTAAAATACGTCTAGCTAAAGTACCATACAACTCAACGAAGCTTTGACAAGTCAAACTCCAAAAATGCATTGGAGTTTGAAAAATTCCTGGAGTTACAAATGCAGTTCAAACTCTGAAATTTTCCATGGAGTTTGAACTAAGAGTGGCCAGTGGGCCGGGCTCGGGTCTGGCGGGCCGGGTCTGGCGGGGTCGGGGTCGGGGCGGGACGGGAGAAGGGGCGGGGTCGGGTCTGGCGGGACTGGAGCAAGTCCCGTCCCGATCCCGATCCCGTCGGGCTCGGGTCGGGGCGGGCTCGGGGCGGGGTCGGGCTCGGGGCGGGATACGGCGGGTTTTCATTTTTTTTTTTAAAAAAAAAATAAATAACATATGTATAAAAAAAACTCAATAAACAAAATAAGATAGTGTAATAAAAACATCCTAAGGCTGTTTTTGTGCCTCTTATATTATTTAATAGACATATGATTTTTTTGTAATACAAATACAATTGTCTAAAATCTAAATTGCAACTTTGTGGTGTTGTCCAAAAGTTACAAATTACATAATAAAATATTAAAATTACAATTAAAAAAATTACATTCTCAAAAAAACCTGTTCTAATTGCTTGATGATTTCATGTGGTTCTTCGGTTGGAATTGGTATTTGTTGGTCAAATTGATCCACGTCGCTTCCACTACCTTCGGTTAAGATTTCGTTGTAGTTTTCATCATCTTCTTCGTTGATCTCCGGTTGACCGCACCTTCTCCGTTCCGCTCGTATCCAATCTCTCGAATAATACGCAATTTCCAAGTCTGTCTCCGGCTAATGAGTGTCGTGGTCTCCTATTTGATATCCGCTGCAGAAAAAGCGCTTTCGACGCAGTTGACGACGCTTGAATGTTCAAAACATCTCGAGCCATCAATGAAAGTGTCGGAAAGGTCTTCTCATTCTCCCTCCAAGTATTTCAAACAAGTCTTCATGTCCATCTTCATTGATAACTTCTTGATACGGTACAGAACCCCGTAAAACAAAAATATCCAACTCGCTAATTTGGTTAGTAGTAGAGGTACGACCGCACATTCTATTTCGAGGCTTTCAATACTAGCGCGAAACAACATGTCTTTTGTGAGGTTGTATTGAAGATGAAGAAGATGGTATGGAAGTGGTAAGTTACTAGCATTTTCTTGTTGATAAAATCTATATATATTTTTGCATTGGTGTTCTACGCTAGACAATACTTCTTCTTTAGTTTGTTCAATAGGTGGTGAGTGATTTAGATTTTTGGGACTTGGAGGTGGTAGTACTTCTATACAATCGTAAATAGTTTCAATTAGTGATTTAGTACCGTCTATTTTAATAGTAGGATTTAATACAGAACTAATAATATAAATAGAGGGAATAGGAATAAAATATTTTTTTATTTTGAGAAACATTTTTTTAATATTTGCCTTATAAATTTGGATTTTCCATATATTCACTAAGTAATAAAAATATTAGAGTTATATAAAATAACATAGTTGAAATAGTAGGATAATATATACCGGAAAATTCTTTTGTTGCTTCAAAAAAATTTCTCTAAAAATACAATAAGTTCGGAAATTTTTTCCCAATCACTATCTAAAATCATATCAGCTGGCTTTTTATTATGAGAGTTAAAAAATAAAGTTATAGGTAATTTATAGTCATAAGCAACAAGTAGTTGCTCGTATAAAGAATTCCACCTAGTGGATACTTCTTGTGGAATTTTTCTAAAAGGTAGTCCACAATCATGACAAATTTTTTTATATTCTTTTCTACGTTGTACTGTATTACTTTTAAAAATAAAGTTTATAGCAAATTGTATTTTACTAAGAATGTCTTCAAAAAGTGATAGACCATCATTTACAATTAAGTTATATATATGGCACGCACATTTTATATGAAAATGGTCTGGAAAAGACGGAGTTAAACTATTTTTTAAAATTGTAATTGCGTAATTGTTATTAGAAGCATTATCTAATGTAATAGTCATAATTTTATCGGTTATTCCGTAATAATGACACACTTGATAAATATTTTCTGCAATAAAAGTACCAGTGTGCCTATCATCTATATATCTATACGCTAAAATACGTTTTTGCATAGACCATTTATAATCTATCCAATGACAAGTTACAGTTAAATAATCATGGCCGTTAGTACTACGACCTATATCAGACGTGATGGATATTTTGCCATTAAAATGATATAATGAAAAACGTAAATATTGTTGATATTCATGCGCGAATTTAAATACATCTCTTTTAACAGTTGATCTAGGAAAATCGTTCAAAGCAGGATTAAATATATCTCTAATGTAATGAATAAAACCGGGAGATGAAGGAAATGAAAAAGGCAAACCCTCCACAGCAACTAATTTTGATATTGCTTCCCTATCTCTATGTTTATTGTATTTAGAGCCTACAATTCCCCCCGTCATAGGGTTAATTTGACCCTGTACTTGGTCCGGGACAGTATCGTATGTGAACCTTGTCCCGATGGAGCGGGCGTTTGCGCACCCGGTTTTGAAGCCTGGTATTGGGCATACCTAGCTGGATGAGCACTTACTACGTGTCTAATTAAACCCCCGTCCCACCGTGACCTTTTCCAGTTTTAAATTTTAAAACATTTTTACAAATTTTACATATGGCTACTTGATTCTCTACGTCCCTATCAAAAAATGTCCATGCATCTGATTTTAATGGTCGTTTCTTGGACCTCGTCTCATACTAGGGGGAATAGGAGGTATTTCAGTTGAAGGTGCACTAGTGGGTGTGTTGTCATCAACATTAGTGGGTATATCATCTAGATCATCGTCTAAATTAAAGTCTTCTTGAGTTCCAGAAAATAGCTCTTGGTCTAAATCTAATGGTATTGTAGGAAAATGTTGAGTATCAACAAAATCATCCTGTGTAGGAATAAGATGACTAGAAGAAGTACCCTTGCCCTGGTTGCCCCTACTAGAAGAAGCACCCTTACCCTTACCCTTAAACATACCTTTTAATCCTTCCATTTTAATTATGATAATAAATAAATAAATAAATAATTAAAGACAATAAAATTAAGTGATCTAAACTAAATAAACAGACAATAATAATTTAATGAAGGAACGAATGTACCAAACGCCGACGTAACGTCGACGTGTAATCGAGAGGTTGAAAATTGAAACTTTGCTCGATGGAAGATCCTCAAGTTAGTTGCCAACTTCACTCCCAATTCCCAAATGAATAAATAAAATTGAATATTTAGCAAACAATGTAGACTTGTAGAGATATATATTGAGAAATTAGAGAGATTGTAGGAAGATTTGTGAGAAAGATGAAGAGAAAATGAGTTATTTATAGTTGAAAAATTGGGTTAAAGTGTAAATATAATAACTTATGGGTTAAAAATAAATATTAAGGGGTAGGGGGTTAGGGGAGGGGGGGGCTAAAATGGCCGTTGGCCAACGGCCATAATCTAAAATGGCCGTTGGTGCAACGGCCATTTTTGCAAAGGGGCGGGGTCGGGGTCGGGACGGGCTCGGGTCTCGCGGGCCTGGGGCGGGCTCGGGTCTCGCGGGACGAGACATCGTCCCGCCCCCGTAATTTTTTTTTTTTTTTTGGCGGGGTCGGGGCGGGCTCGGGACGGGCTCGGGTCGGGGTCGGGCTGTCCCGGCCCACTGGCCAGCCCTAGTTTGAACCATTATTTTAAAATAGATATCATTAGTGAAATAACGATAACATATACTATAAGTTTTAAAATAGGTATGATGATAGAGAAATAAGTTAACTTCTCAAGAAAAAAGTATAGCAGTGATTCTTTGAACTTTAGGACACATGAGTCATAAAAATTTGTATAAATCCTAAAGTTCGAACTGATAAATGTGACCTCAGACTTCATGATAAGTTCCTGAAGTTTGAAATAATAAAAGTTGAAACTTCATGAATGTTTCTTGGTGTTTGAACTGTATATTTCAAATTTCAAATTGTAATAGTTTGAACTTCAGGAAAATTTCCTAAATTCCTATATTCCAAGTTCTGGTGGAATATATCGGTAGTTTTAAAGATTTCTTTGATTTAGTCTAAGATAATGATCGTCCAAAGGATGTTTTCGTATTAAAAGGAGGTTATATTTTAATTTACTTCAAAACGCTGCCTAAATTTTTCGAGGACACTATTTAAGTTATGTCCCGTCAATTTGTGGGATAAATTTGTGTGCAAATAGAAAATATGTATCCAATAACTTGTATATGCAAAAATATTACCCACTAAGCTAACGAGGAGAAAACTTATAAGTGGTCTCGGAGAAGTAAAAAGAATCCTACCCAAACTTCTTAAAATCAACAAACAATTGTACAAAATTCCACGACATTGATAAATCTGGATCTGCTTGTAAACTAGATCCATCAGTAGAGTTACGTAATTCTCATATCAGAAAGCTTCCTGAAATGAAACATAACCATTGAATTCAAATATATCGTACGTAATTTTCAAAAAGAGAGATTCATTAAACATGACCATCGAATTCAAATATATTGAAGGATCATGAATGTCATTTCTATTTGGATCCTGTAGTCGAGTTACGTAATTCCCAAATCAGACAACTTCATTAAACATGACCATCAAATTCAAATATATCAAAGAATCATGTATATCATTTCTGTTGGGAGATTTGCTCTATGGTACTTTATAAAGCAGTACGGGAAGTATTTAACTATTACAAGTATTCGAAAGGATAAACAAAGATTTCAATAATATTTTCGACTAGAAATCTGAAAATTACAATATAACAACAAAACTGAAATTACGATTTTGTTGAAGACTGAAAAATGGAAACTGGTTTATGCTGAGTCGAGTGTGGCACTCTGTCCTTAAGACAATATTGCCCCGTATGTATCCTTTATACGTCCTGGACAATTTGTCTCCCAAGATAAAACAGCAATGGAACCCTTGAGCAAAGGAAACTCAAGAGCTACCGTGAAGAATATTGAGTAACGAAATGATGCTTGGAAGTTGTAGGAAGAAAACTATTTCGGTTGTGTATTTTCGTGCAACCGTTTTTCAGCATCTGTTTATGTATTTTCGTGCATATGTCTTAGTGCTCAACAATGGTGTAAGGGGGTGTTTATATAGGTGAGGGAGGGGCTTTCATCGCCTGAAAATCGCCTCCATAATAGCCAAATAATGGCCATTATGGAGGTAGTAAAGTCACCAACATAAATGGGAGAAAGACCAACTGTTTTGGCCATTATAGGAGGAGTAATTCATCCAAAATAAATGGCTGAATTGAGTGCTTGGCATTTGTTTTTGACCGTCGAAATTCTCGATTTTCCGGAAACTTCGGGGACCAAATCGTACATCTTGAAACTTCGAGGCCAAACCGCACATCCGAAAGAATTCGGTCCAAACCGTATATCCGAAACACGGGATCAAACCGTACTTCCGGCAAAGTTTTCGGTCCAAAAAGATAATATCGAAGACCCACAGCCCACAGCCCGCGGCCCGCGGCCCGCGACCCGCGACCCGTGAACCCGGAACTCGGAACCGGACGGGACGGGCGGGCGGCGGCGGCGCGCGTGTGGTCTTTCCTCGAACCGAAGCACATCTAGGTCCTCCCTCCTTTAAACACATGGGATACCCCTTGGGGTCCCAAACCCCTAACCAATTTCGAATCTTATATACACAACAATTCTTTCTTCCTCTACCGATGAGGGAGAATTACACACAATACCACACTTTCCATGCTTCAAACACCTTACTTCGTGAACCAATATCTCTTTCATTTCTCAATGAAATTTGACGATTCTTGGCCCTACGGTTATCTACGTACTTAGTAGATCATGCATGTGTGAAGAACCGGATTCTCCAACATACGTTACACTAGTGTTTAAGCCGTTAAAGTTGGTCGGTCGCAACTCCCGCCAAAGGCAAATTTCCAACAATTTCTATTTGGATCCTTTAGTCGAGATTAATTAATTCCCATATCAGATAGCTTCATTAATTGAACATGACCATCGAATTCAAGTATATCGGAGAATCATGTATATCATTTCAGTCGAGTTACGCCCCGACTTTTCTCAAGTCTTTCTTTAGGACGTGATGACACCTGGACAACTATCCCTTTTCAGGCGAACCATTTACTTCATTTTCTTCCTAAATTAGACAGGTATTTGCGGAAATAATATATATAATAATCAATTTGAGGTTTACGAAGAACAATCTCATGTGGGGCATTCCCCGAGATAATAAAACTTAATTCTTTAAACAAACTTAGTCTAGAGTAACTTTCACCAAATCCGAAATAATGGATTGGTGGTACGATGAGGCTGTGGGACGATCGCTAGCCCTCTTGCGGAGCTTTTCCTCTATCGCGCCTTCCTGAAATATGTTAAATAAAAGAGTCAGCCCTACCATCCGGGGCTGAGTGAGAATCTCACCTTACAGTCCAAAGTAACCTCACAATATTTTTAATTACAATCACATTATAAGAAAATAATAAGCATGTTGAAATAAACAGATTTCAACCCTTTTATCAAATAAATCAATAAATATTCACGTGCAAAATTTTCTCCCCACTCGTCTTAAGAAAAAAAAACAACTTAGTTTAATCAGTACTCTTACTTTTTCCCATATAACATATTATACATTTGTTGCGGTACGTGCAACCCGATCTAGTACATTTATATATTTGTTGCGGTACGTGCAACCCGATCCAGTACATTTATATATTTGTTGCGGTACGTGCAATCCGATCCAGTGCATTTATATATTTGTTGCGGTACGTGCAACCCGATCCAATGCATTTATATATATTTGTTGCGGTCCGTGCAACCCGATCCAATGCATTTATGTATTTGTTGCGGTCCGTGCAACCCGATCCAATGCACTTATTTATTTGTTGCGGTCTGTGCAACCCGATCCAATGCATTTATATATTTGTTGCGGTCCGTGCAACCCAATCCAATGCATTTATGTATTTGTATAAATATGTCATATGTTCAAAAGGCTCAAATAATATTCCCTTCCTTCAATATTTCGCCCTTTCCACTTGTAAGGGTTACAACTCTCAAACCGTAAGTTGGATTTATACCCGTAAAGTCTCAAGTTGTCGAGGACATAGTAATATAGAACTTTTGTTCAGCACAATCTTTCATATGCGTTACCTATTTGTACAGTTTTTATGTTATACATTCTGCCCTTCCAGATTTCGGTTGATCCGAGGCAGAAAGTTTAAATAGCGATAACTCTCAAACCGTAAGTCGGATTTATCCCTGTAAAGTCTCAAACTGTCGAGGACAGAGTAATATATAACTTTTATTCAGTACAATCTTTCATATGCTTTACCTATTTGTACAGTTTTTACATTATACATTCTGCCCTTCCAGACTTCGGTTGATCCGAGGCAGAATGTTTACACAGCGATAACTCTCAAACCGTAAGTCGGATTTATCCCCGTAAAGTCACAAACTGACCGTAACAGAAATATGTACAACAATGTAAAATTTCATCCAATTCTAACAAGTATAGCCCAGTATAACAGAATACAATTTCACAATCCAAACTAGTTATTAAACAAATCATAAATTTCATGCTCATTCTTTCAATAATCGGATTATATTCTAACATGTAGTGTAACTTAAAAATAAAGGATTTTACTAAGAACTTTGAGTGAGAAAACTCACCTTAGTTACTTCGTAACCACGAACAAAACCTCAACTTCAACCAAACCTTTTTGGAAATCCTTAATTGCTCTCTTTAATCTTTTTTTCCCTCTCTTTGTGTGTTTTGTTTTTGCTTTTCGTATATCCCTTTCCCTTTTGATGTCTGTGTGTGAATAGTTATATAGATGTGCATGTTGCACAAATTTTGGGATGTGAGGGAGTGGAAGGAAAAGTTGAGGGAGAGGGGTTTTAGGGACGTGTGTGTGTGTGTGTGTGTGTGTGTTTTTTTTTACAGGACTTTACATTCTCCCCTCCTTAAACAACATTCGTCCTCAAATGTGAATAAGGTCATAACCCATGCACATAGACATGCAAACTGCACACACATGAAACACAACTTCCAAGACTTTACATTCTCCCCTCCTTAATCAACGTTCGGCCTCGAATGTGAATAAGATCGTAACACATGCACATAGACACACAAACTGCACACACATGAAACATAACTAAACACATTTTATTACTTTACTCAAACAGGAAAGGATATTTGATTTTCATCGCGTCTTCGGCTTCCCAGGTTGCTTCTTTTGTGAAGTGATTTCCCCATAGGACCTTCACGGATACAATATCTTTATTCCTAAGACGTTTAATCTGTCTATCCAGTATTTCTACCGACATTTCTTCATATTGAAGCTCTTAATTCAGGACTATTTCTTGGGGTTGGATGACGTGACTTGGATCATGCAAGTATTTTCATAACATTGACACATGAAACACCCGATGCACCGCTTCTAATTCTTGTGGAAGGGCTAGTTCGTAAGCCACATTTCCCACTCTTCCTAAGATCTCATATGGTCCAATAAACCTTGGGCTCAATTTACCTTTCTTGCCAAATCGCACCACTCCCTTCATTGGAGAGACTTTTAAAAACACTTTCTCCCCTTCTTGAAATTCGAGATCTCTTTTGCGATGATCCGCATAAGACTTATGGCGGCTATGAGCTGTCTTGATCCGCTCCCGAATTATCTGAACTTTATCGTTTGTTTCTTGAATGACTTCGGGTCCGAACAATAGTGTTTCGCCCACCTCGAACCACCCAAGTGGAGATCTACATTTTCGCCTATACAATGCTTCAAACTGAGCCATATGTATACTAGCATGAAAATTGTTGTTGTAGGCGAACTCAATTAGACATAAATGGTCCAACCAGTTGCCCTGGAAGTCCAACACACAAGACCGCAGCATGTCCTTCAATGTTTGAATTGTTCATTCAGCTTGTCCGTCGGTTTGCGGATGGAAAGCCGTACTCAACTTGACCTTTGTCCCGAGGCCCTGCTGGAAACTTTGCCAAAAGTGTGAGGTGAACTGGGAACCCCTATCCAAAATAATTTGCAATGGAATCCCGTGTAACCTCACTATTTCTTTCAAATAAATGTGTGCATACTGCGGTGCCCGATATGTAGTCTTGACTGGTAAGAAATGGGCTGACTTTGTAAGTCGATCTACAATCACCCATATAGAATCATAACCTTCTCGTGTTTTTTGGTAGACCGGTCACAAAATCCATATGAATCTCCTCCCATTTCCACATGGGGACGCCAATGTCCTGAAGTAGGCCGCCGGGTTTTTGATGTTCGGCTTTCACCTGTTGACACGTAAGACATCTTCCGACAAACTCTGCAACATCTCTCTTCATTCCTTTCCACCAGTAATTTTCCTTGAGATCATGATACATTTTCGTTGATCCTGGATGAATGGAATACCTGGTATTGTGACCTTCGTCTAAGATCTTTCTTCTTAGATCCCTTACCTTAGGAACACATAACCTACCCTTATACCGAAGGGTACCATCATTTCCTCCTAATGTAAATTGTGAAGGTTTTCCTTGTTGAATTCTCTCCCGAAACCTAACAAATTCCATAACCTCAAACTGACTCTCTTTTATTTCCGAAGTTAAGGCAGACTGCGAGGTATCACGTACCACCACCCTACCTTTACCGACCTCAATTAAACTAATCCCGAGGTTCCCCAATTTTTGTACTGCACGAACAATACCTCTCTTTTTACTGCCAAGTGGGCCAAATTGCCCATTGATCTCCTACTGAGTGCATCAGCCACCACGTTAGCTTTTCCATGATGGTAAAGAATGCTAAGGTCATAATCCTTAAGTAACTCTAACCATCTTCTTTGTCGGAGATTCAAATCCTTTTATATGGTTATGTACTGCAAACTCTTATGATCTGTAAATATATCTACATGCACCCCCATACAAATAGTGTCTCAATATTCGTAAGGCAAACACTACCGCGGCCAATTCCAAGTCATGAGTTGGATAATTCTTCTCATGTATCTTCAATTGTCGAGATGCATACGCAATAACTTTTCCAAATTGCATCAAGACACATCCTAACCCAACCCTAGAGGCATCACAATAGACTGTGAACCCTTCTTGTCCCGATGGTAAGGTTAGGACTGGTGCAGTAGTCAACAACTCCTTCAGTTTTTGAAAATTTGTTTCACATGCATCTGACCACTGTTACTTAATCGCTTTTTGAGTCAATCAGGTCAAAGGAGCAGCAAGACTAGAAAAGCCTTCTACAAATCTTCTATAATACCCAGCCAAACCCAAGAAACTCCTAACTTCTGTCGGAGTGGTAGGTTTTGGCCAGTTCTTCACTGCCTCTATCTTTTGGGGGTCTACCATAATTCCATCCCTTGACACAACATGGCCCAAGAAGGCTAATTTTTCCAACCAAAATTCACACTTTGAAAATTTAGCGTACAATCTCTCTTGTTTCAAGGTTTGAAGCACTACCCTCATATGTTCTTCATGTTCTTCAACACTCTTGCTGTAAATTAGGATATCATCTATGGATACAATCACGAATAAATCTAAGAATGGTTTGAAGATTCTGTTCATGAGATCCATAAAAGCTGCTGGAGCATTAGTTAACCCGAAAGACATGACCAAGAACTCATAATGACCATATCGGGTTCTAAACGCTATTTTGGATATATCATCCGGATTTATTTTCAGCTGGTGATATCCTGAATGAAGATCAATCTTGGAAAAATAACTGGCTCCTTGAAGTTGGTCAAAAAGATCATCAATTCTTGGTAATGGGTATCGGTTCTTGATCATAACCTTATTGAGTTGCCGATAATCAATGCACATTCGGAGCGATCCATCTTTCTTCTTCACAAAAAGGACTGGTGCGCCCTAGGGGGAAACAATAGGCCTTATAAAACCTTTATCCAGAAAGTCCTTCAACTGTTCTTTTAACTCTCTCAATTCAGCTGGGGCCATTCGATATGGAGGAATAGAAATAGGTCTTGTACCCGGAATTAACTCTATAGCGAACTCCACTTCTCTATCCGGAGGAAGGCCTGGAAGATCTTCAGGAAAAATCTCTGGAAAATTTCGAACAATAGGGACATCTTGCACCGCTGGGGATTCTTTTTGGGTATCTACTATATTAGCCAGATATGCGTACTCCACTTTGTGACTTCTTAATAACTTTTGAGCCCTAAGATAGGAAATAAGCTGACGTGAGGATATTCCAATCTTACCCTTTATAACAACTTCTGGTTCCCCGGGAAAAGATAGTTTCACTATCTTTCGCCGGCAATCTAACATGGCATAACATGCTGATAACCAATCCATACCCAAAATGATGTCAAAATCTACCATATCAAGTAGCACTAGATTTACTATTGTTCCTCTGCCATTCACTTCTAATGAGAAATTTTTAACTACTCGAGAGGCCCGAACTGAGGCCCCTACGGGTGTCATAACCTCAAAAGGTTCACTTAAACAGGAAGGTTCTACATGTAAATTCTTAGCAAAACCCATTGACATTGGAAATCGTCTTATAACCACTATCTACAAAACATTTGTCAGTTAGTTTATCGTTGTACAATCTCCTTCCCCAAGACCCTTTTAAAGAGGTAGTACAAAAATCAAGTCTTTAAAAAGACTCAAGATAGGCACGAGAAGAGTATGAAAGAAGGGAAACTGTTTAGGATGTTATTCCGTTCACTTATTACTAAGGTGGCGCGCACACCGTCGCAATAAGTAATTGTTCAAACACCCAACTCAAAGAAAGTTCCTAAGATATCTTAACCTGGTTTAGCTCTGATACCAACTTGTCTGGCCCCGATTTTTCTCAAGTCTTTCTTTAGGATGTGATGGCACCTGGACAACTATCCCTTTCCAGGCGAACCATTTACTTCATTTTCTTTCTAAATTAAACAAGTATTTGCGAAAATAATATATATAATAATCAATTTGAGGTTTACGAAGAACAATCTCATGTGGGGCATTCCCCGAGATAATAAAACTTAATTCTTTAAACAAACTTAGTCTAGAGTAACTTTCACCAAATTCGAAATAATGGATTGGTGGTACGATGAGGTTGCGGGACGATCGCTAGCCCTCTTGCGGAGCTTTTCCTCTATCGCGCCTTCCTGAAATATGTTAAATAAAAGAGTCAGCCCTACCATACGGGGCTGAGTGGGAATCTCACCTTACAGTCCAAAGTAACCTCACAATATTTTTAATTACAATCACATTATAAGAAAATAATAAGCATGTTGAAATAAACAGATTTCAACCCTTTTATCAAATAAATCAATAAATATTCACGTGCAAAATTTTCTCCCCACTCGTCTTAAGAAAAAAAAAACTTAGTTTAATCAGTACTCTTACTTTTTCCCATATAACATATTATACACTTGTTGTGGTACGTGCAACCCAATCCAGTACATTTATATATTTGTTGCGGTACGTGCAACCCGATCCAGTGCATTTATATATTTATTGCGGTACGTGCAACCCGATCCAATGCATTTATATATATATTTGTTGCGGTCCGTGCAACCCGATCCAATGCATTTATGTGTTTGTTGCGGTCCGTGCAACCCGATCCAATGCACTTATTTGTTGCGGTCCGTGCAACCCGATCTAATGCACTTATTTATTTGTTGCGGTCCGTGCAACCCGATCCAATGCATTTATATATTTGTTGCGGTCCGTGCAACCCGATCCAATGCATTTATGTATTTGTATAAATATGTCATATGTTCAAAAGGCTCAAATAATATTTCCTTCCTTCAATAATTCGCCCTTTCCAATTGTAAGGGTTACAACTCTCAAACCGTAAGTTGAATTTATACCCGTAAAGTCTCAAGTTGTCGAGGAAATAGTAATCTAGAACTTTTGTTCAACACAATCTTTCATATGCATTACCTATTTGTACAGTTTTTACGTTATACATTCTGCCCTTCCAGATTTCGGTTGATCCGAGGCAGAAAGTTTAAACAGCGATAACTCTGAAACCGTAAGTCGGATTTATCCCTGTAAAGTCTCAAACTGTCGAGGACAGAGTAATATATAACTTTTATTCAGTACAATATTTCATATGCTTTACCTATTTGTACAGTTTTTACGTTATACATTCTGCCCTTCCAGACTTCGGTTGATCCGAGGCAGAATGTTTACACAGCGATAACTCTCAAACCGTAAGTCGTATTTATCCCCGTAAAGTCACAAACTGACCGTAACAGAAATATGTACAACTCTGTAAAATTTCATCCAATTCTAACAAGTATAGCCCTGTATAACAGATTACAATTGCACAATCCAAACTAGTTATTAAACAAATCATAAATTCCATGCTCATTCTTTCAATAACCGGATTATATTCTAACATGTATTGTAACTTAAAAATAAAGGATTTTACTAAGAACTTTGAGTGAGAAAACTCACCTTAGTTGCTTCGTAACCACGAACAAAACCTCAACTTCAACCAAACCTTTTTGGAAATTCTTAATTGCTCTCTTTAATCTTTTTTTTTTCCTCTCTTTGTGTGTTTTGTTTTTGCTTTTCATATATCCCTTTCCCTTTTGATGTCTGTGTGTGAATAATTATATAGATGTGCATGTTGCACAAATTTTGGGACGTGAGGGAGTGGAAGAAAAAGTTGAGGGAGAGGGGTTTTAAGGACGTGTGTGTATGTGTGTGTGTTTTTTTTTTTTTTTTTTTTTTTACAACATGATTCTCAAATCAGACATCTTCATTAAAGATGACCATTGAATTCAAATGTATTGAAAAGCATGAATATCATTTCTATTTAGATCCTTCAGTGGAGTTACATAATTCTCAAATCACACAACTTTATTAAACATAACAGTTGAATTCAAATATATCGAAGAATCGTGATCATTTCTATTATGACCATTTCAAAATCGTTGTACAATTTGCCATTGATTTGGCAGATGATGCGAAGTGCCTCATTCTTCACCAATTCATGCACTACAGAGGAGCATCATATAGTTGGTAGTGACGACCTACACGGATTGTAGTAAATTGGAATGTTGGAGATTCTTCGTAGTCATATATGTACCTTTCCCGTTTTTATTTGATTTAACCTTCCAGTTTCAATAATCACTAGGCGGATAAATTAATGGAGAAAGGACCACCTACTAGGAGTTATTAATTCACAGGCTCAAATATGAAATTTATAATTAAGAATTGAAAGATCTCGTACGTCCTAATTAACTAGCAATTCATTACGTCATTCCATGTCCTAAGTAAATGCATTTCATTTCGCCTTGTACGTACACGGCGTCGACTTCTAGCCTTCTGACATAATCAAATAATATATCCGAAGATTCACCAATGATCATACCTTCATAAAGTAGTTTATACTCCTCTTTATTTGTCTGTAGGCTACTAGTATTAATTAGCTGAGCTAAAAGAGCGTGACCATTATGTATCTTTGCGGTTGTTTTTCTGTAACATAATTTTGGGAATCCAACTACTGAGTTGGAAGTTATTGAAATAAATAATCTCTCCATTATTTTTATTAATGAAAGAATATATATACAATTTATAATTTTCATAATAGGAAAATCTTATTTTTATTCTACTCCTAAAATCTTATTTTATTTGTGCAATAACTATACAATTATGGTAAGTGTATAATTCTAATTACAACAAAACATCTCCTAAAATGGGCCATTAAACTGTGATATACACGGTATGTATACAACGTGTATATCACGGGTTTAACAGCCCATCATTGCTAAGTCAGCCTGAGATATACATGGACAATATACCGTGTATATCAGAGGTGTTTATCACACCCCCACAGTCATAGCGGACGGTCTTCGTATGTTGAGACTGTCCCTAAAATCCTCAAAAAAGGACCGAGAGAAAACCCTTAGTAAAGATGTCTGTAATTTGATACCTGGAAGGGACATGGCAGACGCGTACTTGTCCACGAGCTACCTTTTCGCAAACAAAGTGAATATCCTTCTCGATGTGTTTAGTGCGCTGGTGTTGAACCGGATTACCAGAAAGGTAGACGGCACTAATATTGTCACAATAAACCAAGGTAGCTTTCTGAATAGGACAATGAAGTTCTAAAAGAAGATTACGTAACCAACAGGATTCAGAGACCACATTGGCTACCCCTCGATACTCGACCTCTGCATTAGAGTGTGATAATGTAGACTGACGCTTCGCAGACCATGAGACCAAGTTATTACCAAGAAACATACAATAGTCGGACGTGGAACATCTGGTATCTGGACAGCCACCCCAATAATCAAATGTATACTAAACAAGTGTAGACGTCGATGAAGGATATAAATGTAAGTCATAGTCAACTGATCCCTGGATGTATCGAATAATGCGTTTGAGCGTATTCATGTGCTCAACCCTGGGATCATGCATAAACAAGCATGTTGTACGACATATGTAATATCTGATCTTGTGAAAGTAAGTTACTGAAGAGCCCATGCAAGACTGCGATAGTGGGTCAGATCCTCGTACGGTGAGCCAGCCGCAGCACCCAGCTTGGGTTTTAATATCAACTGGAGTGGAAGTAGACTTGCATGAGGACATACCAGCTCGCTCAATGATCTCAGCTGCATACTTCCGTTGTGATAAGAATAACTCACCTGCATGACGAGTGGCATCAATCCCAAAAAAAGTAACTCAGGGCCCCCAAGTCTTTCATAGCAAACTCATAAATGAGCATTGTCATGATAGACTTTCGCAAAGCATCAGAAGAAGCAGTCAAGATAATATCATCCACATATAATAGTATATAAGCATGGGAAGTACCACGACGATATATGAAAAATGAATTATCAGACTTGCTGTGTGAAAATCCAATAGATGAAACATAGTCGGCAAATCTCTTATACTAAGCCCGTTGGGCCTGTTTAAGCCCATACAAGGATTTCTTCAATAAACAGACATGATGAGGATATTTGGGAACTCGAAAACTCAAGGGTTGATGCATGTAAACGGTCTCCTGAAGATCACCATGTAAGAAAATATTCTTCACATCTAACTGATGAGTGTGCCAAGCTTTCGAAAGAGCCAGACTGAGAATAGTGCGAATGGTAGCCAGTTTGACCACCGGACTAAACGTCTCACTACAATCCACGCCAACCTGCTAAGTCTTACCATCACCTACAAGATGAGCCGTATGCCTTGCAAAAGAACCGTCACAATTATCCCTATGAGTAAAAATCCACATAGATCAAATAATATTAACACCAGAAGGACGGGATACCAACTTCCACGTCTTATTTACAATAAGAGCAACATATTCGTCATTGATAGCCAATTTTCAATTCGGGTCATTTAAAGCGTACACTGGGTTACGGGGTAGGGGGAATTTAACAACATTAGAATTTAGATTAAAATATCTTTTGGTTTAGAAATATCCCCGTTGACTATGAGTGACCCGTCTGTGACTCGGGGGAGAATTGGGTGAATTTTGGGATAAAATTAGCGGGGTGACGGATTGACCAGCAGGCAGTGGGCCTGCTGGCCCATAACTGGATGCAGGAACTGGAGCTAGGCCGAGAATAGGAACTGAAGCAGGTTCGGAATTGGGTTGGACAACTAGCCCAATAGCCGAAAGTGGGCAGAAACCATGGGATGTGGCGGAACAGTAGGTCCAGCGGGCAGTGGGCCCGCTGGAGGATTCTGAGTGCGGGATAAGTCCGATAAATGATGGATAATATACGGGGAAATGTCGTCATCAAAAAAATTATAACTAGGCACGGAACTACTCACTTTAGCAAACAGAGATTGAGTTTCATCAAAAATAACATGGCGACTAATAATAATTTTATTAGATGATAAATCAAAATATTTGTAACCACGATGATTAGACGGATAACCCAAAAACACGCAAGGGGTAGAACGGGCCTGAAGTTTGTTAATTGTAGTTGACGGAAATAGTGGATAACATAAGCACCCAAAGACCCTAAGATGAGAATACAAATGATTTTTACTATAGAGGACTTTAAGAGGAGACACATTTGTCAATCCTTTGGTAGAAAGTATGTTAAAAAAATATGTAGCCATGTGTAGAGCATGATGCCAAAAGGAAGGGGGTACAGAAGCATGGACCAATACAGTTCGGATAATATTATTAATGGTACGAATTTTCATTCGGCTTTCCCATTTTGTGAGGACATATGAGGACAAGAGAAAAGAAAAATTATGCCATTAGTATCACAAAAATCCCGAAACACCCCATTATCATACTCTTTGCCATTATCACACTTAATATTTTTTATTTTCCGGTCGAATTGGGTACGGATGAATGCTCTAAATTTTAAGAATGTGGAAAAAACTTGTGATTTTTTCGCTAACGGAAAGGTCCATAAAAAATTAGAATAAGCATCCAAAAATAGAACATAATAACGAGGGCCCATAGAACTTAAAACATGAGATGTCCATAAATCGCTGTGAATAATATCAAATGACATTAAAGTACGAGAAGTAGAGGCTACAAATGATAATCTAACATGTTTTCCTAAAGGACATGATTGACAAATTAGAGTATTATGTGTACCCTTACAAGAAATAAAATTATTTTTATGCAAGAAAGAAACAATGGATGACCCAGGGTGACCCAAACGTGCATGCCACAAGGAAGGAGCTAGAGCTGCAAAAGTAGATGGCAAGGCTTGACTCGAGAGACTGGATGCGGGCGTGATAGGATAAAGCTCTCCCCTACTATCACATCTCATGAGAGGTATCCCCGTCTTAAAATCCTTCACAAAAAAACTAAATGAATCAAAATCAAGAGAAACTCAATTATCGGTGGTGAATTAACGGACAAACATCAAAATTTTAATTAAGTTAGGGGCATGAAGAGCATTTTTTAAGATAAAAAGTGGATGTGGGGGGAGACAGTTTTATTACCGTAACAATGAATTGGAATTGATTTGCTATCACCGACAATTATGCCACAATTGTTGCTCAAATTGAAATAAGACGAGAGAGTACCTTGGTCGGACGTCATGTGATAAGCAGCGCTGGTGTCCATGTACCAATTTGCGTCCGGAGGATTCAATCCAAGTGTGTGCATTGCGGCTTCAATATCGGTCGAAGTGGGCACCGCAACATGATGGGTATGTGGATGCGAGGCCCAAACACACTTATTTATTGCCTCGACCCAGTGTTGTTGCGGAAGCCACTGGACCACGTCGGATTGGGCCGAAAGGAATTCTAGGCAGCCCACTGTCCAGGGGCCAATGAAACTAGAAAATATGGGTCGATGGGCCACCGGCCCAAGCCCACTTCCAGGGGGCCATGGCTGGGACCAGTTGGTTTGCGGCCCACTGCCACTGTACCGGGGCCCACCGCCACTGTTCTGGCCACCCCCACCACCATCGGAACCAACACGATTGCCACCGCAATTTTTGTCATTATTCTTTCGATTTTTCTTGCATCCACCGTGAGCACGGTTTTGGCCCGAATTATCAACAAAACCAGGAGAATTACCGGAGGACGTCATCATCGCCACGGAAGTGGCGCCGGTAGCCGCCTTTTTATCCAAGTCGGCCTCTTCTAAAGTGAGTATGGAATGAGCTTGATAAAAAGCTGGAAGTGAATTACTTTGACGTAGGAGAGTCCTAACGCCATTATAGGCCTTAGATAGGCCTGCAACCATTTGTAGAACAAGACGATTATTGGTAACCGGAGCTCCGACGTTACAGAGTTGGTCCGTTAATTCCTTGAGCCGTTTACAATAAGCGAAAACATTCGGAAAATCTTCCATGCTGACTTGGGAAAATTCCTGGTCAAGGGTGACAATACGAGAATGTTGGTTATCCTGGAATATATCACGCAATCTATTCCAGGTAGCCATAGTCGTAGTGTCTGGTTCAATGATCGTTTGTAAGAGGTCGATATAAATAGTGGAGTAAATCCACTAAAGGATGGTAGCATCAAGAGTAATTCATAACGGATGATCCTCCGCGGGAGAAGGGATAGCGGGAGGAATTATGTGATGGAGGACTTAATGATAGATTGCGTAATTTTAAACAACTCTGCCCACGTCGCATATTGGACGTTTTCCATCTCAAGAAAAATAGGAATGTTGTTCTTGATGTTATAAACAGTAAGGGAAGGATGAACGTGTTCTTTAACGTAGACATAACGAAAGAACAAAGGGATTTGGAAGAAAATTTGGGAAGAGAGAAGGCAAATTTTGACACGAAATCCGAGAAAGGGGCACGAATTCTAATGCAATTTCGACCGAGAAGGGGAACGGAAGCCAAGAATAAATTTGGAGAATTGTGGAAGTAATTTAGTCTTAGACTTCTGATACCATGAAATGAATAGATCTTGGGCCTAACTCAACCCCAAAAACTAGCTTGTAAGGTGAGGATTGTTCAAGTTTATATAAGGAGTCCATGTTCCTATTCCATATCCGATGTGGGACTCTTTCATTAATGAAAATAACAAAGAGATTATTTCTTTCATGGTATCAGAGTCAGACCCATTCCAATTCTTTGTTCACCGATGTTGGGGCCCCAAATTGTATTATCCACGCTCCAATTAACAAGGTCTGGGCGTGCCACGTTCCAGTTAATAAGGTCTGGGCGTGCGGAGGAGTGTTAAGAGTCTCACATCGGATATGGAATGAAAACATGAACTCTTTTTTTGGATTTGGACAATCCTCACCTTACAAGCTAGCTTTTGGGGTTGAGTTAGGCCCAATATCCAATCCTTACCGTTATACTGATCCACGTGAATTTAATTAATCTCAGCACTAGAAATAAAACGAGACCACGACCAGAATAATTTTGCCATATTATGTACCCTTATTTCCGTAAATCCTTAAAAGTACTACATTAGTGTCAGCGGGTTTGGAGGGGGTCTGGTTTTCTTTTTGGTTTTGAGATTATTTATGTTCAAGTGGACTACTATCAAGGGTTGAGTATGATTACAGAAAAGTGACTTTTTTGTGATAAATTAAAGGAATTTACTACATAATTTTCAGTAGTTACGTGACTATTGTTAAGCGATGAACTCGATCATGAAGCATATTATTAATTCCATTCTATCACCATTTCTAGCTCCCATTATGCCACATATAATGGATGATTTTAATACAACCACAGTGATTTGTATTGTGAAGTGTAGGATTAATAGTAAGAGTAGTTTGGTAATTCCACTTACATGATAGAGGGCAAATTAGACTTTTGAATTAGAAGTCGGTTAACACAGCTATTAATAGCCAAGCACAGTGTACCAGAATCAATTGAACATGAAATAAAAATATATCTTTCTTCTCTCTTCACATCAATGCTTCTCCATGTTCATAGATTGTTGAAATTGTTCAATATTTTCTCAATTTATTTTGATCACAAAAATATAAAAGCGTCTTGGTACGTAAGGTTATCAGCTGTAGTTGCTCAATAATGACCTGATTTAATTTCTCTTATCAATTCTTTCGGCACCTTCACCATTATGTGCCGGCTCCAGGGTCAAGCCAATGAAGCAATGACTTTACGCACCCAAGTTTTAATTAATATATTCTCTTTTTTTTTAACTGATATAATTTGACTTAATATTAAATTTTAGAAGGAAAAAACATTAAAACTTGTGATTTAAAATAAATCATAAATATGTATATGAATGTAAATCATTTTATTAAAGATAAAAATGAGAAGTTTTTCTACTACATTTTTCTTTAAATTTAAAAATTTTAATACACTTTTACCTCATAATAGCATATTTCTTATAATTATTTATTAAAATTCAAATAACTATAAAACATGAATCAAGTTACTCACTATTTTTTTCTAATTATTCAAGTTTCTTAGTAAACCTTGACTTTAGGCCCCCAATGCTTTTGAGCCCCCCATTAACCCAATGTATTACTGCTTACTTATACTAAATGACAAATTACTCCCAACAGTCAGAATTCTTTAATGCAGAACTATTTTCCCGCCCCTCTCCCCCCAAAAAAAAATGCAGATATATATGAGCTAGAGTGAAAGGTCAAAAGGCAAGAGCTTCTGGCATAATACAGTAACAATGACAAAAGTCAACTCTCATGAATTAAATTGATCGATTTTACGCCACCTTCCAAGAAATTGTATCAGAAATTATAAAGGGTTTTTAGTTTTTGTTTTCTCCTGCAAAAACTAGCTAGCTTGGACCATCTACTTATCGCAGCACTGCATGCAGCTAGCTAATTAATACGTACAACGTAACAACATTGTCCAATATAATTGATTGTTTTAAGAGTTCAAAATTCTGAAGAGGAAAAAATGATTGAAACAACGCAGCTTTTGACATCTCAAAGCTTAATATACTCCGTCCGTCCCATATTACTTAATCATTTTTTCTTTTACACATCTATTAATAAATCATAAATAAAAGGGTATTTTTACAACACTGTTCTTATCTCTCTAGTTAATTATACTCTAATTAATATTGATTATTTTAAAAAATAATTAATGTTAAAGAAAAAGTAGGAAAAACTTAATTAATTTTTTTTTTTAAAAAGAGACCAAGTAATTTGGAACATATATTTTTAGTAATGTGGCCAACTAATATGGTAGCGAGGGGGTAACATTATACAGATTGATAAAAAAAAGGATGTAGAAGTGTATTAAATGAAGGGGGAAGGAATGCATTGAATAGAATAGTTGAGGAAAATTTGATGAAAGAAATAGAGAGTGAAGGTGAGCTGTTGGAGGTTGCCAATGCTAAAGCCAACGCCATGCAGTGATCAACAATTGGCAAGTCCCAGGAGGATATGGATATCCCTTATCACTATACATGTCCCTTTGCCCAACAGTGAACACTGACTACTCCAAACAGTTTTTTTTTTTTCTTTTTATATATAAACTGTTTAATTAGTCAATTCAATAATCGATGAGCTAAGCTATGAACTACAGTGAGCTGGTTCCTCCGGTAGATATTTTTTCATCAAAACGATACATGTATAATTCATGTATTAGCAAAGCAAAAGATCGAGTCCCAAATTTTATGTACAAAGCAGAAAAAAAATTGTTCATTTCAAGAAATCGCGTTTACTAATGTATTAGAAAAAAAGGGGGGAAAAAAACTAGATATGTTACTCCATCTAAATTTAGGCAAATGTTATAAACTAGATAGTTTAATATTTTTTCCGGTGTATAAACATTAATCTCTAACTAGCATCATTTCATTAATGTTAAGAGCTAGAATGAAGACATAAATCACAATGCCAAAAATAAGGGGGGGGGGGAACGAAGTGGTTGGCTGTTGGGTGGAGAGCCTTCCTTAATGTATAGTAGATAGTACCATAGGAGTAGTAATATATAAAGTCCACCACTTGCTGACTTATATTAATGGATTTCCGATTGAAAATTTGTCTTTGATGGGAGTTGCGTCCACCCATATTTAATGACTTAAACACTAGGATTCCGCATGTTGGAGACTTTGATTCTTCACACGTGCATAATCTACTAAGTGAGTAGATAACCGTATGGTCAAGGATCGTCAAATTTTGTTGAGAAATGAAATAGATATTGATCCACGAAGTGAGGTGTTTGAAGCATGAAAATGCGGTGTGGAACAATTCTCCCTCATCGGTGGGGGAAGGAAGATTTGTTCATTTTATAAGTCTCAAAATTGGCTAAGGGTTTGGGACCCCAAGGGGTAACTCATGTGTTTGAAGGAGGAAGGACCTAGGTGTGCTTGAGTTCGAGGCTAAGCCCACACGCGCACCGCCGTCGCCCGCTCGTCCGGGGCTCGGGTCGTGGGCTTCTTCTGATATTATCTTTTTGGACCTAAATTGTTTAATATTTACAGTTTGGTCCCTCGAGTTTCAGGAAAGAGAACTCTCGACGGAAGGCAGAAAGTTTCTGCTTTTTGGATTGGTTTTTGGAGCGTTAAAACTCTATTACTTTGCACATCAATTCAGTCATTACTTGGCTGAATAATTCCTCACTAAAGCACCATTACGTTGCTCATTAATTCAGTCATTTACTTGGATGAATTACTCCTCACTAATTGTCATTACATGGCTATTAACATCCATTAGTTGGTCAGTTGAGAAGTCACCCTCCATGCACTATAAATTGGAGCTTTTGGCTCAATTGTTGAGACTAGAGAAAACATAAACATAAATCTTCTTACTACTTTCCAGCATCATTTCGTACTCTAAGTTCTTCAAAGAAACACTTGAGTTTCCTTTGCTCATTTGTTAAGTTGTTATTTTATCTTGGGAGACAATTGTCCAGAACGTAAAAAGATATATACGGGGCAATCTTATCTTAAAGACAGAGTGCCATCACTCGATCCAGAAAATCAAAGTGGTTGTAATTTCAGTTTGTTATTTCAGTTTGTTGTAATAGTTAGCAGTTACTTATTTCCGATTTTCTGCCATTGTTGTACCCACACTTCCAACTGCCATGTGTAACGTGAACTTGTTAACACATATTCATTCTTGTATATCATACCTTTTCTTTCTGAACTTGCATTTTCTCCATCATTTTGGTAAGCTTTCATTTTTTCCTTTTTTAAACTACTATAGAAGTTTTTGTCGGGAGGGAAGCCTTTGAGTAACTGGTAAAATTAATGTCATATGACCAGAAGGTCATGGGTTCAGGCCGGTGGAAACAATCCCTTGCAGAAATACAAGGTAAGACTGCGTACAATAGACCCTTATGGACAACAAATGTGAAAAAAAGCTAACCCTTTATAGAAGCTTTTGTCGATCTATGATTTTGGACCAATTGGGCTCATTGTTGGACAACAAATGTGAAAAAAAGCGAACCCTATTCAAGAACTGGGCCTTTACCTGTCCAAATCCAAGACATAAGGTCATATAGTACCCAAGTATTACAAAGGCAAACATTCTTAGAGTAGCAAAAATCATTCCATTTCAACCATCGAAATATCTGGTTACATTTGTACATACATTTCAATTTGAAAAAAATGAAGTTTTGGCAGAAAAAACTGAAAAATATTATTTTATTGAGTTAATGATCAAATACACACATGAACTATCACTTTTTCGTGAGTTTCCTAACTGAACTATCAGGTGTGCGAGTTTTCTGCTGAACTATCACCTTCTATTTATCAAAACATATCTCAATTATTAGTGGTTCACTTTTCCTACATCATCGTTCTTTTTTGTGAGTTTTCTACCGAACTATCAGGTGCGCGACTTTCTTACCTAAACTATTACCATCTATTTATCAAAACACACCTCAATTATTAGTGGTTCACTTTTCCTACCTCATCGTTCAAGTAAGAAAAGTGAACAACTAATAGTTGAGGTGTACAACAACAACATAATCAGTGTAATCCCACAAATGGAATTTGAAGAGGTATAATTAATTGATGATAGTTCAAGTAGAAAACTCGCACACGTGATAATTCAATAAAAAATTCACGAAAAAGTGACAATTAAGTGTAATTTTTTACAATTATCTCTGTTTCATTTGAAATACTCTTCAAACTAGTAATTCAACTCCATAACTTTCAAACTATATTCATTATTGGTTAATACTACAATATTTAAAAATTACATTATGGATATCTATAACTTAAATTCTACGTAACTATTTTAAATAATGAATTGCTTCGACAACTATTTTAAATAATGAATTGCTTCGACATCTTGTAGCTAGTTCTTTTCCCCTATTAATTACTCTTTCTATACCAATTTATGTGATACTATTTTTTTTATAGTCTATTCTAAAAAGAATATCACATTTCTATAATTAGAAACAATTAACTTTAAAGTTTTATTTTATCCTTAATAAAATTATTTATATCGACACAATTGTCTTCAAAAGTCAACCTCTTTTTAAATCTGTGAACTCAAATTGGGAAAAAGGGAGTATGTCATCAAAAAGTCATTGCACTATATTTATGTCTATTTTCTTTATTATTTCATAGTTTTGTGAATTATGCATAAATAAATTTGCTACTTATTAATCTTTTTATTTATGAATAATAAGGACGGTAATTTCTGATTTCATTTCTTACCCTCCATACCAAAATCCTAAAGAGTCGAAGGTACAATGGGATACGTGCTAAGGGTGAGATTTGCAGCCTTCTTCGCCGGAGCTGCCATAGCATCGGCCGGCGGTCTCTACCTTCTCCGCAAGGATTACCAAACCGCCCATCATTCCATGTCTCAACAGGTACCTCTATTATTCAATCCACTTTTGTGTGTTTAATTGATTGTAATGAATAAAATATGGAGGATTTATATTGTGATTGATTGAAGTAAAATTTATCTAACAACTGAGAAATTTGCTGTTTCCGACTTCAAAATATGCCCTATGGGCTGCCTTTTTCTCTACTTAAATTGCTTATTTGGTTCACCAGCGAAGATTCAAATTTTCTACATAACCGGAGTGTATTGCATTTGTTGCTGAACCAAAGCCCAAGGAAGCTTTAAAATTCTTAATTTAGGGGAATAACTATTCTGTTTCATATAGGGAAACTAAACTGCTGGCACAAACATAGGAAGCTTTAAAACGCTTTCTGGTTAGCCTCTCTAATGTTCGCAAGACTTACGGGTTCTGAATTTAGTTCTAGCTTGATTTAAGATAGCTAGTGGCTTGGAGCCTATGGGTCCTAGATGGAACTTGTTCTTCAAATGGTAGCTAGTGGAATCTATGTGTAATTGGTGAACCAGTGCCCTTTTTAGTGGCAATGTTAGCAAATTATCTATAGCTTGCTGCAAAATGTAGATTTCATTTCTAAGTCAGAATTTTATACTTCAACAAAATCAATCGCCATGAATGGTACATTAAGATTACTATTTGCTATGTTAGGCATCCTGACATATAGATTATTCCCTTAAAGATTATCTATTTTGATACTGATGGCTTCGTTCAATTATTCAAGTAACAACGGCATTAAATTGGTTTACCGAGGGATGGAGATAGTGGTGCTTCGAGGCAAGTACCAAAGTTGGGGATGTGTGAAGAGACTTATTCTTTGATGGTTCAGTAGCATGGTTACAACAGAGTTTATTTAGGAGCCTAACAACAACAAACAGGAAATTAAATTAGTCGTTATGGATGGTTCAGTAGCATGGTTACGACATATTTTAGTTTTTTATGACAAAGGAACCCGGAGTTGCTACCCCTTGGGTGCGCATAGGGTAAACCCGCTCCTTGCAATAGCCTGCAAACAACATTGAAGAGATCACCCGCACTAGGCAAGCCCCATGTGGCGAGCTCGACCCAGAAGGAAAATCCCCTACTATCGTAGGCAGGGGGTTTCAAACATGAGACCTCCATTGTGGAAGTCCCATGTTCAACAATAACAAAAAGGAGATTAAATAAGTCGTTATGGAATTAAGATCAATTTCAAATTTAGGATCCTTTTAGGAATATGGTGGTATCATAATGACAAATGCATGTATGATCAGTATGGAGTAGCATCAAATTAGTATGATGAAGAGTGGTGATGCTGAACAGTGGAAATGAGAGCAGGGACAGGACAGAATGAGACATTTATTTTTTCCACTTTTTTTTACAACCACTAATGTTGCATTGCAGTTAGTGTACAGATAAATTTTTATAACATGTTTTCGAAGTTTTATGCTTGTTTTCTCAATTTCACCTCCCTTTGCCCCAAAGTTAAATACTATTAGTTCTTAACTTCTTAGCTATGTTGCTCGGACTTTTCATAAATGTTGCCGCACCCGTGTCGGTTACTCCAAAAATACCCTACTTTTGGAGTATCCGACACGCACCCGTCAATAATTTTGAAGAGTCCGAGCAACATAGCTTCTTAGCACACCTCTTTTTCTTCGTGTTCTCCATTTCTAACACTAGTAGATCTATTAAGGATCATTTCAGTGGTCATGAGCATTGTGGAAGTTGAATGCCCAAAATAAGTGGAGAAGTGATGGTAAAAGATGCTACTTTGAACCTAAAGTTTACACCACACTAAGCAATTTAACTTTGAGAGATAAAAATTAAAGTGAGGATACATATCACTTAACCATTGTTAAGTGCTAAATCCTTATATAATGGATAAATATATTGCATTCATTCGTTTTGTGTGAACATCGGGGACATGTAAGTTTTTGTGGTTGCAGTTTAACTGTAGCTTGACCGTTAAAATCCTGCAATTTGTATTATATGACTTATTCACCATTCTCGTGTTTTCTTGAACCTTAAATAGAAGAAAGATGATATTTTTTTCAGCATCATTTTGTACCTATGAAATCATCATTCATCATGTTCCATTGGTCTATGAAATGTTTGCTGCAAAAAGTGACTGAAGCCCTTGCAGACATTAAGATAAGAAATTCTCTTTCTCGTGTTCCTTTTTTAAGCCTTATGTAAAACTTATGTATTGCTGCCAAAAGATGACTGGAGCCATCTTTCGAAAATGATATGAGAAATTGAAAAGATACAATACTACTTTGACAGGCCAAAATGAAACTTGGTCATAAATCAATTATGGACTAAAAAGAGCAATTTCTTCAAGCATCTTTTCCTTGAATCTGAACATCAATATGTTTCCTCGGCTGGACTATCTCTCTTATCTACATGCTATTCACTCCTCTTTATTCCAGATGAATGATGTCTATGAATCTCTGAATGGACGCATTTCTGAATTGGAAAGGCTAAAGGAAGTTGAAAGGCTGAAAGAAGTTGATGCTGCGAAACACGTGGAAGCTACTGAGTAGATGTACTAAGAGGTTTCCAATGTATACTTGTCCTGTTGAGACATCAAAATAGATTCCATAGGTTCTAGTTGCTGCTCTGATTCCATTGTGATGTATTTGACTTACGACATGAAGTTCAGTTTTTTCTTTTGTTTTGCCATATGATGGATCAAAAGGCACATTTTCCTCGGGCGGCAATGAGAGCTTAGAGTCAACTTTGACCCTTTAGGTTTGTGAACTTTGGAAATATAGTTTTGCCCTTCTTTAATAAGATGAAAACTTGAACAACTAATTCTCAACACAATTATTTGGATGATCATTTGCTAAAATGATCATTATTGGTGATTTTGGATATACCTTGAACAGCAGTTGGCAGTTCTGTTTTGCTAAATATTGGATTTTTGCATTCTTTTTGGGAATTTACTGTTACATTGTCACTTCTCAGAAAGTGGAAGAAGTAAACTTGTACCTCTTATTTTTAATGCTTCTTGTGACCCGTTTCTGTTGCTCTAATAGATTGTTTCACTATGGGATGGATCCGGACTGTTGCATACCTGGATAAATGTCATCAGTAAAGGTTATTGGCAACACCAAGATGGTTGAAATCTTACCTGAGCTCCTTAGAAAAGCCACATTTCATTGGGAAAACTACGACTTCATATTTTAGCATGTCTTCAGGGATGCGAAAGGCATTAATATATAAAAGGAAATAACGACACCTTTTGCAATGAAGGTTTCACGGATAAACGAGATGAGGGAACATAAATAAATGTGGAATTACTGGACTTTACCTCCTTGAAAATAAAAAAAAAAGGGTATGAACTTAATCTGCTACAATGTTTAGTAACATTGCTTTGTGGGCTGCTCTTTCCTCTCTAAAAACGAAAGAACAAGAGAACTCTAGCATGCAGAGACAAGGAAGAGTCCGTGGTAGTGACCTCAGATTACAGTTGTTTACTCAAAAGAAAGAAAACAAGCAATTTTCATGTTCCAATTACATTATATGATGTGCAAAGGTTCAGCAGCCAGCAGCATTTGCCCCACCCCAAATAATAAAAAAGGTAAAAACATTTTGAATGGAGATGCGGGGGGTATCAATCCCCATACCTCTCACATGCTAAGCGAGAGCTCTACATCCCCTGGTTGAGAACACGAGATGCAGAGAACTATAAATAATATTTGATACTATTACAGAAAAAATCGACAACTGTAAGTCAACCTAAAAATAGAATCACTAATTGCAAATGCTGCTGGCTATGGGGTTCGAACCCATGCGCACTTATGTGCAGAAGATCTTAAGTCTTCCCCCTTAACCACTCGGGCAAACCAGCTTGTATAACCACAGCTTCGTAACAAATATAAAGTATTATAGTATTAATCATCAAATTCTGGGCCTACAACATCTATTGCGTTAGAGTTCAGGATCTAACATTCAAAGGTTTCACATGGTACTAGATCTAATATATTAATACATGTAAATTATTTACACCTGAAAAAATTTAAAGAAAAGACATATTATGAGTTTTCGCTCCACACCTAAGTACACCCTTTTTTGCTATGTAATACACGACAAATCAACGTAATATCAATTAACATCCCCTTCCTCTCCTCCAAAAAAAAACTAATAGAAGGTTGTTCAAGAAAATGAAGCTTTTGTTATTGAGATCAGAGAATATGAGTTAATTAGACTTTTTGTCATCAAACTATATAAGGTAGAGTGAATAGAAGATCTTGCCATTGATGTTTTTATTCTCTTTGCTATGGTATTGTAAAAAGCGCTCTTACGTTATGGAGACATAATAAGTAATCATAGATGAATTAAATAACTTATGCAAAGACAATTTAATTTCTTCCTTCTCTCTGTATATACATGATTAGCGCAGGGTATTTTGTTCGAGACTGATATTTAATTGTTTGTTACTTTAGAAAGTATGCTAGTGGTAGAATATTTTGCTGAGTCCAGATCTGTTACGATTTAATTTAGACCAAAAAGAGTCTATTATTAAGGTTAAATCACCATAATTTACCGCATTCACATACCTATCGGATCGGAATGTGGGGTCCACCTTTTGGAGCAAGGTTGAAGCAAGTGATATAATTGGTCTCTTGATGTCTTTCTCCAAATTGGCAGAGTATCTGAAAAGCTGCAGAAATCAAGCCGGACTAGTCTGTCTTAACTCTTAACTAATGAAGCACGGGGCTACATATATAGCTTCAATACTAAGTACTCCTTCCGTCTCAACTTATTTATTATAGTTATTAAAAATAGTTATTTTAAATTATTTATCATTTTAAAAATTCAAAACATAATTAATTATTTTTTCTCTATTTTATCCTTTGTATTAATTAATATGACATATAAATAGAGTAAACATTTAATGGAGAGATATTATAACTTAAACATAAATTAAAGTAGATCAAATACCCCTCCTAATTAATATTTTTAAGACGCGAGTAAACCAAAAAATAATAAATAATTTGAAACGGAGGAAGTATTTTTCTTCTTTCTTATCTACTTCAACAAGTAAAGTCATAATAAGTCCAAAAAATTACTCCCTCCATTCCAATTTATGTAATACTTTTCGTTTTTCAAAAATTAATTTAATTAAACTTTGAAGCTAAATTGAATTGAATTAAATTAAATTAATATTTTAATATTAAAATTTATATATCTAAAAATTATATAAAAAGTAATATAAGTTGTAACTATTCTCGTACCAATTTGGTGAAAAAATAAAATCTTGGGACAGATGGAGTAGTATAGTTTTTGTGTGTCGATGCGCCTCCGTATTTTCCTGTTGATTCAGGTTTTAGTTAGACAAATGAGACATGCTCTCATGCTTTCTCGCCTAAAATGAATGTAAAGAGAAATTGGGAAGATTCTTCTGGATAGCACTGTATAGAAGGATGTCACTTTTGACCTTTGGATCAGTTTAAAAAAAAACCAGTTATAATATCAACGTGCACAAGTTTGTTTCATTTTTCTTATATAATTTAGGGGTCATTTAAAATTATTTCATCCTGTATTTGATTGATTTTATTATTTTTAATAAGCGACAACAAGCAAAATTTTAATATTCCTTTATACCGAACTCAATATGAAATTCGAATATCGGGATCGACAAATCTGAGATATAAAAATATCTAAAAGATCAAAATATACTAGACCTCTTTCTATTTTCTAATTTACTTAAGAAATAAGAATAAAATTATAAATAAAACTTTATCTAACTTAAAACAAACACTTGTTTCATTATACGATATATATCTTATTTTCTATGCAATGAATTACTAAATATTCGTGAATACATACTATACATTTATAATCTCAACACATATAAGTTGCACCTAATAGTGTGGTCTAGTGGTCAAATGGAGTGTTTTAAAAATCATGAGGTCTGTTCATATTCAAAGAAAACAAAAATATTACTCCCTCCGTCACAAATTATATGACACTAAGAGAAATAATCAATTGATTATTTTCATTAATGAGAAGGTATATATACATGATATACAATATCTAAATATGGTGAATAAATCTACCTTTTCATAATACAAGACTAATACATAGTCCTAATATAATACTAATATCATAATTACACGTGTACAAGAATTCTACAAATGGTAATTTATACCATTAATTTTCGGTCCATGGTATACACGATTTTGACCGTGTATACCTTCTATCACACCCCCGCAGTCATAGCGGGCGGTTGTCGTACGCTGAGACTGTCCCTAAAATCTTCAAACAGAATCAAGGGAAGACCCTTAGTAAAAATGTCAGCTATTTGGTACCTTGAAGGGACATGTAAGACATGTACTTGTCCACGAGCTACCTTTTCGCAAACAAAGTGAATATCCATCTCGATATGTTTCGTGCGCTGATGTTGGACCGGATTCCCAGAGAGATAGACTACACTAACATTATCACAGTAGACCAAGATAACTTTCTGAATAGGAAAGTGAAGCTCTAATAGAAGATTACGTAGCCAACATGACCCAAAAACTTGTTGCTTTATTTCTAGATGCTACGCAAGTGTACGTATCGCAATTTGTAATAAATTTCGGTAAGACCGAGTATCGTCCACATAGACTGATTTATCAAGTACCAATTAACTAATCTTTAGTTTCTATTTGGCTAATATAAGTGATGATTTCTAACTAGAGAATTAACAAACTAACATGAATTTCTAGAATAAAATAGCAATGAAAACACACTAGGTTTAATTCAGTAATGAAGGAATTAGGGTTTCCAATCTCCTCAACTTTCTACTCTATCATTCATTAATGCAAGACTAACAATTCTTCTTCTTATTAATACAACAGGTTAACTGAGATGTTCTATATTCCGGTTAGGACATATAAAAACTCAACCTAAGTGAGAACTTTCTATATTTCTATGATAAGTTCGACCACATAGGAGGATTAAGATCAATAACCTAAAACGCTACACATGCAGTCGTGATACTTTCGTTCATGATTAAACCTACGTCTAACCAACTATAGCATAATCAAATCTCCCTTCTCAGATCTCGATTTGAACTCATATAGATAATGAAAACTAAAGGCCAATTAATTCTCATTCAATAACCGCAAGTTGAATAGATTTTAATAGATGAAGAAGAACATCAACAATGCATTAATTCATAATAGAGTTTCAAGTGATTCAACGGAAAACCCTAATAAAGTAATTAGCTTCTAGACATGCTAAGAAAAACTAATTAACTTAATATCCAACATAAACTGAATAAAGTGTAGAAAAGGAAAAGAACTTGAACAATAGACGTCTCTAATGGCTTCTTGTTCTATTGTTTCTTGCCTCCCAAGTGTTATTCCTTTCTCAAATTCGTTTCCCCCACTATATATCACGAAAAATCCCCAGAATGGACCTTTTTTGCCTTTGTTAATTTTAGGTTTTTCGCGTTCTTGACGTCGTCGGCTCCACTATTATAGCGCCGCAGCGCTAATTCCTTTCTAAAAATCATTTGCTCTCTGCCAGAGGGACGCCGCGGCTCTTCAGCTTGTTGCGCCGCGGATCTTCAGCTTGTTGTGCCGCGGCTCTTCAGCCTTCTTAGTCCGAAATTCATTTAAATTGCTTTCTGAGCTTTTCAAGGCTTCTTTGACTTATTTTTTGTGACCAGCTATGCATTTTTGTCCTCAATAACCACCTATTTCCTTTGACTTATCAAGAATTCTTTCAAAAAGTTTTAGGTCATCCTTTACAACTAAGTTATAAATATGTCACGCACATCTTATATGAAAATGATCAGGAAAACATGAAGTTAATCGAACTTTTAAAAGTCATATAGCATAATCATTAGCATTATCTAATGTAAATAGTCATAATTTTATCATTTATTCCACAATAATCACAAATTTCATTAATATTTTGTGCACTAAAACTTCCAGTGTGCCTATCATCAATATATCTATATGCTAAAATACGTTTTTGCATATACCAATTTTGAATTTTTGATCTATCCAATGACATGTTACCATTAAATAATCATTACCGTTAGTACTACGGCCTATATCAGAAGTGATACCCACTTTGCCATTAAAATGATACAATGCATAATGTAAATATTGTTGACACTCACTTGCAAATTTAAAAACATCCCTTCTAACAGTTGATCTAGGAAAACCATTAAAAGCAGGATTATATGTTTCTCGAATGTAATGAATAAAACCATGAGAGGAAGGAAATGAAAAAGGCAAACCCTCCACCGCAACTAATTTTGCCATATTTTTCCTATCTTTGTTTTTATCATATTTAGGATAAAAAATTCCTCCCGTCGTTTGATTAATTTGACCCTGTACTTGGTCGGGGACACTATGTGAACCTTGTCCCAACTCAAATGACATTGACACACTCAATTTTTTAGTCTGGTATTCATTCCACCTAGATGTGTGCTAGCCTTGTACATGTCTCAATAAACCTCCCGTCCCACCTTGAACTTTTCTGGTTTTAAATTTATAAACATTTTTACAAATTTTACATCTAGCTAGTTGATTCTCTTAGTCCCTATCAAAAAAATACCATGCAGCTAATTTTAATTTTCGTTGTGTGGGGCCTCGACTTATACTAGGGGGAATATGAGGCATTCCAGTTTCAGTTTGAGACTCAGTCTGAGCCTGAGGTTGATGTGCACTAGTGGGTGTGTCATCTAGATTATCGTCTAGATTAAAGTTTGGTTCATCTACCGCATCATCTAATGGTATATCATTACAAAAAAAAAAAAGCAGTTTCATCTATATGAGTGAAATCAATGAAATTATCGGGACTAGGAATAAGATTACTAGAAGAAGTACCCCCTACCTCTTAATACTTCCATTTTAATTATGCAAATAAATAATTAAATATAATGAAATAAAGTACGATAATTAAAATAAAGTAACAATAATAATTTAAAGAAGGAACGAAGGTACAAAACGCCGACGTTACGTCGACGTGTAATCGAGGTTGAAAATTGAAACTTTGCTCGATGGATGATCCTCAAGCTAGTTGCCAACTTCACTCCCAATTTTTTAACTTTGATATAAATGAGCAAAAAAAATAATTTAGTAGGCAATGTAGAAGTGTAGAGAGATAAATTGAGAGATTAGCGAGATTGTAGGAAGATTTGTGAAAAACAATGAAGAGGAAAATGAGGTATTTATAGTTGAGAAATAGGATTAAAGTGTAAATATATTAACTTAGGGGTTAAAAATAATTATTAAGGGGGTAGGGGGTTTATGGCATGGGGGGCCAAAAATGACCGTTATAGCAGTTGCATAATGGTCAAAATCAAAATTTGGTTGTTGTTGCAATAGTTATTTTTGCAAAGGGGGGTTGGGGCTGGCGGGACGGGATGGGATGGGGCAGGATGGGGTCGAGTCGGGATCGGGACGGGCAGGACGATCCCAGGCCCCGTCCCAAGTTCGAACCCGTCACTGACAAAATATTTTTTTTTATAGGGGATCGGGTTGGGCGGGCCGGGTCGGGTCGGGATCGGGCCAACCCGGCCCTCTGGACAACCCTAGATGAAGATAACACTACAATCCCGGGATTAGTTATAATGCAATTTTATCCCAACCAAACGTGGAATAAACTTATCTCAAATTTAATTTCGAGGTTAATTATATCTTATCCCACATACCAAACGAGCCCTAGATATACAATGTGCTCCCTCTAGTCCAATTTATGTTTATTTCTTTTTAATCGATTCAAAGAAAATGTGACCATATTTTATATTTGAAAAGAATTCACCATAAACTTATCATTTTTTACCCTTAATTAAATACATGATTCTATAGTCATACAAATGTCATAACAAATTAAGATCACTGGGGGGAATCTTAGTAGCTCAGTTGGTTGGCTACCTGAACTCTCACCTTATTGGTGAGGATTCGATTCCGCACCTTGTAATTCCCTCCCTCATTTCCCCTTCCCCTGCCCCCTATATAATTAAAACAATTAAAAAATATATTTAAGATCAACAACAACATACCTATTGTATTCCCACAAGTGGGGTCTGGGGTGGGTAGGATATACGCAAACCTTACCTCTACCTTTGTGGGGTAGAGATGTTATTTCCGATAGACCCTCGGCTCAAAAGAAACATGGTCAATGTATAAATTCAAGAAAAATAATACAATAAAATACCACGATACAGAACAAATGGAGCAACACATAGTAATACACAAATAAGAGTATGGATCTACTCGAAACTTAAGTAATACTACACCGAAAGGAGTTGAGGAGATGAAGAGGCGAGCCTCTAACTCTTTCACACACAATGCGTAAAAACTCAACTACTTATGAACCTTCTATCCTAATCATCGACCTCCAAAGCTTCCTACCTAGGGTCATGTTCTCAGTCAGCTGGAGTTGTGCCATGTCATTTCTAATCACCTCCCTCCAATTCTTCTTCAGCCTACCTCTACCTCTCATAACTCCTACTATCGCCAATCTCTCACACCTCCTAAGTCCTAACTGACGCATCCTCACACCTCATCTTCACATGCCCGAACCATCTCAGTCTCGCTTCTCTCATTTTGTCCTCCACTAAGGCCACTCCGACCTTGTTCCGTATAACTTTATTTCTAATCATACCTCTCCTCATGTGGCCACACATCCACCTGAGCATCCGCATCTCCGTCACCTTCATCTTCTGAACGTGAACGTTCTTGACTGGTCAGCATTCTTCCCTATACAACAACGTTGATCTAACCACTACTATGTAGAACTTACCTTTTAGTCTAGGCGACACCTTTTATCACAAAGCACCCCGGAGGCGAGCTTCTATTTCATCCGCACTGCTCCAATACGGCGTGTGACATCCTCGTCAATCTCCCCATCACCTTGTATTATGGAATCAAGATACTTCAACTTTCCTCCTTTGGGTATAGCTTGTGCCTCAATCTTCACTTCAATATTTAAGATCACCCGTTCTTAAAAAATTCATGAAACTGAAGAAATATTATATAAGCTACTACATTATCAACTATAATACAATTACATATCATTAATTTATATAATTAATAGTTAAAAGAATATTAAAGGAAAACATTCCGGAGGAAATAGGACGAATCCAAGGCATGAAGCGTATGGGTCATGAAATTTGTAAAGCGTCTATACGAAAGTAGGAGAATCCAAGGCATCAAAGGGGTCTTTAATTCAAAACAAGATTATCCCAATTATAATTTTGAGATTATAATCCTATCTTTTATATGGTATAATTTTTTTACCTTAGTTAATACTTACAGTTAAATATCGAACAAATTTAATCCCAAATTTTTATACTGGAATAACTCCCTAATCCCTATAACTAAACGACCCCTATGGAGTTTAGATACTACTTTGGAGGGTGAGTTCTTAAGCAAGTTTCAACCTTTGTGACTTGTGAATGTGGTTTTAGTCGCCAAACTACAAGCGGACCAGGTCTATTGTCCAACACTTTTAGGGTAGTTTGGTTGGAAACAAGTAATCTCGTGATTAATTATCTCGAGATTAGTTATTCGGAATTAGTTATTTCACCCTTTCACATAGATAAAAATAACACTACAATCCCAACATAATTAATCCAGGAATTAGTTATACCATGTTTTTTTTTCCAACCAAACATCGGATAAACTCATCTCAAATTTAATCCCGACATTAAATATTCCTTATCCCTCATACCAAATGAACCCTTAGACCTTAATTTCTACTTGGCTAAGTAGCTGTTTGGACATGATTCGAAATCATGATATAAAATCAGTGAATTTGAAATCATGATGATTTGAAGTTTGAAGTTTTGTTTGGACATGCAATTTGGGTTACTTAAGTTGTATTTTTTCTCATTGACATAAAAATCTCACAAGTTATGAAAACTATCAAAACTTTCCCAATTCTCATAAAATCTGACCAAATGAGCAAATCATAGTTCATAACAAAATTAATACGCTACTAGAAAGACTTTCTAAAAAATACAACATCAATTGATCGAACTTTAGTTCAATAAAAAGGAAAAATCAAATTGAGTTGTAGTGTAGCTATTCTTTAATATAATCCTCCTACATGGTATGAACAATCTCTTAATATACTACCAACTTACCGAACTTTTAATATTCGATAAAATGGCTTGTAAACATGATAAATAAATGTTGGAAATTTGCCTTTGGCGGGAGTTGCGACCGACCAACTTTAACGGCTTAAACACTAGTGTAACGTATGTTGGAGAATCCGGTTCTTCACACATGCATGATCTACTAAGTACGTAGATAACCGTAGGGCCAAGAATCGTCAAATTTCATTGAGAAATGAAAGAGATATTGGTTCACGAAGTAAGGTGTTTGAAGCATGGAAAGTGTGGTATTGTGTGTAATTCTCCCTCATCGGTGGAGGAAGAAAGAATTGTTGTGTATATAAGATTTGAAATTGGTTTGGGGTTTGGGACCCCAAGGGGTATCCCATGTGTTTAAAGGAGGGAGGATCTAGATGTGCTTCGGTTCGAGGAAAGACCACACGCGCGCCGCCGCCGCCCGCCGGTTCCGGGTTCTCGGGTCGCGGGCCGCGGGCTGTGGGTCTTCTGATATTATCTTTTTGGGCCAGAAAATTTTGCCGAAGTACGAGTTTGATCCCGAAGTTTCCAGATGTACGATTCGGACCGAGAATTCTTTGATTTACTGACTTGGTCCCCGAAGTTTCAAGATGTGCGGTTTGGTCCCTCAAGTTTCCGAGAACTACGGACGGTCAAAAGCGAGTTGCCAAGCACTCAATTCAGCCATTTATTTTGGCTGAATTACTCCTCCTATAATGGCCAAATCCGTTGGTCTTTCACCATTTATGTTGGTGGCTTTACTACCTCCATAATGGCCATTATTTGGCTATTATGGAGGCGTTTTTCAGCCCCTCCCTCACCTATATAAACACCCCCTTACACCATTGTAGAGCACTAAGACATATGCACGAAAATACGAGAAAGATGCGAAAAAACGGTGCACGAAAATACACAACCGAAATAGTTTTCTTCCTACAACTTCCAAGCATCATTTCGTTACTCAATATTCTTCACGGTAGCTCTTGAGTTTCCTTTGCTCAAGGGTTCCATTCTTTGTTTTATCTTGGGAGACAAATTGTCCGGGACGTATAAAGGATACATACGAGGCAATATTGTCTTAAGGACAGAGTGCTACACTCGACTCAGCAAAAACCAATTTATATTTTTCCGTCTTCTATAAAACTGGAATTTCCAGTTTTTACTTGTGTAACTATTGTATTCAGATTCCATGTTGAATTATTGAATCTTTGTTTATCCTTTCGAATACTTGTAATAGTTAAATACTTCCCGTACTGCTTTATAAAGTATCATAGAGCAAAACTCCCAACAATAAATATATCTACCTACTTATGGATCTTTTTTTTACAAAATATAAACTTATGGGTCAAATTTTACATTTAAAAAATTGAAATCATGATTTGGAATCTCAAATCACACATTTTTGGATGAATTAGCATTTCAAATCATGATATGAAGTTGAATTTAAAATTTTATGTAAATTACATAAACAAAGATGATTTAAAATTAAATTATGAAATCATAATATGAAAACGCATGACCAAACGACTACTAAATCACATTGTTATTATAGCCGTGAATTATGGTATTTCAACATTTTCCAAGTCTGCCAACATTGAAGAGACAAATTCCTGGTTGTGCATAACACTTTTAACTCTAATGACGGAAAGAAAATGTGAGTAAACAATGTTTTTTCACGAGAATTTACAGTAGTAAGAATGTGTAGTGTATTCTTGTCGTCATTGTCTTTATGTCAACACTCCCAAAACAGATGAAAGCTTTTTTGTTTTTTCTCATCCCTCCTCTGTTACACTCGATAACTTTTAGCTCTTTTCATGCAATAAATTCGTCTCATTTGCCGCAGTTGATGCAGTGAATTATATTATATGCTACTATATTATTCTACTACCACTTATTTAATAAAATAAAATAATTTTTTCTAATAGCTCCTCAACGACCAACGAACTCCTCAACTACCAACTATATAGCCTGGTACTTCCCTCTAATAAAACTCGAACTTTCGAGCCTCATCACCTTATTTATCATTCTAGTAGTAAAACATTAGTAGTACTTAAGGGGAGTTGAGAATGGCTAATGTTAATAAGTCTTCTTTAAACATGCTAATTTTATGCTTCACATTCTTCCTCTTTCTTAATCTTTGTCATAATTTTGCCTTTGCATTCACTTCTCAAGTTACTCTGATGCTCTTGAAAAATCGATTCTCTTTTTTGAGGGGCAGAGGTCAGGAAAATTGCATGTGAATCAACGCCTTACGTGGAGGGGTGATTCTGACTTGTCTAATGGTTCTGGTTACCATGTAATGCTCAAATATACTAGCATGATTACGTTACTCCTTTGTCCCATTTTATGTGACACACTCTTTTTTAGTCCATCAGAACAGAATGACACATTTTATATATTTAGAAATAATTAACTTTAAATTTCTCATTTAACCTTAATGACGTGATTTTATAGCAACAGAAATGCCTTACATGTTTTACAGATGGAGGGAGTACTCAAAATTTTCTCATAATATATAACACAATGACTAACTCCTTTATTTTTTGTTTAGGTTGATCTATTAGGAGGATATTATGATGCAGAGGACAACGTTAAGTTTGGATTGCCAATGGCCTTCACCACAACTCTACTAGCATGGAGTGTTATCGAATTTGGAAGCTTCATGCACAATCAACTTGACAATGCCAAAGACGCCCTTTGTTGGAGTACATATTATCTTCTTAAAGCAGCCACAACCAGCCCCAACACGTTATACGTGCAAGTAGGAGATCCGGTCCAAGATCACAGGTGTTGGGAGAGACCCGAGGACATGGACATGCCTCGCAACGTGTACCAAGTGTCCCCTCAAAAGCCAGGTTCTGATGTTGCTGCTGAGACTGCTGCTGCATTGGCTGCTGCCTCTATTGTTTTCAAAGATTCTGACCCTTCGTATTCCTCTAAACTATTGCATCCTGCACAAGAGGTAATTGGGCAATTTTGTCTATGCACGCATTACATGTGCCCTGTACATTTTTATCTTGTGCTTCTTATGTAACCAATTTTAAGCACATTTACAATAATGCAGGTGTTTGATTTTGCGGACAAGTATAGAGGTCGGTATAATGACAGCCTAAGTTCAGTGGTCTGCTCATTTTACTGCTCTTATTCTGGATACAATGTAAGATGAAACGTTACTTAATATTATACTTATCCATCGTCTTATGGAAGTTAATTTTCACCATAACTACATTATGAAATATTCAGGATGAACTTCTATGGGGAGGATCATGGCTACATAGAGCTTCACAAGATTCTTCTTATCTTTCTTATATCCAATCAAATGGTCAAACTATGGGTGCTAATGATGATGACTACTCCTTCAGTTGGGATGACAAGAGACCTGGAACCAAAAATGTTCTCTCAAAGGTTCTTTTTTTCACTTCTAGCATCTGTCCACTTTAACTTTTTAGCCATAAACTCACTCCTCTCCTTCTGGTTTTCACAGGACTTTTTGGAAAAGAGTACTCAAGAATTCCAAGCATACAAAGTTCACTCAGACAACTATATCTGCTCTCTAATTCCAGGATCGCCTAGCTTTCAAGCGCAATATACACCATGTCAGTAGAAGTGAAAAGTGTCACATAAATTGAGACAGAGAGGGTATTAGATTTTGAACCTATAATTTCAAAATTATAGAGCTAGTGTTTATCGATATTACTCAAGTCTAACGTATGAGGCAAATGTATGAAGGGGGGCTTCTATTCAAAGGAAGTGAAAGCAATCTCTAATACGTGACAGCGTCATCGTTTCTCCTATTAACCTATGCCAAATACTTGAGGTCAAACAGAGGAGCTGTGCCATGTGGGAGTTCAAGATTTCCAGCAGAGAAGCTCGTCGAGCTTGCAAAGAAACAAGTGGACTACATATTAGGAGATAATCCAGCAAGAATATCGTACATGGTTGGTTTCGGACAGAAGTATCCGCTTCGTGTGCACCATATGTTTAGGATTTGAGTCCCAAATCCGATCTAATCAGAAAATAGTAAATAAGCGAAGAACAAATAACACACAAAGTTATAGTGGTTCACTCTCAATGCGAGAGCTACGTCCACTTTGCCGCTGCAGATTTTACCATAATCAAAATAGGGAGTTTGTGTTTACAATTCTCTCTTGCTCACATACAAAGAAAAATGACGCCCCAGAATATATAGCGAAAACTAGGGCAAACATAATACAAGCCCGAAATTCCCAAAATAACCTTCATAGAGGTTCCACACTCTACGTAGGGTCTTCATAGTGTGGGCGATAAATTACACTCCACAACTCAACACCATAGCGGTTCATCTCTACCATCAGTGCATACACATCCTGGTCACATTGGTTGCAATGACAGGTTCCAGTCTTTGAACTCAGGCTCGCCTAATCCAAACGTTCTTGTCGGAGCCATCGTGGGTGGTCCCGATAGTAGAGATAACTTTGAAGATGACAGGAACAATTATCAGCAATCAGAGCCTGATACTTACATTAATGCACCACTAGTTGGGGCTCTTGCTTTCTTATCTGCAGAATCCACAGCATAAGTAGTAGTGGATGGAGTCACATATATTTGGTTGAATATTAGAGTTCAGCCATGACTTATTAACCAAGTCTTGTAGCAGAGTAAGAGGATCAGGAAATCGGTACGGTCCCATGGTAGCTCAAGATAATTGTGACATGAAAGTTACACTAGATATATTCTAATTTAAGTGTTTATTTTATCTTCTATGCATTCAGCATGTAAGCAAGAGATTTCCAGAGGAATTCTTGACCCTTAAAATGCTTGAAATGAATATTAAGACTTTTTATTCGCTTGTTCCAAATTGAATACTCAGCAGTCTATCTTTTGATTCATACATATTGTGAAAAAAACGGAAAGAATAATTGGCCAATTCAATTACCAATGAGTTTCTTGTAGAATCACAAATGACAGTAACTAAGAGGCAACACCTGAAATGGACTTGTTCCTGTAAGATGCTAGTTTGTAACTCCAGTTTTGTAGGATGCATGAACAAAAGTTTGCATAGAACCAACCTTTATCCAATAATTTCCTGGCAGCCATGTCACAATTGAATTAATTTAACTGTGAAATCAACTCCAGACTTTTCAACACTACTGGAGTATGTAAGTGTATGACCATTTTAGACTCAATGGATAATGACTGGTGATTTTGAGTTTATTAAATGTAGTTTGATTGTGTCTTTACAAGGATAGACTTGGGAAATTAGATAATTACCACTTGATATTATTTGTTCGTCCATCGCTTTCATGTGGATAAAGTCTGATGGAAGTCTGTAATCTGTTTGTTGATCTACGCATTACTTCAAATGTAATCTAGAATACAAGTGAAATAGCAAACTATTGCATTCTATTAGAAATATACACAGATTAGTGATCTGATTAGCGATTTGATTAGCACAAATTAGTGATCTGATTAGAGATATGATTAGCATAATTGAAGCTTGTATACTGTATATTTATGGTCGACATTTGACAATGAAAGGAAGGCAAAAACATTTTATCTTTTATGGTATCACGAGTCTAGGTAATTCCATACCTTAATCCGTCGACCAACTCTCTTTGCCATCGACCATTTCTGCTTCTTCGTCTTCTTCAAGCTCCTCTGTTCCAACAAAAAACCATGTCTGCTGAACAAACAGTCGACCCAAAAACACCATGCCCTTTATCATCCTCACCTTCTCCTTCTATTCTTCTCCCTCACCCTACTCTTGCAGTGTCGAACATTAATAGCTTTATCAAAGTCACTCTTGATATTGAAAAGGGTCAATATATCACATGGTCGGAATTATTCACAATCCATGCTAGAGCTTACAAAGTTCTAGATCACATCTCTCCATCGAAGAAGACGGGTTCCCCCCATATCTCAAAGAAACAGACCCCGAACTGTGGTCACGTTAAAAATGGGTCACACCAACAATCAATTTTAGGGCCCAGACCACCTCAGGCCCACGTAGCAGCAGCCCAGTCGGCCCAGTCCACGTACGCACCAACCGACATTCAACAAGCCATGCATACTCTCTCGCTTGCCCCTCCGGATGATCAATGGTACATGGATACCGGAGCTACATCTCACATGACTGCAAACAGAGTAATAATCGTAATATTACCGTTGGTAGTGACCATACAATTCCAATTATTGGTTGTGGAAATGCATTGTTACCCAAACCCCATCCTCCATTAACCTTAAAAAATGTATTGTATGCCCATCAATTAATTAAAAATCTTGTTTCCGTCAGAAAATTCACAATTGATAATTATGTTACCATTGAATTTGACCCTTTCGGATTTTCTATGAAGAATTTTCAAACGGGGATGCATTTAATGAGGTGTGACAGCATGGGTGACCTATATCCAATAACCACAACACCTGATTCTGGACTATCAACACGTTCTACTTTTGCAGTTTTGTCTCCCGAATTATGGCATAATCGTTTAGGACATCCGGGAGCTCTTGTTTTAAGCTCCCTTCATCGGAATAATTTCATTATGTGTAGTACATTTCGGGATAATTTTTCTGTCATTCTTGTCCCCTTGGAAAATAAGTTAACTACCATTTTATGACTCGTTATCATTAACCTCTTTGCCATTTGATATTGTGCACAGTGACTTTTGGACGTCACCTATCCTCAGTTCGGGTGGTCATCGTTATTATGTTTTGTTTCTTGATGACTTTACAAACTTTTTATGGACTTTTTCAATTGCTAATAAATCTCAAGTATATTCCATGTTTCTTTGTTTTCACACGTATATCAAAACACAATTTGAAAGAGAGATTAAGTGTTTTCAATGTGACAATGGGAGGGAATATAATAATAGGCCCTTTCAAAAGTTTTGTGAACAACATGGAATGATATTTAGATTTTCTTGCTCTCATACAGCTTCCCAAAATGGAAAAGCCGAAAGGAAAATCCGGACCATAAATAATATCACCCGAACTTTTCTTGTTCATGCCTCTCTACCTCATTCATTTTGGCATCATGTACTGCAAATGGTTACCTATTTACTCAACATACTTCCCAACAAAAAGCTTGCATATCAAACACCCACGAAAATTCTCTATCAAAAAGATCCATCGTATTCTCATCTTCGGATCTTTGGGTGTTTATGTTATCCATTACTTCCCTGCACTTCTCAAAATAAATTGCAAGCTAGATCAACACCTTGTGTTTTCTTGAGATATCCAGCAAATCATAGAGGTTATAAATGTTATGATTTATTGAGTCGAAAAATAATTATTTCAAGACATGTATTGTTTTATGAGAAGTTTTTTGTTTTTCAAATTACATGCTACTCATTCCTCAACTTATGAGTTTCTGGATGCAGGCCTATCTCTCTCTCCCTCTCTTATACAACCTACATCCACATCTCAAAGTCCAAATTTAGGGGACCATACTCATTCTTCATCACAAATGCCAACTCATCATTCATCTCATGAGTCGACTCAACAACAGGAAACTGTCGTTCCTATTTCTCCTACTCGGGCCCCCTCTACCCCACCAACACTGGTCCAATCACCAGAAGGCTCAATAGACAATAATTCAACACACACACCCAGCCCAATTTAGGCCACTCAAAATCAGTCCACACCGCAAAATACGACACCCGCCCAACAATCCATCAACCCACATCTAAATCCTCCCCATTCTCCTCAAATGACCACAAGAGCCCAACATAGAATTTTTAAACCTAGAAGATTGTTTAATCTTCACACTACTATAAAAAATTTCATTTCTCCATTGCCCACAAATCTCATTCATGCATTAAACGATCATAATTGGAAAATGGCCATAAAAGACGAATACGATGCTCTTATTAAAAATAAGATGTGGGAATTGGTGCAACGATCGTCTAATGCTAATATTATTCGAAGTTTGTGGATTTTCAGGCATAAAAAGAAATCTGACGGCTCATTTGAGAGGCATAAAGCCCGCCTTGTAGGTAATGGTGCAGGACAACAAACTGGTGTATATTTCGATGACACTTTCAGTACGGTGGTTAAACTAACAACTATTCGAACGGTACTTAGAATTGCATTGTCAAAATCCTAGTGTCTTACTCAGCTTGATGTAAAAATGTTTTGTTGCATGGAAACCTCAATGAAACTGTCTATATGCATCAACCACCGAGTTTTGGTGATCCTTAACACCCTGATTACATATGCTTGCTCAAAAAATCTCTATAAGGGCTTAAGCAAGTCCCTCGTGCTTGGTACCAGCGTTTTGCTGATTATATGGCTACACTGGGGGTTCTCTCACAGCACTTCAGATCATTCTCTACTTATTTACGGTCGAGGCACAACTATGGCATATATTCTTCTTTATGTGGATGATATCATCCTAGCTGCTTCTTCAGATGCCCTTCGACAGTCCATCATGACTAAATTTGGTTCTGAATTTGCTATGAAAGACTTGGGTCCACTAAGCTATTTTTTGGGTATCTCTGTCACCCGACATTCAGGTGGTTTATTTCATTCACAAAAGAAATATGCAGAAGAGATTATTGAACGGGCCGGTATGTCCTCCTGCAAATCATCACCTATACCAGTAGACACGAAAGAAAAACTCAGTATTTCCTCAGGTAATCCCTACCATGATCCAACTGAGTATCGTAGTTTAGCTGGTGCGTTGCAATATTGGACATTTACCATACCAGATATTTCATATGCGGTTCAACAAGTATGTTTATTTATGCACGACCCAAGAACCCAAAACATGTCCGCATTAAAGTGATTCATTCGCTACATTCAGGGGACTCTCGAATTCGGTCTCCACATTTACCCCTCTTCGATCAGTAAACTCATCTCATACACTGACGCAGACTGGGGTGGATGTCCGAACACTAGACGATCAACTTCTAGTTATTGTGTTTATCTTGGAGATCACTTGATATCTTGGTCTGCAAAAAGGCAGCCTACATTGTCTCTGAATCTTGCTGGATTTGAAACTTACTTTTGGAACTTCATTGTCCAGTTTCAAAAGCAACATGTGTATATTGTGACAATGTTAATGCGGTATATCTTTCAGGCAACCCAGTTCAACATCAACGCACTAAACACATTGAAATGGATATACACTTCGTACATGAGAAAGTCGCTTATGGTCAAGTACGAGTCCTGCATGTTCCTTCACGCTATCAAATTGCCGATATCTTTACTAAAGGACTCCCACGGCAACTCTTTGATGATTTTCGAGATAGTCTCAACATACACAAGCCTCCCGCTTCAACTAAAGGGGTATATTAGAAATATACACAGATTATGTAAGAATCTGTGTATATTTAACATATATATTTAGTGATTTGATTAGTAAAAATTAGTGATCTAGTTAGCTATTGATTAGCAAAAATTAGTGATCTGATTAGAGATATGATTAGCATAATTGAATCTTGTATACTATATATATATGGTCGACATTTGACAATGAAAGGCAGGCAAAAATATTTTATCTTTTACATTGTTGTGGATATTGTGCTTAGATATATAGAATGACTATTAATTGATTGTTCTCTTTAGATACTAGATGACTCTGCAGGTACGGGCCAAGAACAGTCTTTTATGTATGTTACAAAAAAAATGACCTTTTTTATTGGGCCTGTTTGTTACACATTTTGTTGTAGTTTTGTGAAGATGAACAAATTGCCTTATTGGAACATATCTAATTCCTTACTGTGGAGACCTTTCTGTTAAAGTTACATAGAGAGTGTGGTGTAGTAAGGGCCAATCCTAATTTGTTATTTATATCCTTGTTCATTTCTCCATTTTGTCCAGTTCATTCTGTCATCATGAAACTAAGTTAACAAGACTACATAAAATACACCACACTGAGTTTCATTTTTTTCTTTAACAACTTGATCATAGATGCCATTTCTAGGCAAATTTTTGTGTATAATACTATAGTATAGAAGAAAAGGTACGATTTGTTCCTTGCAGCAATCACTTCTTTTCTTCAATCTAATCATCTACACATTATTTCAAATCTAATTATCCTGAAAAGACAGTATGATAAAGTTCCTAGGGAGTTCCTTTGGTGGTGCTTGGAGTCTAGAGGCGTGCCTATGGCTTACATTAGGGCAATTAAGGATATGTAAGATGGAGCCAAGACCCGGGTTAGAACAGTGAGAAGTGACTCAGAGCCCTTTCCGGTCATGATGGGTTGCACCAGGGATCGATCAGCCCTTAGCCCATTTCTTTTTGCCTTAGTGCTGGATGAATTGACATGATCTATTCAAGGAGAGGTGTCGTGGTGTATGTCATTCGTAGATGATATAGTGTTGATTGATGAGACGCGCAGTGAAGTTAATGATAGACCGGAAGTTTGGCGACAGATATTAGAGTCTAAAGGTTTCAGGTTAAGCAGGACTAAAACAAAGTACATGGAGTGCAGGTACAGTGACGTTGCACAGGAGGCAGAAGTGGAAGTGAAGATCGATGATCAAGTCATACCCTGGAAAGGAAGTTTCAAGTATCTTGGACCCATAATTCGAGATGGGGAGATTGATGAGGATGTGACATATCGCATTAGGATAGGGTGGGTGAAATGGAGGCTTGCATCCGGGATGATGTGCGATAAGAATGTGTCGCTGAGGCTTAAAGGTAAATTCAACAAAGTGGTGGTTCGACCGACATTGTTTTATGGGGCAGAGTGCTGGCCAGTCAAGAATACCCACGTTCAGAAGATGAATGTAACGGAGATGAGGATGCTTAGATGGATGTGTGAACATACTATGAGGGATATAATACGAAATGAAGTTATACGGGGCAAGGCGGAAGTGGCGCCCGTGGCGGATAAGATGAGGGAAGCGAATCTGAGATGGTTTGGGCATGTGAAGATGAGGTGCATGGATGCACCGGTAAGGATGTGTGAGATGTTGGGATGACAGGAGTTAGGAGGGGTAGAGGTAGTCCGAAGAAGAACTGAAGGGAGATGATTAGATAAGATATGGTACAGCTTCAGTCATTGAGGACATGACCCTAGTTAGAAAGGTGTGGAGGTCAAGTGTTAGGCTAGCATGTTAGTAGATAGCCGAGAGTGCACCCTATTAGTAGTATCTAGCTAGTTTTCGCTTAGTTTCTTTTCCTCTATGGGTATTAGTATTTGTTGTCTCGTTTGCATGTGTATTGTTATTGTGCTATCTTATTTTTACTTGTTATCTTGCTTCAAACGCTTTGCTTTCTTTCTAGCCGAGGGTCTTATCAGAAACAACCTCTTTACCCACAAAGGTAGAGATAAGTTCTGCATACATCTTACCCTCCGCAGACTACACTTAGTTGGATTATACTGGACACGTTGTTATTGTTGTTTAATTATCTATTAGCACCAATTATTGCTACGCTGCTGTTAGTCTTTAGTTGTCCAATCCAACTCCACCATGTGCATTATATCATGATAAGTATTCCTTTTGGACTATATTTTCCATTTGCCCCTCCACACAATTGCTGTGTTCTGGACACGAATTCTTGCAGAATACATCAACACGGTCCAGCACGTGCTAAGAAGTTTATAGCCCAATTATTGATGTGATAGAACCAAGTGCTAAGTCACGCTAATGAAGGAAGACGACACAGTTTAGACGAAAGATAAAGGGAGACCATCCATGTGGAACAATTGTACAATCATAAGACAACCATTTGGATTAGAAAAAATCTTAGGACAGAGCATCCTTAGTTGGATTAGAAAAAATCACCCTACATCAGGCGTCCTTATGCATGTGAAAGGATGATCAGTTGAACATCTTTTTTTTGGATATTTATACTCATATTATATTTATATGTTAAATATTATCTTTTATTCGTATACTATTATAAATCTTGAACATCTTTAGCGAAACTCATGACTTTTCGTTGCTGCCCTACAAGCCCAATTGACCAAGATAAAATTGCCCATGCATCCATCTCACAATACATCATTATTTCTAGTGTACCTAATGATCAAAAGTATGCTATTTAGTTTTTAAATAATGGTACTTACCTTTGAAACTGGTATTATGTAAATACTAACGCAATTACAGTTTATAGGCAGATATGAATTGAAAATTCTTAATTGATGGAACATGATTGCAAAATCTTTTAAAATCATTGCTTTAATAGTGTCGTCAAAGCGAAGCATCCTATGGTTCTCGGGATATGCAATCTTTTTTACTCTGTTTTCTAATTAAGAAACATCACCAACTTGCTAGTTGCTACCACCATTTACATTGAAATGATTTCAATTCCAATATTTTCAAGAAAATATACAATCAAAAAGAATGTAGATGGAGGAGGTGAGGGAGACTAACAGATAAAGTTTTGGGCACCTCTATTAAGTGGCATTAAATAGTAGAGGTACATGTCACTTTTTTCAATTTTCAGTAGCTGGAAGGACAAGAAGATAGAACATCATGGCCCTACTACTAATTCGTACTCACCCGTCTCAAATTATTTGTCCTTTTTTTTGTTTTATACGTCACTTAAGAAATATTAATTAAAAAAATATTTGATTACTTTTACCCATATTTATGTCCAAGTTATAAATTTCTCTCCATTGAATGTTTGCTCTATTTATATGTCATATTCATTAGTGACAAAAAATTTCTAAGGGTAAAATGGGAAACAATTAATTAACGATAAATAATTTGAGACAACTATTTTTAGTAACCACGATAAATAATTTTACGAAAGGGAGTAAAAGCTATCAATAAAGCAAAAGCAAGAAAGTTAGCCCAATGGATTAGAAAAGCAAGCACTACACAGCAGCAAAGTTGATATTAGAAAAGCAAGAAAAAATCCCCACTTTCTCCTTAGGGTCTTAAAAAAACACTCCCAGTTGGAACAATATGATGATGATGATCAGAAGCCAAGAAAATCCCAGAAATAAGTCTATTGGTACTATCTCAGAGGATCACATTATCCCAACTATTTCTATATGTCCAACCTGGAAATTGTACGAAAACCCCTTCTATAATTCACAAAAACAACAACACAACCCCAACACTCCTCTCCGAAATCATCACAACAATAAGCAAATTCATCGCTTAAATCTCCCGATATCTGCTAGGAAAATTGCAGCATCATTTTGGGATCTTACATTTATTAGGCCCTTTATGGACTCTGAGCTTGAGATGGCTCGAGCTCAAGTAGCCGAATTGAAGTCCAAGCTGGAACACGAGCGCAAGGCACGTAAGAAGTTGGAGTCGACGAATAAGAAACTTGCAAGAGAGTTATCAGAAGAGAGAAAAGGGAGAGAAGCGTTGGAGCGAGTTTGCGAAGAACTTGCCAATCATATATCGTCGGATAAAGAAGAGATCAGTCGGTTAAGGAAAGAAATGGAAGAAGAGAGGAAAATGCTGAGGGTAGCTGAAGTTATGAGGGAGGAAAGAGTTCAAATGAAGCTCATTGAGGCTAAATATTTATTGGAAGACAAGTTGTTGGAATTGGAAGCAACCAAAAAAATGTTAGAAACTGAGCAATCCAATGCCAAGATTCGAGAAAACATCAGCAATAACATGTCATCAGCTACATGTGATCAAGAAATAGAGACAAAGTGTGTAATAGCTGACAAGTCCAATGAGGGAAATAGTACTTCATTTCAGTACCAAGTGACAATTCATAGAAGAAATCAATCACCTGAGCCTGAAAATCCACACATCAAACGAGGGATCAAAGGATTTGTGGAATTCCCAAAGGTTGTCAGAGCCATTAGTTCCAAAAGTAGACATTGGGGTGCAAAGTTGGAGTGCCAAAAGGCTCAGCTTAGGATATTACTGAAACAAAAGTGTCCTATTCGATCCAATGTTCTTTTAACAAGCTGATAGCATAAAGTTTGTAACTTTGGAGTGTGCTAGCCAATTTAATGGTCTTGTAACAATCTAATAGCATAAAGTTTGTAACTTTGGGGTGCCATTTTTTTTTTCCTTCTTTAAGCCTTGGTTGAATTTTCTGTTAGGCCTAGAGAATCTACTTTGTTTTCGTGATACTATGAGTTTTTGTGAATTGTGATATTGTAAATGTATAATTCTCTGGATTATGATCTAGTTCACTTGAAAGGGGTTGCTTTTTAGTTCACTTGGGAGTTGTATGATTATGGTTGTCCAGAAAGGATTGATGAAAATCCGAATTTGTATCATACTATAATTATTGGAGTGAACTAAGGAAGGACTCATTGAAAGAAATAATCTATTTTTTATTTTTATTAATTAAAAGACTATATATACAATTTACATATTTTTATAATAGGAGAATTTTATTTCTATTCTACTCCTAAAATCTTATTCTACTTAGATACTAACTATACAATTATGATTAGGGGTGAGCACGGGTACAGGGTACCCAGGTACCCGACTGAAACCGACACTAACGGGTAGGTTCCGGATAGACATATTATAATAACGGGTAGGTTCCGGGTAGTAAAATTAGGAACCGATCAATGTCGGGTACGGCAAATAGAGACAGGGTACCTGGAACCGATACCCGAAACCTATGGAATATTAAATATTTTTACTTTTTTAATTTCATTATTTTTTAGTTAATAAAAAAAGTCATACTAAAGTACACCATTTAAGGGGGGAAAAACCAAATGCAGAACAAGTCACTCTCACCATCAAGAAATAAATCAAATAATACAAAGTGACAATCATAAGCAGAGAAAAAGCCAAAAGCGATAGAAAACTGAAAAATTAAATTTTTAAAACTATGTACTCCTTTAAGTTATTGAAAAAGAAAGTTGAAACGAAAACCAAAGCAATCTTCGAAACATTCTTCGGATATTTGCTCCGAAAGGATTCTTTATGGGTTTTGTGGCACTGGCTTTCAGAGGATAAGCAGACGAGTTTATTCCTAAACCAAAGTTGTTATACGAAGGCATTATTTTGCACAAAGAAACACCGATTCCAGGTACCCGGGAACCTACCCGGAACCGCAGGGTCCGGGTAGGGTCCGGGTAGGTTCCGGGTAATGATTGCTATGGGTAGGTTCCGGGTAATGATTGCTACGGGTAGGTTCCGGGTAGTAAATTTAGGAACCGATCTTTTACTGGGTAGGATCCGGATAGTTCAAAAAAGTTAGGGTATCCGGACCCGCTCACCCCTAATTATGGTAAGTATACAATACTAATTAGACTACAACATTAATTACATAATTGTACATGGAATAGGAAATGTATATGGAACAGGAACTGCCCACGGATGGGCAGTAATAGTACGTCTCGGAATACCGTGTGTATACATAATATACATATGTATATTGTGTGTATATTATGTAAACCTAACACACCCCCCGCAGTCATAGCGGGCGGTCTTCGAACATTGAGACTGTTCCTAAAATCTTCAAAGAGGACCGAGGGAAGACCCTTCGTAAAGACATCAACAATTTGATACCTGAACGGGACATGGCAGACGTGAACGTGCCCACGAGCAACCTTTTCACGAACAAAGTGAATGTTCATCTCGATATGTTTAGTGCGCTAGTGCTGAACCTGATTATCAGAAAGGTAGATAACACTAATATTATCACAATAAACCAAGGTTGCTTTTTGAATAGGACAATGAAGCTCTAACAGCAAATTACGTAACCAATATGATTCAGAGACCACATTAGCTACCCATCGATACTCGGCCTCTGCACTGGAACGGGATAAAGACGACTGACGCTTCGCAAACCATGAGACCAAGTTATTTCCAAGAAACATACAATAGTCAGACGTAGACCGTCTGGTGTTCGGACAACCACCTCAATCAGCATCTGTGTACGAGACAAGTGTTGTCGTTGATGAAGGATATAGATGCAAGTCATAGTCAAGTGTACCCTGAATATACCGAAGGATGCGTTTGAGCGCATTCATGTGCTCAACTCTGGGATCATGCATAAACAAACACACCTGCTGAACAGCATACGTAATATCGGGTCTCGTGAATGTAAGATACTGAAGGGCCCCTGTAAGACTGTGATAGTGGGTGGGATTCTCGTATGGTGCGCCGGCCGCAGCCCGAAGTTTGGGCTTATTATCAACGGGAGTGGAAGTGGACTTATAGGATGATGACATGTTATTGTTCACATGCTATTGCTAACCTGCTATTCCATATTAATGATGACATGTTAGGAGTAGAATAGAAATAGGTCCACCACTTTAAAGTAGCCCCAAGCATCATTGCAGACGCTATTCTTTTTGTTGGTGAAATTTCTCGAAAGGAAGAAATACTGAATTACTTAGCCGTTAATTAGGGAAGGTGGTAAAACTAGACTTGAAGTGACAAAGTCGTAAATGTCAATTTTTCAACACTCTGCATCATTTACAACATAGTGAAAGGGAAATTTTTCGTGATTGTTCTACTTCAATTTACCGAGTATGCTCTGGGCTTGTTGCTGCTATTGGGTATTCCTTTAACAAAAAATTGAGTGGATTGTCCTTCATACGGGTTCGTATTTAATTTTTACCCTTCAATTCGCTAGTTTTTAATTTTTTCCCCTTCAATTAGCTAGTTTTTTTATTTTTTCCCCTATTTTTCATTTAATGAAAATTTATGGGTCAAAGTATTATTTATTTGCGGGTCTACTAAATCAGAGATTCTGGGTTCGAATCCCAGCAAAGGCAAAAAAAAAAATCGCAAGACAAGATTTTCATAGAAATTATGCATATTCGGTCAAAGTTATATATAGTTTCTATATAACTAGCTGGACAAGGCATAATCTTAATTTTTCAACGAAATTTTACCTTCAGGCATAGTTACATAGAAACTATGTCCTTTAAGTCATAATTTCTATACAACTTTGGCCGAATATACATAATTTCTATGAAATCTTCTCTTGCGATTTTTTTTCTTTTTGACTCTGCTGTGATTCGAACCTACAACCTTATAGGTATTTTTGGAGGCATAATTTCTATACAACTTTGACCGAATAGGCATATTTTCTAATGAAATCTTGTCTTGCGAAATTCTTTTCTTTTTTATTCTGCTGGGATTCGAACCCACAACATTAGATGTATTTTCGGAGGCATAATTACATAGAAATTATGTCCCTTAAGACATAATTTGTATACAACTTTGGCCGAATAAACATATTTTCTAATGAAATTTTTCCTTGCAATTTTTTTTCCCTTTTTGACTTGCCGATATTTGAACGCACAATCTAAAAGGTATTTTCGATCATTTTTTTAGACGAAGGAAAAAATTAAAGATCACCAATTTGAAGGGAAATAATTAAAAATCACCCTAAAATAGGGGCAATCGTGTGAATTGACCCTTCTTTAATAAACCCCACAATGGGCTTGAGCTGCTAGTTTGCAAAAGCCGCTTATTCTAGAGAACAACGATATCACTTGGGCAATTCGCACGATTGCCTCTATTTTGTGGTTGTCTTTAATTTTTGTCCCTTAAATTGGTGATCTTTAGTTTTTGTCTCTGAAGTTCTGGGTTCGAATTTCATCAGAGTTAAAAAAAATTATAAGGCAAAACTTACAATTTCGCATGATATAAATTATGCCTATTCATGAAAATGTACATAAACTATGACTTGTGAATTAGTACTATTTAACTATGTCGGGCAAGGCATAGTTTCTATGTACCTTAATAGAAACTACACCTTGTCCGGCATAGTTTCTATGAAAACTTGTTTTGCGATTTTTTTTACTCTATTGAGGTTCGAACCCAGACTCTCTGATTTCGTAGTTTATATGTAGTTACATAGAAACTATGTCCCTTAAGGCATAATTACATAGAAAAATAAAATTATGTCTTATATGGCTAGTTACATAGAAACTATGCTCCAAGTGGTATAATCTCTATACAACTTTGACCGAATAGGCAGAGTTTCTATGAAAATCTTGCCTTGTGAACATTTCTTTTTTACTCTGTTGGGGTTCGAATCCAGACTCTCTGATTTCATAGACCAGCGAATTAAGGGTACTTTAACCCATAATTTTTTATTAAATAAGAATTAGGGGAAAAAATTAAAGACCAGCTCAAACGAAGGGAAATCCACGCAAAAAAAAAAAATCACTTTTCTTGTCCCAAAAAGAAAAAGAAAACCTTTTTCAAATTTGTGTTTGGTTCATGAACTAGCTAAAGTTGAGCTTCTATTTTTTTTTTTTTTTTGAGATAAAATGAAAAAAAAAAAGTCAACTTTGGAAAATAATGAAACCATTTTTTCATGTCCTCCTAAGTCGAGGGTATGTTGAAACAGTCTCTCAATGTAGGGTAAGGTCTACGTACACGTATACATCCCAAAACTTATTTGTGAAATTATACTGAATATATTATTGCAGTTTTTGAAGTTCTATCTTCAGCTTTTGTTCAAGTTCTTTCTTCAAGTTCAATGTTTAACACCTTAAAAAAAATTACTCCGCCACTTCATTCAAAATATATTTTGAAAATAATTTTCTTGAGCCGGGGATTTATAGGAAACAATGTCTCTATATCTTACAAAGGTAGGGATAAAGTTTACGTAAAACAATGTGTTAAATTTTTTAGAAAAACTTCGGAAAAAACAATTCCATCTTAAAACTTCTAAAGTTAATATAACCAGTGCTTAACCATTTGCTATGAACAGAAGGAAATCAGTGAAAGTCAATCGGTAATGTCACACAACTATAATAGGAGTAGTTAAAAACGGGTAAAAACTTCATTTGCTATCAACAGAATGCTTGTTTTCGGTACAGAAAAATATTTTCCGGGAAAATGTTTTCATAGAAAATAAATGAATTTGTACTTATTTTTTTTATGTTCGTTTGGATAGTGGAAAATAAGTAAATTTCTTACTTATTTTTTCATGTTCTGTTGGTTGGTAGAAAATATTTTTCGAAAAATACTCACCCAAGCCCCCACCAACCCCACACCCACCACCCTCCTGTAGGTTTTCGTTGGGTTTGTGTACTTAGAGGAATTTGAAAATTTTGTGTTTCAAACCCAACAAGCGACGAACTTTAGGATGATTATGTAGTAATATAAAACACGTCAATACATAACATGTATATAACCGTAATACTTTGATAGAATACTTACGGTTTGAAAACTCTGGAGTCTTTTAGTAATTTCCGAGGGTGCGCACACATTTGATCCTCGACAGCAAGTTCCAAGAACTCCGATGTATACCTCCTTCGAACAGCTAGGAAATTCGACAGAGGTTCAAGAGAGAGTTTTATTCTAGGTCTCTAAGACTTAGAATAATATATTAATAATGTATCAATTAATGAATGAGGAGGTACTCTATATATAGGTGAAATTAAGGCAAAATTCAGATTTTGGGTTGGGCTCAAAGCCTGACCCAAAACGAATTGCAGCAGGCCAATCGAATTTGCCCTGCTGCCCAATTAGCGTCGCGGCGCCTCGCCCTTTTCACAAAATATTTTCAGCACGTTTTAATTAAATCCAAACTCCAAGCTTGACTTAATTAAATAATTTCCATCAAATAGAAATTATCTCATAGTTATTATTAATTTTAATATCTCGATTCCAAATCGAATATTTAACACTTCTCTCAATACACCCTTAGATCGAAGAAATAATTGACATAGTGTTACCCTACAGGACTTCACATATCGACACTAATCATATTAGGGTCTACACGGAACTCCTAGACGGCGCCGTAAGACGAACTCAATATGTGAAGTATATTTACACGAATCCAGTAAACTGAACTTTTATGTGGGAAGATAAAATCCTTTCATTCTCGACGCACTCGATCAAGCTTGGATTTGCCAAGTGTCTATCCAAATGACTTGATCATTATATCTCATCTATATTGGTTGACAACAAGACCATATTCTAGATATGTCTATTGCGTTGGCCAACGACTTAGTCAACCCATTATCACTGAGAAGCTGAGTGTTCTCTCGAATATACATTCGAGGAATGAATTTTAATCTTGGCTCAACTACCACCTTTAATCCACATCGTAGTGTACCCAATACAAGTTGTATCTCAACCTATAATGCATTTGAGCTTAGGACATGATCAAAGTATATTACTCTGTAGACAAGGTGTATATTGACCTCAAGTCTAAGGACTTCTATCTCCCACACGTTGATCATACTTTAGACATGTATAACAAACAGTATATCAGCATTGGTATACCAATACTTTCAAAGTATATCGGAACTACCCTTAGTTCCTTCAGGAACTCAGAAATCGCGACAACTTCTTTACCAACTTCTATCCAGCAATGTACTCAGCTTCAGTTGTCGAATCAACAGTTGTAGCTTGTTTGGAACCTTTCTAGCTCAATGATCCACCATTGAAAATGAACGTGTACCCAGACTGAGATTTGAAGTCATCAAGATCCGTCTGGAAGCTAGCATCAGTGTACCCAGTAGCAGCTAGCTTTTCTTCCCCACTATAGACTAAGAAGTAATCTTTAGTTCGTCTAAGATACTTAAGAATACTCTTGACTGCTTTCTAGTGTTCTTCCCCAGAATTCTACTGGAATTTGCAAGTCATACTAAGTGCAAATGCCACATCTGGCCTAGTACAGGTCATGGCATACATGATCGATCTTATAGCCGAAACATGTGGGATCTTCTTCATGCGCTCAAGTTCTATAGCATTAGAAGGAATGTCCTTCTTAGATAACTTGATGCCTTGACCCATAGGTAGACCACCTTTCTTGGAATTTTCCATAGAAAAATGTCTAAGCACTTTGTCTATGTATACTGACTGTGACAGCCCCAACAATCTATTAGGTCTATCTCTATAGGTCCTAATTCTCAGAATGTAGCAGGCTTCACCTAAATCCTTCATCATGAAGGTACTGGATAGCCACTCCTTGACTGACTGCAAGAGAGTCTTATTGTCTCCCATTATTAATATGACATCTACATATATAATAATGAAGGCAATACTCTCATCCTTGCGTTACTGTAAACACAGGGATCATCTTTGCTTAAACGAAATCAAATGACTTGATAGCCTTGTCAAAGCAAATGTTCCAACTTCTCGAGACTTGCTTAAGCCCTTAAATGGACTTCTGTAGCTTGCATACAATATTTGGTTTGGACTCAGACGAAAAAACCTCAGGTTGTTTCATATACACTTCCTCAACTAGATTACCATTGAGGAAAGAGGTTTTGACGTCCATATGCCAAATGTCATAGTCATAATATGCAGCTATTGCAAGCAAAATTCGAATAGACTTAATCTTAGCAACAGGTGAAAAAGTTTCATCATAATCGACCTCAGACCGTTGATTATAACCTTTATCCACCAACCTTGCTTTATAAGTCTGTACCTTGCCAAATGCATCGATATTCTTCTTGAAGACTCATTTGCATCCTATGGGTTTAACCCCAGCTGGCAAATCAATCAAGTCGCACTTGATTGATGTACATAGATTCCATCTCGGATTTTATGGCTTCTTACCATCTCTTCGAATCAATGTCCAACATTGCTTCACTATAAGTTGTAGGCTCATCGTTATCGGGAACATCTATCTCACTGTGTGTTTCCATAAGTAGATTTAGTTTTTCAGGAGGACGATGAGTCCTAGTAGACCTACGGAGTTGATTGTTTTACAGTTCAGTGCTTGGTATGTTCTGACTGTGAGAGGGTTCTTGTGTGTTGGATAATCCACTAACTTGAGAGCTTTCAGGAATATCATTTTTCTGTGTTTCCTGAATAGGAGGAGGTGCAACCATTGCATCTACTACCAAAGGCTGTGTAGAAGGATCTTGCATTTCTGCATTATTCCTCATAACACTCCCACTGGCCGAAGGGCGTACTTGATGTACCCAATCTTCGCCAAATACTCCCACTGAATTCTTGCCTTGGTCATTCGGCAAGGATTCAACCTCTATGTTATCTTGCGGTTCTTGAATTTCTTAAAGTTCTATCTCTGTGTAACTATGTTCCTTGTAGACATATTCTTCTTCACAGAAAGTTGCTTTCCTGGAAACAATGACCTTATGTTCTCCAGGAAGATAGAAGTAATATCCCTTAGTTTCTTTTGGATACCCCCACGAAGTAACGTTTCTCACTTTTGGATTCCAACTTGTCAATGAGCATCTTCTTAACATATACAGGGCACCCCCAGGGTCTCTTATGTTTAAGAGCTGGCTTCTTGCCACACCATATCTCATATGGTGTCTTTTCTACAAACTTGGAAGGAACCATGTTCAGAACATATATTGAGGTTTGTATGGCATGTCACCGAAGGTATGTCGGTAGAGCTGAGAAGCTCATCATGGATCGAACCATATCCAATAAGGTTCGGTTTCTCCTTTCGGCAACACCATTCATCTGTGGTGTTCCAGGAGGTGTCCATTCTGATTGGACTCTATGTAGCTTTAAGTAATCTAGAAACTCCTTGCTCAAGTATTCACCTCCTCGATCAGATCGAAGGGTCTTGATACTCATTGCGAGTTGTTTCTCTATTTCAGACTTGTACTCCTTGAACTTTTTGAAGGCCTCGGATTTGTGTTTCATAAGATACACATATCCATACCTTCTGAAGTCGTCAATAAAAGTAATGAAGTAAGGGAAACCTCCCTTAGCTTGAAGCGAGAATGGTCCACATACATCAGTATGTACTAACTCAAACACCTTCTTGGCTCGCACACCCTTCCCAGAAAGTAGCTTGTTGGTCATCTTACCTTTCAAACAGGATTCACAGTTACCATAAGACTCCAAGTCAGATGGTTCGAGGTAGTCAAGCTTCCTTAACCTTGCTATCCTTGTTTTGTTGATATGACCAAGTCTACAATGCCATAGGTATGTAGAGTTTCTATTACTTAGCTTAGCTCATTTATTTTGTACATTGAATATTTCTAGACTACAGTTTAGTGTATATAATCCATCCATAAGAGGAGCAGTTCCATATATAACATTATCAAAAGACAGTACATGATTGCCATTATAAATATATGAGGAAAAAACCTCCATGTCCAAAACAGGGATAGAAATGATATTCCTCGTTAACGAGGCTACATAGTAACAATCATTTAACACTAGACAATAGCCACAAGGAAAATTTAATCTATAAGTTCCTACGTGTTCAGCATCCACTCGTGCTCCATTTCCAACGCGTAGGTCCACCTCTCTTGGTCTAACCTTCCTGCTGTCAGTTAGCCCCTACACATTGGTACAAATATGTGAGCCATAAGCGGTATCTAATACCCAAGAATGAGAGTTATTTATAGACATATTTATTTCAATAACGTACATACCTTGTCCACTAGAGGTAGAAGCACCTTGTGCTTTTCCTCCTCCTGGTGCAGTGCAGTCCTTCTTCCAATGCCTCTTCTTGTTACAATTGAGGCATACATCCTTAGCCGGATTCACCTTCTTCTTCTTCACACCTCATTTAGGCTTCGTAGCTGAAGGCGCAGCGAATGCTTTGCCCTTCTTCTGCCATTCCTTACCTTTCGGCTTGGGCCGGCTAGTAGAGCTCACCATGAGCACAGCTTTGTCTTTGATAGTTGAAGATTCAAAGGTCTTGACCATGTTATGCAGCTCCGGCAGACTCGCCTTCATTCCGTTCATATTGTAGTTTACAATAAAATTCTCGAACGAACGAGGGAGTGAGTTCAGGATGAGGGTGGAAGCAACGTTTTTCTACAGCTTTATACCAATCGAGGCCAGCCTTTCTATCAGCCCTATCATCTTCAACACATGCTGAGACACTTGGCCCCCTTCATTTAGCTTACACTTGAAGAGTTCTATCAATAACTCATATTTCGTAGTTTGGGACTGAGAGTCATAGAGACTTTTCAAGTGTTCGAGCATTTCGTTAGGGCCCATGTTTTCGTGTTGTCTCTGAAGTTCCATAGACATGGAAGACAACATCATGCACTGTACTGAAGTGGCGTCGTCTAGGTTCTTCTGGTAGGCTACCTTATCTAATGTGGCATATTCTGGAGAATCCTCGGCAGGGACTGTGGGGAATACTTTGTCCAATACGTATTCTATCTTTTCTTGCCTTAGAACAATTCTCAGATTCCTTGGCCAGTCTGGATAGTTGGGTCCAGTAAGTTTGTTCATTTCCATCAACATTTTCAATGATAGGCTCGACATTTTGATAATCTGAAGAGTTAGATAGATAGGAAATTAAACTCAAATTTATTTCCTATTATAAACATTCGTTTAGGCTAATCAACATGAACTTTTGTTTAATTAGCTCTCACTATTTTAACATACTTCTACGACCCCATGGTAGAATACCAACCTATATTAATTTAAGGTCATAATGGGCCAAGATCCAAGCCTATGCTATCTCCGCATTTGCTTTGGCTGATAACTTCAATAACATATCTTGGTAGGTTCTAAATCAATTGCAAAACTTATTTGCAACTCTTAGTTGATCAAATATTACTATTATTATAATGGAACGCCTTGGACGTATGATTAAGGGAAGGGTGCTTCTTCTAGTAGGGGTAACAAGGTTAATGATACTTCTTCTAGTAATCTTATTCCTAGTCCCGATGATTTGATTGATTTCACTCATATAGATGAAACTGCTTTTTTTAATGATATACCATTAGATGATGAGGTATATTCTGCATCTGAACCAAACTTTAATTTTGACGATAATGTAGATGACACACCCACTAGTGCACCTCAACATTAGGCTCAGACTGAGTCTCAGCCTCAAACTGAAACTGGATTGTCTCTTATTCCCCCTAGTATGAGTCGAGGCCTCAAACAACGAAAATTAAAATCACATGCGTGGTATTTTATTGATAGGAACAAAGAGAATCAAGTAGTTAGATGTAAAATTTGTCAAAATGTTTATAAATTTAAAATCGGAAAAAGTCAAGGTGAGACGGGAGGTTTATTGAGACATGTACAAGGCGAGCACACATCTAGGTGGAATCAATACCAGGCTGAAACATCAGGTGTGCCAATGCCCTTTGAGTTGGGACAAGGTTCACATAGTGTCTCCGATCAAGTACATGGTCGAATTAACCCGACGACGGGGGAATTATAGGTCCTAAATATGATAAAACACAAAGATAGGAAAAATATAGCAAAATTAGTTGCGGTGGAAGGTTTGCCTTTTGCATTTCCTTCCTCTCCTGGTTTTATTCATTACGTTAGAGAAACGTATAATCCTGCTTTTAATGGTTTTTCTAGATCAACTGTTAGAAGAGATGTTTTTAAATTTGCACATGAATATCAACATTATTTACATTATGCATTATATCATTTTAATGGCAAAGTGGCTCTCACTTATGATATAGGCTGTAGTACTAACAGTAATGATTATTTAACTGTTACATGTCATTGGATAGATCATACTTGGTCTATGCAAAAACATATTTTAGCATATAGATATATTGATGATAGGCACACTGAAACTTTTATTGCACAAAATATTCATGAAATTTGTGATTATTATGGAATAATTGATAAAATTATGACTATTACATTAGATAATGCTACTTCTAATGATTATGCTATAAGACTTTTACAAGTTCGATTAACTTCATCTTTTCCTGATCATTTTCATATAAGATGTGCGGTCATATTTATAACTTAGTTGTAAAAGATGACCTAAATTTTTTGAAAACATTCTTGATAAAATACAATTTGCTATAAACTTTATTTTTAAAGGTAATAAAATACAAAGATGCAAAGTGTATAAAAAACTTGTCACGGTTGTGGATTACCTTATAGAAAAATTTCTGAAGAAGTAGCGACTATGTGAAATTCTTTATATGAACAACTATTTGTTGATTACGATTATAGAAGACCTATAACTTTATTATTTAACACTCATAATAAAAATTCAAGGGATATGCTTGTAGATAATGACTGGGAATTTTTTTTAGAACTTATAGGATTTTTAGAGAAATTTTTTCAAGCTACTAAAGAATTTTTTGATATTTATTATCCTACTATTTTAACTATGCTATTTTATATAGCTCTAATATTTTTGTTACTTAATGAATAGATGAAAATAAACTTATAAGACATCTATTGAAAAAATATTTATAAAATTAAAAAATACTTTTTTCCTATTCTCACTATTTATATTATTGGTGTTGTATTAAATCCGACCATTAAAGTAGACGGTTGTAAAACACTTGTTGAAACGATTTATGATTGTATAGCAGTACTTCCACCTCCAAGTCCAAATGAAGAAACAACTCACGAACCAACTAAAGAAGAAGTTACATCTAGCAGAAAGAATGGATTTTGGACCTAACTCAACCCCAAAAGCTAGCTCATGAGGGGAGGATTGTCCAAATTCTCATTCCATTTTTTATGTGGGACTTTTAACCGTTCGGATAGGATTTTTGGCCATAGATCTGCTTTATAATTTCAAAGAGAAAGAAATAAGTCAATTACATTGATAATAACATAAAAGTTTTCTTCTTCTTTTTTTAATTATAAATTTTAAGTATTTTGACACGTGACCATTAGTGATGGTGAGTGAAATCCACTTTCTTTCTCAAAATTAGGATTGACCGAGAAGGTTTAAAGTTGTTCAAAGGTATAATAGAACTCCCGCAAACTTAAAGTATTTTTTTTGAAATTATGATCCAAGTTCATGAAGGTAATGATGTATTATCTCTACAAAAAATGATGAGAATTTAAGGATGTAGTCTTATGATCAATGAAGTGTTTGAGAATTAAAAAGTTTTGGTTTAAATTTTAGCTGAGATATAAATATTAGTAGGTCATTTTTTTCTATTTTGTAATATCCCGTACTTTCGGGTTACGGTTTAAATCGCTAAGCATATATAAAATCGCTACGCATGTGTAAATAGACCTGAGCGTTGGGAAATTTTTTGTTATATTTACATATGCTAATAAGAGATTAGTAATTGGCAAATGAAACCCCGAAATAATTTTGGACGTAACAAGTGTGACGACGGAAGTCGAAAATAAATTTGGTATGTGCATAAAGAGGTTATGGGCTAGTGTCATATCACAAATTATGACATTGAATATATGAAGGTCTTATGATTTATCAAGATTTAAGTGAATTGAGATCACGGAATTAATTATGTGTGTGAGTGATAAATTACACGGAAGCAAATCACTTGATTAAATGAAGTAGAGTGCATGTATCGACAACCTAAGATATCCCACCTCTAAAACTAAATTGGTGGGAGCATAATGATGGGGAATAAATTGGTTTGCACGATTAGGGGGGGAAGTAAATTGTTCAGCGTTTCAAATTCCATTTAGTTAACAATTCATTTTGTTTTAGTGTATATCTCGTCCATAGTATTTAGGAGGATGAATCATTTTGCTGGCCAAATGAATTCTTATACTTAGCTAAATGCTCTTCTGCTGACGACGAGTTAGAGCAAAAATAATTAGAGGGAATTTGTTTACTCACGTCCAGCAACAATAAATGGAAGTTTGCATTTTAAGTGCAATTTCGAATTATTAAGCTTGGAGTTGAGGTATGTTAAGACAAATTATTTCTTTCTTTTGGCATGTTCCACGTAACAAAATAAAATTGTGATATTGCTCCATAATTTATTCTACTCCTAGTAGTTAAGAATATTCATGTTATTGATTCTTATGATAAAAGCATGTCTAAATATGTTTCTAAGTCCTTATTGAGGCATACGGAAAATGTGTTTATATTCACAGTGTTAGTCAAAGGTGCAAGGATATTATGTCACTCAGAGTATTTTATTGTCATTCATGCATTTTCACGTGTATTGCATTCATATATTACCCTGGACCACTGGTGCTATGCACATTACTATATGGTAAATATTATATATGTAAGGGATATGAGGAAATGGAAATGCGTTATATACGCACACCACCCGCGGTTGGTACAGACTATCACAAAAGAGTCCGAAGAGGCCAATATGATGTGATGATGTGATGTGATGCATGTATGGCTTATTGGGACGGGTTGCACGATCCGCAACACTAACATATATTGAGACGGGTTGCACGATCCGCAACACTAACTATATATATATATATATATATATATATATATATATATATATATATATATATATATATATATATATATATATATATATATACCGCACTTGCATCATGCATATATTAGTTAACCATTACTATGATACCCACAGAGGTTGTCATGGTAAGGAAATTGCCCGATGAGGCCAATGAATATGAACACTGCACTGTGCATAACATGTAGGCAAGTGTATTAGGGCCCTAAGAGGCAGTTACTATTGGTCAGTTGTTTATGTTTCAGTTATTGGTATATTCCTGTTATGCTGATATTTATGCCTGACATACTCAGTACATCAGTCGTACTGACGTCCCTTTTGTCGGGGGACACTGCGTTTCATGCCCGCAGGTTCGCATAGGCAAGGCGACGACCCAAGTGAATAGTTTGCAGATTTCAGCGAATTTTTGGAAGCACTCCTCTCTTTCTGGGGTGTCTGTCTGATTTTGGTATGATACAGTTTTGCGTGTCTATACGGGGCCTTGTCCCGACCTTTGATGTTGCTACTCTTAGAGGCTTGTAGACAGGTGTCTTGTGTGTAGTAGTCATGTATGGCCTTGTCGGCCTTGGTAAATGTATATATATAAGTTGGATTTTTGGGTTACTATTCCCACAATCATTTTTCGCCGTAGTCGGTAATTAATTATGAATAGATGTTGATAGTGTGATTAGCAGTACCCGACAGGTGGGGTCCGGGTATCCGTCGCGGCCCTCCGGTTTGGGTCGTAACATATTTGTCCAAATTTTAGTGGAACAAGTTACTAGCTAGTTGTTTCTTTTTAGTTGAGGGTCTGTCAGAGACAATCTCTCTATCCCACGAAGGTAAGGGTAAGATCTGCGTACATCATATCATTTTCAGACCTCACATGTGAAATTACACTAGGTACATTGTTATTATGTGTTACTTGATGATTGTGCTAGCAAGAGGTATCAAATATCTCGAGATACACACAAATTGATCCAAATAAAGAAGAAGAATAATATTTTTGTTGTCTTAATTTATGTGACACTTTTTATTTTCGAGATTCAAACTATGTAAACTTTGACCTACATTCGAAATTATATGTTTCATCATATTGACGAGAAAAAAATTACAACTTCTAATATTTTTATATAATTTATAATATCAATTGAGAGTCTATTAGAAACAGTCTCTTCAACCTTGGACACGGATGACGGCGTCTGAACATATCTGTCAGGATCTGTCGGAGACATAAGACCGTATGGCAGTTGATCATCACGGGTGTCACTTCCTGAAGCCGACCGGCTAGCCACAAGTGTATAGCTCGCGAAGGCACGGGTTTCTCCCAATAAGGGACGTCCTCTAAGGAGCCGTGAAGTTACTCAACTTCTTTCATGCTTTGTATAAAGCGATAAACTCCGATTCCATCATGAATCGGTCTATGTAAGTTTGCTTAGAGGATTTTCCAAGAACCACCATACACATTTACTTGTGGCTTTGGTGTTCTTCGGATCCGATGTCCGGTTTGCATCACCGTGTTCTCTCGTAACCGCATTGGACATCCAGAATACTATAATCCGTAGATAAGCGAATAATTCGGATATCGTCATATCCGACTTAACGCCTTCTATTGATCATGTATTAAGATCATCGGTGAACCTTAGTTCAACCGATCGTTTGTTGGACGATACCAGGTCGGTTGTAGTGTGTACAATACATTGAACTACACGTGACCCGTGCATATCGCTCCTTGTCTATAGGTGCACCATGATTCCAATCGGTTCTATGATTCATATCCATTGGTGGCTTCAACGGATCGTCAACTATCGACCGATCCGTTAGATGTCTTAGAAATCCAATTCCTAAGATGTCATCTGTGATACCCATATCTTTCATATCGAGACTTTGTTTCACTATGATTTTCACTCTAAGACCGTTGGTTTTCCAACTGTTGGATTTCTAACTTCGAGTCAATGTTTCGTGATCGATTCATTGTTTCGTTTTATCCGAGACTTTCGGGACCAAAATGTTAACATTTCGGGGACCAAAATGAAAGTTCGAAAGAAGCCCAACAGATTCACAAACCAATTTCGATCCTCTTCTTCCAACTCTCCGGTTGGGAAGGCTGTTTCAACACCCATGCCATGTAAGACTACAATGGCCCTGGATGTGAAGCTACTCACAGGGGAGCAATTTTTACAACCCAAAGGTTCTTTTCCCGGAGGAAGATTAACTATTACACGAGTATGGTTCTATATATGAAATTTATTTCTCTCTTTAGCTTCTTTCCAAAGCAGCGCTTTTGGAGATAACAATTATTTGTTAATTGTCCATGGTTCGTTCTCAACCATACAATCTAGAAGGTATGGAACAAGTCTTTGTTATCACCTCATCTTAGAACATCTAACGGACTGGTCAATAGTTGACAGTCTCGTTGAAGCCACCAATGGATATGAATCATAGAACTGATTGGAATCATGGTGCACCTATAGACAAGTAGCGATATGATCAGGTCACGTGTTACGTAACCTGGGAGGTGATAACAAAGCAGTAACAAAGCAAAAACCCAATATATTTCTCTCTTTAGCTTCTTTCCAAAGCAGCGCTTTTGGAGATAATTATTTGTTAATTGTCCATGGTTCGTTCTCAACAATACAAGCTAGAAGGTATGGAACAAGTCTTTGTCCCCTCTTTGCTCCTTCTCAACCGCTGGACATATCTGTCAGGATCTGTCGGAGACATAAGACCGTATGGCAGTTGATCATCACGGGTGTCACTTCCTTGTTTACTAACTAAGGGACTACTCAGAGATCAAGTGTTCTGCCTGTCTAGGGGAATGGGCTTAAAACCCAAAATATACGGACCAATACAGTGGAAACCCAACCTTACGAACTGGAGATCCCAGTAATTTCTCTCTTTAGCTTCTTTCCAAAGCAGCGCTTTTGGAGATAATTATTAGTTAATTGTCCATGGTTCGTTCTCAACCATACAAGCTAGAAGGTATGGAACAAGTCTTTGTCCCCTCTTTGCTCCTTCTCCGATAGATTTGTTAGAAATTTGCCTTTGGCGGGAGTTGCGACCGACCAACTTTAACAGCTTAAACACTAGTGTTACGCATATTGGAGAATTCGATTCTTCACACATGCATGATCTACTAAGTACGTAGATAACCGTAGGGCCAAGAATCGTCAAATTTCATTGAGAAATGAAAGAGATATTGGTTCACGAAGTAAGGTGTTTGAAGCATGGAAAGTATGGTATTGTGTGTAATTCTCCCTCATCGGTAGAGGAAGAAAGAATTATTGTGTATAAAAGACTCGAAATTGGTTTGGGGTTTGGGACCCCAAGGGGTATCCCATGTGTTTAAAGGAGGGAGGACCTAGATGTGCTTCGGTTCGAGGAAAGACCACACGCGCCACCGCCGCCGCCCGCCCGTCCGGTCCGGTTCCGATTCCGAGTTCTGGGTTCTCGGGTTCTCGGGTTCACGGGTCACGGGTTGTGGGCTGTGGGCTGTGGGCTGTGGGTCTTATGATATGATCTTTTTGGGCCAGAGAACTTTGCCAGAAGTACAGTTTGATCCCAGAAGTTTCCAGATGTACAGTTCGAACCAGAATTCTTTCAGATGTACAGTTTGGTCCCTGAAGTTTCAAGATGTACAGTTTGGTCCCTCAAGTTTCCAGAATCTGGACAGTCAAAGCAGTTGCCAAGCACTCAATTCAGCCATTTATTTTGGCTGAATTACTCCTCCTATAATGGCCAAATCCATTGGTCTTTTCTCTATTTATGTTGGTGGCTTTACAACCTTCATAATGGCCATTATTTGGCTGTTATGGAGGGCAGTAATCAGCCCCTCGCTCACCTATATAAACACCCCCTTACACCATTGTTGAGCACCAAGGAGAACACCAAAAACAGTGCACGAAAATACACAACCGAAAACAGTTTTCTTCTTACAACTTTCAAGCATCATTTCGTTACTCAATATTCTTCACGGTAGATCATGAGTTTCCTTTGCTCAAGGGTTCCATTGTTGTTTTATCTTGGGAGACAAATTGTCCAGGACGTATAAAGGATACATACGGGGCAATATTGTCTTAAGGACAGAGTGCTACACTCGACTCAGCAAAAACAATTTCCATTTTTCCTTCTTCTACAAAATTGGAATTTCCAATTTTCTTGTGTAACCATTGTAATTTTCAGATTTCTAGTTGAATTATTGAATCTTTGTTTATCCTTTCGAATACTTGTAATAGTTATATACTTTCCGTACTGCATTATAAAGTACCATAGAGCAAAAACTCCCAACAACTTAAGACAATATTGTATAGTATTACTATTAGTGTTCGAAAGATGTCGGTCAAAAGTTGTGTGACCAAATCTGGATATGGAAATGGTTTTCTGGTAGAAGAGAGTGATGATGATAAACGTGTTCATGGTGTCACCGCTACCAAGACTGGTGGAAACAAGCGCTCTCGAGAGCACGAGGATGTCAAGCGGGACAAGAGGAGAAGGCTGAAGATGTATTCTATCTTGCAGCCAGAAGGCCTATATCTGTACCAGACAAAAGATCCGAATAATGGTAAAGAAGGAACTGGACACTCAGTTTGATGAAGTGACTGAAGTGAGCCAAAATCCGAAATTGGGATAAGTAGTTTTTCTTACTTGTCAAGAATAAAGATTAAATTATGTCTGATTAAAAATGGATTAAAGTAAGGAGGAATATGAAAATAATTTATATTCCTTATGCTTTAACAAATCAGAAGTTTAATCTCATCTTCTTTTCCGTTTAAAGATTGGATTTTGTAAACGACTTAAGAAGATCCGTTCTTTTAAGTGTAATTATTAAAGTGTGTAAAGTATGTTCGCACATACGAGGGAGTAAGATCCACTGACTGTGCGAAAACTGTTACCACTCTTAAGTAAGCGCCAAGAATTATCGGGCACCAATCTTAACGGAAGGAGTCTAAAAGCTAAAGACGTTGAACCCGTCATACTATTTGGCGAAGATCCTTCATAGGATGATATTGGACACTCAGCCACATAAAGCCTCCGGGCGACTGGAGTGGGCCAAAATTCCTTTGATAGGATGATATTGGACACTCAGTCATACAAAGCCTCCGGCGACCGGAGTGGGCCAAAATTTCTTTGATATGATGATATTGGACACTCAGTCATATAAAGCCTCCGGGCGACTGGAGTGGGGCCAAAATTCATTTCATAGGAAAAATAATGGACACCTAGTAAGGTGGGCCACAGTTTCCAGGTCTTAAATGATCTGAAGGCCTAAAGAAAAGGCAGAAAATAAAGTGGACACTCAGTCTGCCAAAGCAACCGGAGTGGGCTGAGTATCTGGATCACATATGATCCGGTTACGCCTTAACCACGGGCAAGAGGTTGTTCATGTGAAGCAACGCCACCTCTAAAATCAAAGGGGCTGGAGAGGTTGTCCTCAATAGGACTTCAAGGAATGAGATCACTCTAAAAAGAGGTGATACATGTTCCTAACTTGGTTTAAGGGACGCTGTTGGTCAAGCTGGTTTGAGACTAGTCCAACAGGTCTGTAATAATCAAGAATGGTACAGTATGTCTGTAGCCATATGAATGATATATTTGTAATCCGTGCATCTATGCCATCATAGATTAAGATACGTTAAATAGCAAGTCATTCAATAGCTAACGATGTTGAGATTGTTGCCTTCCGTCGACATAAACCCTCAAAATGAATGTGAGGTAGGCGAAGAGGCAAAATCACCTTTCCAAATTCCGTCAAGGAAATAGCGAAAGACGCACTGCTCCTCTAGAACTTAGTCACACCTACTTGGGTGATTTGAAGTTTATACAAAATAGAGGAGGGAGAGAAGTACGTTGTGATCGTCATTTGATGATAGTACAACGTATGAAATCCTTTGTTTGTTGAAAAGCAAAGATGAAGTTGTTGAAGCGGATAAGCGCTACAAAGCAGAAGTTGAATCAACTAAGCCCACGGATTGAGAAATTCATAGTGATAGAGGGGGAGAATGTGAAGCATCGTTTATTAAACGACTGCTCATTACTCACCTCAGTCTAATGGTGTTAGCCAAGCGCAAACCCGTACGCCCAAATTATGTGGGGCAAGGCGATCCTTACCGCTAATGTGATTCTCAACAGAACTCCGCATAAGGATAAGGATAACCCTCCGTGTGAGACATGGAAAGGATCTCACATACAAATGTTGTGATGTGAGGTGGTTTAATACCTAAGACTGTAGATTGCATATCCACTGGATCTACAAATAACAGTAGTGTTCATCGCCTTTTGGCGTCAAAGAATGCTGAATTCCTTGGAGATAACTTTCATTGAAAAGGAAAAAGGAGCAATTGCTCAAGGTTAACAAGAACCCGCGAGGGCCTGACTATCCAGAACTAGACGTTCCGTATCTACAGGACTCGAAAGTTGCTGGATATCCGGAACTTAATATTCCAGATCCGCCAGAACTCAGGGATTCTAGATGTTGAACCAAGAAGGAGCAAAGAGGGGACAAAGACTTGTTCCATACCTTCTAGATTGTATGGTTGAGAACGAACCATGGACAATTAACAAATAATTGTTATCTCCAAAAGCGCTGCTTTGGAAAGAAGCTAAAGAGAGAAATAGATTCCATATATAGAACCATACTCGTGTAATAGTTAATCTTCCTCCGGGAAAAGAACCTTTGGGTTGTAAAAAGTGCTCCCCTGTGAGTAGCTTCACATCCGGGGCCATTGTAGTCTTACATGGCATGGGTGTTGAAACGACCTTCCCAACCGGAGAGTTGGAAGAAGAGGATCGAATTGGTTTCTTTGAACTGTTGGGCTTCTTCCGAACTTTCATTTTGGTCCCCGAAATGTTAACATTTTGGTCCGAAAGTCTCGATAAAACGAAACAATGAATCGATCACGAAACATTGACTCGAAGTTAGAAAGCTAACGAGTTGGAAAACCAACGGTCTTAGAGTGAAAATCATAGTGAAACAAAGTCCCGATATGAAAGATATGGGTATCACAGATGACATCTTAGGAATTGGATTTCTAAGACATCTAACGGATCGGTCGATAGTTGACGAGTCTCGTTGAAGCCACCAATGGATATGAATCATAGAACCGATTGGAATTATGGTGCACCCATAGACAAGGAGCGATATGCACAGTCACGTGTAGTTCAATGTATTGTACACACTACAACCGACACGGTATCGTCCAACAAACAGATCGGTTGAACTAAGGTCACCGATGATCTTAATACATGATCAATAGAAGGCGTTAAGTCGGATATGACGATATCCGAATTATTCGCTTATCTACGGATTATAGTATTCGGATGTCCAGCGGTTACGAGAGAACACGGTGATGCAAATTGGACATCGGATCGAAGAACACCAAAGCCACAAGTAAATGTGTATGGTGGTTCTTGGAAAATCCTCTAAGCAAACTTGCATCGACCGATTCATGATGGAATCGGAGTTTATCGCTTTATACAAAGCATGAAAGAAGTTGAGTAACTTCACGGCTCCTTAGAGGACGTCCCTTATTGGGAGAAACTCGTGCCTTCAGCAGTTATACACTGTGGCTAGCCAGTCGGCTTCGGGAAGGACACGGATGACGGCGTCCGGACATATCCGTCGGGATCCGTCGGAGACATAAGACCGTATGGCGAGTTGATCATCACGGGTGTCACTTCCTTGTTTACAAACTAAGGGACTACCCAGAGATCAAGCGTTCTGCCTGTCTAGGAGAATGGGCTTAAAACCCAAAATATACGGACCAATACAGTGGAAACCCAACCTTACGAACTGGAGATCCCGTAATTTGGTTCAATGGGAAAACTAAGTTGTAAAGGTTCGGTTGATCGCTTCGGTGGAAGCATGAGCACTTCGGATAGTGATCTCTCGAAAAGAAACACCAAATCCAAAGCCGTTCCCGCGATAGACGTTAAGTGTTATCTCGGTATGGGTAAAGGTTAAGTTTTCAAAACTTGTAACGATCCTCAACAGTTGAGGTTAGGTCTTTGGAAAACTTTTAATGGTTCCTAACACTTGTGAAGTGGGGTATAGCAGGATACCTTGTAGGAGACCACCTATTTAAGTGCGAGGACGGGCCGCCTCAAAATGAACGCGCTTAAGAATCCAAGACGTTGTCCATGGCCAAAACGGACAAAACATTACGAAGAAGAGAGTAAGGGAATTTGTTGTGTTGGTACCATTGACTTGGCTTACACTAAACACTGACGGTTCAAGACATCATGTTCACCGCGCAGTAAGTAAGTCCGATGGTATTTAATTATGGAAGGTTCAAAGTGAAGCTACCTCTCCTTATTGCAACATCGGTCCGCTGAAATATTGCTGGAAATGAAAAGACACCATGTGAGTGCGCCAAAATCTCTTTCAAGAGGGGATTGTTGGAAATTTGCCTTTGGCGGGAGTTGCGACCGACCAACTTTAACGGCTTAAACACTAGTGTTACGCATATTGAAGAATTCGGTTCTTCACACATGCATGATCTACTAAGTACGTAGATAACCGTAGGGCCAAGAATCGTCAAATTTCATTGAGAAATGAAAGAGATATTGGTTCACGAAGTAAGGTGTTTGAAGCATGGAAAGTATGGTATTGTGTGTAATTCTCCCTCATCGGTAGAGGAAGAAAGAATTGTTGTGTATATAAGACTCGAAAGTGGTTTGGGGTTTGGGACCCCAAGGGGTATCCCATGTGTTTAAAGGAGGGAGGACCTAGATGTGCTTCGGTTCGAGGAAAGACCACACGCGCGCCGCCGCCGCCCGCCCGTCCGGTCTGGTTCCGGTTCCGAGTTCCGGGTTCCGGGTTCCGGGTTCTCGGGTTCTCGGGTTCTCGGGTTCACGGGTCACGGGTCGTGGGCTGTGGGCTGTGGGCTGTGGGCTGTGGGCTGTGGGTCTTCTGATATTATCTTTTTGGGCCAGAGAACTTTGCCAGAAGTACAGTTTTTGGTCCCTGAAGTTTCAAGATGTACAGTTTGGTCCCTCAAGTTTCCAGAATCTGGACAGTCAAAGCAGTTGCCAATCACTCAATTCAGCCATTTATTTTGGCTGAATTACTCCTCCTATAATGGCCAAATTCGTTGGTCTTTTCTCTATTTATGTTGGTGGCTTTACTACCTTCATAATGGCCATTATTTGGCTGTTATGGAGGGCAGTAATCAGTCCATCCCTCACCTATATAAACACCCCCTTACACCATTGTTGAGCACCAAGGAGAACACAAAAAACAGTGCACGAAAATACACAATCGAAAATAGTTTTCTTCCTACAACTTCCAAGCATCATTTCGTTACTCAATATTCTTCATGGTAGCTCTTGAGTTTCCTTTGCTCAAGGGTTCCATTGCTGTTTTATCTTGGGAGACAAATTGTCCATGACGTATAAAGGATACATACGGGGCAATATTGTCTTAAGGATAGAGTGCTACACTCGACTTAGCAAAAACAATTTCCATTTTTCATTCTTCTACAAAACTGGAATTTCCAGTTTTCTTGTGTAACCATTGTAATTTTCAAATTTCTAGTTGAATTATTGAATCTTTGTTTATCCTTTCGAATACTTGTAATAGTTATATACTTCCCGTACCGCATTATAAAGTACCATAGAGCAAAAACTCCCAACACCTCTCACGATAGTAATAAGGTCTGCGTGCACTCTACCCTCTTATGAAATTATACTAAATTTATTATTATTGTTATAATTTTTAAATATCAAAATTTTAATTTTAAAATATTAATTTAATTTAATCTAATATACTCTTTTTTTTTAAGGATGATGTAGGCATTTGGGCACGGGGGACCAACCTCAAATGGGTATTGTCTTGTCCCGTAATACCACAACGGGGTTAAGAATGTTGCAAGTATAGGAAGCAAATATCCCTAAAGCGAAATGGCGGCAACTTAAGCCAATCTTACCAATCTTGAACCGCCTCTGTAAAATCTGTACTTATATATCTCCATTTATGTCTCTTTTGTTATGTAAAAGAAAACAAGAAACAAAAAAGTAGTTCCAGTCTTGGCACTACCTAGCTTCGAAAAAAATCCCTGGGGTTTTAGCTTCAAATTTTGGAGTTTACTATAGTGATTAGAGAATATGGGGACCGGGGAAAATACTGAGCTTTAGATTTGAAGACAAAGACTACTGAATCATCATCACCATCTTCGTACCCTTATAAAAGGAACATGTTTATGCCCCTTCTTATCCTCACTTTTTTCCTTCTTCCGGAAAAGAGACGGGTGAAGATGTTGGAGAAAGCGTGTTACACCTGATTTTTCTCAAGTCGTCCCTCCTTTAAGGCGTGATGGCACCTGAACAACTATACATTCGCAGGCGCAGTATTTAAAATTTTTTCTTTCTAAATCAAACATGTATCTAAGTGCAGGAGTAATAGAAACATGTACTTATTTAATGAAAACATGAGCCCATGCTCATGCATCCACAAATTTTTCTAGACTCGATGGAAGTTCAAATACAGAATAAAAATATTCGAATCTTAAAAGAAAACAGTCTCATGTGGGGCATTTCCTGAGATAACAAAATTGAATTCTTCAACCTACTTATTCAAGAAAGACCATTACCAAATCTGGAGCAATAGATTGGTGGAACAGTGAAGCTACGGGACGATCGCTAGCCATGTTGCAGAGTTTTCCCTTTATCGCACTTATCTGAAACATGTTAGATTAAAGAGTCAGCCCTACCATCCGGGGCTGAGTGAGGACCTCGCCTTACAATTCAAAGTAATCTCACAATGCTCTAAGTGCAATTATATTATAAACATAATAAGCATGTTATGAAACATATTACAGCACTCTCAATGTACAAGCGAATAATAATTGTTCACACACAAAAATTCTCTCCCAATTTGTCCTAGGAAATGCTTAGTTTAACCAGTACACATTCACGAAAGAAATCGCGGAACGTGCGGCCCGATCCCATATATTATACTATATAATTGTTGCAGTGCATGCAACCCGATTCAATATTTTATATTATATATTTGTTGCGGTGCGTGCAATCCGATCCAATATATATTTGTTGTGGTACGTGCAACTCGATCCAATATATTATATTATATATTTGTTGTGGTGCGTGCAATCCGATCCAATATATTATATATTTATTGCGGTGCGTGCAACCCGATCCAATATATTATATATTTGTTGCGGTGCGTGGAACCCGATTCAATATTATATATATATATATATATACTAAGACAATAATAGACTTCCATACTTAGTCATATTTTCAAAAAAAATCAAATAATATTTCTTTCTTTAAACTTTTCTCCCTTCTCACTTGTAAGGGTTATAACTCTCAACTCGTAACCCCAAATAAGTTGTTTCTTACGCCGAATCGATGGTCACACGGGGACCTATCACTATATCAAGTTTACTCTGCAAATACTTAATGTAACTAGTACAACTTTACGAAAGAAACATCTTTAAGAAAATTGCCTCGCCATATTTTTATAAAAACATGACACAATCTTAAAATAGTCATAACTTTTTATCCGTAAGTCGGATCGATTCCTGTAAAGTCTCAAACTGTAAAGAACAGAGAAAACTACAACTTTTATTCAGCACAAACTTTCAAATTCATTAACAATTCGTACAGTTTTTTTCGTTATACGTTCTGTCCTTCTAGATTTCAAATCGATCCGAGGTAAAAACTTTAAAAAGCGATAACTCTCAAATCGATTTTAGCCCCGTTTGGACTCAATCTGACCGTGAAAGAGAGATGTAAAACTCTGTAAAACAATCTGTAATCACATGACCCAACTAGTTACAAGATAATATTATATCAATAATTCATCTCAAGTTATACTACCTCCTTGTTCTTTTTCTTTTCATGATTTTTCTTTTAGCATCCATATTATGTTCTAACATATATTGTAACTCAAAACAAAGGATTATACTAAGAAAATATGAATGAAAGAACTCACCTTTATTTCTTCACAATCTTTTCCGACCTCTCAAGATCTTTTGCGACGATTAATTCTCAATAAGAAAACGGCTACGATCTACTGATTTCCAATTTAACAATAGCTAACTTTCAAGTTCACGAATTCGAAACCGCGAACATAAACATCCGAATTCGGAACAAAGTCGTCTCAAAACTCCTAAATTGTTCTAGATATTTTTCTCTGTATTTTTTTTCCTCTCAAAGTGTATTTTGTTTTTGCTTTTAGTATCTCCCCTTTCTCTTTTGATGTCTGTGTGTGTATGGTTATATAGATGTGCATGTTGCACAGATTTTGGGACGTGAGGGAGTGGAAGGATATGTGTTGTTTTTCTTTTCTTTTTTTAAATTCTCGGGACTTTAAAAGGCGGCGGCGCTGGGCCCGGAGATTTTGTGGGGAGCGATATCTACTATGTTATGAGCTCAGGCGCTGCTGCAACAGCACTTTCATCTAGGGCTTTGCAACAACCTTTCAACACTTCTGCTAGTACGGTTTTCAAATCCTCTGTTTGATAACTTTCACTTTATTTCTCTGTTCTTTTTTCTTTTCTTTGGCTATCAAAAAGATGGGTTTGAAGGATAGCTCGATCCACAAAGCATGTCTGAAAAAAGTTCAGGAGATGTAGACTACCTAATCCAATGCTTTTACTGCTCGAACTTGTTACCTATATTTCATATAGACAATTTTATGTTGCTCCAGAATGAGCTGCAGAAGGAAAAAACTAAAATGTAAAGTTATGGGTTATATTTGTTTTTGCAGGAGGAAGCATGCTGCTCTTTGGAAAAGCTCCTTTTACGGCAACCCAATTGCAGGAGTTTCAAAGAAAGACAATAATATGCAAGTACATAATGGCCTCCATGCCTGTTCCTCCTCAGCTACTCCTTCCCTTGTCTAATAGTAACTCATCTCCAGCTCACCTTCCTCAATCTAACAGTAAATATTAATATCCCCTTTTAAGTTTTTCAATATTAATGTTTGCATTAGATTAGACCGTGGGCGTTGTTCTTTCATGATTTTGCTAACACGGGAGGCTTTGGGTACTGGATTGTCCTTTTTAGTCATTTTGAGAAATTTATTTGTTATATGTGTAGCATCGGGTTTGGATTTGAAGTTTTTAAGTGGGTCGGATCCAGAACCATGGAGGTGTAAGAGAACAGGTGGAAAAAAATGGAGGTGCTCGAGAGATGTATCTCCGGATCAGAAGTATTGTGAAAGTAATGCCCACAAAAGTAGACCCCGTTCAAGAAAGCCTGCGGAAATTCACACCACCACCAACAATTTCAATCGACACCACCCTCTACTCCCAAATCTAACAACAACCACCACTATTTTCAGTTTCCCACTGTGCAACACTCTGCTCCTTCGTCTGACCAAACTAGGTTGGTAGTTTCAAGTTTTTCATGTGAACATTACTACTTCCTCCTTCCCAAAAAGATTGTTATAGTTTAACTTGATACGGAGTTTAAGAAATAATGAAATACTTTAAAAAATGTATGGTTCAAAACAAGCTTTAGATATTTATATGACTGTAAATTATCTCAGTAAATTGTTTCTCAATATAGAAATATGTCAATCTTGTTTGGACAAACTAATAAGAAAAATAAGACAATCTTTTTGAGACGGAGGAAGTATTAGATTTTCTATGTGGGTATTTTTATTGATTCACTTTTTGTTCTTATCTTGAGGAGTTATGATGTGTGTGGGTCTAGTCTTTATCTGGCCTTTTTGTACCTATGCAAATAAATGAATGGAATTGATTGATTTTCTTTGCTTTTATGAAAGGTGTATTGAGTGGTTAGGGATAGGAGACAGAAATGGAACCAATCCTGTCGTTACTTGTAATAACCAGCAAAATTTGCAGCAACTCATGCAGTCATCTTCTGGAATGGGATTCAACATCAACCATACTGACCAAAACAGAAAAAATTCACCTGCGTTTCAAGTGCAAGACGAGGCGAAAGTATATCCAATGAACTTTAATCAGTACATGTCTAATAGCAGTCGTGGGCATACATTTGGAAGTCAGTTAAAGAATGAACAGTGTAACGACTCAGTAATTGCCTCGTTACAGGGCAGAGGAACAACTAGGGACCTTATTGATGCTTGGTCGAAAGACGGACTTAATGATGGTATTGGTAACAATGGATCTTTTACTTCACTTACAGTTTCGATGTCTGGTTGGAATCATGGAATGGATGATGATAACGAACACGCGCAAGTGAGCATTGGAAATAGTGATGAGGTTTTGAGGTCCCAGTGGCTTAATCCTGTTTCTTGGATGAGTTCAACAGCACCAGGAGGGCCTTTAGGTGAAGCATTGTGTCTTGGAAATGCTACTAATTTAGCTTCACCACATGGCTATAGCAATAGTCTTGGAAATGCTACTAGTTTACCTTCACCACATGGCTATAGCAATAGTACTGCTAACAGCAGCTGCAACAGCTTTGGTTCCTGCGAGAATGGTAGCCACGAGCTCGACTTCATCGGGTGATCATGTGATCTTGGCAGCTTATAAAATGGTGAAAGCATGTGACGTCCATCTTGATTGTTTGAGTAAAAGAATTTGAAAAAATTGACAGTCCCATCTTTTTGTTCAATTCCAGTTTTAAGTTTCTTTCACTCGGTATGCAGTGGTGTTCGTTAGCTACTATTGCTTCTTCTCTCTTTTTATATACAATCTCGGTGACTATGAACTGCGACAAGGTTCGTTCTCTGTTAATTGGAGGTTGGACTCCTTTAGATTATGAATAGTAGTTTATCAGTGCAGTTTTGTCATATTGAACCCCTTTTAATGCAAGTTCAAAAATCAATAGTTCAGAGCTACTCTGAAAATTTTTGGTATGATTAAGAATCTATTGAAGATGCATGATTGTACATGCTTTGAACTTCTCTTTTCTTTCTTGACTATTCCTGTTATTCATGAAAATGCCAATGGTTCGAGTTGTCACAGTGTTAACAGGAAATTGAATGCATTTATTTAACATCTGGTAAAATGAAGACAGCAATCCGTTCCAAGTTATCGCTATGAATATCAGTGACTGGCCAGGACCATGAATAGTCGGAGTTGAGAACTTGAGGCATGAGCTCTAATTATATTAGTTGAAAATTTAAAACAAAAATTGAAGTGTTTAGTCTTTTGGGGAATTAAATATTTAGATGGGACAAAGGACCCATTAGTGTTGAACTTCTTTGATGACTCTCTTTCAGTTACAGTCTTGCTGATGCTAGTAAGTGCAGTGTTACATCATTTCAAGCATTAAGTGCTTCATCTTTTAATGCTATAATAGATATTTTCTTGCACAAACATTTTAAAAAAAAAAAAGGTGGAACTCCCCACCCCAGGAGCCTCCACACCCCGGTCCGACAGGTCTGTGAAGGAGGTAAATCATGGTGACTCAATTGATTTCAAAGGTTAGATCGATCACGCTCGCTTTGCACAAGGGGCCCTCCTTTATTTCAAGAAGTAACCCCCACACTGCCGCTGACGCGATTCGATCCTTGGCCATTTTCCAAATATCCCCTTGATAACCAATTGAGCTGCCCAAGCAGACTTCTTGCACAAACATGACACTATTAAGTTGTGCAGTGTGGACCTAATATTTTAGACGGGTTGTAACATATTTTTGGACGAGTTGTATAATTTGACAAACATTGCATCAAACATGCCTTTCACTCAATTGAGATATTATGACTATTAGTAACATTTTTCCCCCCAATGTTGTTTATAGGTAGAATGGGAGTTTACTTGGGAATTACGGCAAGAGAACACAATGTGAACCGCAAAAAGTTTGCTTAATTCGCAACATAGAGTTAACTTCTGTTATGTAGAATATAGCTGAGAATTTTAAATTAGTATGTACAATTTTCGAGTTTCGACATAGCTTCTTGGCCTGACTTAACCCACCAAGTGAACCGGAATCCATCTTATGTGTTGGAACATAATTCAATAGAGAGTGTTACTCGCACTTTTCATATCAGGTATTCCGCAGGCCGCTGCGTCTTAAGCTGCGCACTCCAATGCTGCCTCACGGGTCACGGCAGCGATCTCTAAGCAACTTCAGACTCTTACATGAACTTTAATAATTCATCCTATTTATTTTGCTCGTGATATATTCATTTCATTTCACTCACAGTATCTCATTCATTATATTCATGGCACCTTAATTTTGTTTATTCCTTTTCAACCCAAAATAAATAGAAATTTAATAAGATTTACAATACAATAACTAAAATATTGAGAACAAAAAGATTATTACATATGTTGGGTCGCATAGTACCAGTGCCATTGAATTTCTGTTAAGCAACACTGAGCAGAGAGTTTGAAGAAGAGAAATGAGGAGGAAGATGAAGAGCTGATGTTTACCAAATATAGGTCATTTAATTTGTTTTAAAATGGATGTAACTTAAATAGGAATGTAAAAACTGGTTACTGGGTACAATTGCTACGTGGTTCTTGACTGTACACGTTCAAAGCCCAAAGAGAATGATTGGGCTTTACTGGCCCTTAACCTCCAATAGGTGATGGGAGACCTATCATTTTTTTGTGCGGATTTCCCTCAAACGCACTGCTCTTTAATTTTTGCCCTTCATATATGTGGTCTTTAATTTTTATCCCTACTATTAATTTTATCAAAATATCCAGGTTTATTTCGCAAGGCATAGTCTCTATAATATTATTTTTTCGAAAACTGAATTTTTGCCTTGCGCAACATAAATTATGTAGGAGTTAAGTTATGTGGCATAGTTTTATAGTAATTTTTAAAATTATGTTGAGTGTTGGAAATTATGCCTTATCCGACATAATTTGTGTGAATGTTATGATACATATGTTGAAATTAAACGCTAATTATGCCCGCCGAAATCTGAAATTATATTTTTTTTCATATTATGTTGAGTGTTGACAGTTATGCCTTCTCCTGCGTAGTTTGTGGGTTGTGTATAATACATATGCCGAAGATAAACACTAATTATGCCAAGCAAAATTTTAATTATATCGCGTAAAAAATATAAAATATAAAAGATAAAAATTAAAGAACTCAAATGTGAAAGGCCCAAAATTTCCTATTTGTGCGAATGACCCGAGACCTATTATCTATTGGGCTGCTGAGTTGCGAATGCAGCCTAGTTTTAGTGCCTTTAGTTTTTCCAAATAGTATTACGGGTAAATTTCAGCGTCACTACAATTGAAGTAATTTGGGTAAATAAGTGATGACACGACTCCTCTGACAGTAGGGGCACATGTTTCTTACATAATTTCTGGTACGATTAGTGCAGGTTGTAAAGGGTCCATCATTTAATTGACACTAAATTTTGCAATGGGAGTATCTCAGTAATATCTGTCAACATCCAAGGTATGTGGACATTACTTGTCCTTGCTGTAGTCATGTAGTTCTTCAATTATGTCTCAGACAAATAGTATTAATCTCTTTTAGAAAGTATTTCTCATTAATATCAATATATATATATATATATATAGTGTATAATATAAAATCTTAATATAAGAAGGATCCTAGTTTATCATAATTATACATCACTAAATATTTATATAATATATGTGATATATTCTAATTATGTATAGTGATTATACACTATATTGTACACGTTTACACACCCCCTCAATCGGAGCTGAAGGAGGCCAAACGCTGAGACTGGATTTGAAGTCAATGAACAGCTGTCTCGGGAGCCCTTCGTGAAGATATCCAATCCAGTCTCAGCGTAAGATAATATTAATCTCTCTTAGGCTCATTAATATCAATATATATAGTCTACAATGTAGAATACTAATACAAGAAGGATCCTAGTTTAGCATAATTATACATCACTAAATCTTTACACAATATATGAGATATATTCTAATTATGAGTACGGATTATACACTATAATGTCCACGTTTACGAACAGAATCTTTACAACAGATTTTAACTGTTCCTTTAACGTCTACGCATCAACAGTTCACTTCAGGGTTGCCATTATCTCGTTAAACATGACATTATTGGTTTGTGGCTTTGTTCCATGTTCTTGATTTTTCTTTACTTACATAGTTAAGGAAACCTAGTACCACTTGAGGCCTAAGTCCTCACAACAATATTTAACCTCTTTAGTTTGGTTTCTCAATAGAGATGGATCAAATATTTAGGTTGTGTTTGGTATGAAGGAAAATGTTTTTTTCGGAAAAATAAATGGGCTTCTTACTTATTTTCTAATGTTTAGTAAATAAGCAAAAAAAAATTATTCCAAAAGCACTTGTATGTAATATAGAAAAATACTATGGGAGAGCATGGGTGAGATGGTCAAGGAATGACGGTTGGGGCCGTTGGGCGAGTGGAGAGGAGGAAATGAACTTGGAATGTCACCTCTATAACTTATTTTCCCTACTTCCATTAGGAAAGTCATTTTCCTAATATAAAATCTGTTTTCTTAGAGAAAATGTTTTACATAACATTTTGACCAATCAAACATGAGAATATTGAAAAATCATCCATACCAAACACACCCTTAAGAATAATGAATTTGAAGTAGGTATGATGCATTATATCCTATATGATTTGAGCGGAAAGAAATAGGTGTAACACACACAATGTTGAAAGCTAGATCCATTCGTCTCTCAACGTAATTCTATCACCAGATCTCTTGTGGACTACAAAACCAAATGTCCCTACTCAATTCAATATAAATCAGAGGATGTTGGTACACCATTGCCTTCCTTTAGGACAGTCATAAAAGTTTTGGATTTTCTCATGATGCTAGTGTCAAAAGAAAGTGTAAAAATTAGAGAGTATCGAATGTTAGAAAATCAATAAACTGATAAATTATTATGTATAGGATAAAATGAGCTTGAAAATAGCAGAAATGATGTAGAGGATTTATATAGTTATGACCCTGATTAATTTGGAATATTGATTAATTAGTTTGATATATAATTCCTAAGCGTTAATAGCGTTGCGCATAATGAGGTGAAGGGAAATGAACCATTAGAGAAAACTCAAAATTTTACCTCTACTATAAGCTAGAAAATGAACAAAGAAATACAGATCAGGGCTGAGACATTTTCTTGCTTTTTTTATAACTAGCATAAACCTAACACCCTGAATTTCCCATCTAAATTAAAGAAAGATAGGACACACAAGAGCTGGCTTGGTGTCTGTCATGTTTATTCACTTGATTACTATTTCTGGATTCTCATCTTAACCATCTCCTTAAATCAGTGGTTGAACAAGGAGAAATTTCTCCGCCAAGGCTGTCGGTGTAACACGAGTAGTTTGATTGTTGTTCCATCCCAACATAGGAAGCTTGAATTTTGAAGCTAGGACTTCTCAAGTTCTGACTATACCCATAGGCAGCGTTTAGTGAGTATGGCTCAGGAATTGGGTAAGAGAGACATTTTTTCACGGACCCAACTCTTTCTCTTTCTGGTGTGGAAGGCCTTTGTTTTGGTGTGCTTTGTGAACAAATCCGAGCTTTTGCAGACTCAGTAGCAGCCATATAGTTAGGAACTGATGCAGCAGCTGCATCATGTCCTGAAGTGCTATAACGGGACACTATACTGTTTGAACGGCTAATGGAGCGTAGGGACGGAGTGTTTGCAGTTGATTGGCTTTTACGAGGGCTGGTTGGACGCATTTGGAGAGGTTTTGGTTGACAAGGGGGTGGAGTGGCTGGTGGTTGAATTGCGGAGTAATTATAATGTGATGATCTTCGAGGACTCCTAGCTTGTCTGTGAAGTGGACTCGAGTGTTGTGATCTTCGAGCATTTGGAACCACGTTCGAATAGGGCTTAGCCGTGTCCATTTCAACAGTCTTTATAGAGTCTCTTCTGTCAAATGAACCTCTGCTGCTGGAGCTCCATTGCTTTGATGACATCCACTCGTCTAGCCAATTCGCCGTCTCTTCTAGTTCCCTCTCATTTATTTCTTCACTACCAACATCCATTTCATCCAATATCTTGATTTTGGAATGTGTAAAAGACAGTAATTCAGGGCTTATTTCTTGAAAGGATGTGAATAGTTTAACGCGAGAATTAATTAAGGGATACAAGAAAGTTGAACCTGTTGAGTAAACGCATGAGCAAGGGATTTTTCCCGTTTAAAGGAAGCTTCTTTTCTAGCTTGTAACATCGATTCCAGCTCTACAAGTGATCTAGGACAATCCCTCCAATCATCAGCAATGGAGCTTCCATCTCTAGACTGCAGTACAAAAATTTATGAGTACATTCAGACATCTCTTCCAGTTTTTCTGTGGAACCAATTTTTCATGTTATGTTATATTATATGTTCTCTAAAACAGTATTTCGCTATAGCAACCAAAACGTATCAGAACAAATGATGTTGTTATAGAGAGATCTGATTGTATTAGAGATTGTGAGTTTCTACTGAGTGTTGTTTATCAGACAGTGTAACTAAGGTGTGGAAAGTAGAACTCACTCTTGACTTCCGGTCTCGGATGTCATGAAGATATTTAGAGTCCCATAAATTGTTTGTTTCAGCAAACATTGACCTACGGCTTCCATCATGAGAAAGGCGAGCACGCTGTTCACGAACCCGAGCCTGCACCCTAAGCAGAGCTTGCATACATTTCAGTGTCATTTTAGCTTGCTTCCGGACATTTTGACCCCTTATTAATGCTTGAAGCTTTACTATCCCCTTCAGTGCAATTAGTGCCCTCCTAGCCTGCAGTAACAATTAATCAGCTGCGTGCTTCACATGACAGGTATCTGTAATTATTTAACATTCCAATGCATGGTCCCAAATCTAACGCTAGCTAGTTAGTGTCAGCCCTGAATTAAGTACTGTTTGTTATAAGCGTTGAGTACTTTCTCCTTCCTAAAATGCTACTACTACTTAGTACACTTACTTGTCCCAAAACATTGTCCATTTTACAGAAAAGATACTTTTGAACACATTTTAAGATTTAAATATCACAAAAAATTATAGTAAGATCTCTTTACTTTCCTGAAACTTATATCGTTTGGACTCTTCCAAAATGTTGCTTGGTGCGTGTCAGGTCCTTCAAAAGTAGTGCATTTCTTAGAAAATACCACTGGCGCAACAATATTTTTGAAGAGTCCGAGTAACATACAGTGAACCATTCATATTTTTATGTAACTTGTATGTAACAATCGTGTCAGTAAAACTAAATGGTGACAGGAGGAAGTAAATGATTAAAAGCCTTTCCCTTTTTTCTTTTCCGTTAAAGAAGATTTATGTGTAATTGGCATAACATTGGAATAGCTACCTTACCAGATAGCCTCTGAATGCTGTTTGGATGAGTACAGCAGCATTGGAAGATCGTGACAACCTTATGATCTCGACTGCTGCTTGAGCGCTGGCCACGGCGGCTTCAGCTGCTGCTGCTGTTGCTGCGGCCACTGCAATTGCATGCTTTGGATCAGAAATTACCTTCCCTTCATTTAGTTGACCATTTTGTGACTGTTTTCTGAACAACCACCTTCTCTTCTCCCTTTTCTGTATAAGTTACACCAATTAAAGAATCTGTATAGTTTGTAGAAATCTTGCAAGAAAGCTAGTGGAGACAGAATTTTCAACAAGGGGTTAATTATCTACTATATATACATGAAAAAAAGTTGACCTTATATAGGATTAATTACATGAAGTATATAGCAAGCATTACCTTTTCTTCATCTTCCTCTACTTCATGCTCTCTTTTCGCCTTTTTGTCGTAGCTGTTATCTTTAGTTGGTGACCTGAAAGCCCTCTTAACAGCACTCAACCATGAACTACCTCCCTTCTTCTTTCCCATTGAGAGGTAAATTGAGTAACTTGCTTAGAGCAACATGGACAGACAAGTAAAGAAGAAGGGGAGAATAGAATGGTGTGGTTCATAAAAGTGGCAAAGCCTATTAGCTCCTGAAACAATAAATAGGAGGAGGAAAAGAGGGGGGAAAATGACTGATGTATGAGTATAGTATATAATGGAGAGTGCTTATCCGTGCAGCGTCTATTCAGACAAGTAGGAGCTCCAATATTAATATGCGAGTATTGTAAGTGTAGGTGTTTTGTATTGGCATAGATAGGCATGCCAAATTAAATTTTCAAAAAAAAAAATGGTGGAACTCCCACCCCAGGAGTCCCCACACCCCGGTCTGACAGGTCTGTGAAGGAGGTAAATCATGGTGACTCAATTGATTTCAAAGGTTAGACCAGTACCACGCTGCGCACAAGGGGGGCCCTCCTTTATTTCAAGTAACCCCCACACTGCCGCTGACGGGATTCGATCCTTGACCATTTTCCAAATAAAAAGAAAGCATGCCAAATTAAATAAAAACACTAATGTGGGGTTAAGTGTCAGCTGTGCCAGTACATAGCTTTTCACCAATCAACTAACGAGAAGGCATTAAAATGAGTGAAGCTGCCTTAAATTAAGTTTTTTTTCTTATAAGTTAATTACTGTAACATAAGAATCCAAAGTCTATTCTATTAAATTAGTCAGGGCTTTGGTGATGGAATGTGCATTTCTCTATTTTCTTCTGAAATTTACTACACAGTAGTACTGACCATCCCTCATGGCTTCATGTGTTATCTGCATCTGAGAGTTAAATTTTTATCTACAATCATTGATGCACTGTGTACAAGTTATCTAGAGCTTACTTGTGCTGTTCTGGTTGATTAAACGTAACCAATATTTTTCTTCTTACTTCCTACGGGGAGAAGATGGTTTTTTGGTACTTTACAAACTTTTTAAAATTTTAAAATTTTTTTATAAGAGATAATTATTTTTTACACATAAAAAATCTAAATAATCGATGTTTACACTAAATCAACAAAACAGCAAACTCAATATAATTTCATAGGTGGGATGGTCCGGAAAGAATAGAGTGTACGCAAATCTTATCCCTACCTTGAGAAGATAGAGGTTTTTTTCAGTAGACACTCGGTTCAAAGAACGGTGAAAAAGAGGCAGTAGCATGACTACTTACTAATCTTCTACCTTAATTCTTGACCTCCACACCTTCTATTAAGAGTCATTTTCTTGGTGAGCTGAAGTTGTGGTCATGTCTCGCCTGCACATCTCCTCTTCACATATAATTAAATATTATAATGTGGTGAAAATGTATATTAATTAGTCATGGGCGAATGCAAGTAAAAGTTCATATATAAATATATATCATGCATTTATAATTTAAATTAAATAATGCTAGTTTTTACTCTTTTCTTTTGGCGATAAAGTGCGTGCAAGTACAAATTGACAAATGCGTCTGCATGTGGTTATGGTAAGTGTGTAAGAGAGTATTTTTTTTTTTTCCCTGGAAGACTGCCAATGTAACACCAAGCCAAAGGAAAAGGAATCCATTTTTTTTTTGGGTAAAAGGAATTTATAATATTGCCTTCTTTAACCCGTGGACCGGTCAAATTTGTTCTATTCCCTGACTGCTTTCTTCCCGTTTGATTCCATTGCCATTTACTGCTTTAAAAATTAAAAAGAAGAAATTTTACTCCCATATTTTAATGATAAAACTATATGCTCGTCATGTTCTTTCCTTATTTTCATCCCACTTCCAAATTTTAATGATCTTTTGTTGAATAATAAAAAAATAAAAAATACCTCTTTTTGTATCAAATCACGTAGGGATGGGCGTATATCGGTTCGGTTTTGTATCCGAAAAATATGAACCGAATAAAAATTAGTTTTTAAAAAAAAAATCAAATACAACTTTTTTTATAAAAAAAACCGATATGTTCGGTTTATATGCCGAATGTATCGGATTATATCGGTTTTTTCTAGTATACCTCGGGTGGGGAAATTTTTTTTAAAAAAAAAAATTTGAATTTCCAAAACTGAAATTGACATTCACACCTACACTATCATGAAATTTCGACGTTGAAATCTATTGTATATCGTGAGATGTTTACTAAAAAAAAAAAGGAAAATTAGAAATCGATTTAGTGAAAAACACAAATTGATTAGGAAAATGGACGCTTTTCTAAAAATTGTCTGTGCCAAATCCATCTCGAAAAAATACGCAAAATAAAAAAAATCGGGTAAAACGGACATCCGAGCGCAGAGTTATGATCATTTAAAGTTTTATCAATTTACAACTACTTTTTTCTCCCTACATTTTATGTCAATGCTTCAGTGATATGTTAATCAAGTTCATGCTGCATGCGACTTCCATAAAAGCTATGATTCAAGAGATAGTAGTAGCCTAAAATAAAATTAAAAAAATAAATAAAATTATTTAATTTCTGCACGAATGGTGTAACGACTGCCCCGCTGTGTCCGACATGGACCCGGTGAAATTGAATTCTCCGTGAAGATGCGGAATACCAACGGCTAGACGGTAAGACCCCGCAATTTTTCAGTTCGATTCGTATCCAAAATTTAAAAACCGAACCGATTCACTAAATTCTGATTCGGTTCGGTTTTTTCGGTTCTCCGGGTTTTTTGCCCACCCCTAAAATCATGTGTAGTTTGTCGGTTCATTAAAGGGAAAGTAACCCTTTAAAAAAAAAAATCTCAAAGCTTGAATTCTAGGATTTTTAATTAGTGTTGGTACTAAGACCTAGTGATAAATAAGAAACTAGTGCTGGTACTAAGACCTATCTATGTTTCCGGTAGCACTTGACCTAGTGGCAACAGTACTAGCGAAACCTGGAATTAGGCACATAAAGCTATCCAACACTCACGTCACGGGAACAATATTATTATTTGTCTAGAAACATATTTTGGGGTCTTTTGGGTATATCTTTTACATTTTTAAAGTGTTTTTTTTCTCCTTATACTGTCTCTCCTCTTGAGGGATGCGAAATGGCACCTGAAGATAGGATAAAATATAAATAGACGTTGCCCACAAACGTCCCAATTCAGTTAACTATTTGAGGATATAACAGAATGGAGAACCTTTTCTTGAGACTATAATTAAAAGGGAAAAGGGTCAGATTTGTCCGTTTTAATGGAATAACATTCTCTCGTCAAATTTTGGGATCAAATATACATATCAGATCCATGTTGAAAGAAGATAGACCACCCCCACGTCGGAGTGATGACCGGCGAAGCCAACGGTTTTGTCAGCATCACCTCAACCACAACAACCATGAACTCCTTCACCGTGAAACCACCAACCACTATCGTCTCCGCCAACCACGACCACCAACGTCACCACAACCAACCTCCCCTCTCCCTCTTCTCCTATCGACCACAACCCACTGCTTCACCACCACCATACCATCGTCAACAACCAGCACCGCCACAACCACCCTCTCCTCTCCATCTGTGGTCCGATGTTTAGTACTTGCAACCATAATCACTGAGCCATAGACCCACAAAGCAACCAATGTTTAGTACTTGCACAGCTAGACACAGAAAACTAAGTAAACTGTAACAAATCATGGGTAAAAATCAGACCCTGATCAAGGTTTCAGAAATCGCAAACCCGAATTCAGAATTACAAACAATTAAAAAAAGGAAAGAAAATTAGATGAAAGTGAGACTAACAATTTTCTTTCTAACTGAAACATTAGAAGACCCGACCCCGTCCCGAGCCCGCCCCGACCCCGCGTAAAAAAAAAAAAAAACGGTAGCGGGACTCGAACTCGGGACGGGACAATGTCTCGTCCCACCAGACCCGAGCCCGTCCTGACCCCGAGCCCGACCCCGCCCGAGAGCTCCCCTTTGCAAATATAGTCGTTGCACCAACGACCATTTTAGATTTTGGTCGTTGGGCAACGACCATTTTAGGCCTCCCCGCTCCCCCAACCCCCTTACCCCTTAATATTTATTTTTAACCCATAAGTTATTATATTTACACTTTAACCCAATTTTCCAACTATAAATAACTCATTTTCTCTTCATCTTTCTCACAAATCTTCCTACAATCTCTCTAATCTCTCAATATATCTCTCTACAAGTCTACATTGTTTACTAAATATTCAATTTTATTTATTCATTTGGGAATTGGGAGTGAAGTTGGCAACTAGCTTGAGGATCTTCCATCTAGCAAAGTTTCAATTTTCAACCTTTCGATTACACGTCGGCGTTTGGTATATTCGTTCCTTCATTAAATTATTATTGTATGTTTATTTTATTTAGCGCACTTAATTTTATTATCTTTAATTATTTATTATCATAATTAAAATGAAAGGATTAAGAGGTATGTTTAAGGGTAAGGGTGCTTCTTCTAGTAGGGGCAACCAGGGCAAGGGTACTTTTTCTAGTCATCTTATTCCTACACAGGATGATTTTGTTGATACTCAACATTTTCCTACAATACCATTAGATTTAGACCAGGAGCTATTTTCTGGAACTCAAGAAGACTTTAATTTAGACGATAATCTAGATGATACACCAACTAATGTTGATGACAACACACTCGCTAGTGCACCTTCAACTGAAATACCTCCTATTCCCCCTAGTATGAGACGAGGTCCAGAAAAACGACCATTAAAATCAGATGCATGGACATTTTTTGATAGGGACGTAGAGAATCAAGTAGCTCTATATGTAAAATTTGTAAAAATGTTTTAAAATTTAAAAGCGGAAAAGGTCACGGTGGGACGGGGGTTTAATTAGACACGTAGTAAGTGCTCATCCAGCCTAGGTATGCCCAATACCAAAGGCTTCAAAATCAGGTGCGCAAACGCCCGCTCCATCGGGACAAGGTTCACATACTGATACTGTTTCGGACCAAGTACATGGTCAAATTAACCCTATGACGGGGAGAATTGTAGGCCCTAAATACAATAAACATAGAGATAGGGAAGCAATATCAAAATTAGTTGCTGTGGAGGGTTTGCCTTTTTCATTTCCTTCATCTCCCGATTTTATTCATTACATTAGAGATATATATAATCCTGGTTTTAACGGTTTTTCTAGATCAACTGTTAAGAGAGATGTATTTAAATTCGCGCATGAATATCAACAATATTTACGTTATTCATTATATTATTTTAATGGCAAAGTATCTATCACGTCTGATATAGGTCATAGTACTAACGGCCATGATTATTTAACTGTAACTTGTCATTGGATAGATTATAAATGGTATATGCAAAAACATATCTTAGCGTATAGATATATAGATGATAGGCACACTGATACTTTTATTGCAGATAATATTTATCAAGTGTGCCATTATTACGGAATAACCGATAAAATTATGACTATTACATTAGATAACGCTTCTTCTAACAATTACGCAATTATAATTTTAAAAAATAGTTTAACTCCATCTTTTCCAGATCATTTTCATATAAAATGCGCGTGCCATATATATAATTTAATTGTAAAGGATGGTCTATCACTTTTTGAAGACATTCTTAGTAAAATACAATTTGCTAAAAACTTTATTTTTAAAAGTAATAAAGTACAATGTAGAAAAGAATATAAAAAAACTTGTCACGATTGTGGACTATCTTATAGAAAAATTCCACAAGAAGTATCCACTAGGTGGAATTCTTTATACGAGCAACTACTTGTTGCTTATGACTATAGAAAACCTATAACTTTATTTTTTAACTCTCATAATCAAAATTCAGCTGATATGATTGTAGATAGTGATTGGGTAAAAATTTCTGAACTTATTGTATTTTTAGAAAAAATTTCAAGCAACAAAAGAATTTTCCGGTATATATTATCCTACTATTTCAACTATGTTGTTTTATATAACTCTAATATTTTTATTACTTAGTGAATATATGGAAAAACCAAACTTATATATGGTACTATTAAAAAAATGTTTGTCAAAATAAAAAAAAAATTTATTCCTATTCCCACTATTTATATTATTAGTTCTGTATTTAATCCGACTATTAAAATAGACGGTACTAAATCACTAATTGAAACTATTTACGATTGTATAGAAGTACTACCACCTCCAAGTCCCAAAAATCTAAATCATCCACCACCTATTGAACAAACTAAAGAAGAAGTGTTGTCTAGCGTAGAACACCAATGCAAAAAAATAATAGATTTTATCAACAAGAAAATGCTAGTAACTTACCGGCTTCCATACCATCTTCTTCATCTTCAACACAACCTCACAAAAGACATGTATTTCTGCGGCTAGTATTGAAAGCCTCAGAAATAGAATGTGCGGTCGTACCTCTACTACTAACCAAATTAGCGAGTTGAATATTTTTGTTTTGCAGGGTTCTGTACCGTACCAAGAAGTTATCAATGAAGATGGACATGAAGACTTCTTCGAAATACTTTGGAGGGGAATGAGAAGACCTTTCCGACACTTTCATTGATGGCCCGAGATGTTTTGAACATTCAAGCGTCATCAACTGCGTCTGAAAACACTTTTTCTGCCGGCAAATATCAAATAGGAGACCACAGACACTCATTAGCCGAGACGACTTGGAAATTGCGTATTATTCAGAGATTGGATACGAGCGGAGCGGAGAAGGTGCGGTCAACCGGAGATCAACGAAGAAGAAGACGAAAACTACAACGAAATCTTATCTGAAGGTGGTGGAAGCGACGTGGATCAATTTGACCAACAAATATCAATTCCAACCGAAGAACCACAGGAAATCATCAAGCAATTAGAACAGATTTTTTTGAGAATGTAATTTTTTTAATTGCAATTTTATTATGTAATTTGCAACTTTTGGACAACACCACAAAGTTGCAATTTGATTTTAGACAATTGTATTTGTATTACAAAAAAATCATATGTCTATTAAATAATATAAGAGGCACAAAAACAGCATTGAGATGTTTTTATTACACTATCTTGTCTTGTTTATTGAGTTTTTTTTATACATATGTTATTTAAAATAAAAAAAAAGAAGGAAAACCCGCCGGACCCGACCCCCGGCCCCGCCCCGCCCCGCCCCGACCCGATTCCGACGGGATTGGGACGGGACTGGAGCAAGTCCCGCCAGACCCCGCCAGACTCGACCACGACCCCTTCGCCCGTCCCGTCCCGCCCCGACCCCGACCCCGCCAGACTCGAGCCCGGCCCACTGGCCACCTCTAGCTATATCTAATGTAGCATTGTTATCCAAAATTATTTATGCAGGCAGATAGAGAGACAGCTACACATGGAATAGACCAAACATTGCAATATGGTGATCTGATCTTCTTTCAATGATTGGGGATGCATTTTCTACACTACTGAAATTAAAGCGTCTTCAAAACTTCTAAAAGTTCTCTTTTTGGTCCCTTGTTTTTCTTTGCTAACACATTAATCCCTCTAGCTCTTTTGTATGAACGTGAAGTGATTTGAATCTCTATGTAAGATGATATTAATCTCCCTTGAGGAGTCTTTCATTAATATCAAGGTATATATAGAGTACAATAGTCATCCCTTATACAATAGGAATCCTAAGCCTATACAAAAGAGGAATCCTAAGCCTATACAAAAGAGGAATCCTAGTCTTACCATAATTATATTTACACAATATATGAAAATATTCTAATTATGGGTAGGGAATATATTTACACGTTTACACACCCCCTCAGTCGGAGCGGGAGGAGGCCGGACGCTGAGACTGGCTCTGAAGTCAAGAAATAACTCGTCTCGGGAAGTCCTTTGGTAAATATGTCTGCATACTGATAGGATGATGGAACATGTAACACTCTGACATGGCCTAACGCAACTTTCTCACGAACGAAGTGTAGGTCTATCTCAATATGCTTGGTTCGCTGATGTTGAACCGGATTATGAGAAAGATAGATGGCGAGAGATGTTATCACAATACACAATAGATGCCGACGCAAAGGACACCGAAGTTCTAACGGTAAATTTCGAGCCAACAAATCTCGCCTACGACATTTGCAACGCCTCGTACTAAGCCTCAAGACCGGAGCGAGATAGGGTAGCATGTCGCTTGGCGAGACCAAGAAATCGATTATCCCCTAAGAAAACACAAAAGTTTGGAGGTGGAGCGTCGCGTGTCCGGACACCCCGCCCAATCCGCATCCGTATATGAAAGCAACCTATTCGGTGCGAGAGGGATATAGGTGCAAACCATAATCAAGAGTGCCCTTAATGTATCGAATGATACGCTTAAGAGCATGAAATGAGACTCCCCGGGGGCATGCATGAATAAGCACACCGCCGAACAAGCATAAGCTATGTCCGGCCCGGTGAATGTGAGATATCTTGAAGTGCACCCGCAAGGCTCCTATACGAGTAGGATCGAGAGAGGCGGAGCACCATCCATAGACCGAGCTTAGATTTGGAATCAACTGGAGTAGGCACCTCTTTGCAGTTCGCCATCTTAGCCCTGTACACAATCTCTTCTACATACTTACGCTGACACAAGAACATATGATTGGCAGACCTGGTCACTGATATCCCCAAAAAGTAACTCAGTTTTCCCAAATCAGTCATTGCAAATTCGGACTTGAGCAAGGCAATAATCTCATTTTTCAATCCGTCGGAGGAGGCAGTAAGAACAATATCATCCACGTAAAGTAATAAGTAAGTCGTGCTACTACCTCGATGAAAAATGAAAAGTGATGTATCATTCTTGCTGCATACAAACCCAATCTGCAAGATATACCTGGCAAAGCGATCATACCACGCACGGGGGGCCTGCTTCAGGCCATATAGTGACTTACGGAGACGGCACACATAGTGAGGAACCGTTGGATGGGTGAACCACGGCGGACGATGCATGTAGAATGTCTCTCTCAGATCCCCATGTAAGAATGCATTCTTCACATCAAACTGATAGATCGGCCAGTGTTTGCCCATGGCTATGCTCAAAACTGTGCGGATGGTAGCCGGTTTGACAACCGGGATGAAGGTCTCACCACAATCAATGCCCTCCTGCTGATTTGTGCCATTAGCCACAAGACGGGCCTTATACCTCTCAACATCCCCATTGTCTCTGAACTTGTGACGAAATAGCCACATACAATGAATGACATTCACCCCCTCGAGTCTAGGTACTAGATCCCACGTGTCTTTGTTTAGTTAAAGCATTGAATTCCTCATACATAGCCGCATTCCAATTAGGGTCTTGTTTGGCCAATTTTGGGTTCTTTGGAAGTGGAGAGATGGTTTGGGCAGACAAGTTGAAATGGACTTTGGGTTTGAAGATTCCATGCTTTGAACGAGTTTCCATTGGATGGGTAGGGACAATGGGTGGCGGAGTGGTGTCTGAGACGGGGGGTAAAGTCGGATAAGGAGAGGGTGGGGGCGAAGCCGTCGGAGGTGTCGCGGCTCCTGGATCGAGAGTCGCGGTGCTAGAAGGTTGATAGGCTTCTCTGAAGTTTGGGTGCCGCGGCTCTGACGACGAAACAGAGGATGTGAGTTGTTCGATTATGAGGGGAGAGATGGCAGACTCGTCAAGAAATGAGTAGTCCTGTTTTTGGAATTTTGGAAGATTCAAAAACGGGAATGTGGTCTCGTCGAATGTGACGTGACGAGATATGTGGATATGACGAGTCGACAAGTCATAGCATAGATAGCTCCTATGGTTCGGCGGGAATCCTAGAAAGACACATGGAGTGGACCTAGGAGCAAGCTTGTGAGGGGCGGTGGAGCTAAGGTTGGGATAACATAGACAACCAAAAATCCGTAGATGATCATAAGAGGGGATTCTATGGTAGAGGATTTCGGTAGGGGTCATATTCTGAAGAGTGCTAGTAGGGAGAATATTTAGAGTGTATTCTGACATTTTAGCAAAGATAGACCCAGAGGGTGGAGGGAGGGAGGCATGAATCAATAGGGTGCGAATCATATTGTTAATGGTGCGGATGATTCTTTCAGCTTTACCGTTTTGTGGTGAGGTGTGAGGGCAGGAAAAGCGAAAGACCATGCCATTATTGGTACAAAAGCGGTGAAACATAGAGTTATTGAATTCATGACCATTATCGCACTGAAATGATTTTATGCCTTTTCCAAATTGTGTTTGAATGAAATTGCGAAACTCAAGAAATTTGACAAACACTTCCGATTTAAATTTAAGAGGGTATAACCAAACGTAGTGTGAAAAATCATCAAGCAACACAAGATAGTATTTATGACCGAGAGAACTAGGGATAGGAGATGTCCATAAATCGGCATGTATGATATCAAAAGGAGCAAATGTAACACTAGTAGATGATTTAAACGGAAGACGGATATGTTTGCCTAAAGAGCAAGAAACACAATTTTGGGCAAGTTTCCCATTACAAGCAATGAAATTGTTGCCTCTAAGAAAATTAAAAACTGGGACTCCTGGATGACCAAGCCTATTATGCCAGGTTGAAGAAGAAACAACCGCTAGAGTGACGGGAGAGCAAGATCTAGCAGCGGAGGTGGAAGTGAATGGATAGAGATCCCCCATGCTATTGCATCTCGTAAGAGGTGTCCCCGTATGAATATCCTTTACAGTAAAATCAAAAGGGTCAAAATCCACAGAGACAGAATTATTACGAGTAAATTGGCGGACAGATATGATGTTCTTAATCATGTGTGGGGCATATAGGGTGTTTTTGAGGGAGAAGGGTGGATGAGGAGGTTGTGTGTATGAGGTACCATAACCCTTAACTGGAATGCGTTGTCCACTACCAACTGTAACATATTGAGAATGCTTTAAACAAAACAGTTTAGGAATAGTACCTGCAAACTGGGTGACGTGAGATGTGGCACCTGAGTCCATGTACCAAGTATTGTCAGGTTGTTGCATAGATAAGGTGCTGAACGCCTGACCCAACTCAGTGGGTGTCATGCCTGAGGAGGGCTGCGGGACCTAACCTTGCATGAAGTGGGCCTGCTGTGGGGCTGGAGCGGGGCCTAACAAACTGGGGTAAGAATACGGATTGTATGGCTGCTGGTACTGGAATGGACTTGGTGCCGCGGCTCTAAACTGGGGTGCCGCGGCTCTGTACTGGGGCGCCGCGGCGCTGTAGATGAACTGCTGAGGAGTCGCGGCGCAGTTGTTCTGCGATCTCTGTTGTTGTTGCGCTTGTTGGTTCTGTTGACCGTGACCCTTGCCACGACCACGGCCTCCTCTACCGCCGCGGCCTTTTCCACCCTTGCCGCCGCGCCCCGCCGCCGTTGGGAGTTGTCCGGTGGCGTCGATCTTGGGGTTGCGTGTCGACGACTAACACTGTTGGGCGTGCTCATCCCGCTTAGCACGACGGGTTTCTTCGAGCAACAATTGTGAGCGAGCTTTGTTAAAACTCGGTAGCGGATCTCGCTCGTTGAATAATGGTGGCCAAAGTATCATATTCGCCCTTAGTAAGGCCGAAATCATTTGTAGCACCATTTTATCGTCGGTGACGAGCGTGCCGATGTTGGAGAGTTGATCCGCTAGAAGTTTAAGTCGCTTGCGTACTCAGAGACATTGGAGAAGTTTTCAAGACGTGTTTTGTTGAATTGTTCTTCCAAATACACGGCACGAGTGTGCTTGTTGTCCGAAAAATTTCCTCCAAACGATTCCACAAGTCAAGGGTCGTGGAGTCGATTTCATGATAGTAAGGAGCAAATCCCGAGAGATACTACCATATATCCATTGTTTGACGCCGCGTCGAGACGATGCCGAGATAGAATCATCAACCTCCGTTGGGCGCGCAATAGTGTCATCAATATGGTCAAGCACGTTATAGAGACATGCATGATTGCGAAAAAGTTCAACCCGGGGAGAATATCTGGTTGTTTTCTTGATCAAGAATAATGGGAATATGGTTCTTGATGTTGGAAACGACAAGAAGGCGGGATGAAACGGGGGTGATGACTTTGTGGTGGGATTTGTGGAGGTAGAGGCGTCGAAAGTGTGGAAGAATCGGGGATAGCCATTTAGAGAAGAGAAGAAAGGAAGAACAAAACCCGAAAAACAAGAAGAAAATCGGGAGGGCCGCAACGTAGAGAGAGCGGCCGGCAAGGCTGTGGAAGAGAAAGGTTTTTAGGGTTTTGTTTATTTGGCTCTTGATACCATGTAAGATGATATTAATCTCCCTTGAGGAGTCTTTCATTAATATCAAGGTATATATAGAGTACAATATTCATCCCTTATACAATAGGAATCCTAAGCCTATACAAAAGAGGAATCCTAAGCCTATACAAAAGAGGAATCCTAGTCTTACCATAATTATATTTACACAATATATGAAAATATTCTAATTATGGGTAGGGAATATATTTACACGTTTACACTCTACATCAAAACTTTGCAATAATTAACTAGGCTAGTTTGTAACCAATAATAGCCCTTTCAACACCTTTAACGTGAGACATTGTATATCTCAAATACCTTTTGTACATGTAATTCAGCTTTTAAGGTTCATGCGTGACTATATATCAAATTGAATAACAAAAAAGAGTCTAAAACAAAGACATAGTATAAAAGAAGATAAAGAAAAAGATTTAGTTGGACTCAAATGCTCCAGTTTCCTTTTTTTCTTGGATTAAAATGCAAAGATCATTGGAAAGTGTTATTTACGGGGATCATTTCCATTCAGAAAATGAAGGAGGAACTGATTCCCAACCTTTAAAGGTTAAAATAGTTATGTGAAATTTATATGTTTAATTATTCAGTTTTTCCATTTAAGGTAGTTACGACAAATTAATACGCATATAAATGTAAAAATCAAATATCATTACCCTATAGTTGAAACAAACATATGCATATACAAACAACCGCGAGGCCAGCGCAACCCAGCCCTCGCGGGTCAAGCCCATTTTGACAGCTCTAATCACTATCTTGTTTGCTTCAATCTATTATTTTATCTTTTTTTGGTGGGTTATGGGTAAATAAACCAAAAGAGAAAAACTTAGTAAGTTGCTTAGGATACTTTTTCTACTCTTTGGGTTGGAGGATGCTAGGATACACCAACCGAAGGAAGAAAAAAGATCGAACGTTTAATATATATATATATATATATTGGGTGTGCGAATAAAGTTTCATATTGGTAGCTGGAAAAAAAGAAGAAGCTAGATATAAGTTTATGAATACTCTTAATCGTGTGAGACCTTATATACGAAAACTCTTAATCGTGTGAGATTTTTTGGAAGAAATCGTGTCGTCTTGTCCAAAGCGGACAATATCACATCACACTAAGAGTATCTTTGAACTATTTTGGCCTGACAACTGGTATTTGAGCCAATAATTCGACAAGATTAGTACTGAGATAGCATGCGTGCGCTCAACTTATTGTCTTTGCTCGTCTGCAGGCCGATATATAAACTGATATATAACTAGCTTTACTCGTAGCTGGCGTGACGCACACACAAAATAAAAATGTGGAATTTGTTGATCATAAAAATATTCTCAAATGATGTGGATGACACATAATCAATCTTCGAATTAGTAGCCGATGAGTATTGGTGATCGGCACGTGGAACTTAATTTGAGGGATACTTAAATGTGCGAACAAAGTCCAATATTAGTAATTGAAAAGAAAAGGAAGCTAAATATAAGATGTATCATTACTCTTGACTGCGCGAGGATTTTCGGATAAAATTGTGGGGGCTTAACCCAAAATGGTCAATATAACATCATGTTAAGAGCATCATTAACCTATTTTAGCCTAACAATACTCTTTTCAATGAAAAAAAAATCTAGTGAAAGGAAATTATAATGCCTAGTAAATTTGAAAGAATATATGTGTGTCGTGTATATTGTATGTATACACATATATTCTCTTACCATATTATTAGAGTTCTTGTGCATGTGTAATTATGGTAGTAGTCTTGTATTAGGAAAATATAGATTTATTTTCCATAATTAAATATTGTATATCATGTATATATACCTTTTACATTAATTAAAATAATCAAGGGATTAGTCTCTTTCATGTTATCAGAAGTCTAGGGCAAAAATTTTCTTCTCCAAACCCAACATACTTCCGCCGCCCTAACTCGGAAAATTCCTCTCGGTTGCCGGCCGAAACCCACCATCCCTTCAAAAAAATAATTTTAAATCCCAAATTCTCCTCTTGTTCTTCCATCATGTCTACCGCAAAGAACACATTTTATCCTGCCCTTGCAGTCTCCAATATCAAGAACAACATACCTATCGTTCTTGAGATGGAAAACGTCCAATACGCGACGTGGGCAGAACTGTTTAAAATTCACACAAGGTCGAATAGAGTCCTCCATCACATCATCACACCGAAAAAAGCAAGGAGAAGGTGCCTACCACCGATGATGAAATAAAGTGGTGGACAACTCTTGATGCTACGGTGCTCTAATGGATTTATTCCACCATCTCCACGGACCTCTTACAGACTATTATCGAACTCGATGCCACGACGATGGAAGCTTGGAACAAGTTGCGTGATATATTCCAAGATAAACGAAAATTCTCATGTCGTGATCCTTGATCAGGAATTATCCCACATTAATATGGATAATTTTCCGAATGTCTCAGCCTATTGTCAAAGAATCAAGGAGTTGTCGGATCAATTCAAGAACATTGGCGCGCCCGTCACTAATGATCATCTCGTTCTTCAAATGGTTGCAGGACTATCCGAGGCGTATGCTGGAGTTGGAATTCTTCTTCATCAAAACAATCTTCTCCCGTCGTTCTACCAGGCGCGTTCCATGCTCACCTTAGGAAAAGTGAGATTGGCTAAAAAGGTGGCAACCGAAGAAAATCCCATCATGATGGTGGCCACGTTACGCGACACCGATGACCTTCATATTTTTTTTGGAAAATTCGAGCCAAAATCATAATAATAGTGGCGGCAAAAAGGGTCAAAATTGAAATAATGGTGACAAAAACCGCAGCGGCGGCCGCGACTATGGCGGTGGCAGCCGCGGCGGCGCAGTGGCGGGGGATGAGGTGGCGGCAGTGGCCAGCCTGGGCCGCAGCACCACTGGCCGCAACTTGGGCCAGTGGACCATGGTCGTAGGGTTAGGCCAGTGGGTAGTGGCCCAATGCTCCCTATCCGGCTCCTTCTTCTTGGGCTAGGCGCAGCAGTAGCAACCAGCAGCGGCCCAGACTCGGCAGAACCAAGCTTGGAAGTAGCCTGGCCTGCTTGGGCCACGGCCTCAGCAGGCCTACGTTGATGAAGGCCCCGCAACAGCCCCGACCCACATGGATATCAAGGCATCGATGCATACCCTTGGACTAAATCCTCCGGATGCAAATTGGTACATGGACACCGGTGCTACTTTTCACATGACATCCGCACCAGGTAATCTGTCGTCTTATTTCAATTTAAGCAAAAATGTTGGCATAATTGTTGGTAATGGTCATTCAATTCCAATTCGTGGTTATGGTCACACAAATTTACCTCCCTCTAACTCACCTTTAACCTTGAAAAATGTCCTTCATGATTAAATTTTTGGTGTCTGTTAGGAAATTTACTACTGATAATTGGGTTTCTGTTGACTTTGACCCTTTTGGATTTTCTGTGAAGGATTTTTCGACGTGGATACCTCTAATGAGATGTAATAGTCGGGGCGAGCTCTATCCGATCACCAACACCCACCACCTCTAAACAAGCCACACCATCAACATTTGCCGCTTTAGCACCTTCCTTGTGGCATGCTCGTTTGGGTCATCCGGGAGCGTCTGCTCGTTCCTCTCTTAATAATAATAGTTTTATTAAGTGCAATAGTATGCATAGTACTAATGTTTGTCATTCTTGTCCGCTTGGAAAACATGTTAAAATACCGTTTGTTGCCTCAAATTCTAGTAGTTTGATGCCTTTTGATATTATTCATAGTGATTTATGGACATCTCCCGTTTTGAGCTCTTTGGGCCACCGTTATTATGTGTTATTTTTGGATGATTATTCTAAGTTTTTGTGTATCTTTCCGTTGTCTAAAAAGTCTCAAGTTTTTTTCACATTCCTATCATTTAGAGCATTCATCCGTACCCAATTCGAACGGAAAATTAAAGACATTCAATGTGATAATAGAAGGGAATTTGATAATGGGTCGTTTAGGGAATTTTGTAAGGTTAATGGCATATCTTTTCGATTTTCTTGTCTTCATACGTCCTCACAAAACGGGAAAGCCGAAAGAAAAATCCGCACCATTAATAATATTGTTCGGACATTACTAGCACATGCTTCATTACCACTTTAATTTTGGCATCATGCATTACAAATGACTACTTACCTTCTTAACATACTCCCTAGTCAAGGATTAGCATACCAATCTCCCCTAAAAATTCTTTATCATAAAGATCTGTTGTATTATCATCTTAGTGTATTTGGGTGTTTATGTTATCCTCGATTTTCTCATCCAATACAATTAATAAACTTCAAGCCCGTTCTACTGCTTGTGTATTTTTGGTTATCTATAGAATCATTGTGGTTATAAAATGTTATAATTTATCATCTAATAAGATCATAATTAATCGCCATGTCATTTTTTATAAAACCCAATTTTCGTTTGCTAAATTGTATAATTTTGTGTCCAACCCTTACAGTTTTTTGGATGATGGACTCTCACCGTATGTGGTCCTCCACCTGGTCCAGCCCACGTTTCCTCCTTTGGGCTAGTAGCCACCGGCAGGCCCACTGCTTTCCAGCCTAGACATTGTCTGTCACCACACTCAGCCAGGAGGCCCAAACCCCCTCAGTTGTCCAGTTCCGCCAGCGGGCTCACTGTCGGCTGGCCCAACCTGTGACTACCCTCTCGATCCAGTCAGTTCTGACGTCCCCACACCGACCTAGGTCCGACCCACTTCCATTCCGAGTCAAGGGCCCGTTACTCGTAGCCAACGGGGTATTTTTAGACTAAAATGACATTGTAATCTCCATTCTAATGTCACTAAATCACCCTTCCCACGTAACCCCGTGTCTGCCCTTCGTGACCCGAATTGGAAAATGGTCATGGATGATGAATATAATGCACTTATTAAAAATAAGACATGGGAGTTGGTGCCATATCCGTCTGGTGTTAATGTGATTCGTTCTATGTGAATTTTTACTCATAAGTAAAAATCTTATGGTTGTTTTGAGAGGCATAAGGTTCGTCTTGTAGGTGATGGCAAAACACAACAGGTTGGCATGGATTGTGGAGAGACATTTAGTTCGGTGGTCAAACCGGCAACTATTCACATTGTTCTTAGTCTGGCTCTCTCTAAAGCTTGGCCCATTCATCAGCTAGACGTGAAAAATGCATTCTTACACGGTGATCTCAAGAAAATGGTATACATGCATCAGCCCTTGGGTTTCAAGGACCCCGATCATCCTAACCATGTATGTTTGCTGAAGAAGTCCTTGTATGGGCTAAAACATGGTCTGATCATCCTAACCCCGATCATCCTCACAGCAGGTCTGATCATTCTTTGTTGATCTATCGTCGTGGTACTTCTCTGGCATACATTCTGTTATATGTGGATGATATTATATTGACTATCTCTTCTGACAAACTGCGCAAGTCTATCATGTCTCTTCTCAACTCCGAATTTGCTATGAAAGACTTGGGGCCTTTGAGTTATTTTTTAGGTATAGTTGTAACTCGTCATGTAAGTGGTCTATTTCTATCCTAGAGGAAATATGCAACTGAGATTAATGAACGGGCTGACATGTCATCTCCTACTCCAGTTGACATCAAACCGAAGCTGAGTGCTAATTATAGCACACCTTACGAGGATCCCTCCCACTATCGCAGTCTTGTAGGGGCTCTTCAGTATCTTACATTCACGAGGTGTGATATTACTTATGTAGTGCAGCATGTGTGTTTATTTATTCATGATCCGAGAGACTAACACATGCACGCTCTCAAACGCATTATGCGTTACATTCAGGGCACTATTGATTATGGTTTGCACTTATATCCATCCTCTGTATCTACTCTCATGTCTTATACAGATGCTGATTGGGGTGGATGTCCAGATACCCGACGTTCGACGTCTGGTTATTGTATGTTTCTTGGTAATAACTTGGTCTCTTGGTCGGCTAAACGCCATCCTACTTTATCGCGATCCAGTACGGAGGCCGAGTATCGAGAGGTAGCCAGTGTGGTGTCTGAGTCATGTTAACTGCATAATCTCCTATTAGAGCTTCACTTTTCTATTCAAAAAGTTACATTGGTTTGTTGCGATAATGTTAGTGCGATCTGTCTCTCTAGGAATCCGGTCCAACATCAGCGCACTAAACATATCGAGATGGATATTCAATTTGTTCGCGAAAAGGTAGCTCGTGGACGAGTACGTGTCTTGCATGTTCCTTCACGGTACCAAATTGCTGACATATTTACTAATGGTCTTCCCTTAGTTCTGTTTGAAGATTTTAGGGACAGTCTCAGTTGACAATCGCCCGCTATGACTGTGGGGTGTGAAAGAATATATGTGTGCCGTGTATATTATATGTATACACATATATTCTCTTACCATATTATTAGAGTTCTTGTACATATGTAATTATGGTAGTAGTCTTATATTAGAAAAATGTAATAGTCTTGGATTAGGAAAATGTAGATTTATTTTCCATAATTAAATATTGTTTACCATGTATATATACATTTTACATTAATAAAAATAATGAAGAGATTATTCTCTTTCAAAATTATCTAAAAAAAATATTTAAGAAAATTACTAATGAGTCGTATCTTCCTCTGCCGTGGGTTTACTTCCTACTAAAATTTTAGGGACCAATAAGCAGTCAATCTTTTTCCATGTCGATTTACTCTACTGTGTCTAATGTACGATTATCACCATAATTATGTTCTAGAGTTTGACTTATATATAAATAATATTGGTACTATAATAATTTTCAAAACCAAGTATATATACCATTTTATAACAATCATGGATTGATAGTTTGTAAAAGATGATAAATCTACCTACTAATTATATAACAATCATGAATTTATAAATGTACAAATTATAACCCGTAAAACTATATCATACAAAGTATGAATATATGATCTCTTTGGGATAGAGTAGAGGCAATTATTGATGGATGAGATAAAAGTGCATATAAAGGTACTCTTTTATAGTCGAAACGCCAACAACCTAACAACACTATATTTTCTACAATTATGATGTTTGAATTAGCTAATAACGCGACTTAAACAGATTTTTTAAAAATTACCTAATATGCTGATGGTGCACGTTAAACAAATACAAAAACTCACCTAACATTTTTACTTCTGCTGCAATTTAATTGTGAAATGTCAACCTACTTAACCAACAAACATGGGTGAAACTTATTGGAAATTTACTAATGTGAAATTAAGTTTATCCATTATTTATTACTCGAACAATTGGAGGCCCGCACGTCGGAAACGTCGTTTCTACACACGTGCACACGTAGTGCCAAGTATCACAAATTTCATTAGTGAAAGAGATATTGGTACGTAAGTGAAACGTTTGAGACATAGAATGATGGACCGTTATTGGCCAAATGACAAGTATTCCACGTTGGTAAACGAAAGAAGAAGTGTACGAAGTGTAAGATGATACAACAATTACAGCAAATCACAAGGAGTTTGTAACGTTCTTGATTCCAGTTTATTGTAATATTTAATTTATCATTTCTAACAATTTATAATATTTACTTACTTTCCGTTTCTTGCAATTTTTGTAACACACAACTTGATACAACAATTACAACATGTCATCGTTAGGACCATACAATCTTCCGTGCTTAACTTTGCACAACCAAATTACAATCACCCAGCTGCCTATGAGAATGACTGTGTCGGTGAGAGGATCCATCGTCTTTCTCTTGACTTTTCATTTGGGTATCTCAAATTTTTACTTTTACCATACATAATAGTACACAGTTCCAATAGTGTATGTGGTGGCCACATAGTGGATATTTACATTTAAAAACCCAATATTGAAGTCTTTGGTGAAGTGAACTATGGTCTAGGACTGCCAATCACGCAAAAGCCAACGACCTTAGTCCAAATTTCTCAAGTCCTAGGGTGTGTTCGGTATGAATTTCCAATTTTCTCCCATTTGATTGACCAAAATTTTTTGAGAACATTCTCTAGAAAAATAAAATGAGAAAAAATTAAGAAAAATAAGTTACAAAGTAACATTTTAAGTTTATTGTGTCCTCCCCACCCACCCTCCATCTCATCTCCCGCCACCCTCAAACCTTCACTCTGTATGTCATTTCACCACTATAGTATTTTGCTAGATTTCACGTGTCCTCGGCTGAAAAAAGAATTCTTCGTGTCGAACACTAAAAAATAAGTAAAAAAATTCATTTGTTTTTGAGGAAAACATTTTTCATGGTACCAAACACACCCCTAAGGTCCGTACTTTTTCACTAACTGATAGTAGTAGATAAATTCGAGTGAGGCTGTGTGTGTATCAATTGAGTGAAAAAATGAAGGGTATTCTATGCTTTGTAAATTTGATTTTTGTGTTAGTGGGAAAACTGTATGTTGCTTCAGCTCATAGTGGAGAGCAGCCTTTATCAAATATTGCAATCCATAAAGCTACTTTTGCACTTCATGAGTCGGTCACTATTAAAGCTTCTCCATTTATTCTTGGTGCCAAGGTACTTATTCTGAACTGGTTAGTCAAATCTATCATCTGTATTGATTTTGTTTGCTGTATGCTGATACCATGCGGATTTTTGTTGTATTAGTTACTAATTTATATTCTTTTGGTTAAAAGGAATGTTCTTTTGGTGTGGGTGTGGGTGGGTGGGTGGGTGGGGGGGCGCTTTGGGTTGGGAAGATGATGCTTTTAAGACAGATATTAGGGCTAAATTGAAGCATTTAACTAATTTCTTAATTGGTCGATACATGTAAGCAGTCTCTTAGCTATTACAAAGACCCTAGAAATCAATGTACAATCCTTGTATTTGTGGCGGAGCCAAAATTTCACTAGGAGATTCAAAATATAAGGAAGTAAACATCCGAAGAATCCCCTTGCGCCCTCGGCTCCTGCTTGTATTCTTGACTCACCATGGCTTCTTTGTATTTTGGTCTCACCACATTTAGGGACTTATCTTCTATGTTGCTCGGACTCTCCTAAAATGCTGCCGCACCCGTGTTGGATCCTCCAAAAATGCACATACACGCTCGTCGGCAATTTTGAAGAATCCGAGCAACATAGCTTATCTTGCAGCATATTTAGTGTTGTGTCATTCTAGAGATGTCTGGATACTGTTTATAAGAAATGATATATTCGTTAACATGACAGGGTGGTGACACTGAATGGGTAACTGTGGGTCTTGAGAACCCCGAGCCATCTTATGATGACTGGGTTGGAGTTTTCTCTCCAGCAAAATTCAAGTATGTTCATCTTTGTATTATCTCTCCTTCCTAAATACCTTTACTAGTTTTAAGCTATAGCATCCTTATTGTTAGTGAAATTCCTCATTAAACCAGTCCTGGCAGACAGTTTGTTAAATTTGCTACTTGATGTTAGACTCTCGATATTGAGTTAAATGTTGTCCTTTTGCATCACAGTGGATCCACATGTTATTTGGAAAACGATCGCAAAGAACAGGCTCCATATATTTGTACAGCCCCAATAAAGGTGAGCATAGTTCAAGCATAATTTTAAGGACTGAAGCAATTAGGAGACGTGTTTGCATTTTCTAACCAAAATAATGTGGTTCTTGCAGTACAACTTTGCAAATTTCTCCAATTCCAATTATGTGAAAACAGGAAAAACTTCTCTGAAGTTCCAATTAATCAATCAGCGGGCAGATTTCTCCTTTGCATTGTTTACAGGCGGGTTGTCAAATGTCAGTAAATCAACTGATCACTATGCTTTCTGTTCTCTCTTTTTTTCGCCCCCAACCCAAATTTCTACATTAGATTTTCATTGCGCATGTAAAAGTTCTTATCATATATGTAGTTGAATACACATTAACTTCCCAAATGTTTGCTAATCTTCTGTATCTTCGACATGTTTCCTTAATACATTATATTTGTTGCAGCCAAAGCTGGTAGGAGTTTCAAATTACATAACATTTGCAAATCCTAAAGCACCACTTTATCCACGGCTTGCTTTGGGGAAATCATGGAATGAAGTAAGTTGGTGCTAATCACCAGTTTCATTTCTCTACTTTTAAGGAAGACGCTTTATCCTTGCAATGTATACGCTAGCTATGTCACCATGATGTAAATCTTGATGTTTTCTTTGTAAGGTGCAATGATTTCTCATGAATCTTATCCATCTCTTCTCTTTTCATAGATGACATTGACCTGGACAAGCGGCTATAATTTAGACGAAGCTGTTCCTTTCATTGAATGGGGTCGAAAGGGTGATCTTCAACATCACTCGCCAGCAGGAACATTGACATTTGACAGAAACACAATGTGTGGTATGTTACAATTTAGCGACGACATATGTCATAAGATAGTTTATAAGTTTTGGAAAGTGAAATGGATCTATTTATCAATCACAAACTTTAAGATTCACCATGTGTATTTGATTATTTGGGAAGCAGTCACGTTAGAACCAGTTGTCTTTGTTTGTGCTCCCAAGCATATTCGCAAGAGGGTAAAACAACTTGTTGAGAATTCAAAAACATAATGATCAAAAGATATGTGATAAACAACTACTAATGGTAATAATCAAGTCTCAATCGTTTCTCTTTTTTTAGGGGTGGTGGTGGAGTGACAGTCCCTTGTGGCTTCATTGGACCTCAGTCGCTTTTTTAGTTTGAAAATTATGTTTCAAATGTAAGAAAATGTGGGAAGAACAATAAGTATCATACCTACAAATTATTTAAGTAAGACAACCCATGGTTAACTTTTGCATCAGGTGTTTCCCCGTTCTGTAATAATCATTTGCAAAAGCTCTCATGTTAGATAAAGAGATTCTGCTATTTTCTGCCTGCCGCTTGAACCTGTTGTAAATGTAGTTAAGCATGCACAAAAAACTACACTCTTTTTTGGAGTAAACTACACACTCTTTGGAGTTCGTGTTTTATCATTTGTGCATATGCACTTCCAGTTTCTAACACTAGCACTAGCATAGAGCTCTGTCCATATTCCTCTTACTGACTGATATTGTGTGCGGTTATGGTCTACATATAAGACACATTATTGGTGTCTACCGTCTAGTCCATCTTCAGTAAAGGATGTCTGCAGAAGTCCTCAGTGGATGCTGGACATCATAATTTCAATGAAACTTCAAAGGGTTGAGAAATCATGATATTTAAGCTTAATTGAGGCGGAGAATCAATTCCTGCAATCAGTGAATAAACTTTTGTTCCAATTTAACCAACTATTTCATTATATCTTGGTCTGTTATTTGCGAGCCAGTGAGATATGTCAGCATGAAGTAATACTACTCTGATGTATGCTTTCAGGTTCACCTGCTCGAACAGTTGGTTGGCGTGATCCGGGGTTCATACACACTAGCTTCATGAAGGATCTGTGGCCAAACTCCTTGTAAGTTTGTTGTACAAATTGTACTGCCTCAGGGATATAAATTTGACTTGACAACAGTTCATGTATATTTGTGTTCAATGAAATGATAAATACATCAGGTACACATACAAGATGGGCCACATGTTGTCAAATCATTCCTACGTGTGGAGCAAGATGTATTCCTTTAGATCATCACCTTATCCAGGACAAGACTCATTGCAGCGGGTTATAATTTTTGGAGACATGGGAAAGGTAACTTCAATTACCAATTATTGAGAAAGGATTATGAGACTTTCAGTACACAATATTATTTTGTCAATACACTATTATTTTGTCAATACGCAAATCACAAGACTAAATTGCATAGTGATTTTCAGGCAGAGCGTGATGGTTCAAATGAGTACAGTAATTATCAACCGGGCTCACTGAATACAACGGACCAACTCATCAATGATATTAAAAACATTGACATAGTTTTCCATATAGGAGACATTACCTATGCCAATGGATACATATCTCAATGGGACCAATTTACTGCACAAGTGGAACCCATTACATCAACCGTACCCTATATGATTGCAAGGTTCGTGTCCTTAACAATATTGTCTGTGAATAAGCTTCAATTTTGGCTTCTTTCTGTTTGTTCTTCCATGATATATATTTGAACTTCGTGCAGTGGTAATCATGAGCGTGATTGGCCTGGAACTGGTGGCTTCTATGACGTTATGGATTCTGGTGGAGAATGCGGAGTGCTAGCTCAGACCATGTTTTATGTTCCTGCTGATAATAAAGCTAAATTTTGGTAATAAACTACTCTCTGTCCTTCATTATTTGTGACATGAAGATCTGGAGAATTGTTTGTTTAGAGTCCTCCCTCTCCCTCTCCCTCTCCCAACAAAACCCAAACAAAAAAAGAAAAAAACTCCGGTCAGTTGTGACACGTACAAAATGGGTGAGTAACTTTTCTGTATTGAGCAAAAAGGGGACTTAAGGATTGTTTAAGTGCTTGTACTAAAACAATCAAACAGATCAAGTTTATACACTGAAACAATCCAACAGCTGAAGTTTAGTTGTATACTTTTGTTCTCTTTTGGTGCAAGGAGCAGTTTGTTAATGATGCAGAATCAATTCTTCACCTCTTAGAATCCCTGTAAGATTAGAAAGTGATTCCTTTTTTGGGTTTTGCTCAACGTGTAATGACTTCAGCTCTTCCTTCGTGCTGTTTCTATAATACAATTACCTTCCTCCCAAAACAATCAAGTGCTTGTACTGAAGAGTAGTTTGTACATGTGCGCATTTTCTAGTCGTTTCTTGAACCGAAGGTCTTGCTTGGTTTTAATTTGTCCAGACTCTATAGTGAATGAAATGGATTGATTATTTTTGTCATTTTGCACTTTTCACTAGTTTGAAATACTTTAGAGGTTATAGATGAATATGTTGAACGATTCTTAAGAAACAAATTAAGAAATTATTTGGGATTGTGGAAGTTCGAAATGAGTAAGTTACATTCCAAAAGAAATCTTATTTGCACTGTCTGTAAAATGCAACTGAATCGTATATATTGGGAATGTGCTTCAGCAAATATTATAGGACAGCCTCTTCAGTCATTTACTATAACTTGTGTATTCTTATTGCAGGTATTCAACAGATTATGGCATGTTTCACTTTTGCATAGCAGACAGTGAGAATGATTGGAGAGAGGGATCTGAGCAATATAGATTTACTGAACATTGTCTTGCATCGGTTGACAGACAGAAGCAGCCTTGGCTGATATTTGCTGCTCATAGGGTTCTTGGTTACTCTTCAGACAAATGGTATGGCTTAGAAGGCTCATTTGAGGAGCCCATGGGAAGGGAAAGCTTGCAGAGGCTTTGGCAGAAGTATAAAGTGGATATTGCATTTTATGGTCATGTCCATAACTATGAAAGAACTTGTCCCATTTACCAGGTAAACATTGCTACTTCTTCTTTTCAACGTCGAATCATACAATTCCTTTCTGAAGTCGAGCATACTTCTGAACCGTATAGAACCTATTACTAGAAATAACATTCATAGTTAGGGTAGTTCATATGGCCTTATCGAAACTGCATTATACTACATGTACGTCTCAACATGTTGGAGCAAAAAGGAAACTTTTTCTATCACTAATAAAAAGGGATTTTAAAAAGGTATATTATGCGCATCAAGTGAATAAATTTATTTGGATAGGACTTAACTTGGGTCTCTTTTAAAATACAAAGATGGAAAAGTATATCTCAAAGTGCTGTCCGGGGTCTCATCTACTATATATAGATAATTAATTTGTGGAAGTGTTCTTGGCATTTCCCTTTCTGGAAAGCAAATACAATCTATAGGGAGTTATGGTTCTCGAGATAGTTTCGTTAACATTTCATCAGACATTTTAGTCTTTCTTGTTTTAAGAAAAGAGAGGTACTCATAAAGTATAATATAGAACCTCCTTTGCATAAAAATATTAAAAGGAAAGAAAAGAAAAGGAGCTTGAATATATGAAACCATTCACTTCGTCTCATTTATATCCAAAACATCATTCTTTTTTGGCTTCTCTTATTGTTTCCTTCACTAATAAACCATCTATAACAAGAAAATATGCTGGGAGTCATTCATAATCTGATTATGCTTTGTCATCAAAACTAAAGAATCTAACCAATTAACGTAATGAACGAGCACTTTTTTACCTGGATTGATGTGTGGACCTCTCTCAAGTTAAGGCAAAAACATGAAAAAATTGAAGAACATCTTAGTTGCATGTGATCCATTACCCATTGCTACAATATATGTTGTTCTCATTGTTCACTTTTCTATGATGCAGAACAAATGCGTGAACTCAGAAAGATCACACTATTCTGGTATTGTCAATGGAACAATCCATGTTGTTGTGGGTGGCGGAGGGAGCCACTTATCAGAGTTCACTCCAATTAATACCACTTGGAGTCTTTACAGGGATTATGATTGGGGATTCGTCAAGCTTACAGCATTTAATCATTCATCACTACTTTTTGAATACAAAAAGAGTAGGGACGGGAAAGTTTATGATTCTTTCACCATCTCAAGGGACTATAAAGATGTCTTAGCTTGTGTTCACGATGGTTGTGAGCCCACCACTCTTGCATCTTGAACCGAACGGTAAACGTATACTAGGAAAAACATTCAGCAACAAAATTTGTTGTAATTGGTTCCAATACAGTAGAAGAAGCCATACTGTACACTAGCTTTGGTTTTACTTTTAGCAAATCTATTTTCACTCCACTGGCTGAATACAATTTTCCAGCTCTGATGTAAAAAAAAAAAGGCAACTCTGTGCACTAAGCTCCCGCTATGCGCTGGGAAAGGGCCGAACTACAAGGGTCTATTGTATGCAGTCTTACCTTGCATTTCTGCAAGAGGTTTCCACGACTTGAATCTGTGACCTCCAAGTCACATGGCAGCAACTTTACCAGTTACTCCAATGCTTCCCTTTTCCCGCTCTAATGTGATGCTCTAAAACTAAAACGTATCAGCTATCCCTCTATCACAAACTAGACACAACTGTCCCACTCAGATTGTTAATCTCCTTCCAAGGGGAAACATCAAAAAGAGTATTGTAGCTGTTCATAAATAACAATACAAAATTCCATAAGGTTCTGTCGTAGACTAATTGTGCAAAGATTAACCGAGAGACCCATTTGCATTTCTTTTGTACACACATGTTGTCACCTTCAACACTGCCTTCGCCAAACTTTTAACCCTGTTTGAACAATATAATGTCAACAATGACCCGTAGGACACCGGAGGTAAGTTCAGCTGTGCAATCAGAAGCTGTGGATTTTCAGAGGCCTTCCCCTTAATCTTCATTTGTAAAAGTTTAGACTGCTCAAATTAAGAAGAGATAGTAGATGAGATGAGAGCGGAAAGTGACTAAAATTTCAGACCCGGGAAGAAACCTCATAAGATGAAGTCAAAACACGGGATTTACTTTCTCACTAATCACTATTATCATCTTACATGACAAAAAAATGTATTTTCTTGGATCATATATACACGTTCCAAACAAGAAACGATGTAGACGAGAATGATCATGCCTATCACTCAATTTCTTACGGGCCATTTTATGTGGCTTATTTGAAAAGCGTTTCCTGCATGTGGCGCCTTTAACCAGCCATCTCTGCATCTTGAGTTGGATTTTCATCTTCAACACATGAACTGATTGATGCAAAAAGATGCTCAATTCTGAGAGGAGAATACCGAGCTGCATGCTGGAACAAGACCTGACAAACAAAACCAAGTTATTATGTCAAACGAAATATCTCAATGATAACAAAGACACATCTAAGCTCAAGACCTTAATTAGCTAAATGAGTTCCACTGAAACTGTCAAGACGCTTCATCAAGTAACAAATCATGCAATGATCTAACAAATATGCATATAGATTAGACAGTATAATACTTATATGGCATGGTACCATAAAATATAGGAAGGTCACTTAATTCTGACAAAAAAAAAGTATATTCCTAAACTTGTGAGCCATCATTAGGATTTTTTATCTAATTTTTTGTCTTCTCTTCCTTTTCTAATTTACTGCATTCAAGAATAATTTGCATGGAGGAAGACGTTCAAGACAAATGTAGAGTACTGGAACTGTCTACACCATATTTGAGTGATTAGAATTTTAAACTGGTTATTAAATCAGCAACTCCTACAAAGGACATGGAATTCGAAATCCACCATCTAACCTTCGAGTAACTATCAGCAAAAGCACGAGCACGATTAGATTTGCCCAGGTATTGCAGATCAGCCTTCTCCAGTTTACTGTCAACAATAACTAATCCCCCTTCACCTATAGCAAACTTTAGAAGATCTCCACGGTGAAGTTCTGTCTGAAGACCATGAGAACACATTTCAGTAATAGATAACAAGTCAAGATATGACATACAGAAAAATGGGAAAGAAGAGATAGAAGAAAGAGAAGAAGAGTTCTAATGAATTACACTCTTTGGTACCACAAGAGGGAAGTGATTTACTTCCTCTTACCAATTTCGGACGACTGAGAAAGCTGACTGAGAGGGGTTTTTTACACCTCTTCTCTATCCTTTCTCCTTTTAATTGCAATTAAATAAAGTTGCAAAATGATAATATGATCAAACCTTTTGCACGAATTCACCAAGTAAGCAGCCAATTATGACAGGAGGGTCATCAGATGTAGCCAATCTGCCATCATCCAGGAGCTCCAAAACTACCTGGTTGTACAAGAAAAAATAATGTGAAGACCTGTTACCGAGATTTCACTTTTATTTCTAATTTTAACATTGCCCTTCTTAAAAGACTTTGGGAGAGAAGCTTTAGAAAATGCAACTTCTGGATAATTATAACTACTACCCCCCCCCCCCCTTCCTACTTTGTATAAAAGAAAAAGTCTTCTCCCTCTTCTCAGTTCTCTCTCTAAACTCTTTAATCTTTAGAGTATTTGTTATTAAGACGAAATAGTAGAAAAGTCTTCTCCCTCTTCCGGATATAAAGAACATTTGCTCTGTCTTGAGCCGAGGGTCTCTCGGAAACAACCGCTCTACCTACCAAGGTAGAGGTAAGGTCTGCGTACACTCTACCCTCCCCAGACCCCACCCCACGTAGTGGAATTTCACTGGGTATGTTGTTGTTGTGGTTGTCGTCCCTACGAACCAAAGCTCGGCTAGGTGTTGTAGTAAGCTCAGTTGGGCTGTACTAATGGCCGGCTCTAATCCCAAAATTAACTACAACAATATCAAATCTAACGTTATTATATCTTACACCCCTAAACCCCACCAAGGTATGAATCAGGGACCTAAGTTCTAGCAAAACTCAAAACATGCTTTTGTTTATTTTTTGGCAAGTTAGTTTTAGTTTTTTTTTGTGGATTGACTCGTTTTACAACCCTTGCATGACCTTATAGATGACATACACGACTTATAACATCTTACAAAATCAAAAAGTATATAATGGAAGTGTCCAGAGTAATTTACCTGTTGTTGACTTGGAACTTGTCCTTTATTATCTGTATCAATGACATACTGGCTACAGTTCTCATCCTTCCAAACCAATGCCAGTGGTGTATTTCCAGTTTGATACTGTGCATGCCTGGGTGCAGGATGGATAATAACAATGTAAAGCAGAATAAAGATCATGATCAAATTAAAGAAGAAAATATACACCTGGAGTTTCCCAAAGGCCATGAGGTACAGAAACTTAAAGCTTTGACTATTTATGATTCTTGAGAAACTACAGAAGAACTAGACAATTTAACACTAGGACTGCATTGACCATCTAGAGCGGCACGGTCCAAAGCATGAAGCATAACTTTACATCATGTGAGTACTGTATTCTAGTTCCATGGATGATAACAGTGTCACAACTGCCATCAAAATGAACAGTACAGAGAAGTAAAAAGGCAAGATAAACCTACAGGTGAATCCAGAAAAGGATAAAGCTGTTCACAAGCGACTCGTAAGTACCATCAACTTCCTAAACTGGAATACTGATGGTTAAAGAAGTTGAAGCATTACACAAATTGAGCGACCAGAACTATGAAGCACGGGGCACCCATGTCAGGTATGAACGAAGTTTTGAAAATTGGAGGACACAACACCCTTAGGACATAAAACTTCATTTCATACACGAATTGGTGTCCCATGCTTCATAGTTATATTCATATGAAGCACTAGAGGAACAGAACCTATCCAAAAAAACACAAGGACACAATATATTTTTTTATTGGTACTAAAACAAAAAAAATTATATTCATATGATTTGTGTATAACCTAAAGTATTCCACAAGAAATATCTAAATACCTATAAAAATATGAAATCAACTTCATAAATCATAAATACCTACAATACCCGAAAAGAAAGGATCCAAACAACTCAAAGTAAAGAGATAGGATAACATACACATACACTCTACTTCTTGCTTCCAATAGAATGACTCTACAGTCCAACTTCATGAACATGGAGTCCAGAAATTAAAATGAAAAAAATTACACCACCAACTTAATGGTGTCGCACTTGTGTCCAACTGATGCCATACAGTGTTCACGTTCAACACAAAATAGAACACCAATACGTGAGCATATACATGGTTTTCATGCTACATAAAGCATTACGATTTAGGATTTGTAGGGGAACTTGAGGATCTTGATTCCATGGACCTTCTTCAAACCTAATTTTACATGCTTAGAGTAACGAGGAATAATGAGAGGAGAATAGACCGACTGAAATCCACTTGTTTTAAAGGATTTAGAAAGCACTACCATCCAAGAAACTAATTCCAAAAAAATGCCAACTACCTTCTCATGTATAACACTTGAGACATCATAGAAAACACTAATCGTGATGTGATAAGCTTTTAATGGTCAAAGGAAAAGCTTACTTGTATATATAAGGAGGTAAGTCACACAGTAAGTAAGCTTACGTCCTTATATGCTTGCTTTTTTTTTCTTTCCCCCCCCCCTTTTTATCAAGTGAAATAGATGAAGAAGAAAAGTTAACAACTTCAGGAGCAAATCATGTTCATGGTTTGTAATAAATTGCCTTCTACTAAACAAACGGGACACAAACAGCAAAAAAGACTTACTTGTTGTAAAAGAGTAATCCATCCTTGACATATGGAACTTGTCCTGCATAAGCTGTCTGTAGTCCTTCTTTGTCACAGTTGTAGACAGGAAGAGTACTAAATCGATATCTATGATAAGTTGAGGGAGCATCACAAGCCCCCGTCTCAGCAAGCTTGCTGTTTAACCAAAAGAATCTGAATTCGGCAGTGCACTCATATAATGAAATTCCCGCCCAACAAACACCGTCAATGACATAATATGTCTCATCAGACTGCCACAACAAAGACAGTGCAGAATATTTAGATATACAGAACAAAATATGAGCAACAATGTTACATAATTCAATTGTTACCTCGTGAAATATGCAATCAAGAATACAGTATGACTGAGCAGATTTACTGTTATTAGTCCTGGCACCATTGGGTAGAGCAGAAGGAAAACGGTGCAAGAGAATTCCATTCCGCAGTCTACTAATTGTTGTTCCATTTGAAGAAACAACAAAACATCGTTTTCCAGCAGGCCTAGCAAATACATACCTGCACATCAAATTCAGCCTAAGATTAGTAATGTGGCTAATTGTATTTTATAGGAAAATATGGAGGTCGGGACTAGGATAGAAGGTTAGTAGGTAGTCAAGTGTTGTCTAGTTTCCCTATCCATTGTTATTATTACTCCCCGACTATCTTATTTTTCGACTTTAATATTACATGTTGTCTCCTTTGCTTCAGTTATCGTATTATTTGTTGTTGCTACTGGTCTCTTCTTCATTGTTTTCCGCATGACTTCTTCCCTATTTTATTTGCTTTACATACTTGAAACAGACTCTACCTTCACAAGGTAGGAGTACCGCCCTCTCCAGTCTCCACTTGTGGGATTACACTGGGTATGTTGTTATTGTATTTTTTAGTTTGAATCAAGCAAGACATCCACAACAAATATACAGTTCCATCGACTTGTCCGACAAATAAGTGAAGTTTTTTTTTGGTAGGCTAAGATGCATATAACCATGGCATCAAAGTAGGAAGTGTTCTCTAGTTCAAGCTTAAAGCATTCAATTTTGACCTAATCTCTACAAAAGTTGAAATGCCACTACTTAGCATCAACCATTCAACAAGCATCAAAATTTAAAGGATTTGAAGTGAAATTAGAACTTTACTATGTAATAAATAGATAAAATTGAATATATAGATATGGGGAGCAGGTAAGTAATGACCAATCGGTATTCAAGTTATCGGGAACATCCATCATCCACTCGGGAAGCATAAGTTGCTTAGCAAACCATAACCGAGCTTCAGGTCCTCTCAGCTTGGTAGCTTGACGAAGATCATGTGGATGTCCGTATTCAAGTTCGGTATCGAGTTGTTGCTCTTCGGGAGTAGAATTGTACTCGTCTTGCGAGGATGGAAGACAGAGGACGGTGGAAGCTAAACGACGGGCTTGTAATTGAGCGTCCAGGCGGTTTTGAGACTGACGGAGTAATGAAACTTCTCGCCGTCTTTGTTGGTCGGACACCGCCGGTCGTTTGAACGGACGCCGTATATCGTGTGAACTCATCCTCTATGGACCAATTCAGTAACGAAATTAGGTCTTTTAAATTAGTGGTGAAATGAAACATTAGGGGCCCTTTGGACGTAATTTGAAATTGTGAGATCAAATTACGATGATTTGAATAGGAAGTTTTATTTGTATATACAAATATTTTTTTATAGATATAAAAATTTCACAAGTTGGCTTTTCTAAAAAATACAATATCAATTGATCAAACTTTAGTTTAATAAAATAAAAAATTAAACATGAATTATATTGTAACTACATTTTAATATAATACTCCCACATATTGTAAATTTGTTATAAATATACTACAAACTTGTAGATCTTTTAATATTGATATAAATTGTTGGTAAACATGAGTGGGTGAATTTTGGGATCTAATGATGAATTCGGGTCAATTTTGGGTTTCAAAATTGGACTATTTTTCTTGTGCAAATTTTCTTTTAAAAAAAAAAGTTTGAGTTGATTCCTTACTTCAAAAATTATTGGGTGATGCTTAGAAATGCTCCATATCCATTGAGTAAATTTGATTTGAGTTGGTGTGGATAGATTCGATCAATTGTGGTGAATTTTGAATGACTTTCTTATTGATTCTAGATTATACTCGTCATTCATAACTAATCTTTTGCTAATATGTTAGGATACTTTTTCTTATCCTTTGTATTAGTAATTGTGTGCTTTAAATTCATTTCGTGTTAATTCTTCTTATTTTTCTCTTTATTTTCATTGTGAATTGTTTGATTCAAGTCCTACTAGTTTTAACATGCTTCTTTGTTTAACCATAAACTCCACTCCGAATCGATACTTGAAGCTTACTTTGAGTTTATTGAGTTGTTGGTTCTTAAAGAGATTTGAGGAAATTCCCTTGAGAGAGAAAAGGCAAGAGTTGGTCAGATTAATTGAGTGAGGTCTAAAAGCATTGACCTTGAGTGTATACACGTGTCACGATCCAAATCGCGGATCGTGGTGACACCTACACTATCCCCGGGTAGGCGAACTACATCCTAACATCTATAATTATCAAGTTAAATGAGCGGAAATTAAATAGGAATAAGTTAACAAGTCTTAAATACTTATCATCACTAAAAAATATTCATCATCCCAAAATCTGGTCAAAAGTGTACAAGAGTTTTAATACCATCAGAAATATAAGTCTGAAAATGCCTGAAGGCTACATACTGTCTGTTGAAAAGGGAATACAAAAGTAAAATAAGAGGGTCATTACAGGGGTCACGGATGACCAAGTAGCTCACCTTGAATAACCGAAGTATGTCAGCCACAGGGCGTAGAGTTGGAACTGGGATCGTACTCTGCACTCAACAAATAGTGCAACAAGAGTAGTATTAGTACAACACTAGTACTTGTAAGTAGGCCGACTAAGATTAGATAATGCAATATGAAGTAAAAATCAACAAGTAGCAAAGATCAAGTATCAATAACAAGTCCAATACTAATATTTCAAGAATCACCCAAACAGATATAACTCACAAACATAACAATGGAGAATGTAATAATGGATGAGTTAAATGCAATGCAATAGTCACCTCTCTCACTCCACTCTCCACACATATGTTTAGAACGAAGTCCACTGAGTCATGACCCATGGGGGATCCGCGAAGTCCATGTAACACTCGGCTATCCGACAAAAACCTCGTAAGCATCAATCAATATCATCTCCGGCAGAAACATCAGAGTATTAATCTCATATCGTCTCCGATAGAAACCTCGGAGTATCTATGTCACTCTCAATCTCCGGCAAAGACCTTAGAGTATCTCAAGAACCACCTCATCATCATGAATAATCAGAGTAATAAGTAAAGCATGTCATACATGATATCAATCTCAAAAGTATCACAAAAAATAAATCAACCAAGTACAAGTCATATTATCATTCACATTTCAATTAATCAGTATTACTCTTGTTATTCATGAGATGAGTGAGCTAGTGTGTGACAGGAAACAGACAAGCAATAATCACATAAAATAACACATATGGCGATGCGCCCACGTAAACAACATACATACCAAATTAGTGGAATTTATCACCACCTCCTTACCCGAAAGTCTATCATGATGTCCCAGTCAATTTCTATGACATATATACGATTCTCTAATCAAAGTCTAACTCAAGTAAGACGTAACCTACCTCGAGGCCGAGCGGGTGCCATGAACAATCAAGCTTGAGCTTTCCCCTTCCGTAACGCTTCCGAATGAACAAGGTCTACCAAATATATAATCTACGTTAAATTACGAATCTAAGGACACACCTATTGCTACGCTTTAAATTCAGAATCAAAAGTGAACCAAAAAGTCAAATTCGAGCCCCGAGGGAAAAATTGAAATTTTATTGAAAGATCATTTTACCCATAACCTAAGGGTCCTATATCTGGAAAATTAGTCAATTCCATCCACAAGTAAACTCTCAAATCATAAATTTTCATTTCTTAGGACTAGGACTCAAGACCTTCAATTATCCCAAAATCTTAACTTAGGATTAACTTCTCACTTCCCACAACTCAAATACCATGAATTTAAAGGTGTACATATAATCTAATATCCTAATCTTCAATTACATACACCAAATATATAAAAAAAAAATGGAAGTTGCAACCTAATAACTATAACTGAAGACGAAACCGAGGCAAAAATTACCGAAATAGTGACCAAATTCCTTAACAATATGAAGTAATCCATTTACCACCAATCATTTCTACCATTATTACCCAATTATTAATTCATCATTATTAGCCCATTGTCCCTTATAATCATTACCTCTCACCATTTCTATCATTGGCATAATTATTTACCTAATGATTAAGTACCTAAAAGAATTCAAAATCTCGTATTCCAGCTTAACTACTACTGGGACTAATTGCATCATGCAATTCTGTTATAAAAATAGTTTGGCATTCTACTATCATTTTCAGTTGGTCATGACTCTTTTTGGACCCAAATGAACTGGTTTTGAAAAACACAAATGAAGTAATTTCATAATCAAAATTCACGAACAGATCATCTAATTCTGGTGCACTAGAAGTATGAACATAGTTTGCCTTTCATGTTTTAGTACTACTACAAAGCTTATCAAACCCAAATAAAACAACATACCTAGTATTGATGACCCGTGAGAAATCCGTGTAACCTTATATATATTGTAAATGTTCATCAATAAAAATCAAGGGAACATATTCATTTATGGTATCAATAGCCTAAAACTACAAATCCTACCCTAACCGCCGATACACCTTCTCGGCCGCCACCTTCTTTCCACGTCGGCACCTAGCCCTCGTCGGAACCCTAGCCGTCGACCTCTCTCGGCCGCCCCCTCTTTTCCCCACGACGAAACCCTAGTTTTTCCGGCCATTCTTCCTCATAAATTTCCTCTTCCATGGCTGACAAAACCAAATTTCATCCGGCACTTGCCGTAAACAACATTAAAAACTTCATCCTTATCACCCTTGAGATGAAAAAGGGTCAATACTCCTCGTGGGCGGAGCTTTTTAAGATTCATTGTCGTGTTTACGAAGTTATCGCCACATCATCCCTCCCACGCCAAATTCTACAGACGTACCATCGGCTTCGACTTCTGATGATGCACTCTTGTCTCATTTGGACGCAGCCGTCTTTCAGTGGATATACGACATGATATCTAATGATCTGTTGCACACCATCATTGTGACCGATGTCACTGCCCGCCAAACGTGGAAACGTTTGGACAATATTTTCCATGACAACAAAACTCAACGAGCGTTATACCTTGAAAATCAGTTCAAGGACGTTCATCAAGACGATTTCCCAAACGTGTCTGCCTATTGTCAAGAACTCAAGCTACTTGCCGACCAACTCTCCAACATCGGTGCACCAGTCACTAATCAGCGATTGGTCATGCAAATTATTGCAAGTTTGAACGAATCCTATGACGGCGTTGCCACTATCCTTCAGCAATGCACGCCATTTGAAGCTCATCCATGAGGAAACCCAGAAAATCAAGCGCAACACCACTCATACCAGCATTGCCGACGCTGCCCTCACCAACACCATCGGGCCCTCCGCCGATGGCAGGGCCTCCCGATCCGGCAACCAGAACCATCAACTAGAGGACCCGCAACAGTCCGCTTCCTCCCATAACAACACCCGAAGCATGCAGTCCAGCAAGGGTCACGACGAAAGATTCTGGCAACAGCGGACAGTGACCGCGGCAGTGGCAGCAGCCTCCGCCGTGGGCTGCCTACCCACCGTGGGTCGCGTGGGCCCCACCATAATGGGCCTCCCCTCCTTGCCAGTATATGACATCCTCGTGGACTCCACCTTAGAACCGACAGGCCCAACCTGGCATACTTGGCCCACGTCCACAACATGCCTACAGAGCACAGCCCCCCCCCGACCATCGACTTATGCACTGACTGACATTGAGGCAGCTATGAGCACAATGTCACTCACCACTCCAGACGAAAATTGGTATATGGACACAAGCGTCACATCTCACATGACGGCATCACAAGGTAATCTCTCGTCTTATTCCAATTTGAGTAATTTAAATCATATTATTATTGTTGGTAGTGGACAAGGCATTCCCATAAATGGTTATGGTCATTCCTCCCTATCCCACCACATACACCACTAATCTTAAAAAATGTCTTTCATGTCTCTAAACTCATTAAGAATCTAATCTATGTGCGACATTTCACAACTGACAATTGGATTTCCCTTTACTTTGATCCTTTTGGTTTTACTGTAAATAATTTTACGATAGGGAGACGAATAATAAGATGTGACAGCACCAGAGATCTCTATATTTCAAACACCGTCAACAATCCAGCCTCAGTTCCCTCAACATTTTTTGCTCTTTCGTCTTCATTATGGCATTCTAGATTAGGACATCCGGGAGACTCTGTTTTACACTCCCTTAGGAAAAATAATTTTATTAATTGCAACCGTATTTGTAGGACTTCTATATGTGAATCTTGCGTTTTCGGGAAACATGTCAAATTACCATTTCCTGCATCCACAAATTATACTTTACTACCTTTCGATATCATACATAGTGATTTGTGGACGTCCCCTATTTTAAGTACGGCTGGCCATATCCTTCGCACTCGCTCAAAATGGGTAAGTCATCTCCATTTTCTGGTGAAGGTTATTGTGGATGATGAGATTGTGGGCTATGCGAACACGCTCCGATACCATTGGATGGCCCTCGCAGTAATTATAGTCGTTGATGCACGGGTCGAACAAAAAAGTAACACGACGCTTTGTGGTGGTGTTCCCCGTCGAACGAAGTGACACGCCAGCCTCCACGGTTGAAGAAGACTCCATTGCCAGTGTTGTAATCTCTATTCACTTTCACATTCAAGAATGTAGGTGCTAAAAGTTCTCTCAGTTGATACAACAATCACACCCCAAAAATCTTTTTACTTGTAACTTTTTATACAAGGTTTAAGGGAAATATCTGAAATCTTGTTATAGCTTTTTCTTTTCTTTTGGCTAAGTAAACTTTGTCGGAAACACACCCAAATCAAAATGAAGTCCCATTTAATTTGAGAAATATGTTGTCAAATTATATTTTTGAGAGAATACTAATTCTTATATGGTCAATATTGTTAATGTTGGTTTGATGTTGTGACATTTGACCCAACATATCCTCTGAAGTAAAGTTGTTGAATGCATAAAATGTTGGGACAAATGTCACAACATTCAGACCAACATTTTTATATAATAGTTTTGTCTTACTTCACGTTAAGCAGTAATATTTTTACTGAGAGGTAAAAATGACTTAGCCGTGTGAATTAGGAGATGTGTAAAACGAGGGAGAAAGAATCAAAGCTTGGGGAAGAAGTCGAGTGAAGAACAAGTCAAAATTGTTGAAATTTCGACTCTATGATCTTCTCCAACAAACACACCATTTGAGTCAAAATAGATGTTTAGATTCTAGATTAGTTTTGTATGGAGCGATTGTAATGAGAGGTTGTCTATGTCTACATAGTTAGATTTTTCAGGCAGAAGTCATTTGTGACTTCAACTTTTAATTCCTTTTCGTTTTATCTTGTAAAATTGTAAAGAAATGAATTTGTATATTTGTATATGAAATATATACAATACTTTTGGTCGTTGACCATCATAAGTTATATCAACATATAACTTATGAAAATATAAACTTTTGTGTTCTTTATTCTTTTCGCTGCAATTTACTCTTAAAAGATTTTTCTGTTTTATAGAGTGTTGTTACTTGTGTCAGACGACATTCGGAAACAGAATTGACATTCGATTTATCTCTTGCTTTTACTTTCCGTAGCCTTTGACACCCTTCAAGTATATTTAACAAACACTTTTGCTAGTAGTATAATCATTTGTGTCAAATTACGAAAAATGATAAAGGACATAGATATATAACTTTACAAATATAGTCACTTTTCAATAAATATTCTTGGAAAATGGTAAATAATTTTACACATTTATTATTTTAATTTTATTTTTTATTTAATTAAAATGTAAAAGATAAAATCTCCTCTGACTGGTCTAGCTAAACTTGAAAAATGAATCTCCAGAATACATTTGTGTGAAAGTCATTATATGGCTAAAGTGATTATAGTGTATGTGGCTATAGTGATTATTATAGTGATAATTGGAAAGAGAAGTAATAAGTTCACAGGTTTCTTGTTTGTCTAAGTAAAATGAATTAGAAGGTCACCATACAAATCCAAGAGCAGTATTTTTGATTTGTAAACCTTAAAAGGATAGTTTTAATAATAAAATTTGGGTACCTAACCTTACTATCTGCCCACGAATGCTTACTCTATATTAGAAATGAAAAGTAAGGGCAATTTGAAATATTACTCTACATTATCTTTCAAACATTAAGACCAAACATTTTGATGTTATATATATATATATATATATATTATTGACATTCAAACATTAAAAACCAAGAGGTTGACAGTGTGGGTGTACGAATAAGGAAAATTTATTAATAATGAATGTTTATCGTGGGCATTTTAGTACTATTGTCTTCTATGTAGGGCTGGCCAGTGGGCCGGGAACGGCCCGACCCCGACCCGAGCCCGCCCCGGTCTCGCCACGACTCCGCTTAAAAAAAAAAAAAAAAAAAAAAAAAAAACGGGGGCGGGACTCGAACTCGGGACGAGACATCCAGACCCGAGCCCGCCCCAGGCCCGCCTGATCCGAGCCCGTCCCGACCCCGACCCCGACCCCGCCCTTTTCCCCCCTTTGCAAAAATGGATGTTGCACCAACGACCATTTTAGATTATGGCCGTTGGCCAACGACCATTTTAGGCCCCCCTCCCCCTACCCCCCCTACCCCTTAATATTTATTTTTAACCCATAAGTTATTATATTTACACTTTAACCCAATTTTTCAACTATAAATAACTCATTTTCTCTTCATCTTTCTCACAAATCTTCCTACAATCTCTCTAATTTCTCAATATCTCTCTCTACAAGTCTACATTGTTTGCTAAATATTCAATTTTATTAATTCATTTGGGAATTGGGAGTGAAGTTGGCAACTAGCTTGAGGATCTTCCATCGAGCAAAGTTTCAATTTTCAACCTATCGATTACACGTCGACGTTACGTCGACGTTTGGTACATTCGTTCCTTCATTAAATTATTATTGTCTGTTTATTTTATGATTTTATTTAGCGCACTTAATTTTATTGTCTTTAATTATTTATTATCATAATTAAAATGGAAGGATTAAAAGGTATGTTTAAGGGTAAGGGTAAGGGTGCTTCTTCTAGTAGGGGCAACCAGGGCAAGGATACTTCTTCTAGTCATCTTATTCCTACACAGGATGATTTTGTTGATACTCAACATTTTCCTACAAAGGATGATTTTGTTGATACTCAACATTTTCCTACAATACCATTAGATTTAGACCAGGAGCTATTTTCTGGAACTCAAGAAGACTTTAATTTAGACGATGATCTAGATGATATACCCACTAATGTTGATGACAACACACCCACTAGTGCACCTTCAACTGAAATACCTCATATTCCCCCTAGTATGAGACGGGGTCCAGCAAAACGACCATTAAAATCAGATGCATGGACATTTTTTTATAGGGACGTAGAGAATCAAATAGCCATATGTAAAATTTGTAAAAATGTTTTAAAATTTAAAGCGGAAAAGGTCACGGTGGGACGGGGGTTTAATTAGACACGTAGTAAGTGCTCATCCACTAGGTATGCCCAATACCGGGCTTCAAAACCGGGTGCGCAAACGCCCGCTCCATCGGGACAAGGTTCACATACCGATCGTTCCGGACCAAGTACGGGGTCAAATTAACCCTATGACGGGGGGAATTGTAGGCTCTAAATACAATAAACATAGAGATAGAGAAGCAATATCAAAATTAGTTGTTGTGGAGGGTTTGCCTTTTTCATTTCCTTCATCTCCCGGTTTTATTCATTACATTAGAGATATATATAATTCGCTTTTAACGGTTTTCCTAGATCAACTGTTAAGAGAGATGTATTTAAATTCGCGCATGAATATCAACAATATTTACGTTTTTCATTATATCATTTTAATGGCAAAGTATCTATCACGTCCGATATAGGTCGTAGTACTAACGGCCATGATTATTTTCGTAACTTGTCATTGGATAGATTATAAATGGTCTATGCAAAAACGTATTTTAGCGTATAGATATATAGATGATAGGCACACTGGTATTTTTATTGCAGAAAATATTTATCAAGTGTGCGATTATTACGGAATTACCGATAAAATTATGACTATTACATTAGATAACGCTTCTAATAACAATTACGCAATTACAATGTTAAAAAATAGTTTAACTCCATCTTTTCCAGACCATTTTCATATAAAATGCGCGTGCCATATATATAACTTAATTGTAAAGGATGGTCTATCACTTTTTGAAGACATTCTTAGTAAAATACAATTTGCTATAAACTTTATTTTTAAAAGTAGTAAAGTACAACGTAGAAAAGAATATAAAAAAACTTGTCACGATTGTGGACTACCTTATAGAAGAATTCCACAAGAAATATCCACTAGGTGGAATTCTTTATACGAGCAACTACTTGTTGCTTATGACTATAAATTACCTATAACTTTATTTTTTAACTCTCATAATAAAAAGTCAGCTGATATGATTTTAGATAGTGATTGGGTAAAAATTTCTGAACTTATTGTATTTTTAGAGAAATTTTTTCAAGCAACAAAAGAATTTTCCGGTATATATTATCCTACTATTTCAACTATGTTATTTTATATAACTCTAATATTTTTATTACTTAGTGAATATATGGAAAAACCGACTTATAAGGACTATTAAAAAAATGTTTGTCAAAATAAAAAAATATTTTATTCCTATTCCCTCTATTTATATTATTGGTTTTGTATTAAATCCTCCTATTAAAATAAACGGTACTAAATCACTAATTGAAACTATTTACGATTGTATAGAAGTACTACCACCTCCAAGTCCCAAAAATCTAAATCACCCACCACCTATTGAACAAACTAAAGAAGAAGCGGTGTCTAGCGTAGAACACCAATGCAAAAATATATATAGATTTTATCAACAAGAAAATGCTAGTAACTTACCGGCTTCCATACCATCTTCTTCATCTTCAACACAACCTCACAAAAGACATGTTGTTTCTGCGGCTACTATTGAAAGCCTCAGAAATAGAATGTGCGGCCGTACCTCTACTACTAACCAAATTAGCGAGTTGGATTTTTTTGTTTTGCAGGGTTCTGTATCGTATCAAGAAGTTATCAATGAAGATGGACAAGATGACTTTTCGAAATATCTTTGGAGGGGGAATGAGAAGACCTTTCCGACACTTTCATTGATGGCTCGAGATGTTTTGAACATTCAAGCGTCATCAATCGCGTCGAAAGCGCTTTTTCTCGCAGCAGATATCAAATAAGAGACCACAGACACTCATTGGACGGAGACGGCTTGGAAATTGCAAGTATTATTCGAGAGATTGGATACGAGCGGAGCGGAGAAGGTGCGGTCAACCGGAGATCAACGAAGAAGATGATGAAAACTACAACGAAATCTTAACCGAAGGTAGTGGAAGCGACGTGGATCAATTTGACCAACAAATACCAATTCCAACCGAAGAACCACATGAAATCATCAAGCAATTAGAACAGGTTTTTTTGAGAATGTAATTTTTTTAATTGCAATTTTATTATGTAATTTGCAACTTTTGGACAACACCACAAAGTTGCAATTTAGATTTTAGACAATTGTATTTGTATTACAAAAAAATCATGTCTATTAAATAATATAAGAGGCACAAAAACAGCCTTGGGATGTTTTTATTACACTATCTTGTTTTGTTTATTGAGTTTTTTTTATACATATGTTATTTAAAAAAAAAAAAAAAAAAGGAAAACCCGACCGTACCCCGCCACGCCCCGATAACGACGGGATCGGGATCGGGACGGGACTGGAGCAGGTCCCGCCAGACCCGACCCCGCTAGGCCCCGCTAGACCCGACCCCGACCCCTGGCTGGTCCCGCCCCGCCCCTGACCCCGCCAGACCCGGCCCGCCAGACCCGAGCCCGGCCCACTGGCCACCCTTCCTTCTATGTATTACGGTCCTTTCATTTACGTGTTAGATTTTTTTTTTCTCCTGAGAGACACCCGTCTTCTATTTCTACTCTTGCTTTGATTTTCTCTGCTCTCGGCGGCCTTAATCTGTATTTGGCAACACTTATCCTTTTTTGCTCTCCTCGGCTCACTGTTTCTCCTTTCCATCTTCGGCGTATATCTTTGCTCTGTGTGTGCATATGTCGCCTGATTACTTCTCCGTCGACTTTAAGAAATTGAGTCATTATGTTGATATGCTATGGGAAATTTCTTCCAAATTGATTCTCAATCCTTGCAATTCTTTACATTTTGCACTCTATTTGACGCCATATTATGCTATGTACTCTTAGGTATGGTTTTTTCATTTAAAATGTGATTTTTTTGCGGGTTGTCGAATTAGAGTTAGCAAAGAGTGTGTTTGGTTTATTCATTATATGATCTACTAGAAGAATTGTTGGATTTTTCTTTGGAATTGGTTCGAGTGTTGTGTTTGGTTTAATTTTCAGTTTTGGTTCAATCTTTGCTCTGACAATACTGTGTTAAATAATTTTACATATTTATTATTATAATTTTAATTGAAATGTACAAGGTAAATCTCCTTTGACTAGTGTAGCTAAACTTGAAAAAATGAAGCTCCATAATACATTTGTGTGAAAGCTAAAAGAAATAATCCCTTCATTATTTTCATTAATGAATGAATACATGTACAATAAACAATATATAATTTACAATTTTCATAATATGAAAAATTCCATTCATATTCTACTCTCAAAACCATAATCTATTTGTACAAGAATTCTATAATTATGGTAAGTGTACAATATTACCTAAATACTAAATATACACGGCTAACTATAATATATACCGTGATATACACACGGCTAATTTATCGTAAGTGTTTCCTTGTATGTCCGTGATATACACGTTATATACACTATATACCGTGTATATCACGTGTATATTTATCACACCCCCGCAGTCATAGCAGACGATCTTCGTACGCTGAGACTGTCCTTAAAATCGTCAAACAGAACCGATGGAAGACCCTTAGTAAATATGTCTACAATTTGATACATGGAAGGGACATGTCAGACACATACTTGTCCACGAGCTACCTTTTCGCGAACAAAATGGATATCCATCTCGGTGTGTTTAATGCGCTGATGTTGAACCGGATTACCAGAAAGATAGACGACACTAATATTATCACAATAAACCAAAATAGCTTTCTGAATGGGAGAATGAAGTTCTAAGAGAATATTACGTAACCAACAGGATTCAGAGACTACATTAGCTACCCCTCGATACTCGGCCCCTGCACTAGAGCGAGATAATGTAGACTGACGCTTCGCAGACCAAGAAACCAATTTAGTACTAAGAAATATACAATAGCCAGACGTGGATCGTTTGGTATCGGGACATCCACCCCAATCAACATATGTATACGAGACAAGTGTAGACGTCGATGAAGGATATAAATGTAAGCCATAGTCAAGTGTTCCCTGGATATATCGAAGAATGCGTTTGAGCGCATTCATGTGCTCAACCCTGGGATTATGCATAAACAAACACACACGCTGTACAACATACGTAATATCTGGTCTCGTGAAAGTAAGATACCGAAGAGCCCCTGCAAGACTGTGATAGTAGGTCGGATCCTGGTAAGGTGAGCCGGCCGCATCACCCAGCTTAGGTTTAGTATCAATGGAAGTGAAAGTAGACTTGCACGAGGACATACCAGCTCGCTCAATGATCTCAGCCGCATACTTCTGTTGTGATAAGAATAACCCACTGGCATGACGAGTGACATCAATCCCCAAAATGTAACTCAAGGGCCCCAAGTCTTTCATAGCAAACTCAGAAGTGAGCAGAGTCATGATAGACTTGCGCAAAGCATCAGAAGAGGCAGTTAAGATAATATCATTCACATATAATAGTATATAAGCTAGGAAAGTACCACGACGATATATGAATAATGAATTATCAGACATGCTGTGTGAAAACCCAATAAAGGAAACATAGTCTGCAAATCTCTTATACCAAGCCCGTGGGGCCTGCTTAAGCCCATACAATGACTTCTTCAATAAACAGACGTGATGAGGATATTTGGGGTCTCAAAAACCCAAGGGTTGATGCATGTAAATGGTCTCCTTAAGATCACCATGTAAGAAAACATTCTTCACATCTAACTGATGAATGAGCCAATCCTTGGAAAGAGCCAAACTGAGAACAATGCGAATGGTAGCCGGTTTGACCACCGGACTAAACGTCTCACCACAATATATGTCAACCTGTTGAGTTTTACCATCACATAAAAGACGAGACTTATGCCTCACAAAAGAACCATCAGAATTATCCTTATGAGTAAAAATTCATATAGACCGAATAATATTAACACCATAAGGATGGGGTACCAACTCCCACGTCTTATTGTCAATAAGAGCATCATATTCATTGTTCATAGCCAATTTCCAATTTGGGTCATTTAATGCGAACACTGGGTTATGGGGTAGGGGGATTTAAGAACATTAGAATTTAGATTAAAATGTCTTTTTGGTTTAAAAATACCCCATTGACTACGAGTGATCGGTCTGTGACTCGGGGGAGAATTGAATGGATTTTGGGACAAAATTGGAGGGGTGACGGATCGCGCGGGCGGCGGTGGGCCCGCCGGCCCAACACCGGAATCGATCGGGGCACGAAACGGAAGCAGAGGCAGAAGCGGGCCGGATATGCGGCCCGATTCTTGCCGGACCCGTGACTGGATGACTGGGCAGAGACGACGTTACTGTAGGTCCAGCGGGCAGTGGGCCCGCTGGTGGATTTCGGGTGCGGGACAAGTCCGATAAATGGTGGATAATATACGGGGAGACATCGTCATCCAAAAAATTATACGAACTAGGCACGGGACTACTCACTTTAGCAAACGGAAATTGAGTTTCATCAAAAATAACATGGCGACTAATGATGATTTTATTAGATGATAAATCAAAATATTTGTAAGCACGATTATTAGATGGATAACACAAAAACACTTAAGGGGTAGAACGGGCTTGAAGTTTGTTAATTATAGTTGACGAAAATAGTGAATAACATAAGCACCCAAAGACCCTAAGATGGGAATACGAAGGATTTTTATTATAGAGGACTTTAAGGGGAGACGCATTCGCCAACCCTTTGGTAGGAAGTATGTTAAGAAGATAAGTAGCCATTTGTAGAGCATGATGCCAAAAGGAAAGGGGTACTGAAGCAAGAACCAATATAGTTCGGACAATGTTATTAATGGTACGAATTTTTCGTTCGGCTTTCCCATTTTGTGAGGATGTATGAGGACAAGAGAAACGAAAAACTATGCCATTAGTATCACAAAAATCCCGAAACACCCCATTATCATATTCTTTGCCATTATCACTTTGAATATTTTTTATTTTCCGGTCGAATTGAGTATGGATGAATGATCTAAGTTTTAAGAATGTGGAAAAAACTTGTGATTTTTTCGCTAACAGAAAGGTCCATAAAAATTAGAATAATCATCCAAAAATAGAACATAATAACGATGGTCCACAAAACTTAAAACGGGAGATGTCCATAAATCGCTATGAATAATATCAAATGACATTAAAGTACGAGAAATAGAGGCTATAAATGGTAATCTAACATGTTTTTCTAAAGGACGTGATTGACAAATTGGAGCACTATGCGTACCCTTATAAGAAATAAAATAAAAAAATTATGCAAGGAAGAAATAATGGAGACCAATGGTGACCCAAACGTGCATGCCGCAAGGAAAGAGTTAGAGCTGCAAAAGTAGATGACAAAGCTTGACTGGAGAGACTGGATACGGGCGTGATAGGATAAAGATCTCCCCTACTATCATATCTCATGAGAGGTATCTCGGTCTTGAAATCCTTCACAAAAAACCCAAATGGATCAAAATCAACAGAAACACAATTATCAGTGGTGAATTTACGGATAAACATCAAATTTTTAATTAAGTTAGGGGCATGAAGGACATTTTTTTAAGACAAGAGGTGGATGTGGGGGAGACAAAGTTTTATGCCCGTAACCACGAATTGAAATTGATTTGCCATCACCAACAATTATGTCACGATTGTTGCTCAAATTGGAATAAGACGAGAGAGTACCTTGGTCGGACGTCAAGTGAGAATTGGCGCCGGTGTCTATGTACCAATTTGTGTCTGGAGGATTCAATCCAAGTGTGTGCATTGTGGCTTCAATGTCGATCGGAGTGGGGCCCACATCATGATGGGCATGTGGAGGCCGAGGCCCAAGCACACCGGCTTGCTGCCCCGACCCAATGTTGTTGCGGAAGCCACTGGACCACGTCGAATTGGGCCGAAAGAAATTCTGGGCAGGTCACTATCCAGGGGCCGATGGAACTGGAAAATAGGGGCCGTTGGGCCACTGGCCACCGGCCCAGGCCCATTGCTAGGGGCCCCATGACTGGGACCAGTTGGCCTGCGATACACTGCCACCGTTCCGGGCCCCAATGCCACTAGTTTGGCCGCCCCCACCACCACCGGAACCACCATGATTGCCACCGCGATTTTTGCCATTATTTTTTGATTTTTTTGCCTCCACCGTGAGCACGATTTTGGCCCTAATTATCAATAAAACCTTGAAAATTAGTGGAGGACGTCATCATGACCACGGGACTGGCGCCGGTAGCCGCCTTTTTGACGAAACCGACTTCTTCTAACGTGAGCATCGAACGGGCTTGATAAAAAGGCAAAATGGGGTGACTTTGATGAAGGAGAGTCCCACGCCATTATAGGCCTCAGAAAGGCCGACAACCATTTGTAGAATAAGACGATTATTAGTAATGGGCGCTCCAACGTTACGGAGTTAGTCTGCCAATTCATTGAGCCGTTTACAATAAGCTAAAACATTCGAGAAATTTTCCATATGGACTTGGAAAAATTCCTGCTCAAGAGTGACAACACGGGAATGTTGGTTATCTTGGAATATATCACACAATCTATTCCATGTAGCCATAGCCGTAGTGTCCAGCTCAATAATCGTCCGTAAAAGGTCGGTAGATATAGTGGAATAAATCCATTGAAGGACGGTAGCATCAAGTGTAATCCATAATTGAGGATCCTCCGCGGGTGTAGGGGTAGCGAAAGGAATTATGTGATGGATGACTTTATGTGAGATGACGTGAATTTTAAACAACTCTGCCCACGTCGCGTATTGGACGTTTTCCATCTCAAGAACAATAGGGATGTTAGAAACAGTAAGGGCAGAATGAAAGTGGTTTTTTGACGTCGACATAACGAAAGAACAAAAGGAGGGATTTGAATTAATTTAGGAATAGAGATGAAGATTACGGAAACCGAGGTATGGTGGAAGAAAAAAAATAGAAGAGTTATGAAAAACCTAGACTTCTGATGCCATAAAAGAAATAATCCCTTAATTATTTTCATTAATGAATGAGTATGTATACAATTTACAATTTCCATAATATGAAAAATCCTATTCCTATTCTACTCCCAAAACCCTATTCTATTTGTACAAAAATTCTATAATTATGATAAGTGTACAATGTTACGTAAATACTATATATACACGTCTAACTATAATATATACCGTGATATACACATGGCTAATTTATGGTAAGTGTTTCCTTGAATGTCCGTGATATATATGATATATACAAAGTAGTGTATATACCGTGTATATTTATCAAAAGCCATTATGTGGCTAAAGTGATCATGGTGATAATTGAAAAGAGAAGTAATAAATTCACAAGTTTTATGTCTTCTGTATGTTTAAGTAAAATGAATTAGAAGGTCAACATACAAATCCAAGAGCGGTATTTTTGATTTGTAAATTTTAAAAAGATAGTTTTAACGATAAAACTTGGGTATCTAACCTTACTTCCTGCCCACCAATGCTTAGTTTTCTGTTATATACAGTATCACTTTAGTAATCCATTCAAATCAAAGTAAAAATTATTCAAACTAAAAACCCAGTTATTTGGACACAAATCACTTTTTTATGAAACTAAATCGTAGTACTTGAAATGTGATTTAAAATTAAGTTTGAATCTTTTTACTCAATTGATCAATTCTATCTAGAATAAAGTATAATAATATTTACAAACATTAAGACCAAACCTTTTGACATTTAAATATATGTATATATATATATTGCTGATATTCAAACATTAAGACCCAACCTTTTGACAGTTGGATGTACGAATAAGGGCAATTTCGTAATAATGAATATTTGTCGTGAGCATTTTAGTACTTTTATCTTTTATTAATACCTTCGGTTCTTTAAATTCATTCTTGTTTTGTGAAATTTTTTTTGCTTTGATTTTCTGGGCTCTCGGCGGTCTTAATTTGTATTTGGCAACATTTTTCCTTCTTTGCTCCGTCCTAATGCTTTCGCTTGCCTCTCTTCAGCTCACTGTTTCTCCTAATATTTAATTTTCAACTCCTACGTATATTTTTGCTCTCTATGTGCATGTGTCGCCTTATTACTTTTCCGTAGACCGTAGTAAATTAATTCGTTCCAGTTGATAGCAATGAAAAATTTCTTCGAAATTGGTTGTCAATCCTTGCAATTCTTTACATTTGACACGCATTAACTTTAGAAACATATTTGTCAATTTTTCAAATCAAAACAATCGGTTCACATTTTACAAAAGTGAATGGGGAGGGGAGGCTCTCCCTTTTTGGTCTTTACTCTTTACGACAGAAACAGTAACTTTAGGGGTTGAATTTGAAAATGAAACATTTGAGCGGTAAAATTCCAAAAAAAATAAAAGGACTCCCCCCTGCATTGCTAATTGAATACTACAAAGTACAAACAAACACTTCGTCGAACTTCCCCATTCAACTATTCCTAAAAACTCTTCTCATACCTCTGATCCCCCCTTTGTCCTCTTCACACTCTTCACTTTGCAATGGGTTGTGTTTCATCCACTCTGCTTAACCAAGACAATGAATTCACCCAAATGGGTGGCTCTGCCGCCGGTTTCAGCCACCACATTGTCTCTCTCACTTCCACCACTTATGGTCTTTTAACCCTCGACCCACCTTCCTCTCCCCCACCCCCCACCACTACTACTATCCCTCCTACCCCTACCCCACCCCCTCGCCACACTCTTGGTTCACTCTTCCCAAGCCCCTTGTCTGAACCAAGAATCCTCAAATCACACACTTCCGACATTATCAATTCTTGGGAACTTATGGCTGGTCTTGATTCCAACTCCACCACACCCATCTGTGATAGCTTTCGATTTCCATCTTTACGCAAAGAATCTAGCTTTAGAGTCTTGAATAAAGAGAATTCAAGCCCAAATATTCCATCTTTTAGCAATTTTCTTGATAAAGCTGACATTTTTAAGCTTGATGGGTTTGAAAAGCTTTGTCCCCCAAATGGTGAGGGTAAAATAGTGATCTATACGACGACGTTGAGGGGTGTGAGGAAGACCTTTGAGGCTTGTAATTCTGTGAGATCAGCGATTGAGGGGCTTGGGGTTTTGTATTCTGAGAGGGATATTTCAATGGATAGGGGTTTTAGGGAAGAATTGAAGGAGTTGATGAAGGGTAAAGAGGGAACTGAGTTAATACCTCCAAGGGTGTTTTTTAAAGGAAGGTATATTGGAGGGGCTGAAGAGGTAATGAGGATTGTGGAGGAGGGTAATTTTGGAGATTTGCTTCAAGGGTTACCTAAGGTGAAAGCTGGTTGTGTTTGTGAGGGTTGTGGTGGTGTTAGGTTTATGCCTTGTCTTACATGTAATGGGAGTTGCAAGATGGTGATGGCGGTGAAGGAAGATATGGAACAGAATGAAGGCAAACCTGTGGTGGTGAGGTGTAGTGAGTGTAATGAAAATGGATTGGTGCTCTGTCCCATTTGCTGCTGATTGATGCAGGAGCTGTTACTGTGAGGACCTAGCTCGGTTAGTCTCTAAAGCATTCTCTTTTATTTGTATATCTAGCTGTTTATCCTACACTTACATGTTTAATTCTGCTAGTGAGTAATAAAGGTCACTCTCCTTTCTTTCTCTGACTATTTAATGTATCAGAAATAGACATGTTTAGCTAAAATAGAGAACAAAATCAGAGGTCATTTAATTAGTGTTAACATATTCATCATAACTGGTGCTCCTTTGACAAAATTAATTTGAAGATTAAAGATCGAGGTTCACTATGATATAACAGAGTAAAGCAACAACTTATTGCTTTGTTTGGTATTTAAATTTGAAAAGTACTCTGTCACTGGTTATTAGCAGTCTTGAATAAACTCAATCTACACAGCCATATTAGTAGATAAAGGAAATAGTTAACTAACTATTAATACCAGCAGCAGTGTTAGCATTTTTTAATACTATGATACTTTGTGATTACATTGAGGTGCTTCTGAAATGTGATTCAGTAGAGAGCTCCGCTTCAGGGGTTGTTTGGAATGGTTCTTGGTATAAGATGTGTCAATCACATACTAAATCTAATACAATCTTACATGGTATCAAGAGCCAAATCCTAAAACACCTAATTCTCTTCTTTTTTCCAATAGTGCCCCCCCCCCCCCACCACACCATACCCACCTCCCTCGGCCGACGGCTACCAAACCCTAACAATTCTTTCATTTTTTTCCCTCTAATGGCTTCCATAACTACTCCCGCCACTATCACAGATTCATCTTACTCCCCAGTCGTCACCCACTACCTCCTCCACCCCTTCTTTCCATCCGGCGTTTGCCGTTACCAACATCAAGAACTTCATTCCTTTAGTTCTTGATCAAGAAGATGGTCAATATTCTTCGTGAGTTGAACTCTTTCACATTTATGCATGTGCCTATAACGTGCTTGATCATATTGACGACTCTTTTCCTCGCCCTATCGAGGTTGATGAAACGGCATGGCGCCGCCATCGTCAAACAATGGATTTATGACACCATCTCTAAGGACTTGCTTCATCCGATTATGAAATCGATGCCTCGGCTCGTGAGTTATGGATACGTTTGGAGGAGATTTTTCAGGACAATAAGCACACACATGCCGTGTACTTAGAGGAACAATTCAATAATACATGTTTTGAAAATTTTGCTTAACATGTCCGAGTATTGTAAACACTTGAAACTAGTTGTGGACCAATTATCCAATGTGGGGACACCAATTTTCGAAACAAAGATGGTTCTCCAACTAATTGTTGGTTTACCGAAGGGTGAATACGATACTCTAGCGACCATGAGACAACAAGCCGATCCACTACCCAACTTCAACAAGGCCCTTTCACAATTATTGTTAGAGGAAACTTGATGTGCCAAACAAGACGAACACACTCAAAAAGCGTTAGTGGTTGAAAATTCGCCTCCACCGCCTAACCACCACCGCCGGACAACCAGCAACCGCGGGGCAGCCGCGGTGGTGGCAAAGGCTGCAGATACCGCTACAACGGAAAGAGCGGCAGAGGCCGCTGACGTGGAGGTCGTGTAGGCCAGCAACCCAACAATTTCCTGCCTTGGGCCGGCCCACGGCAGTGGCCTAACCCAAGCTCCTGGGCCTCGACTCCCTTCCCACTTCAACATGCAGCGGCCCAATACCTAAATTCCTGGCAGCCCGAGATTTTGGGCCACTCCCCAGGCCTACGTCAGGCACCAATCTCGGCCCAGCAGGCACACATGGCCACATCCCAGCATCAGCAGTTTCATCATGGCCTGGCCCCCACTGATTTGGGTCAAGCCTTCAGCACGTTAAATCTCCAACAACCTAACGAAAATTGGTACATGGATACGAAAGCCACTTCACATCTCACCCGCTCCTCAAGTAATCTCTCCAAACTGTTTCATTTAAAGTATCCTCAATTTATTATGGTTGTTAATGGTCATTGCATTCCGATTCAAGGTTATGGTACCACCTATACTCAACCACCTCACTCACCTTTCTCCCTAAATAACGTTCTTTATGCTCCCAACATCATTAAAAACTTAATATTTGTTAGGAAATTTACTCGCAACAATTCCGTTTCTGTTGAGTTTGACCCCTTTTGTTTTTCTGTGAAGGATCTACTTACGGGGACACCTCTTACGAGATGCAATAGTGTGGGAGACCTTTATCTTTTCTCATCCACTTTCGCTGCCAGATCCCGCTCATATACATCTTTAGCTGCTATCTTTCCATCAACTTGACACAATAGACTTGGACACCCAGACGCTCCTATTTTTAATTTTCTTAAAAGCAATAATTTCATTCGATGTAATAATGAGAACCTTGCCCAAAACTGTTATTCTTGCCCTTTAGGCAAACATGTTCGTCTTCCTTTTAAGTCATCTTTAAGTGTTATATTTTCTTCGTTTGACATTATTCATGCGGACTTATGGACATCTCCCATCACTAGTTCACTGGGTCATAAATATTATCTCATTGTATTAGATGATTTTTCTCACTTTATCTGGGTTTACCTACTTAAATTCAAATCTGAAGTGTTTGCCAAGTTTCTTGAATTCCGTGTCTATATCAAAACACAATTTGAAAAAGCTATAAAATCATTTCAATGTGATAATGGTCGTGAGTTTAATAATTCTGCTTTTCACAAATTAACATGGTTCATACAATCCTTTTTCATGCCTCTCCCCTTTCCTTTTGGGCTTATGTTGTTAAAATGGCCGAATATATTCTTAATATTTTTCCTACCCATACTCTATAAAATAGAACTCCCACTGAAATTCTATTCCGTCGGATCCCTTCTTATCACCTACGAATTTTCGGTTGTCTTTGTTACCTGAATCTTGCCTCCACAACCCCTCATAAACTAGCACCCTACACCACTCCACGTGTCTTCTTAGGCTTCCCGTCCAATAATAGGAGGTATTTATGTTATGACTTGTCTTCACGTAAGATCCTCGTGTCTCACCATGTCAGTTTAATGAAGCAATCTTCACATTTGCAAGCATCCAAAAATTTCGAAACACGGATTACACGTTTCTAGACGAGTTCGAGGCCTCCCCCATCGTCCACACCATACTTTGCATTAACGCCACTGTTCCGTCACGTCCGGTCCCCACTGTTCCATCACAACCAGGTCCCGCCGTTGCCACCTATGTCCCGTCTAATTTCCCATCACCGGTACCAATCTAGTCCGTCACTACCCCCACTTATTGGCCAGACAACCTGACACATCCACCGGCACCGACAACCAACACAAATCTCATCCCAAACCCAAACCCACTGACTACTCACTATCAAACCCCAATCCCGACACCACTCCCCGTCGAAACCCCATTCCGACACCAGTCATCGACATCGCACCCTTCCCCCCCCGATTCGGTAAACCAGTCCCAACCCTCACCCGAAACACCACCAACCCGAGACAACACTGACCCGAGACAACCCCAGCCCGCACCCCACCCTTCTGCCCAAACAACCCTTATCCCCATACATAGAATGGAGACTCGTACTCAACACGAGATTTTCAAACCTAAAGTTCATTTTAATCTCTCCACTCAAATTGTATCCCCAATCCCTAAAAACCCAAAATTAGCCAAACTTGATCTGAATTGGAATGCGGCTATGTGTGAGGAATTTAATGCTTTAACGAAACAACACACATGAGATTTGGTTCCGAAGCCGGATGGGGCTAATGTGATTAGGTGTATGTGGCTTTTCCGTCACAAATTCAGAGAGTGTGGTGACCTTGAGCGCTACAAGGCAAGACTTGTGGCTATTGGCATAGGCCAACAGAAGGGGGTTGATTGTGGTGAGACTTTTAATTCGGTGATTAAACCGGCTACCATTCGCATAGTTCTGAGCATAGCCCTGGCTAAGCATTGGCCGATTCATCAGCTTGATGTGAAGAATGCGTTCTTACATGAGGATTTGAAAGAAACTGTTTACATGCATCAGCCACCGGGTTTTGTACATCCAGAGGCTCCGCATTATTTATGTCGTCTTCATAAGTCCATGTATGGTTTGAAACAGGCCCCTAGGGCGTGGTATGAGTGCTTTGCCACTTACATTATGCAGATCGGGTTCGTATGTAGCAAGTGTGATCGTTCTCTATTTATTTTCCATCGGGGTGGTAACATTGCATACTTGTTATTATATGTGGATGATATTGTTTTGACTGACTCATCTGATATGTTGAAAAATGAGATCATTACTCTGCTCAAATCCGAATTTACTATGACAGACTTGGGGAAGTTGAGTTATTTCTTGGGGATTTCTGTGACTAGATCTGCCGATATTATGTTCCTGTGTTAGCGTAAGTATGCGGAAGAGATTGTGTATATGGCTAAAATGACGAACTGCGAGATCATGCCTACTCCAGTCGACTCGAAGTCGAAACTCAGTGCTGTTGATGGTGATCCAGTGTTCGATCCCACCTTTTATAGGAGCCTCGCAGGTGTGCTTTAGTATCTTACATTCACCAGACATGATATTGCTTATGCTGTTCAGCATGTGTGTTTGTTTATGCATGCCACCAGGAAGCCTCACTTTACAGCTCTTAAACGTATCATTCGATACGTTAAGAGTACTCTTGATTATGGATTACATCTCTACCCCTCTGCACCGACCAGGTTGATATCATATACAAATGCCGATTGGGCAGGCTGTCCGGACACGCGGCGTTCCACCTCCGGCTACTGTGTGTTCTTAGGAGATAATCTCATTTCGTGGTCTGCCAAGAGGCAAGCCACCCTCTCCCGATCGAGTGCCGAAGCAGAATATAGAGGCGTTGCAATCGCTATTGCTGAGATCTGCTGGCTCCGAAACCTTCTCTTGGAGCTTCATTGTCCCTTGCGAAAGGCGTCTATGGTTTACTGTGATAACATATTTGCGATCAACTTATCCCATAATCCGGTTCAACATTAGAGAACCAAGCATATTGAAGTGGATATTCATTTTGTTCGTGAGAAGGTTGCTATAGGTCATGTTAAGGTGTTGCATGAGCCTTCCTCGTATCAGTATGTAGATATCTTCACTAAAGGACTTCCTAAACAACTATTCCTAGATTTCAGATCCAGTTTCAGCGTCTGACCTCCTCCCGCTCCGACTGAGGGGGTGTATTAGTGAATGTTACCATATATTCGTCATATATTTTGTAATTAATAGTAGTGTATAATTATGGTAAATAGAGGATCCTTATTCAATTATGATTCAACATTGTACACACTATATATATTTGTATTAATGAGAAATACTGCCCAAGGGAGAGTAATACAATCTTACAAAACCGTTGTCTCATCAAGAGGAAAATCAACTTTCTTTATATGCCTGCAGAAATGGACTCTATTAGAAGTTAGAACACCTCTGCTGATTTCTGAACTGAGGAAAGAAGTATTTGAAATGAATTTGAGAGATATATTTTGGCCATTGCCAACAGACAATAGTTATTACCTTTACTCCATTGGCCTTTCATACCAAACAGTTATATCTCTGTTAGAGTCCCCATACTGATATCTGAGCTAAGGAAAGTTGCATATGAAACAATGTGAGGGCTATTTCAGCCAACACCGAGAGGCAGCAGTCACTTGTCTTTAATAAAGGATTATTGCTTTTCCTAATGACAAGTACACGTTATTGCTTCTCCTAGACCAGTTTCAACAATTGTTGGGCGGATTCTATTCAACTCCTACTCTATGAATCCAACTTGTACCACCAAAGCTTATAATGGTATAAGTGGGAGCCAACCATATCATAGACGTGTGTTCAATTCCCATCACCCCCTTTCCCCCTCCTGATCCCCTAATGTAATGGAGTTTTTAAAAAGAAATTGAAGTAACCAGTTTGTGTTTCTTCCGATGAAATGCATTAGATTGTATGTGCCATTTATTGTCTGGATCTAATAGACTTGTATGAGTAGACTGCATATTTCTGCTTTATTAATGAACAAATCATCAAACATGAAAGTGAAAGAGTGATTTATATGGGTGGGAGGGGGCAAGAAACATTCAGAGAATACTGATAGACTCTTGAGTTTTGACCAACAGAAGATAACTAATAACTTGAAGAGCAGCTGGTCTGAGAGTAGAAACTCTCAGCTGATATTACTTATCTCATCAAGCAATATATTGACTGCAAAATCTGCTTTTTAACTTTGGTCAGAGTCCAGTTCTATCTGTAGCGCAGTAAATGGATTTTGTACACATCAAAATGCAAGAGGATACTTTACCGATGAAGCTGCAGTATTTTACATCGAGCCCTCAAGGGCAGGTTTTGAAGCTGAAGTTTGGGCACATACTGTGAAAACAGGTGAAGGTTCAGCACTAAGCTGCGGGTAGTGAAACTACTAGCCCATAGGTGTTATCTACATGTATCATGAGATGCAGTGTAAATTATAATGTACCAACAACATTCAAAAATATACCAGTGCTAAGTAACATGATACTTGAATCTAATGTCATTTCAATCAGCTTGATAAATTTTGCTGCTTTCACCTTACCAGCTTTTCATATCCTTTTCCATGACAACTATATCATTTCCAGAATGGATTGTGTTCTATTCGGTTAATTTTGATCGAGTTGCCACTTTTTATTTTGGATAAAGAAGCATACGATGGATGTTGATTGGTGAAATTTATAAGCGGAATTGATCAACGAAGACAACTTTAAAGTGTTGTAGGCAAAAGAATGAAATGAGAAATAGATACTCTGTTATGATATGCATAATGAGTCAAGGCTTGCTTTGCTGTTAGAGCATCTTTCCTACTTATTGGATCTCTTGGGCTTCAATATATTATCATACGCATTAAACCCTGTAAAGAATATGAACATGGGACGTATAGGTTAAAGTCCCAGTTGTAGGAAGTATGCTCTTATTCGGGAGGAGTGCATAGATAACCACTTCCAGGACCCAATATAGCCCAAGTTTCTTATTTTTTGGTAAGGCGCTATAGCCGAAGTTTATAAAATTTTGGTAGTCTAGCCGTTTCAAATCTAACTTCACATTCGCTTTGAGGACTCCTATTTAAGGTATAGTCGAAGTTCATAAATTTTGTAAGTCTTGTTGCTTCAAAATAAACTTCAAACTTATGATCTGAAATTTTTGTTTGAAGTTTCACTCTTTGCCTGAAGTTTCACCAAATATTTGAAGTTGGTTGCACCTTTCTTCTTTAGCTTCAAGTTTCCATACAACCCTCCTCAAATTGGTCTCAAAGGCTTCTGAAGATCGGCTTTAGCTTCACCCAACTAGTTTCAACAAGTTTTAGTAATGCCCAAACAAATGACAGATTTCGAAACTTTCCTAACCAAGAGTACTCTTGATTTCTCCTTCTCAAATGCAAGTCACAAACAACAACCAAGGACTAGGAGTGTCATCATTTCAACCTATGAATTTCTAGCTTCAAAACGAAATATAAAATTCAATTCCTTTTAGAATTTCTCAGAAGTCGAATTTCGTACCAAAGCTGGCCTTTGTTTTTTCATGGGATTTTAGAGCAGATTATCCCTAAGTAGATGACTGATTTTGTAATTTTTCTTCAATCCGACCAGTAAATCAGTTTTTCCACCACTATTTATGCTTCAAATAAGTGCAATAAACAACTTAAAATACGAACTGTACAACAACAAAAGCGGAGGAGAAGCATTTAAGTGTTTGTTAAATCAAAAGTGTTGTGTTAGGCAGATGCTGTCATAAGATTAGAACGTGTAAACCAACATAATAAAAATAAAAGAAAACATAAAAGGTGCACTCTCAAAGTTTCAGAAGGTAACGTTAATGAAAAAATGGGACATATTTGTCAACAGTGTTATGATTAATGCAGGAAAAATGAAGTTGGTAATGAAACAACATAAATTCGTTTGATTCAGTGCCTCTTAATCTAATGTTATCATTAGCAGAACAACAACCACCGCCACTCTAACCATCAAGCATCAATTCTATCTATCTATAGTTTGATTTGGTGTTAGGGAAATGATGACTCGTGACAATAAACTTACTATGTCCGGTATTGTTGTCTCTGTGTTACTATAACCTAAAGTTACTTCATATTCTCTTGTGGGGTCTGTCGGTGAAACCTTTGAATAGACTTCTGTGTGCTTCCTTATTTAGAGAGAACCTAAAATAATCTAGACATTCGATGTGAAATTAAGAATTAATATAAATGCAAGCAGGGAGCAAGTTAAGGTATTCGGTATAGGTTTGAATGAATTCAATAACTTTTATTTAGATCGTGTATTTGTATTAAAAAAATTATTAAATATGTAGATATATTTAATTACGAACTCAGTAATTAATATAGTTCCGGGGACAAATTCAAAATTCATAAATAATTCAAATTCTGGTTCGGCCTCTAATACTCGATCATAAACATGCTCATTTGGTCCGTTCTGTAACTACATATGATCATTCAAGAGCTAAGAGTTGAAAAACTCTATGTGCTTAAATTAGCAAAACTAAAAGATGTTTGTACAACTTTTTGTGTTCCCAAAATGTGTAAAAGAACTTTGCTTTCGAGGAAAACTAGTACGATTCTTTATATAGAATATAGTAGTTAATCAGGACATGTAAAACGAGATAAATCATACTATTGTTTTTACAATATAATATGTCCTGGGACAACGTTATTAATTTAACAAGTTGGTTGCTTGTCTTAATTGAGATACTAAAATAATATTGCCTTTCCAAATATATAATTTCTTGTTATCACTTCCACTCTACTTTAATTTACATAAAAGCCAAACATAAATAAAAGAATATAATTTTTCATTAGTGATAGTGTTACACGATCATGTAATTTAATATGTTGTATAAGGTTACTTTTCTTATTCTTCCAAGTTATTAAGAGATATACAATAACATATCCAGTTAAATTCCACAACATAAGGTTTGAGGAGGGTAAAATCATAGAGATATGATATAATAAATTTTTATATACCGTCAATATATATAAGTTAAACATAATATAAAGTGGGATGAAAAATTAAGAAATAATGCAATTAGTAGTGTCCAAATAAATGGTGCATCCTCGTATGAGTCAACCATCCAAGTATAGGGATTATACAGTTCCAACAAAATGCAGAACCTATAGCAATTACGACTTCTTGCTCAACTTTTATCTTTTTAATTATCAACCTACTTGGTACTCCATTACCGAAACTTTCCCTATACTAGTACAGATGGATATATGCTAAATTTTTAAAGACTTTAATTGTAAAAAATTCACTATTCACCACAAAAGATAAATTATTTAGTTAATTGATTGAGATTGAAGCATAATTAATTGATTAATTGTTCAACCTTTAGTATGATTGCATCTGTGTTCTAACTTCTAAGTGCATCTTTTTTTTGATACGTCAATCTGGTGGATACCTACCAAAATCCATAACAGAATTAAGTAATCGTCAGCAATATGCTCCAAAACCACATTTGGAAAAATATACTGTATCTAATAACTACTCAACCATAGGTCTAATCAGCAAACTAAGAGGGAAAAAATGTGATCTCATCCCATCCTTGCTTTTATGTTCAACCATTATTAATTCCTAGTGCCACTTAATTAATTTATTGACATCCTTTGAGCATGTGCAATACTTTTTCAAGCTTTACCTTAGAACCCTACATAAAATTCAGCTTATTTGAAAATCATCTTGCTTATTATTTTATTTAATTCCAAGACAACAATTGCGATGATATTATTGGTCGACGCTGGAACTTTTTGCAGGTGCAAGGTAATAATCACAAATAATATTTTCAAGATACAGCATAATTTTATAAGATCTCACTATTAATTAAAATCATTATGGTCCTCACTAAGCAAAATAAATCATATAGGAGTAACCGTATCAGTAAATATATACATATCTTACGCGACCATAGGAAATTAGGAGAGCACGTTGGATATAGTATCTTCACATTAGTCATAGACAACATAATGATGATATAGGAGACAACGATTAATTATTAAGAAAAGATATTTCAGCTGACAATCATGTCTCTCATGTCAAGATACTACATTATTCAACACTTAGTAGTATTATTACAAAAAAAGGAGAAAAGTTACGTAGTACTAAGTACTATCATTGTATCAATCAAACTAATTAACGTACGTACTATAATAAGGTCTCTGCTTGAACTATGTATATATACGTATTGCCCTACATAATATACGACGGAGACCGAATTAAGCTGACAAGTGGCATAATGGATCAGAGGGTGATGATGAGGACGATCGGGCATAGCTCCAAAATTCAACGTCAACGTCGTCGTCATGTGCTTGAGATTGAGAGAACGCGTCGTCGTCATCATTTGGTCTCCCGTTTGTACGCAAGTGACCTAGCTGTAACCCATTATGCAGAAGAAAATATATGTTGTTGTTCTCTACGTTTGATGTTATTTCCACATGATCATGTCCGTTAAGTTGAGATGCCACCAGACGATCCAGAGATACCCAGTCACTTGGACCAGGCTCAGGCCCATTAGCTGGGCTAGTTTTTGGATCATCGCAATTTAGCATATCACCAAAGTTGCAGCAATCTTGTTGGAGTAGTGGAAGAGATGACACGTCATCCATGTTGGTTGGAGAATGATGATTCTCTAGTGCTGGGAGGTGGATGAATCTATTGTTGTTGTTGATGCTGACGAAGGAGTTGGTGTTATTTATTTGCATGATATGTTCATCTAAGTGAATGTTATTGATGTTGTTGAGGTGGTTGTTGTTGTGTTTGTTTTCGATGTCTTGTTGTTTGCATGACCTTCCCATGTACATGAGTATTTGATCAAGAACGCCGTCGTTGTTTGGTTTTTGGATAACTGTACTTCTGGAGTTCATGGAGAGTGCTGATGCTGAGCTCTGATGAGGACTCTCAAGTGCCTTATGGTAATTCTTCTTCTTGAACACACGGCACACCACCCACCCTTCTTCCTGATTACTTGATTCATTGACCTGGATTAATGAAAGAAGACAACCGTATAAAGAATTTTCATACTATCAGGTCAAATATTATACCCAACATTTAATTTGCCTTATTTTCAAGACAGATATCATACTTTAAGGAGACATACATATAAATATCATTTGGGTGACATGATAATGAAAAAATTATTTACATAATCTGATCACTTATTAGGTAATCGAAGATAATTTTTTTAATAAACATAGATAATAACATGGTAAAAGTGATACTCTAATTTGCTATCACGTACTGTTATAAGGAAATACTAGGGGTGCTTACATTAACGTTGAGGGTTTCTTGGGGGTTGATGTTGTCGTCAAGGCGATACTCATGCATGATCCAATCTGATTTCAGACCATGAGGGGCACGTCCTTTATAAAAGACTAAGGTCTTTCTCATCCCTCTTCTCTTACAGTTGCTGTGTATTACTTTATCACGACCTGTAGCCTTCCAGAAACCGGCAGCAGTTGCACGATTGGTTCGAGTTCCTGTCGGATACTTCTTGTCTTTGTGACTGAAGAAGTACCAATCGTTTTGCAGTGTCGATCCTATCCTGCACTTCTCTGCATATATAAATGAGGGTTAATTCGTTTATGTATGACATGTCAATTACTATAGGATAACTTAGTTCAATCTTAAACTTTTAGATGATATGATAACACAGTTCAACACTTTCGTACCTTGAATATCCCATGGTTCTAGCTTGTTGAGATCAAGGTCGCGAATAACCTCAAGATCAATTTTCTCACAGGCAACCTTTTTTCTCAAGTAATAATGAAGAAGTTCTTCCTCCGTTGGATGAAAACGGAATCCGGGAGGCACTTGAGATTGCCCATTTACTGACAGACTCATGTCCTTAGACATTGTTATATCTTTTAGTGGAATAAAAGTAAGAAAGCAAGTTATACTTGTAAAAGAAAGATGTGACGTCACCTAAATTTGATTTCCTATAAGAGGGAAGCTAGGAAGGGAAAGGGTACTGGTGAGAGAATGTGATAAAAAGACTGAGAAATAAAGGAAAATAGATGCATGAATTGTGAAGAAAGTTAGAAGAGAGGATTGTAGCGTGTGGGAGTTAAAAAGGGAAGGGAAGGAACATGATCATATATATATGCGGTGGTTAGGGACACAAATGGGTCTGTAGATGCATGCAAAGGTTTGTATCATGGCCATTGGTGTACTTTTATGGTGGGGTCTTCTCAACTCTAAGATAAAATCAACCACCACCACTTAAATTATTAGTATTAGAAACAGAGAAAATAGATACTCCTTCCATCCCATGCGCCAAGGGATTGGAGGATCATAGTATCTAATATTAGGTGGAATTCCGATATAAAATCTTTAAAATAAAATTTATCTATTTCAAAACTAAATAATAATATACTAATATAAGTTATCATAAATAATAATTTAAAATATTTAAAAAAATGAAAAAACCATAATAAGAATTTTTCTTGACTTCCCAAATAGTAAAACCTCCGTATAAAATGAAATAGTGGAAATATAACAACAACAACATACCCAGGAAAATTCCACACCGTGGGTCTGGGGAAGGTAGAGTGTACACAAACCTTACCTTCACTTTGGTAGGTAGAGCGGCTGTTTCCAGGAGACCCTCGGCTCAAGACAAAGCATAATCACAAGCAAGATAATCAAAACAAAGCAAGAGTAAAGAGTAAAGAGTAAAGAGTAAAGAGTAAAGCAAGGGAAACGATCAGACTCAGATAAAGAATTAAAGCAGTATAAAGTGCATTAGAACAAAAGAGAGCAGTAGCTAACACAACTAAATAAGCTAAACAAAATAACTAAAGAACACATAGCAGCAGAAATCAAACTACAGTGGATTATATGCAATAATGTGTCTATAAGTGTGATAGGCTAATCGGGCCTACAATAATAACACTACAACTATCAATTTATAAGCATAAGTAGGACTACGCTCGAGTACCTACTACTCTTCTACCCTAATCCGTGTCCTTCACAACCCAATATCTAAGGTCATGTCCTCAGTAAGTTGCACCTGCGCCATATCCTATCTAATCACCTCTCCCCAATACTTCTTCGGCCTGCCTCTACCCCTCATGAACCCATCCATATCCAACCTCTCACACCTCCGCACTGGGGCATCTGTGTCTCTCCTTTGCACATGCCCCAATCATCTCAACCTCGCTTCCCGCATCTTATCATCCACCGAGGCCACTCTCACTTTCTCTCGGATATCATCATTTCTAATCCTATCTCTCATTGTATGCCCACACATCCATCTCAGCATCCTCATCTCCTCAACTTTCATCTTTTGTATGTGCGAAGTCTTGACTGGCCAACACTCTACGCAATACAACATAGTCGTTCTAATCACCACCCTATAAAACTTGCCTTTAAGTTTTGGTGGCATATTTTTGTCGCACAAGACTCCAGATGTGAGCCTCCATTTTATCCACCCTGCCCTAATACGATGTGTGACATCGTCATCAATCTCTCTATTCCATTGGATAATAGACCCTAGGTACTTGAAGCTTCCTTTCTTTGGAATGACTTGAGTACCGAACCTTACCTCCACACATGTCTCAGAGTCTCTCCCGTTGCTGAACTTGCACTCCAAATATTCTATCTTAGTCCTACTCAACCTGAACCCTTTAGACTTCAGAGTCTGTCTCCAAACCTCCAGCTTGGCGTTCACTCCGCTGCAAGTCTCATCAATCAGGACTATGTCATATGTGAATAACATACACCATGGTACCTCCCCTTGAATTTGTTGCGTCGGTCCGTCCATCACCAAGGCAAATAGGAATGGGCTAAGAGTTGATCCTTGGTGTAGCCATATCATCACTGAAAAATGTTCTGAGTCTCCTTCTACTGTCCGTACTCTAGTCTTGGCTCCATCATACATATCCTTGATCGCCCTAGTATATGCTACATGTACGCCTTTAACCTCCAAACATCTCCATAGAACCTCTCTAGGGACTTTGTCGTATGCCTTCTCGAGGTCGATGAAAACCATATGTAAGTCTTTTTTTCTCTCTATATACTGCTCCACCAACCTCCTAATAAGATGAATGGCCTCGGTAATCAAACACCCCGGCATGAATCCAAACTGGTTCTCGAAAATTGACACGTCTCTCCTCACTCTCGTCTCCACGACTCTTTTCCAAACTTTCATAGAGTGGCTCAGCAGCTTGATACCCCTATAGTTGCTGCAACTCTGGATATCACCTTTATTTTTGTACAAAGGAATCATTGTACTCCACCTCTATTCTTTGGACATTCTTGCCGTCTTAAAAATGACGCTAAACAACTCAATCTTACACTCCAAACTAGTCCTGCCTGCGCTCTTCTAAAATTCAACTGAGATCTCATCAGGCCCGGTCGCTCGTCCCCTATGCATCTTGCGAATAACATATGTAACCTCCTCAACCTTAATGCTTCTACAATACCCAAAATCACCGTGCCTACCAGAATGCTCCAGCTCTCCCAGCACAATGTCTCCATCTCCTTTTTCGTTCAATAGTTTCTCGAAGTAAGACTGTCACCTCCGCCTAATATACGCTTCCTCCACCAGTACTTTACCATCCTCGTCTTTGATGCACCTCACTTGATCCAAGTCACGAGCCCTTCTTTCCCCTGTCTTGGCTAGTCTGTACAACTTCTTATCCTCGCCTTTCTCCTCTAATTCCACATACAGGCGCTCGAAAGCCGCTGTTTTCGCCCCCGTAGCCGCTACCTTTGACTCCTTCCTCGCCATCTTATACAGTTCCCTATTCATCCATTTCTCCACCTTATCTCTGCTTTCTACCAATTTCACATACGACGTTTTCTTCTCTTCCACCTTCTCTTGAACTTCACCATTCCACCACCAGTCCCCTCGATGTCCAGCACGATAAAACCACGAGACTTCTAGCACTTCTTTGGCTACCTCACGAATGCAACTGCCGTCTTGTCCCACATACCGGTTGCATCCCTACTACTCCCCCAAGCCCCCTTGGCCATCAACCTCTCCCACATCTCCTTTGCACTAGTCATGGTCAAATTCCCCCATTTGATTCTTAACTTGTCATCCACAACCCTCTTCTTCTTCTCCAGCTTGATCTCTAAATCCATCACCAAAAGCTTATGTCGGATTGTAAGATCCTCATTTGGAATAACCTTACAGTCTTTACAAAGACCTTTGTCAACCTTCCTAAAGAGCAAAACGTCTATCTGAGACTTAGCCACCAAACTACGGAAAGTTACCAAGTGTTCCTCCTTCTTGAGGAATCTATAATTGGCTATCACCATCCCACAAGCTCTAGCGAACTCCAAAAGTGAGACGCCTCTCCCATTCATGACCCTGAGTCCAAATCCTCCATGCACGTCATCATAACCCCTTGGAAGTGACCCGATATGTCCATTGAAATCCCCTTCTGTAAATAACTTCTCAGTGGGTGGTATACTTCCCACCATTTCGTCTAAATCCTCCCAAAAACGTCTCTTCTCCTCCTCGTCCAAGCCCGCTTATGGCGCATAAGCACTAATAATGTTCATAGTGAGCCCTCCAACTATCAACTTAATCGTCAGCATCCTGTCATTGACCCTCCTCACCTCTTCCACTTGATCCCTTAGTTCGTTGTCTACCAAAATGCCTACCTCATTCCTATACTTCGACCTAGCGGAGGACCATAACTTATACATGTTTACATCTTTAGCCTTAGGTCCTACCCATTTAGTCTCCTGGACACATGCTATATTAATCTTCCTCTTTTTAAGAATCTTAACTAGCTTTATGACCTTTCCCGTTAAAGTCCCAATATTCCAAGACCCTATTCTCAACCTAACATCTCCCTTACCCCACTTACCCCCGTCCCCGACCGAGAACATGACTCTAGTTTACCATAGAAAAGTGAAATTCACATAGGCAGCAAATATTAAAGGCCGCCTTACTATTGGTGGAATTAGGGCTTGAACTATAAACACTGACAATATATTTTTACACTTTTAGTGAATTTTAACATGTGATAACATGTTACTTACAAGTTTCACAATGTTACTTACTAACGTTTCTCACAAAGATATATATATATATATATATATATATATATATATATATATATATATATAATTACTTTATAATGATGTTTTTGTGCAAATATTTTTTTATATTATCACTGCATAAAACTTAAACAAATAGAATTAATTCTAGAGGGTTGTTTGGAATGGGGTAAGGTGTTTCAACATTCCAAGAGTGGGGTCCCAACATCAAGAAACAATGACCTTGGGCCTTAAAATCTGAAGAAAAGCTCCCTTGAAGCCACCACTATCCCAAGAAAATCTCTGTGCCTATCTGCATCACTCATTTTACTTGTGCAACTAACACTAACGACAAGACGGCGAGAGAGTTGTGTGGGTGTAGGGTTCGGAGTCATTGCGCTTTCATGGCCAAGAAATTAGCCATCCATCCCAGAGCTTTCTATACAAAGTAAATAGGGATAATGCATATACTGTTTTACTTTCTTAACTATTGATCATTGGACTACCCACTACCAAAAAACAGCACATCATTTCGTCTACGACTTTATTTTCTGCATACAATAGGTCATATACATATATGTATCGTTGGGTTAAAACAAATTAAAAAGACTCTTAATATAGTATAGTATAAGATACTCATATTTTTTTTAGCTATCAATGTAGAATTTAGCATGCACATCTAGTATATCTAACAATCTTCATTTTGGTTCGACCCGGTTCTAAGCTAGTAGGATGGATCCTTGATGAGCTGGTTTGGGCGTGGACTGGCCCAGTTAACACCCCTAGTCATTCTAGTTCTAATTTGATGCTTGTTGAGAATATAATTAAGAAAATAAATATGTGCTTACTTTGATAGTTTAAGCTTTTAGATGATATGATCACACATTTCAACATGATATCATGGTAGATAGAAGTCCTGTGATCGGATATCACCGCCACTCATTATCAAAAAGAATTTCCATGTGTGTGGACTATGAGAAACTATGTATTCATAAAAGCAAATATACTCGTAATTATATCTCATTATCAAAAAGAATTTTCATGTGTGTGGACTATGAAAAACTATGTATTCATAAAAGCAAATATACTCGTAATTATATTATCCTACCAAATGATATTTTTCATTTAAATTAAATTAGGCAACATGCAAATGTTTATTTACTTAAAAATAGAAAAATCCTCTTTAAATTTTAAGACAACAACTGACGACACCCATTTTAAGGTGGTAAAAAATTAGTGGCTTATCTCATCGGAAGGTTTATAAATTAAGTCGGATCAAGTCGTCCCTCTTTTTATTGGGTATGTGTTTATTAGATACAAAAAATTAAAAGATTAAAATACATGAGTTAAAAATTATCATTTATCAGAAGGTTGGATTCTTCGTCAATTGTGACTTTTGGGTTAGTTGGGCGAAAGTTTAGTAATTTCTTTATTAGAAAATATAGTTAGATAATTTTAATCTAAAAAAATTATAATTATATGACCATTTACAAAATTTATCATAAAACATCCACCACCTTTTAACTCGTGTCAATATAATCTTTCCTACTCAAATCATTACCCCATGGGAAAACACGACTAAACATGTATAACATTCAAGGAAGTGGACGCAATGTCTTTTTGAGAAATATTTGTACTAAATTAACGACAAATGTGAATTTAATTGCTAAAAGTCAGCTTCCACTTATGGTCGTTGAAACGAATAACACTTGTCTCCATAATCATATGATAAAAAATGTACCCACGTCAAGTGTTCTACACATAAATAGAGACCTAAATCATTTGTATAGAGGTGCTTTTATATCTCAAGATGAATCCAATTACTAATTATTATCTCAACACTATGAAATATAATTATACTAAAGTTGTTTGTCCGTTCTGCATTCTACCCCAAATGAGGTTCCAGTGCTAGTATGATTTATTTAATACTTTGGTAGAATACAGTTAATAACAAATTAAGATATAATAAAAGTATGAAGTTGCCATCACAATATATTGTACACAGAAATGTATTTAGGATCAAAGGAAGATAGCGCTAGTGGCTTGGGAGAAGGTGTGCGTTCCAAAAAAGTAGGAGGGCTTAGTATCAAAGGCTGTCAAATGTAAAATATAGCATCTTTGGGAAAACTGTTCTCGTAATCTATATCTATATTATATTAAAAGTAGACCTTAGAAATGTTGATTGAACTTTTTGTGCTTCATTAAAAACTCTACAATAGACAAAATTATCATTTACTATTTTTCTCAAATTATTATTTCTTACTAAAATCATGTAAGACCTAATATTTAGGACTTTAAAATAAATATTATTTGGGATAAAATTGGAGTACTACGTTTTCTCTTTCTTATAACATTAGGTTTTCACATCGAATAACTATATATAAGAATTAAGATATCCAAACGATGATTTTTCACTAACAGCGGAGGACCAAACTTTGTGGTTGAGAACTGGAGATCTTCTTAAGAATTCTATAAAATTTGATTCTATTTTTTTTTTCCTATAGGTTTAGTACTTTTTTTTACAGTGATCAAGCACTGGTTTATATTTATTTTAATTTTGTATAATTTGTTAGTCTTCAGGATAGTGATATTAATTTGATTTTTTGTGAATTTTATTTCCGATGAATACTAAAATCATCGTCTTCTATTGTTTTAATTTTGTATAATTTGTTAGTCTTCACGACAATGAGTATACTTGATTCTTTATGAATTTTGTTTCAGGTGAATTTTAGAATCATCGCTTTCTACTGATCGAGGTTGGCCTCGATCAAATAAAGGCAATGTTGATTATTTGATTACGTAAAGTATCAATTTAGAAGCAAAATTATCGATTTGAGTTTTCTTCCACCGCAAACAAGTTGTCTCTTCTACCATTCCATTCTCCTTTTTGTTATTGTTAATTTGTTGCAAGTAGTTGTGTTATTATTACGCTCATATATAGTTCATTTTTTCTGCAATTACCTTATTCTTCAGAGTGTATTTTCTTGTATCAATACAAACATAATTTTGACTTCTGATATTAACTGCATTTAATTTTGCTCCTTAATTGTTAGGGTGCCAAGGAGATGAGTTATCATGTTTGTTTCTTTGTGAATTTTGTTTCAGGTAAACACTAGAATCATTACCTTCTACTAATGGAGGTTGACCTTGATCAAATAATTGTAATGTTGATTACGTAAAATATCGATCCGTGACCAAACTATCGATCAGTTTTCGTCCACCGAAAAATTCAGGTTGTCATCTTCAACCCTACCATATTCCTCTTTGTTATTGTTAATTTGTTGCAAGTAGTTGTGCTATATTATATTTTTATGCTTATATATAATGTAGTTCGTTTTTTCTGTAATTACCTTATTCTTTAAGTATTTTCTTGTATCGAATTTCACTTTTTGTTTAGGTTTAGGATTCAGTTTATTTAGGCGTAGAATTCAGTTTATATTTAGAATTCTATTACACCAATGACCTACGTTGTATCTTTCTTTACTTACATTTAAAATTCACTTTAGGATTAATACCCTTTTAACAAAATTGCGTCGGCTACAAAGGAGAAAATTAGATTTAGGATTCAGCAATAATATCACTTTAGGCTCAGGACTCTTTTATCAGTTAGTTACATACTTTAATTTTTTAAAATTTTAAACTCAAAACACTTTTATAAAAGAAGTCAGTATTCCACATTCTTTTAACATAATATTGTGATAGTATTGATGACTACGAAGCTAAACTTTCACTTGATTTGAGGTAAACTTTTTATATCTTTAGTTTGTTTTTGAAGTTACATAATAATAAATGATTGTGTGTTCTTGATAGATAATGCAAATTGAAAGGTTGTCAATTGTGATTTTTGTATAATTGCTCATATAAGAATAGTATTTGTTTAAAACTGATTTATTTACAAATTTTGTACATATTATTTGGATCATTGTGTTTAGTCAAGGAGAATTTGTTAGGCATTTTGACTCATTTCAATTAAAGATGTTACTAATTCAAGATTATCTTTGTCCGTTGCGCTAGGGTTTAATTGTTCCATGAAAGTTCTGATAAAATATATTCAATGTTGCATTGTATGTGCTACAACATATTTTTTACATGCACAATTATATGTTACACTTTTAAAAGTTTATCAATTTTTATAACAAAAAATTTCAATCATAACAAAGCAACTAAAACAATATAAGAGAATGTAATATACGCTATAAATAGATATTATGTGAGATACAATAACATAATATATTTATCTCTCATATACTAGAATATCTATAGTTACAAATAATTTATAATCAATTTAATTGAATTAACATTGTTTGAATATTCACTAAATATTGAATTTAACTATCATGTCTGCATTTAATTTTCATCATTTAGGCAATTGTATTTATTTTAATGAAAAAGATATTCTTCTTATATAAATTATAAATTAATTCATGCGATGCATACGTGCACACTAGTTGGCTAATAAGAAGGATGTCTTTTGGGTTAGATGGGTGCATGATGTGTATACGAGAAACAACCCAAACATATGGGAACACAATCCACATCAAGATAGTAACTGCTATTGGAGAAAGTTAAACTCCTTGAAGGGAAATGCAAACACTGTATACACAACAAAGGTGATATATGCTAACAACACATGATAAATACTCAATACCAGTGAGATATTAATGATAGAGCGTAACTCTTAAAATAGTCTTGACTAATGATCATCGAGAATGAGATATCAATGATATGTGATAAGTCGACATGTGGTCTGCATTACATCCTTAGAGGATGTAGTATGTCTCACCTGCTACGAGTAATGGTTACTCGTGATGGACACATGGATACTTTGGAAGTATTGGTATACCCTGCTGATATACCGTTTGGTATACTTGTCTAAACTATGATCAGCGTGTGGGAGATAGAAGTCCTTAGACTTGAGGTCAATACACGCCTTGTCTACAAAGTAATGTACTTTGATCCCGTCCTAAGCTCAAATGCCTTATAGGTTGAGATACGGCTTGTATTGGGTACATTACGATGTGGATTGAAGGTGGTAGTTGAGCCAAGATTAGGATTCATTCCTCGGATGTATATTCGAGAGAACACTCAGATTGTCAGTGATATTAGGTTGACTAAGTCGTTGGCCAACGCAATAGACATATTTAGAATATGGTCTACTTGTCAACTAATATAGATGAGATACAATGATTAAGCCATTTGGATAGACACTTGACAAATCCTAAGCTTGATCGGGTGTGTCGTGAATGAAATGATTTTATCTTACCACATAAAGGTTAAGTTTACTGGATTCGTGTAAACGTACTTCACATATTTAGTTCGTCTTCCGGCGTCATCTAGGAGTTCCGTGTAGACCTTATTTTAATTAATGTCGATCTGAGAAGGCATGTAGGGTCACACTATATCGATTGTCCATTTCGATCAAAGGATGTATTGAGAGAGTAATTAAAATGTTCGATTTGGAATCGAGACATTTAAATGAATAATGATTATTTTAATTAAGTCAAAATTGGATTTTGAATTTAATTAAGAATGCACGAAAAATAAAGTCGAGCGTCGCGGCGCCTCTGCCTCGATTTTTGGGCCAGGCCCAAGGTCAAACCCTAATCCGGTTTTGACCTATTTTTCAACTATAAATAGAGGCATTCACCTCATTATTCAACACACTAATTTTCTAAAAATCATTCTAAGCCTTAGAGACTTAGAATCAAATACTCTCTCGAACCTCTGCCGGATTTCCTAGCTTTCCGAAAGAGAAATACATTGAAACTTGGAGCTTGCAATCGGAAGGGCAACCGCGTGTGCACTTTATAGTAGATAAAGATTTCAGATACTATAACTTGTAAGTTTATTCTTTATGTTATAAGTTTAATTGTTGTATAACCATACCAGAAATATTGTTGGGATAAGTAAGAAACAAAACTTTTAAATTTCTGTTGTGCCTTACTTATGTGTTTTATACCCGGCATAACCCTACAGAAACATGTCTAACCAGAAGATAATAACAGCACTAACATTTAATTCCGTTAGGAGGATAGTACTCAGTCTTAGTCCTAATGATGTTCATTATTCCTTTCTTTAATCATTCTCATTTGGAGCCTTTAAATTGACGACCCAACTACTTCCCTTCTTTTATTACTCTTAATCTTTTCTTTTACCTTTTAAATTCATATCACTACTGCTAATTGATAACTACTTGACCAACAGTTCTAGCTGCTGGTAGTTGTAGTTGTAGTTGGACTTCTATGCATTTAGTTTTAACTATTCACCCATGCTAGTTAATTGGATGATTAGTAATTTTTTTAATGAAATCAACCTACAACTTGATGACCTTAATTCGTGGACTTAAAGTTTTCTCACATTACGTGTTATGACGATACATTTCATGTACAGAAAAAAAGACGCCCATGAGGAAATTAAATTAATTTTTTTGGGATTGCTACATGACAAAACACTAATATACCTGATTTTAAATGTTTCTTGTACAGTACATACTTTGGCGCACGCACAATTTCTATTTCACGTTATAGCTTTAGATGAGTTGTTCTTCTCTTTATTAAAAGACATAATATCTAAAGACTCTCTATACTTGACGAGTTTTATTCAAATTTTCCTAAAACTATAAGTAATTTTTGAACTAGGCTATTTGATAATTTTGACCCCCTCTCCCTCTACACGTTGTCAGATACACTCACCAGCAAGTGCATTTTTTGTCCACATGTGGTATTTAATTTAATTAATTTTTAGATTTTCTTTTTCTGGTCGAATTATTAGAAAATATTGCTAGAACACTACTTTTTAGGCAAAAAAAAAAATGAAATTTTAAACCCCCCCCCCCCCCCCCTTTTTTTTTTTTTTTTACATATCTGCTTGAAAGAAGAAATACACGGTTGACAGATAGTCATTACATCTAAATAAGATATGATAAAAATTATACAGTTGAAACTTCATTATTCTGCTAAAACTTTTTATTTCACTAAAATTAAAGATTTCTAACTAAGTATTCTTTTATATAGATTTAGTCCTAAAAAGAAAAAAATACAATTGAAATAATTAGTCATTGCCTCTAATAAGAAATAATAAATAAGTACATAATTATAACTCCACTACTTTGGTTAAATCTTTTTTTATTTGACTAAAAATAATGAAACTCTTTAGTTTTTTTTCAATTGATTTTGGCCTGATAAGAAAAAACACAGTTGAAATAAATAGTCATTGCATCTAAAGAAAATATAGTTGTTACTTTATTATTTTACAAAACTAATTTTATTTGGCTAAAATTATGGAGTTTGAGCCAAGTCCACCCCCCCCCCCCCTCATAATTGGCCTAGAGAAAACAATACACAGTTGAAATGAATAATTGGAACAAGTCATTATTGCATTTAAAGAATATTTTTTTAAAAAAGTTGCGATAAAATTTGCATTAAATATTAAACTGAAGTAAGAAGAAATTTAAATACATAATTGAAATAAATAAATCATTGTACATGACTATGTAGGGATTAAAGTTCGAAAATAGCCTATTTTGGAGTTTATTTTTCGTTTTTTTTCATACCCACACACCTAAAAGAGAGTGCTTACCATGTCTTTACCACATCAATTTTTAGGGGTTTAAAGACTATTAAATAGTCAAGTTCAGAAGGATAATCAAGAATATTGAAAGTTTAAGTGGATGTGAATAAAATGAGTCAAATTTAGAAAAATCTTAGGCATTCTGCCTTATTAAAAACGTTGCTTATTATTTTTTTTAACTAGTGTTGGTTTATCCTCTTTCTTCTTCTTTTTTTCTTTAGAGTGCTGGGTTATCTTGTCCCTATTTTTTACGTGGAGAAAGTTAATTCTCATCAATAATTTGAATACGGACCAAGTGACCGGGTATTAAAGTTTGGAATTGGTGGCACAAGCTTGTGGAAAAATAATAGAATTTTGGGCTTAATCTAACTCCAAAAGTTAATTCATAGTGAGTGTTGTCCTAGACCATATTATAAGAGATCAAATATTCCACAAGATTTTTGTTACACAAATATAATGGAGCGGATTTAGAAGGCCAGTTACTAATTCACGTGAATCATAGTTTTGTTCATACCCTATATATACTATAAAATCTATTGAAACATCTATAAATATTTAATTTTGAACCCAATTATTATTATAATATAAACTTAAAATCAATATAAGAACTCATAAACTTTAAATTTTGAATCATCATCTATAAGTGTACTAAAGAACTTTCAAATGGTAAATTATGTTGAATACTCAAATTCTTCCGGTCGTCTCAACTCCCAACACACACAAATGCACAAAACATGCATATGTTGTATCTAAAGTAACGCAAAGGGAAGTATCGAGATGAAGTGTATCTATTGTTGACTCTATCTTGTAGAATCGTAACAGACATGAAATTGACATCCCCTTTAATTTACCTATTTTTAAGTTCTTTTCTTATATAGTGTTGATAGTTACTCTAGAATATTTCCTCCGTCCCAAAATACTTATTATGTTTCTCTTTTTAAAAGTCAATTTAAGGAAAATTTTAAAGTTAAATTAGATAATTAAAAATATAGCTTAAAATGTTGGTCAAAGTTCATATAGTTTGACTCTTGAAAAACGTAATGTGACAAATATTTTAGGAATAACAGTGAAATTGATAAGTATCCTAGTAGTACTTATCTTGACAACTAATAACTGGTAATACTTCAGGTTCAGGTTATAAGCCTTTTTAGAAACAATTACACAGCTCTAACAATTGTAATTGTAAAAAGAACATGCTTTTTACATGTCAAATGTAATCTCATGTAAATTGTTTTTGGTCTTTTTGCGTAGCTTTCCACATCTTTATTACTGTTTCATTAGCAGATTGCCTTCTTAATTGCACCTAATTTTATATTTAAAGCGGCTTTAGAGAAAAGTCCCCCTTTCATTTGCAATTATTAGCGAATCATTAATCCCTGCAGATGATGATTTTACAGCTTTAGGGACCAATTGCAATAGAAGATTGAAATGAAAGAAGATGCTCTTTGAAAATTAGCCAGCTGACACCTAAAAATAGGTTGTTACTTTGTTAAAGAAAGAATATCCATCTTAATTAAACACTTCTTTAAAACATGTCAAGATATTTTGAGGCTGCAAAAATGCACAATGCCTGTGACTTCTAATTTATGACTAGTGATTTCCACCCCATCAAATGTATGGTAGTGATAGACTGCTAATATGTTACTAAATGACATTATATTATAAGGTCATTTGATAATCCTGTTGAAATTCTGCCTTTGGTGGGGAGGTGCGTCCACCCGTATTTAATGACTTAAACATTAGGGTTCCGTATGTTGGAGGCTTTGTCTCTTCACACATGCATAATCTACTAAGTGAGTAGATGACCATAGGGCCAAGAATCGTCAAATTTCATTGAGAAATGAAAGAGATATCGGTCCACGAAGTAAGTTGTTTGAGGCATGGAAATATGGTGTGGGACAAATCTACCACATCGGTGGGAAAATGAAGAATTGTTCTCTTTATAAGTCTCAAAATTGGCTAAGGGTTTGGGACCCCAAAGGGTAACCCATGTGTTTGAAGGAGGGAGGACCTAGATGTGCTTGGGTTCAAGGCTAAGCCCACACGCGCGCCGCCGCCCGCCCGTCCGGTCCGGGCTCGGGTCATGGGCCTATGGCTTCTTCTGATAGACCCCCAAATTGTTTAATATTTACAGTTTGGTCCCTGGAGTTTCTGGAAAGATGAAATTGGAATACCGAAACAAGTAAAGTTGGACCTAAGACTGTAAAATTGCATATCCACTGGATCTGCAAATAACAGTAGTGCTTATCGCCTCTTGGCGTCAAAGAATGCTGAATTCTTTGAAGATAACTTTCCTTGAAAAGGAAAAAGAAGTAATTACTCGAGGTTAACAAGAACCCGCGAAGGCCTGACTGTCCGAAACTAGACGTTTTGTATCTACAGGACTCGTAAGTTGCTGTCTATCCGAAACTTAATATTCCAGATCTACAGAACTCAGGGATTCTAGATGTTGAACCGAGACGGAGCAAAGAGGGGACAAAGACTTGTTTCAGGCCTTCTAGCTCGTATGGTTGAGAACGAACCATGGACAATTAACAAATAATTGTCATCTCCAAAAGCGCTGCTTTGGAAAGAATGTTGAAACAACCTTCCTAACCGGAGAGTTGGAAGGGGAGGATCAGAGTTGGTTTGCTGGACTGTTGGGATTCTTCCTGAACTTTCATTTTGGTCCCTTAAATGTTTACATTTTGGTCGTGGAAGTTTAAGATAAAACAGAAACAATGAATCTGACCACAGAAACATTGACTCTGAAGTTAAAAAGCCAACAGTTGGAAAACCAACAGTCTGAAAGTGGAAGTCTTATTGAAACAAAGTCTCGATATGAAAGATATGGGTATCACATATGACATCTTAGGAATTGAGATTTCTAAGACAGCTAACGGACTGGTCTAACTCCAAACTCAGTTGTGAGATAATTGACAGTCTCGTTGAAACCACCAATGGATATGAATCATATAACTGATTGAAATCATGGTGCACCCATATATAATGAACGATATGTGTAGGTCATATGTAGTTCAATGTATGTTACACACTACAACCAACCTGGTATCGGCGTACAAAGCAGATCAGTTAAACTAAGGTTCACTGATGATTCTAAAAATGATCGATAGAAGGCGTTAAGTCGGATATGACGATATCTAAAATATTCGCTTATCTACGGATCATGGTATTCTGGATGTCCAGCAGTTCTGGGAGAACACATTGATGCAAATTGGACATCAGATATGAAGAACACCAAAGCCACAAGGAAATGTGTATGGTGGGTCTTGAAAAATCCTCTAAGCAAACTTGCATCGGCCGATTCATGATGGAATCGGAGTTTATCGTTTTATACAAAGCATGAAAGAAGTTCAGTAACTTCACGACTCCTTGGAGGACGTCCCATATTGGGAGAAACATGTGCCTTCAACAGTTATACACCATGGCTAGCCGGTTAGCTTTAGGAAGGACACGGATGACGGTGTTTGGACATATCTGTCAGGATCTGTCGGAGACATAAGACCGTATGACAGTTGATCATCACGGGTGCCACTTCCTTGATTACTAATCAAAGGATATAGTTAGACTACCCGAAGATCAAGTGTTCTGCCTGTCTAGGGGAATGAGCTTAAAACCCGAACAATACGAACCTTTGCGGTGGTAACCCAACCATACTGATTGGAGATCCTAAGAATTTGGTTCAATGGGAAAACTAAGCTGTAAAAAGGTTCAGTTGAGCGCTTCGGTGGAAGAAAGAGAACTTCGGATGATGATTTCTGTAGGGAAACATAAATCCAAAGTTATTCCCGCGATAGACATTAAAGTGCTACATGCATGGTGGGTAAAGGTTAAGCTTCCAAATCTTTAACGATCCTCAAACGGTTAAGGTTAAGGTTGGGGAAACTTTTAATGATTCCTAACACTTGTGAAGTGGGGTATAGCAGGATACCTTGTAGGAGATCACTTATTTAAGTGCGAGGACATGCCGCCTCAAATGAATGCACTTAAGAATCCAAGTGTGTCCATGGCCACAATGGACAAAACAATAAGAAGAAAACGAATAATGAGAGTTATTGTGTTGGTATCATTGTCTTGGCTTACACTAAACACTGATGGTTCAAGACATCATGTTCACCGCGCAGTAAGTAAGTCCGGTGGTATTCAACTAGGAAAGATTCAAAGCAGAAGCTACCTCTCATGATGCAATATTCTTTCGCTGAAAGATTGCTGAAAGTAGGCACCTTGTGTGTGCGCCAAAATCTCTTTCAAGAGGGGATTGTTGGAAATTTGCCTTTGGTGAGGAGGTGCGTCCACCCGTATTTAATGAGTTAAACACTAGGGTTCCGTATGTTGGAGGATTTGTCTCTTCACACGTGCATAATCTACTAAGTGAGTAGATGACTGTAGGGCCAAGAATCGTCAAATTTCATTGAGAAATGAAAGAGATATCGGTCCACGAAGTAAGGTATTTGAGGCATGGAAATATGGTGTGGGACAAATCTACCACATTGGTGGGAAAAGGAAGAATTGTTCTCTTTATAAGTCTCAAAATTAGCTAAGGGTTTGGGACCCCAAGGAGTAACCCATGTGTTTGAAGGAGGGATGACCTAGATGTGCTTGGGTTCAAGGTTAAGTCCACAAGCGCGCCGCCGCCGCCCGCCCGTCCGGTCCGGGCTCGGGTTCGGGTCGTGGGCTTCTTCTGATAGACCCCCAAATTGTTTAATATTTACAGTTTGGTCCCTGGAGTTTCTGGAAAGATGAAATTGGGAACGACGGAAGGCGCCTACCGTTTGGGTTGATTTTTGGAGCGTTATTGCACATTAACCAGCCATTACTTGGCTGATTAACGCCCTCTTTCAATGGCCATAATCAGTCATTACTTGGCTGATTAACTCCCTCCTTCAATGGCCATAAACTGTCATTATTTGGCATTTGAGGAGTCCCTCCCCTTATGCTATAAATTGGAGCCTTTTGGCTCAATTGTGGGTGACAGAAAATGAGACAACAACATATATACACAGAGACAAATAGAAGAGAGAACAACAACTTGAATTATGTCCAAAAACGTGATCAGAAACGTGTGGACAAACATAAAACTCTTCCTTCCTTTTCCATTCTTCAGCAAGTCGTTTCGTGTTTGTTTTCTTCGTCAGAATCAACCTATTTGCTTTGTAGTGTTGATTAGTTGTTGTTTTATCTTGGGAGACTATTGTTCGTTAACGTAAAAGCATATATATGGGGCAATCTTTTCTTAAATACAGAGAGTCATCTCTCGACTCAGCCACAGTTGTAACAATCCAGATTTAGTGTTTCTTGATTTCAGGTTATCAAGATTCAACAAGCTTGCGGCAGTTCTGAATTGCCTATTTGTTTATCCTTTCGAACTCTTGTAATATTTATTTACTTCCCGTGTTGCTTTACATATCCAACAAATCCATACAATTATGCATTCGAAAGGAACATAGAAGAAAAGTAGGTACCTTGTTGCAACAAGTTAAATTACTGATTATGTGAAAATTATTTACATTGTTGGTCTATCTGACTAAATAATAATGATAATAATAAATATGTAGTCTGTATGTTCTATTAATATGGCTAATTTAAGATGCAAAACCCCCCTTGGGGCTGAGCTAAGTACCAATTCTCTCCTTGATGTTGGATTTGATTGCGCAACCCGAAATTTGCAAACACTTGTGGGCCTGCTGTCTATATATTATGGGCTAAAGCAAATAATTCAAGATATAAAAATGGGGCCATGGAGATCCAACGAGAAATGGAGAAACGTGTCCCTTGCATTTCACTTCACAGTTGCTATACAGGCTGTATATTCTCAAGCTCCCTTACCCATGAGTTCCCTGTTTTCCCTCTTAATTTTATTATTCTCTTTCGCCGACTTCTTAGTTCAAGTTACCCTGTGAACCATGCCCCCTAAAAGATACAGGAATATGTTACCTGCCTTTTTATTGAATTATTATGTATAATATATAGTGTTATATGATTATTTACATAACTACAAACTAGGTAACTAATCTTCTTAATTACGATCGGAATATAAATTAATCAAATATAAAAGATATACAATGATACGGAAATATTCTTATAATATTCTATCAATATTATCTTTTTATTATCAAATCTTGATTTAATGTAAGATCGATCAACTATGTCTCAATTTACAATGAAGAAATAGTAACTATTTAAATTCCTCAAAATGTTCCACTCTATCCTGGAAAATATGTCTGTATGCGCACGTTCCAACAAATTCAATATGTATAATTAGATTATATTTATGTTTGCCATCAATTCCCTGCAACTCTCTCTCTCTCTTTAATCTAGGTTCAGAACTAACATGTTTTCTGAAACTCACGTAAAGCTACATATTTTGCCATGACTAAAATAGTACTTAAAAATTAAAAGAGATGGAAGGAAGGAAGAAAGTGGTTCGAGCGTTTTAGGGATGGGTGGTGCGCGCGGAAATGCGGGAAATTGCGACTGGGTGGGAGAATATTTCATTTGCCACTTTCAGTTTAATAAATTAGAAAAAGAAGAGTTTGTCCCATTTTATTTTCCTTCTCTAAAGAGAAAAAAGTGAAAGGCAACTCTGAATACTATCTAGTTGCTAATATTTGACTGTGAATTTGCCTCTGAAAACATGGAGATAGTGCATTTTGGGCCCCCATTAACCCCTTAAACATAACGCACATTTCATACAATGTACACCTTGTTTACCTATTTTATGTAAATAAGGTAAAAGTAAGATCTGCGTACATTCTAACCTCTCTAGACTCCACGTTGTGAGATCTCACTGGGTATGTTGTTGTTGTAACATTAACCCCTTAAACATTAGCACTTTTCATACAATCTACACCTTGTTTACATATTTTATGTGATCATACTAATATTTGTTTCTTCTTCTTTTCTTTTTTTAATTAGCTGCTGCACTGGGATCAAGAAAAGCTCAAAAAGAAGATTTCCACCGACGACACAAGACCATCCATATCAAAGGTCCCATATATATATTCCATTCCCTCTCTTTTTATCAACTATAACCAAACAATTCATTCCATCAAGAAAATCAGTTATAATAGAAATGGGGAATTGCTTGTTTGGAGGAGTTGGAGATGGAAATGAAGATAGTGAAAGTGGTAACATCCACTGGTGGAATCATGGAGTTTATTGCTCCTGTTACAGTGGAAATTATCATACAAGAATTCCCGGGACACGGAATTTTTAGAAGCCGTGATCCTTTTTGGAAGCCACTGGCAACACAAGAAGTACTAGTAGCAGGACAGTCATATTATCTACTGCCGCTCAACAAAGAACAAAGTAGCAATATTATTTGTACTTGTTAATGTTGGATTTTGTATTGTGATATTTGACCCAACATATCTCCTCAATTATTGATATGAATGTGTAAGTATGATGGGACAAATGTTGCACAACATTCGGATCAACATTTTCTAAACAGATTTTGTCTTACTTCACGATATGCAGTAATATTTGTGTAATTATTACTATAAGGTAAAAACGATTTGGCAAGGTAAAAATGAGCTGGTAAAAAATGAGTGAGGACTAAGTCAAATGTTGTTGCTTGTCGTAAGGATCAAGCTAAAGCTGTTGAGATAATTACTCTCTGATCTTCTCCAACCAATCCCACCAGCAGTCCACCTTTTTCTCAACCTCCACAACTGATCGATGAGCTTTTCAAGGAAGACTCTCTACTATAAATATAGAGGCTACTATAGATAATCAATATCCAAAATCAGAAAGTAAAAATACCAAGAGAGCTCTCGGGATTTCATTTCAGAAATCTGGATCACCAGTGTTGCCTGAGTGTGTTGACAACATTATGTCCAACATTACCATTGTTTTTTAGATTCTAGATTAGTTTTGTATAAAGCGATTGTAATGAGAGGTTGTCTATGTCTACTTAGTTAGATTTTTCAGGCAGAGGTCATTTGCGACTTCAACTTTTAATTCCTTTCCGTTTTATCTTGTAAATCTGTAAAGAAAGGAATTTGGATATTTGTATATAATATATATACAATACATTTGGTCATTGACCATCATAAGTTATATATATTATATAACTTATGAAAATTTTAAAACCTTTGTGTTCTTTAAATTTCTGTTGCATTTACTCTTTAAGGTTTTCTATTTTGCTAAAGTGTTGTTACTGGTGTCGGACGACATAATTGCGGACATTCGAAAACAGAATTGGCATTTGATTATTTTCATCTCTTGTTTTTACTTTCCGTAGCATTTGACACCCTTCAAGTGGTATCAGAGCCGACACTTAACACAATAAGTGTTTGGTCCTGTTGTCATAAGCTATGGATCCGACAAATCCAACTATTGTAGGCTTCCTATTTTAGATGGATCAAATTATGCCTATTGGAAGATTCGCCTACGTTCTCATATCAAATCAATTGATGTTAGGGCATGGAGATCAATAACCAATGTGTATTTTGTTTCAATGTTGCCACCGGATGAGAAATGTGACATTCTTGTTAAACCTGAATAAGAATGGAATACAGAAGAAACCAATAATGCTAGCTTTAACGAAAAAACCTTAAATGCAATTTTTGGATGGGTTGATATGTATATGTTCAAACTTATTCAAAACTACCCCACAGCTAAGGATGCATGGGATACTTTACAAATTCATTGTGAAGGTAGCTCAAGTATTCGTCGAACAAAGCTACACATGCTCATGAGTAAATATGAACGTTTAAGGATGGAAGAAGCGAATGATATTAAATCTTATTTTGAAAAGTTGATTGACATCTCAAATGAATGTCAAGTGCTTGGTGAACCATTAACCAACACTCAACTTGTTGAAAATGTTCTCTGTTCTCTTCCTGAAAAGTTCAATTTAAAGATTTGTGCTATTGAAGAAGCTCACAATCTTGCCACAATGGACCTTCATACCTTAATGAGCATTCTCAAAACTTATGAGATGAAATTTGAGAATAAAAAGAAATTGTATAAAAGCAAGAATATGGCACTTCAAGTTCAATCCTCGGAGAGTCAAATCAAAGAACAGGATGAGAATCTTGAAGAAATTGGTGATGGTGCAAATGTTGCCTTGCTCACTCGAAAATACAATTCGATGGTGAAGAAGTTCAACAATGAGAGAAATCAATCTAAATCTAAAGAGCACCAAAACCAAGTCTTCAATCAAAAGCCCACTAGATTCCTTCCAAATGTACAAAAAGGAAATCAACTAAGAAGAACCAACTCAGATCGTACCAAATTTAATCCCAAACAACTTGAGTCTGTGCAGTGTCATGCATGCTCAGGTTGGGGTCACTATGCTAACGAATGTGCAAACACTCTTAGAAAATTTGGTAAGAACCTATGGGTTTCTCTTAGTGATGATGAAGGAGAAGATGAAGGAGATCGTGAAATTGAAATACAAGCAATGCTGGCTACTATTTTCAAACAGTCTCTATCAGATAATGAATATGTCGTATACAATGTTGTCTCAGATGTCATGACATTTGCTCCAACATCAGCAACGACATCAACATCCCCAACGACATCCGAAAGGTATGAGTTCTTTAACTATTCTGATGTTAATTGCTATAGTGATTCTATTTCTGTTAGTGAGGTTGATTGTATGAATCAAGTTGAATGCAAAGATGAATTACAAAGCATGTAAAGCCTTAATCATAGAATCCAAGAAACTTGATAAAAAAAATAAAATCTTTAACTCATGAGAATTTAGTATTAAAAGGCACGATAACCCGACTTGAGGTTGCACTCACCAAAAAAGATATTGAATTTGGTAAGATCCGTGCAACCTTTCGTAAGCTCAACACGGGGACTTTGATATTGAATGAGATACTCAACCTTAGTAAACCTTCACGTGAAGGAATTGGGTACGAAAACTCTTTTAAAATCATATGTCCTAATCTCTTTGATAAAATGAGAAAATATGCTTTGTAAAAGAAAAGGGGATGAATAATATGTTCTCATATATGTCAAAGAATATGAAGTTTGTGTGTCATCCTAAAAAGGGTGTAACATGTAATGTTGCTATAACTGCATTAAGAACTAACATTTCAGGTTCTTGATACTTTGATAGTGGATGTTCTCGCCACATGACATGTACAAAAGGTTTTCTAAAGAACTATGAGTCATTCATTGGAGGAAACGTGACTTATGGAGGTGGCAGTAAAAGCAAAATAATTGGAAAATGGATCTTGGATGTTCTGGATTTCCAGCCTTAAGAAATGTCTTACACGTTGAGGGCTTAGTGGCTAATTTAATTAGTATTAGTCAACTGTGTGATGACGATCTTGAGGTAAAATTTAATAAGAATGCCTGTAAAGTTACGAATGAAGCAAATATATGTGTCATGACAGGTACAAGAACATGTGACAATTGTTATCTTGTTGTAAGACAAGAAACATGCAATAATGCTCAGGTCGATGACATAACACTATGACATCAAAAGTTGAGGCATGTCAACTACCGCAATTTAGAAAAATTGGTCTCATATGAAGCGGTTAGAGGCATACCCAAACTTAGCCATAAAGGTAAAACTGTCTGTGAAGATTGTTTGAAAAATAAGCAAACATGTGGTTCTCATAATGTTGTCCAACACGACGGACAATATTCAGGTATGTCTCACTGTTTTCAATTGCTACATATGGATTTAATGGGTCCAATTGAAGTAGATAGTCTAGGAGGCATGAGGTATTCCTTTGTGATAGTAGATAATTTTTTTAGATATTCTTGGATATATTTTTGAAAGAAAAATCACAAACGTTTGACATGTTGCACTTTAGAATTAGAAATTTATTCTATTCTCCTATTTTTTGGATTAGATCCGACCATGGAAAAGAATTTGAAAATAGTTGATTCACAATATTTGTGAGAAAAAGAGAATTTTCCATGAGTTTTCTTCCTCCAAAACTCCTTAACATAATGAGGTTGCAGAACGAAAGAATAGGACATTGCAAGAAATGGCTAGCGTGATGTTTAGTTCTAAATATTTGTCAAAATGTTTATAGGCAGAAGCCTTGAATACTGCTAATCACATCCCTAATAGAGTGTATTTGAGGTCATGAACAAAGATGACACCCTATGAGATTATAAATGGAAAGAAACCAAACTTGCGTTACTTTCATGTTTTTGGGTGTATTTGTTATATTTTAAATAACATGGATCATTTGAAAAAAGTTGACTCTAAGAGTGATAAAGAAATTTTTGTTGGCTATTCACAAAATAGTCATGCTTATCAAGTATATAATCTTAGATCCAAAACTGTACAACATTCTGTAAATGTTATCTTTGATGATCTTTCTGATGTTTCAGGAAAAACTATTGAAAATAACATTATAGATACAGTGGAAAGTCCACAAAGTGTACAAGAATCGGATGTTGCCACAAATGTTACCACACCTGAAGCAACATCTGAAACAACAATAGAGACCACAGAGACCACAGATGGGAGTCAAGTGCTGAATTGATAGACCAAGTTCGTAGGGACCCCTCATCAAGGATTAGGAAGAATCATCCAACGGGCCAAGTGATAGGGGGAGTTTTTGAAGGAATTAGAACAAGAGGCAAAAAACCACTCAACTATAGAGAAATTCTAAGGTATGTGTGTATGTCAACCATATACCAAGAGGTTAGTCTTTCTTGTTTTATATCTACATTAGAACCAAAGAATATTGTGGAAGCACTTAAAGATAATTTCTTAATACAAGCAATGCAAGAAGAGGTTGAACAATTTTCTCGAAATGAAGTCTGGGACTTAGTTTCACGTCCAAATAATACAAATGTAATTGGGACTAAGTGGATTTTTAAAAATAAATCAGATGAATCGGGAACAGTTGTTAGAAACAAAGCACGTCTAGTTGCATAAGGTCATACTCAGGTTGAAGGAATTGATTTTGATGAAATCTTCGCACATGTAGCTAGAATCGAGTCGATTAGACTTTTACTTGTTATTGATTGCTGTATGAAAATTACTTTACACCAAATGGATGTAAAAGGTATCTTCTTAAATGGCTATCTAGACAAGGAGGTATATGTTGAACAACCAAAAGGATTTGAAGATCCTTACCATCCACACTATGTATACAAGCTTAAAAAGGTTTTGTATGGGTTGAAACAAGCCCCTCGTGCATGGTATGGTCGTTTAACTTTCTTCTTGAATTTGGTTTTAATTGTGGCATAGCTGATCGTACTTTGTTTATTAAATGACACGATGTAGATATTATAATTGCTCAAGTCTATGTGGATGACATAGTCTTTGGATCGACTTCACATTCGTACCTAAATTCATTTGTTGAAGCTATGTCATGGACATTTAAAATAAGCATGATTGGGGAATTAACTTTTTTCTTAGGCTTGCAGATAAAGCAAAGTGAAGATGAAATTTTCATCTCACAAAGTAAATATGTCAAGAATCTAGTTAAAAGATTTGGATTGGAGAACACTAAACAGATGAAAACGCCAATGGGTTCATCGCATAAAGTATGTAAGGATAATGTTGATGAAAATGTTGACACAATATTATATCGACCTATGATAGGTAGCCTTCTTTATCTTACTGCTAGTCGCCAGATATTATGTTTAGTGTTTGTGTTTGTGCACGTTTTCCAGTCTGTCCCAAAATGTCCCACTTAAATGCCGTGAAATGTATTATTCGATATGTTGTTGGCACATGTGAGTTGGGAATCTGGTATTCCAAAGACATTAATCCTAACTTAATAGGATTTTATGACTTGGATTGGGCATGAGATGTGGAGGTTAGAAAAAATACAAGTGGATGATGTTTTTATCTTGGCAATAACCTTGTTTTATGGTATAGTCGTAAACAAAATAGTTTCACTTTCAACTGCTGAATCTGAATATGTAGCAGCTGGAAGTTGTTGCTCTCAATTAATATGGCTACGACACATGTTAGACGACTATGGATTTACTAGCAACATTTTGATTTTGTATTGTGATAATTTGAGTGCTATAAATATTTCTAAAAATCCAATTCAGCACTCACGTACAAAACATATTGATATTAGACATCACTTTTTAAGATATTTAGTTGAAAAATAGCTAGTTCAAATTGAACGTGTTGACACTCTTCATCAACTAGCTGATATTTTTACAAAAGCTTTGAACGATGAGAGATTTTCTAGTTTAAAGAAATCTCTTGGTCTTTGTAATCTCTAAAAAGACATTTTTTGGTAAATGTCGGCTAAAATGTTGTCTAATATTTTGGGTGACATTTACCTATGTTATATCACTAACTGATTATTGTTGTTGTATGGTGCATAACTTTTAGTCACACAAGCATGATCCTTCAATAAGAATATGTTATTAAAGTGATACCGTTCTCTGCGATGATATATATATATATATATATATATATATATATATATATATATATCATAAAAAAAGAGTATCAAAATAAGGCAAAACCTTTACAAATATTTGGCAACTGGGAAAAATGGGCAAAATTTGTGAAATGATAGCGTTCCTATTCTATAGGAGTATCGAGTGCTTCAAAAGAGATTTGAGAATACCATAAAAGTATTCTTATTTTTGACACGAAAAAATCTTTTATATGTGTTATATGATTAGACCAAGGACACGATGAGAAAATATTACATTGGTCTAGTGGTCAAACTCATAAAGTGCATATAAAACGTGTCTTGGTTTGTTGCCAAATCTGAAAATTCTTGTGGGATCAAAATACTTGTGTCGTCCAAAATATTGCTAACATTGCTGTTGACATTTTCAAAATGTGATGTGTTGGGATGTTGTTCTTATCTGATTGTTGAAATTAAAGATTTTACTCCGTATTATATGCCTTGTTTAATGGAATTTCAAAATTTAAAATGATCAAATTAAATTTTATTCCTACCGTGATGTTCATTTTTATCCCAATATTTTAGGTGTAAGTTATTGTGTAAAATTGAAACACCTAAAACTAAGGGATTCTTGTTGCTAAGAAAATTTGTCATGTATATAAATATTCTTCTCATTTGCTATTTTTTATCATTTCTGATTCAACCAAAAAAAAAAAAATCTCATCGGGCATATAATTCCCTACCTACCCGATGGACTCACCAAATCAAACTCACATCTCAATCAGAAATCCTAACTTCTCAAAACCCTTTCCAAAATTTTCATCAATGGAAACATCACCAATGTCAGAACAAATGTCATCCAACATCCACTCCAACACTCCAATGAGCACAAGCCCTCCAATGAATACGGAGGCTTCCGAGCACAATGATCTCTAGCAAACAGAACAACCATCCTCTTCCTCGAATCTCCCAGAAAACCCATGTACAACAATAATGTTTAAAGGTTTTGATGAACCTTTAGATATTAGCTATCCTGGAGATGATAATAACCCTATAGATGTTGATGAAACTGTTGATTTTTCATCTTTGGATAAAAGGCCAAAGTCATCTATCTTCCCTACTCATCGATCGAATAGAGTTTTTGGGAAAACAGTCCAAGAATTACCGAGTAACGAAAGGTTTAGATATGAAACATCTACTCCCTCTTACTCGAGCAGTGCAAGTGAAGATACAGACTATGTGCTTTCAACCAAGGAGAGTGAAGAAGAACCGTCTGCTTCAGTGCAGCCAAATGTGCGTCAAGAAAGGGAAATCCCAGACGACACTCATTTGAAACAATTCTTTCCAAAGGGAATTCCCAGACCTGCAAAGTCGAGTGCTTCTCCAAATGTTGCCACTGATGCCACAACATCTCATGCTACATTTCAGCCAACATTTGCAGAGACACATACAACAACATCCTCAACAATACCGAATCCACCGATTCAGACCTTGAGGTATCTGCTTACTCAGATAAATTCTATTATAAAACTAACTATGATATGTGGGACTGTTACAAGAATAGAGTAATCATGCCTGAGAAAGTAATTGATATTTCCTCTTGTACTGAATATAGAGTGATAGAATTCTTAAAGGATAGACAGCTCCTAGGATCTGTCACTGAAAAATGACCTTATGTTGATAGTGTAGTAAGGTTGTTTTACGCTAATCTGAGCCCTATTATAGATAAGACCTCCACGAAGAAATTTGAGAAAGTATATCTCTATAACAAGGTCTATATGTTTACGCCTTCTATTATAAATCAATGTATGAGACTAGATGTTGGACATAATGTTAGAGAAGCAGGACATGTCATAGACAATATGGATGAAGTGATTGAATATCTCACTAGAGGTATGATGAAGAAGTGGATCCCTAGATATCCAGCCTCCAAACTAACAACCTTGTTTTCCACCCTCCACAAAATTGCTATTCACAATTGGTTTCCTTCAATGAATGAGTCAATTGTGAAATTTGAACAAACCACCTTGTTATATAAAATTGGGAAAGGTTTGAAAGTTGATTTGAGAAAAATGATATTTCATCAAATTTCCAACTTCACTGAGAAAGAATCAACTTCAATCCTTGCTTTTCCCTCTCTAATCTACAAAGTATTAACCACCCAATGCTTTGAGCCTAAGAGAAAAGACACTTTAGGGAAGGCTCCTGAGCTTTACACTGTAAACAAAGAAATTTTAAAGAGCAAGGACATAGTCATCGACTTGCCTTGGAAGAAGGAAGTTGAAAGTGAAAATGTTGCCAGTAATGTCACCAACATTCTGGGCAATACTGATCCAGAATAGTCTACACTGTTTACAGAATAGCTTGTGGATCAAATTGGAAAAATCAACCAACGGTTTCTGAGGTTGATGTTGCAAGAAATGCTCTGATACAAGCTAGAGACCATTTCATGATGCTACTTTCTTCACAAAAAGGGGGAGATGATGCTGATGCGGATGATGCTGATGCAGGGGGAGGAATCTTAAGGCTGTTGTGCAGAGGAACTAAAAGCTAATGTGCAGAGGAAGTTGAAGTTGTTATGCAGGAGTAGAAAGCTGCTGGAAGCTACTGCTGCTTATGATGAGCAAGGAGGGAGATGTTGTTGTTGTCGATGTTGTATGAGGATCTTTAGTGGATTTATATTGATATTTGTTGACAATGGTTTATTTCTATTTGTGTTCTGTATATATTGGATGATCTATAATATGTGTTCTCATATTTTTTTTCTTCTTTTCTAATCCTATGAATCAGTATACAGATGTTTGCTTGTATGTCATCACAGGTTAAAGGGGTAGCATGACCTTGAAATTATTGATCACAGATGTCGGACAATATTTGTGACAACATCCTAAGTCAACTTTACATTTTGAATATGTTTTGTGAAGAAAGGCAAAAAGGGGGAGATTGTTAATGTTGGATTTGGTGTTGTGACATTTGACCCAACATATCTCCTCAAGTATTGATTTGAATGTGTAAGTATGTTTGGACAAATGTTGCACAACATTCGGATCAACATTTTCTGAACAGATTTTGCCTTACTTCACGCGATGTAGTAATATTTGTGTAAATATTACTATGAGGTAAAAACGACTTGGCATGGTAAAAAGGAGCTGGTAAAAAATGAGTGAGGATTAAGTCAAAAGTTGTTGCTTGTCGTGAGGATCAAGCTAAAGCTGTTGAGATAATTACTCCCTGATCTTCTCCAACCAATCCCACCAGCAGTCCACCTTTCCCTCAACCTCCACAATTGATCGATGAGCTTTTTAAAGAAGACTCTCAACTATAAATAGAGAGGCTACTACAGAGAATCAATATCCAGAATCAGAAAGTAAAAATACCAAGAGAACTCTCGGGATTTCATCTCAGAAATCTGGATCACCAGTGTTGCCTTAGTGTGTTGACAACATTCTGTCCAACATTACAATTGTTGTTTAGATTCTAGATTAGTTTTGTATGAAGCGATTCTAATGAGAGGTTGTCTATGTCTACTTAGATTTTTCAGGCCGAAGTCATCTGCGACTTCAACTTTTAATTCCTTTATATTTTATCTTGTAAATCTGTAAAGAAAGGAATTTGAATATTTGTATATAATATATATACAATACATTTGGTCATTGACCATCATAATTTATATAATATATATATATAACTTATGAAAATTTAAAACATTTGTGTTCTTTAAATTTACGTTGCATTTACTCTTCAAGGTTTTCTGCTTTGCTAAAGTGTTGTTACTGATTTCGGACGACATAATTGCCGACATTCGAAAATAGAATTTGCATTCAATTTATTTTCATCTCTTGTTTTTACATTCCATAGCATTTGACACCCTTCAGTACTGATCATCAGGATATTGATTATAATGTTATGGCCAAGATAGAAATTGGGCACGTGAGATCAAACAGCGTGCCACTTCCTCCTCAAATCCAAAATCTAGTGGTTGCCCCATATAGAATGTCATTATTAGGATTACACAAAAGGTCTTATACAGAAGCATTATATCGGTATAGCAATAACAATAACAATAGCCGCAGTCAGAAGCGGAGCAAGAAGAAGAACAGTGGCGGTTTTTGGAAAGTTAAATTGGTGATAAGTCCAAAACAATTATTGGAGATTTTGTCACAAGAGAATGCAACACAAGAGTTGATTGAGAGTGTTAGAACTGTCGCTAAATGCGGCAAAAGTGGAACCACCTCCTCCTCCTCCGCCAACTCCTTTGGATTCTCCGATTCGTGGAGTCTTTCGAGTAGTAGAAACGCTTCCTCCTACAAAGATGCATTGTTTTCATTAGATTAGAGACTAGAGCACTGTTTTTTTCTTTTTCTTTTTTAATAGTTCATCTTTTGTACTTGTATCTGTTTTACTGTGTTCTATTTCTGTACCTCAAAATGCATATATTATCAAGCCATGTTTCATCAGTGTTTTTTTGGTTATTGTCTATGAATTTAAGACAAAGTATAAAGAAGAAAAATGTAGATATGGCAAACTAATTGCATGTATGCAAGCTAGACTAGATTAACTTTTCATATTTCATCTTTTAATTCATGGGAAGTAAAAGAAAAAACAGTTAAGTACTACTAAAGTTAGTAGAGCGAGGTAGATGATCATTAGATTGTTTTGTTCTGAATTGAAATTTACTGCAACATTCAAGGGACAAAAAGGATAAAATTAACATTACAGAGAGCTATTGCTTATGTCGTCCCTGTTTTTTGATTAACTATAACTTTAGTCAATCAGTTTATTGCTCTCTTGAGTTACTATTTTTTAAGGTGGGACTATGTCAGTTTAGCAATTTAATCAACAATCGCTAAAAATTTCTACACCATTGGTACACAATCCCCAATCACGTCACCGAATATTCAACATACTAATTAGTTTAGTAATTTATTTAAGCAATTTAGTCAAACCAAGTTACTCAAGATTTCTACACCATCGGCTTATATCAATATGTACTAAAATATTATAGTAGGTATAGTGCAGAAAAAAGGTTTAGAAGTCGCTAACTATAGGTGTGAGCAGGGCGAATTTATGTAAAAAAATGGGTCGCTCGACTAAACTCAATATATTATGTGTATAATTTTTATAAATATGACTAATATTAATTGAAAGAACACATGATTAAACTTGATTGAATGGAGCACTGGTTAGGTGCTAGTCTCAAGTGCCCAAGGTTGATGGATCAAATCCTTGTTGACCTGTTGTTGCACATGAAATTTTGAAAAGTAACTTTTTCAAGTTGTCTTTCTCCCACATTGGTTGAGGGATCAAATCCAAGTAACTTTTTCAAGTGGTCTTTCTCCCACATTGATGGTAAAAATGAACATTTATGTGCTTATATGTGAAGCACATCTTCTAACTAATAAAGAGTTGAGAAGAGGATCACCCCTTGCGTCGTCGTCGTCGCTCGGCTTCGGTCAAATGCAGAAGTTTAATTTTGCAGAAAGTATTTTGTAATTTCAGCGTATCTAAATGAAGCGAAGCCTCTGAAAATTTATCGCATGCTAGTTGGATCCGAACATGTGCAAAGATACCTGTTCGGGGAAGAAGGTGTCATTTCAGAGATGACCGTTGAGATTTTAATTTATTCCGTGAAATAAGTAATTAATTAAATTTCGCGCGAATTAATATTAGGAGAGAGAAATTAAATAATGGAAATGAAAAAATAAATTTGGTCCAAAAAATTATCAATCAAAATTGTGAGTGGATAAAATTCCTAAAGGAAACACAGTTTTTTGTGGGTTCGAAACTACCATTTTTGTTCTTCAATTTTTCTGTTTTAAAGTGTATATTCTGATTGCAGAAATTACAAATAAAAATGTAGTGCTTGAAGATTTAAACTCGGAACCTCAAGGTAAATTTTAAACCCCTAAACCACTAAACAACTTCTAGTCTTGGGCTTATAGGATTCAAAATTTATATATGTGCATAAAAGTAAAATATTACCATATATATAATGTGTAATCTTTTGTCGAAGCGGTTCGGGTGAACACCTTTTAGCCCCTGATGATGCACCCATCCTCTTAAAAATCTGAATTCGTCTCTGGATGTGAGACAGACTTTTTACGGATGTAAAGATGTTGGTGAAAGACAATAAAACTGTTAAGATTTTGCTCATTTTTTTTACGTATTCCATTAAACAGGAAAGCTAAGTTACTACTTGGTACAAACTGAAAGAAATAATCCCCTTCATTGTTTTCATTAATTGAAAGGTATATATACAAGTTACAAATAGGAGAATCATATTCCTATTCTACTCCTAAAACCTTATTCTACCATAATTCTAACTATACAATTATGGTAAGTGTACAATACTAATTTAGGTAACCTTTACACTACAATATACTACAAATATACTTTTCTAATATACATTAACCAACACTGTCCGTGATGGGCTATAGGCCACTGCCGTGATGGGCCTCAGCCACTGCCGAGATGGGCTTCTGCATTCCTAATGTACCCGTGATATACACTATGTATACCAAATGTATATCACGGGTATATTACCTTGTTTAACACACACCCGCAGTCATAGCGGGCGGTCTTCGAACGCTGAGACTGTCCCTAAAATCTTCAAAAAGGACCGAGGGAAGACCCTTTGTAAAGATGTCTGCAATCTGATATCTTGATGGGACATGACAGACGCGTACCTGACCCCGAGTAACCTTTTCACGGACAAAATGGATGTCCATCTCGATATGCTTAGTGCGTTAGTGCTTAACCGGATTACCAGAAAGGTAAATGGCACTAATATTATCGCAATACACCAAGGTTGCCTTTTGAATTGGACAATGAAGCTTTAAAAGCAAATTACGTAACCAACATGATTCGGAGACCACATTGGCTACCCCTCGATATTCAGCCTCAACACTTGAGCGGAATAAGGTCGCTTGACGCTTCGCAGACCAGGAGTCCAAGTTGTTGCCAAGGAACATACAGTAGCCAGACGTAGACTGTCTGGTGTCTGGACACCCACCCCAATCAGGATCTGCGTAGGAGACAAGTGTGGATGTTGATGAAGGATACAAATGCAAACCATAGTCCAGTGTACCCTGAATATATCGAATGATGCGTTTGAGGGCATTCATGTGCTCAATTCTGGGATAATGCATGAATAAACACACATGTTGGACTGCATACGTAATATTTGGTCTGGTAAAGGTAAGATACTGAAGGGCCCCTGCAAGACTGCGATAGCGGGTTGGATCCTCGTAAGGTGCACCGGCCATGGCACTAAGCTTAGGATTCGTATCAACTGGAGTGGAAGTGGACATTACAGGATGACATCCCAGCCCTCTCGATGATCTCAGCGGCATACTTTCGTTGAGACAAGAACAATCCATCTGAATGACGCTTGACAGCAATCCCCAAAAAGTAACTCAAGGGCCCTAAGTCTTTCATAGCAATCTCAGAGCTGAGCATGGTCATGATAGACTGGCGTAAGGCATCAGAAGAGGCAGTCAAAATGATATCATCCACATACAACAGGATGTAGGCCAATGATGAACCACGTCGATAGATGAACAAAGAATTGTCTGACCTACTGTGAGTCAACCCAATAGTCAAAACATAGTCAGCAAACCTTGTATACCAGGCCCGTGGAGACTGCTTAAGCCCATATAAGGACTTCTTTAACAAACAGACATGATGAGGATGGTGGGGATCCCGGAAACCCAACGACTGATGTATATAGACTGTTTCCTTGAGATCACCATGTAGGAAAGCATTCTTGACATCCAACTGATGAATAGGCCATGCCTTTTAAAGAGCCAAGCTAAGCACAGTGTGAATAGTAGCTGGCTTGACCACCGGACTAAATGTCTCCCCACAATCTATCCCAACATGTTGAGTCTTACCATCACCCACAAGCTGCGCCTTATGTCGAGCAAATGACCCATCTGAATTCTCCTTATGAGCAAAAATCCACATAGACCTGATAACATTAATACCATATGGACGGAGCACCAACTCCCACGTCTTATTATCAATAAGAGCATTATATTCATCAGTCATAGCAATTTTTCAATTCGGGTCGTTTAAGGCGGACACTGAATTACGGGGCAAGGGGGATTTAGAGACATTAGAATGTAAATTAAAATGTCTTTTGGGTGTAAAAATACCACGTTGACTACGAGTGACCGGTCTATGACTCGAGGATGAATTGAGTGAATTTTGGGAATTTGCTGGGCTCGGGATGGACTGGCCAGCAGGCAGTGGGCCTGTTGGCCCAAATCGCAAACTAAAGCCGCAACCGGACCAGTTCCAGAATTGGGTGGTCTAGCCCAATCACTGGAACTGATCCAGCGACTGGAATTTGCGACGGAACAGTGGGGCAGTGGGCCCGCTGGAGGATTTTGGGTGCGGGATATGTCTGAAAAATGGTGAGTAATATACGGGGATATACCATCATCCAAAAAATTATACGAACTAGGCTCGGGAGTATGAACTTTAGTAAATGGAAATTGGGTTTCATCAAAAATTACATGGCGATTAATGATGATTTTCTTGGAGGATAAATCAAAGCATTTGTAACCACGATAATTAGACGGATAACCCAAAAACACACACAGAGTAGACCGGGCCTGAAGTTTGTTAATTGTGGTGGATGGGAATAACAGATAACATAGGCATCCAAAAACCCGAAGGTGATAATAAGAAGGATTCTTACTATATAAAATTTGGAGGGGGGAAGAATATGTCAGATCTTTGGAAGGAATTATGTTAAGGAGATAAGTCTTCATTTGAAGAGCATGATGCCAAAAATATGGGGGTACGGCAGCATGAAGTAAGAGAGTGCGGACAATGTTATTTATGGAATGAATTTTGCGTTTGGCTTTCCCATTCTGTGAAGATGTATGAGGACACGAAAAACGAAAATTGATCCCATTAGTAGCACAAAACTCCCGAAACACCCTATTGTCATACTCTTTTCCATTATCACACTGAATAATTTTTATTTCTCTTTCAAATTGTGTTCTAATGAATGCTCTAAATTTGATGAAGACGAAAAACACTTGAGATTTATTTGCAATTGGAAACGTCCACAAAAATTTAGAATAATCATCCAAAAAATGAACATAATACCGATGACCTAACGAACTTAGAACAGGAGACGTCCATAGGTCGCTATGAATAATATCAAATGGCATTGACGTATGAGAATTTGAGTCTACAAATGGCAACTTAATAATTTTTCCTAACGAACAAGATTGACAAAGTAGAGTACGACTCATACCCTTACAAGAAATAAAACTATTTTTATTCAAAACAGATAAAATAGAGGATCCCGGATGACCAAGGCGAGCATGCCACAAGGAAGGAGAAATGACTGCAAAGGCTGATGGCAAGGCTTGACTCGATGTACCGAAACTGGGTGTGATAGGATAAAGATCTCCCCTACTATCACAACTCATGAAAGGACTCCCCGTCTTGAAATCCTTCACAGAGAAACCAAAAGGATCAAATTCAACAAAACAGAATTGTCAGTGGTGAATTTTCGAACAGACACTAAGTTTTTAATCAATTTTGGGGCATGTAAAGTATTTTTCAAGATAAGGGGATGATTGGGGGGAGATAGAGTTTTATGACCATAACCCTGAATTGGAATAGAGTTACCATTACCAACAATTATACCACAAGGGTTGCTCAAATTGACATAAGACGAGAGAGTACCTTGATCGGAGGTCATGTGCGTCGTTGCGCCGGTGTCCATGTACCAATTTGGATCTGGTTGCGTCAACCCAAGTGTGTGCATCGCGGCTTCGATATCTGTTTGAGTGGGGCCTGCTGCGTAGTGAGCTTGCGGAGACCGGGGCCCAAGAATTCTAGAACCGGGTTGTCCGTAACTGCTGGAATTACTGGACCAGTGTGCAGTGGGCCGTGACTGCTGATTGTTGGACCTGAAAGTGGACTGTCCAGCCCACTGGCTGCCTGAAGCTGCTAGGAAATAGAGGTTGCTGGCCCACGACCCATTGCCCCACCCCCACTGCCATGGGCCCCACCGCCGGGACCGAGGGATGAGGCCCACTGTTGACTGGACGGGGCCCACTGCGGCCTGCTGACCACCGGAACCGCCGTGTTTGCCCCCACGGTTTTTATTATTATTCTTACGATTATTTTTGCCGCCACCATGAGTACGGTTTTGGCCCGAATTATCAACCAAACCTGAAGAATTTGTGGAGGACGTCATTAGGACGACAGGGTTTGCTCCGATAGCCGTCTTTTTAGCCAAATCGGCTTCTTCCAAAGTAAGCATGGAGCGGGCTTGATAAAAAGCAGAAAGTGGGTTGCTTTGACGAAGGAGAGTCCCAACGCCATTATAGGCCTCAGAAAGACCGGCAACCAGTTGTAGAACCAGACGATTATTTGTTACAGGTGTGCCAACGTTACAGAGTTGGTCCGCCAACTCCTTGAGTTTCTTGCAATATGTAGATACGTTTGGAAATTCTTCCATGCGAACTAGAGAGAATTCCTGCTCGAGTGTGACAACACGTGAATGTTGGTTATCTTGGAATATGTCACGCAATCTATTCCAGGTAGTCATAGCCGTGGTATCCGGCTCAATAATCGTCTGTAAGAGGTCAACCGAAATAGTGGAATAAATCCACTAGAGAACGGTAGCATCAAGAGTAATCCATAACTGAGGATCCTCCGCGGGAATAGGTGCAGCGGGAGGAATTATGTGATGAATAACTTGATGGGAGATAGCGTGAATTTTAAACAATTCTGCACACGTCGCATATTTGACGTTTTTTATCTCAAGCACAATATTGGTCCTTGCCACTACGTAACCGTTGGTTTAAAAAAAGGACAAGCCTGGCTGTTTCGTGTTACGTTTCAAGTGAAGTTTGTCAACGTCCAGACTTGGTCCTTGCCACCCTTTAATTTCTGAAACAACACATCGCGCCTCATTCCATTACCCAATAATTAATTTTTTGTGCAAAGGTTTAATAACATCTCTGTTTAATATCACCGTCGGATGATTCTTATGATGTCGACATAAACTGGACTTGCATTATAATTTAGCTCTATTGGATAAATCTGAAATGGAAAAATGTTTTATTACTTAGGTCTTTATTAATAGATGCTTCATCACGTCAGGATTTTCTAGATTGGATGTGTTTACCATGGAATAAAATATATTCACAAACAATAGTTTTCTCCATAGTTTATATAAGTAACTTGTTTCTTAATTTTTGATGAAGTAAACATTGTTTTCATTGTTTATAGTTATACTAGTCTAACTACAAAAGTTAGTTTTCTAATTAATGCCTGTTTGTGTTGCGGATTAGAAAATTAGATAGAGATAAAGAGGATGGTAATTGGGCCGGTTGGCTACATAACAATGGGTAGACTTTTGAAGTAGAACGAACTCCAGGAGCCCAAATGAAATTTGCTGAAATCAATCTTGAAGAGAAGGCTTTCCTCATGCATATATGGAGTATAATAAGAATAAAATAGTTATTCTCTAAATCTTGCATAACTTTCTCGGTAATCAACGTCCATCCACTTTACATTTTCCACATTAGCTTTCCTCCAGTGAAATCGCAAATGCCTTTTGATAGAATTAAAGGCAAGTATACAATATTTATGTCCTAGAGACAATCTGTATTAGGATAAATGTATTTTATACACATTCATATTATTATTAATGGAGATTAATATTTTGGCATTTGCAATTATTAAATTATTATTTGATTGTTTGTAATTATTCATTAATGTGCATCCCTTGAGCTTACGTTGTCATTAATAGAGTGAGTTATTCATGATAGAGCGTAACTCTTAAAATAGTCTCGACTAATGATCATCGAGAATGGGATATCTATGATATGTGATAAGTCGACATGTGGTCTACATCACATCCTTAGAGGATGTAGTATGTCTCACCTGCTACGAGTAATGGCTACTCGTGATGGACACATGGATACTTTGGAAGTATTGGTATACCCTACCGATATACTGTTTGTTATACTTGTTTAAAGTATGATCAGTGTGTGGGAGATACAAGTCCTTAGACTTGAGGTCAATACGTGCCTTATCTACAAAGTAATGTACTTTGATCCCGTCCTAAGCTCAAATGCCTTATAGGTTGAGATACGACTTGTATTTGGTACATTACGATGTGGATTGAAGGTGGTAGTTGAGCCAAGATTAGGATTCATTCCTCGAATGTATATTCGAGAGAACACTCGGATTCTCAGTGATATTAGGTTGACTAAGTCGTTGGCCAACGCAATAGACATGTTTAGAATATGGTCTAGTCGTCAACTAATATAGACGAGATACAATGATTAAGCCATTTGGATAGACACTTGACAAATCCTAAACTTGATCGGGTGTGTCATGAATGAAAGGATTTTATATTACCACATAAAGGTTAAGTTTACTGGATTCGCGTAAACGTACTTCACATATTGAGTTCGTCTTCCGGCGCCGTCTAGGAGTTCGTGTAGACCTTAATTTGATTAATGTCGATATGAGAAGGCATGTAGGGTCACACTATGTCGATTGTCTGTTTCGATCTAAGGATGTATTGAGAGAGTAATTAAATGTTCGAATTGGAATCAAGATATATAAATGAATAATGATTATTTTAATTAAGTCAAAATTGAATTTTGGATTTAATTAATAATGCACGAAAAATAAATCGAGACAGTGCAGGAGCACGTCGAGCGCCGCGACGCCCATACCCTAGGGCCGCGGCGCAGTGCAGGCGCATGTCAAGCGCAACGGCGCCCATACCCTAGGGTCGAGGTGCCTCTGCCTCGATTTTTGGGCCAGGCCCAAAGTCAAACCCTAATCCGATTTTGACCTATTTTCAACTATAAATAGAGGCATTCACCTCATCATTCAAACACCAATTTTCAGAATATCATTCTAAGCCTTAAGAGACTTAGAATCAAATACTCTCTCGGACCTCTGCCGGATTTCCTAGCTTTCCGAAAGAGAAATACATTGAAGCTTGGAGCTTGCAATCGGAAGGGCAATTGCGTGTGCACCTCACAGTTAATAAAGATTCCAGATAATTCTAACTTGTAAGTATATGCTTTATGTTACAAATTTAATTGTTGTATAACCATACCAGAAATGTTGTTGGGATAAGTAAGAAACAAAACTTTTAAACTTCCGTTGTGCCTTACTTATGTGCTTTGTACCCAACAAAACCCTGCATTCACACGCATTAGCCTTTTTGGACCTAAATTGTCTGTAGTTGAAGCTACGTCCAACTTCTTTTTAAATATAATTTACAATTTTACATGATACAATCTTCGTTGCTTTATGGTAAGTAAATGTGAACCCTTCTTTAGCTGTTAATTACTGATTCGTTGGTCTATTAGACAAAAAGCTAACGGTTAAGCGTCAAAAGCTATAACATAAAAGAAAGTAGGCCATGCATGGTTCTCTCTGTGCCGCTTGGTCAATACATTAAGTAAAATTCCCATGTACTCGTTACAACTTACATATCAATGAAAAAAAATTACATCTACTATTAGGCCGAAATCTAGCATTTGGATGACGGGTCTGATAAAATCGAATAGCTTTAGCACATATTTGTGATAAAAATTCATTAATATGTGTAGATAATTTATCAAGAATTTAATAATTTTCGTCTTCTTTTTTCGTAGAATTTATAAACTCAAAACTCTATCTCCCTTAGACTATCAGTGTTGTTTAATATATAATAACAAGTTAGTTATCATTTTTATCATGTCACCAGTTATTTTTAGTTTAAATTTTCATGAGACTAAAATTTTAATCGGGGTAAACTCCAAATAGGGATAAAAATGAGTCACGGACCATCGTGAAATGATAAGTTTGGCGGTGGGATTTATAATATAAGAATATGCTGAGGACATGAAGCATCAGCCAAGATCAAGTCAACCGCTGCTAATAGTCCAAACTCCAAACTTTAAACTAACACATGGAGGAGATTATGTGCATTTACCCATTAAGCAAGAATAAAAAAAAGCTGTGTGGATGTAAGAAATAACGGCACAGTTAATGGAATAATTCATTTTGAATGTGTCACAGTTGATCAAGTATTTCAATGATAATGGTTTCTTTAATTAGTGTCTTTTCTTCTACTGATTTTTTTTTTAGTGTTTTGGGACCTTTCAATGGTTTTTATTGTTAAACGACTTTGGCTGTTTGCAAACTGTATACCATCGTTATTGTTTTTCTATAATTTGGAGTTTTCACTTATTTAGGCTTGTATTCCTTCAGGAAGATCCGATAAAATTAGAATGATAACAAAATAAAATTCATTTAATTAGGCTCGTTAACAAACAATAGATTACAACTACTTCTCGTTTCCCCCCCCCCCCCCTAAATTAGGGAACCCGAAACCGCTATTCTTTGGGAAGGCTCTGGGGTAAACCATGTTGGAAATTTGCCTTTGGCGGGAGTTGCGACCGACCAACTTTAACGGCTTAAACACTAGTGTAACGTATGTTGGAGAATCCGGTTCTTCACACATGCATGATCTACTAAGTACGTAGATAACCGTAGGGCCAAGAATCGTCAAATTTCATTGAGAAATGAAAGAGATATTGGTTCACGAAGTAAGGTGTTTGAAGCATGGAAAGTGTGGTATTGTGTGTAACTCTCCCACATCGGTAGAGGAAGAAAGAATTGTTGTGTATATAAGATTCGAAATTGGTTTGGGGTTTGGGACCCCAAGGGGTATCCCATGTGTTTAAAGGAGGGAGGACCTAGATGTGCTTCGGTTCGAGGAAAGACCACACGCGCGCCGCCGCCGCCCGCCCGTCCCGTCCGGTTCGGGTCCACGGGTCGTGGGTCGTGGGTCTTCTGATATTATCTTTTTGGGCCAGAAAACTTTGCCGTGAAGTACAGTTTGATCCCGAAGTTTCGTAGATGTGCGTTTGGACCGAGAATTCTTTCGGATGTACAGTTTGGTCCCCGAAGTTTCAAGATGTACAGTTTGGTCCCCGAAGTTTTCGAAAGTTGGAATTTCGACAGTCAAAGCGAGAAACGTCCAAGCTCTCAATTCAGCCATTTATTTTGGCTGAATTACTCCTCCTATAATGGCCAAAACAGTTGGTCTTTCACCATTTATGTTGGTGACTTTACTACCTCCATAATGGCCATTATTTGGCTATTATGGAGGCGCTTTTCAGCAGTTTTTCAGCCCCTCCTTCACCTATATAAACACCCCCTTACACCATTGTTGAGCACACTTGATATGCACGAAAATACACAACCTTAAAAAAATCTTCTTCCTACAACTTCCAAGCATCATTTCGTTACTCAATATTCTTCACGGTAGCTCTTGAGTTTCCTTTGCTCAAGGGTTCCATTCTTCGTTTTATCTTGGGAGACAAATTGTCCAGACGTATAAAGGATACATACGGGGCAATATTGTCTTAAGGACAGAGTGCCACACTCGACTCAAAGATAAACCGGTTTCCATTTTTTTCAGTCTTCAACAAAATAGTAATTTCAATTTTGTTGTTATATTGTAATTTTCAGATTTCTAGTCGAAAATATTATTGAAATCTTTGTTTATCCTTTCGAATACTTGTAATAGTTAATTACTTCCCGTACTGCTTTATAAAGTACCATAGAGCAAAATCTCCCAACAACTTAAGACAATATTTGTATTGTATTACTATTAGTATTCGAAAGATGTAGGTCAAAAATTATGTGACCAAATCTCGGATATGGAAATGGTTTTTACGGTAGAAGAGAGTGATGATGATGAACGTGTTCATGGTGTCACCGCTACCAAGACTGGTGGGAACAAGCGCTCTCGAGAGCCTGAGGATGTCAACTGGGACAAGAGGAGAAGACTGAAGATGTACTTCTATCTTGCAGCAGAAGGCCTGTATCTATCCCAGACAAAAGATCCGAATAATGGTGAGAAGGAAATGGACACTCAGTCTGATGAAGTGACTGAAGTGAGCCAGAATCCGAAATTGGGATAAGTATTTTTCTTACTTGTCAAGAATAAAGATTAAATTATGTCTGATTAAAAATGGATTAAAGTAAGGAGGAATATGAAAATAATTTATATTCCTTATGCTTTAACAAATCAGAAGTTTAATCTCATCTTCTTTTCCGTTTAAAGATTGGATTTTGTAAACGACTTAAGAAGATCCGTTCTTTTAAGTGTAATTGTTAAAGTGTGTAAAGTATGTTCGCACATACGATGGAGAAAGATCCACTAACTCGTGCGAAAATCGTTACCACTCTTAAGTAAGCGCCAAGAATTATCTCGGGCACCAATCATAACGGAAGAAGTCTAAAAATTGATGACGTTGAGCCCGTCATATTATTTGGCGAGAAGATCCTTCATAGGATGATATTGGACACTCAGTCATACAAAGCCTCCGGGCGACTGAAGTGGGCCAAAATTCCTTTGATATGATGATATTGGACACTCAGTCATATAAAGCCTCCGGGCGACTGGAGTGGTGCCAAAATTCATTTCATAGGAAAAGTAATGGACACCTAGTAAGGTGGGCCGAGTTTCCGGTGTCCCGAATGATCCGAAGGCCTAAAGAAAGGCATAAAGAAATTGGACACTCAGTCTGCCAAAGCAACTGGAGTAGGCCAGAGTATCTAGATCACAAATGATCCGGTTACGCCCTAACCACGGGCAAAAGGTTGTTCATGTGAAGCAACGCCACCTCTAAAATCAAAGGGGCTGGAGAGGTTGTCCTCAATAGGACTTCAAGGAATGAGATCACTCTAAAAGAGGTGATACATGTTCCTAACTTGGTTAAAGGACGTTGTTGGTCAAGCTGGTTAGAGACTAGTCCAACAGGTCTGTGATAACTAAGAATGGTACAGTATGTCTGTAGCCAAATGAATGATATATTTGTAATCCGTGCGTCTATGCCATCATAGATTAAGACACGTTAAATAGCAAGTCATTCAAAAGCTAATGATGTTGAGATTGGTGCCTTCTTCGACATAAACCCTCAAAATAAATGTGAGGTAGATGAAGAGGCAAAATCACCTTTCCAAATTCCGTCAAGGGAATAGCGAAAGAAGCACTGCTCCTCTAGAACTTAGTCACACCTACTTGGGTGATTAAAAGTTTATACAAAATAGAGGGGGGAGACAAGTACGTTGTGATCTTCATTGATGATGGTACAACGTATGGTATCCTTTGTTTGTTAAAAAGCAAAGATGAAGTTGTTGAAGCGGATAAGCGCTACAAAGCAGAAGTTGAAAATCAACTAAGCCTACGGATTGAGAAATTCGTAGTGATAGAGGGGGAGAATGTGAAGCATCGTTCATTAAACGAATGTTCATTTCTCACCTCAGTCTAACGGTGATTAGCCAAGCACGAAGTCGTGCGCCCAAATTATGAGGGGTAACTTGGTAAAAGATGGGCTACCGAAACAGGTCAAGTTCGACCTAAGATTGTAGATTGCATATCCACTGGATCTGCAAATAACAGTAGTGTTGATCGCCTCTTGGCGTCAAAGAATGCTGAATTCATTGAAGATAACTTTCCTTGAAATAGGAAAAAGGAGTAATTGCTCAAGGTTAACAAGAACCCGCGAGGGCCTGACTGTCCGGAACTAGACGTTCCGTATCTTCATGACTCGAAAGTTCTTGTCTATCCGGAACTTAATATTCCGATCCGCAGAACTCGGGATTCTAGATGTAGAACCGAGACGGAGCAAAGAGGGGACAAAGACTTGTTCCAGTCCTTCTAGCTTGTATGGTTGAGAACGAACCATGGACAATTAACAAATAATTGTTATCTCCAAAAGCGCCGCTTTGGAAAGAAGCTAAAGGGAGAAATAGATTCCATATATAGAACCATACGTGTGTAATAGTTAATCTTCCTCCGGAAAAGAACCTTTGGGTTGTGAAAAGTGCTCCCCCGTGAGTAGCTTCACATCCAGGGCCATTGTAATCTTACATGGCATGGGTGTTGAAAACGACCTTCCAAACCGGAGAGTTGGAAGAAGATGATCGAATTGGTTTTCGAACTGTTGGGCTTCTTCCGAACTTTCATTTTGGTCCCCGAAATGTTGACATTTTGGTCCGAAAGTCTCGGATAAAACAGAAACAATGAATCGATCACGAAACATTGACTCGAAGTTAGAAAGCCAACAGTTGGAAAACCAACGGTCTTAGAGTGAAAATCATATTGAAACAAAGTCTCGATATGAAAGATATGAGTATCACTGAGATGACATCTTAGGAATTGGATTTCTAAGACATCTAACGGATCGGTCGATAGTTGACAGTCTCGTTGAAGCCACCAATGGATATGAATCATAGAACCGATTGGAATCATGGTGCACCCATAGACAAGGAGCGATATGCTCGGTCACGTGTAGTTCAATGTATTGTACACACTACAACCGACCGGTATCGTCCAACAAACAGATCGTTGAACTAAGGTTCACCGATGATCTTAATACATGATCAATAGAAGGCGTTAAGACGGATATGACGATATCCGAATTATTCGCTTATCTACGGATTATAGTATTCGGATGTCCAGCGGTTCGAGAGAACACAAGTGATGCAAACCGGACATCGGATCCGAAGAACGCCAAAGCCACAAGTAAATGTGTATGGTGGTTCTTGGAAAATCCTCTAAGCAAACTTGCATCGGCCGATTCATGATGGAATCGGAGTTTATCGCTTTATACAAAGCATGAAAGAAGTTGAGTAACTTCACGGATCCTTAGAGGACGTCCCTTATTGGGAGAAACCCGTGCCTTCGCAGAGTTATACACCGTGGCTAGCCGGTCGGCTTTAGGAAGGACACGGATGACGGCGTCGGACATATCGTCGGATCCGTCGGAGACATAAGACCGTATGGCAGTTGATCATCACGGGTGTCACTTCCTTGTTTACAAACTAAGGGACTACCCGAGATCAAGCGTTCGCTTGTCTAGGGGAATGGGCTTAAAACCCAAAATATACGGACCAATACGGTGGAAACCCAACCTTACGAACCGGAGATCCCGTAATTTGGTTCAATGGGAAAACTAAGTTGTAAAGGTTCGTTGATCGCTTCGGTCGAAGCATGAGCACTTCGGATAGTGATTTCGAAAAGAAACACCAAATCCAAAGCCGTTCCCACGATAGACGTTAAGTGCTATCTGCAGTATGGGTAAAGGTTAAGTTTTCAAAACTCGTAATGATCCTCAACGGTTGAGGTTAGGTCTTTGGGAAACTTTTAATGGTTCCTAACACTTGTGAAGTGGGGTATAGCAGGATACCTTGTAGGAGACCACCTATTTAAGTGCGAGGACGGGCCGCCTCAAATTGAACGCACTTAAGAATCCAAGACGTTGTCCATGGCCAAAACGGACAAAACATTACGAAGAAGAGAGTAAGGGAATTTGTTGTGTTGGTACCGTTGTCTTGGCTTACACTAAACACCGACGGTTCAAGACATCACGTTCACCGCGCAAGTAAGTAAGTCCGATGGTATTCAACTATGGAAGGTTCAAAGCCGAGGCTACCTCTCCTTATGCAACATCGGTCCGCCGAAATATTGCTTTGGAAATGAAAAGACACCATGTGAGTGCGCCAAAATCTCTTTCAAGAGGGGATTGTTGGAAATTTGCCTTTGGCGGGAGTTGCGACCGACCAACTTTAACGGCTTAAACACTAGTGTAACGTATGTTGGAGAATCCGGTTCTTCACACATGCATGATCTACTAAGTACGTAGATAACCGTAGGGCCAAGAATCGTCAAATTTCATTGAGAAATGAAAGAGATATTGGTTCACGAAGTAAGGTGTTTGAAGCATGGAAAGTGTGGTATTGTGTGTAACTCTCCCACATCGGTAGAGGAAGAAAGAATTGTTGTGTATATAAGATTCGAAATTGGTTTGGGGTTTGGGACCCCAAGGGGTATCCCATGTGTTTAAAGGAGGGAGGACCTAGATGTGCGAGAAGACTTTGCCGAAGTACAGTTTGATCCCGAGAAGTTTCGGATGTGCGTTTGGACCGAGAATTCTTTCGGATGTACGTTTGGTCCCCGAAGTTTCAAGATGTACGAGTTTGGTCCCCGAAGTTTTCGAGAAAGTTGGAATTTCGACAGTCAAAGCGAAACGTCCAAGCTCTCAATTCACCATTTATTTTGGTGAATTACTCCTCCTATAATGGCCAAAAAACGGTTGGTCTTTCACCATTTATGTTGGTGACTTTACTACCTCCATAATGGCCATTATTTGGCTATTATGGAGGCGCTTTTCAGAGCAGTTTTTCAGCCCCTCCTTCACCTATATAAACACCCCCTTACACCATTGTTGAGCACACTTGATATGCACGAAAATACACAACGAGAAAAAATCTTCTTCCTACAACTTCCAAGCATCATTTCGTTACTCAATATTCTTCACGGTAGCTCTTGAGTTTCCTTTGCTCAAGGGTTCCATTCTTTGTTTTATCTTGGGAGACAAATTGTCCAGACGTATAAAGGATACATACGGGGCAATATTGTCTTAAGGACAGAGTGCCACACTCGACTCAAAGATAAACCGTTTCCATTTTTCAGTCTTCAACAAAATAGTAATTTCAATTTTGTTGTTATATTGTAATTTTCAGATTTCTAGTCGAAAATATTATTGAAATCTTTGTTTATCCTTTCGAATACTTGTAATAGTTAATTACTTCCCGTACTGCTTTATAAAGTACCATAGAGCAAAATCTCCCAACAAACCACACTCCTAGTGCAGTAGCCCACAATCCAAGACATGAGATCGATATAAACCTCACTAGGCAAGTCACGTACAACAAGCTCAGCTTGTTGGCGAGATAAATGGATCGCAGGTCCCCGAGGTGGGAAACCACTCGTTGAACAAACTCAGCCATCCTGGCGGGTAAACTACTTCTTGTTGATCAGTTAATTTTCTATAATACCAAGTAATTGTTCTATGTCTCAATCTCGAATTAGTTATGTGCTATACGGGATCATTTCTTTCCTTAAAAAGTAGGAGTATCATTATAACTCAGATTGTTTTTTATGCTAACTGGTAATTTTTAACAATTTTTATCTTTTTTCCGAACTTTAGACAATCGATTATTTCCATCGTGGGAGTTTTTCTATGTAAGTCGATACAAAGTAAACAATAAAATAATAATTTTTAAAAAAAGAATAATTGACATGGAGCAGTAATTTTTCCCTTGCTTCGATATCTATATACAAGTTGAAGGTGACAGTGACATATAAATCCCATGACCTATTGAATTAGGTGCATCACATGTGACTTTGAAAGAGACAATTTGGAAATTTTCAAGCAGAAGTTTCAAATAATTTTGCCATGTACGTATGTATGCTTAATTAATGCATTTGTTATCAACTTAGTAATTGTCGAGCTCTACAGTCTACTGATATTTTGCTGTTCTATCTGTTGATTTGATTTTGGTTTGACGCAATAGTCTGCAGAAAACTTCGAGAAGATTATAAGCCAAAGCCCCAGGGTGCACATTTTGGGGGAAATTTCCAATATAGGATAAGGGTGTTATTTGTGTGATTTGAAATTATTGTCCTTTCATGTTTTATGAGTAAAAATCAGATATAGATTATCTAAACATAATCAAGAGTCAAGCATAGTTACTGAAATATATTTAATAATCAAATATAGATTGTAGTAATATAATTGAGAAGCAAATATGGACTACCATAGAATAATTACTAATCAAATACTATAGTTTATAATCGTCAATTTTTTAAACTAAGCCAAATAAAGAACAATTCTATGAAGAGAGTCAAAATGAGATGTAACTAGACATCAGATATAAACTGAAAAAAATTGAACTTTGCATTTCTATTCAAAATATGAAAAATTTGCTTTTAGAAATATTCTCAAGAAAAAGACACACACCTCTGTCATAATAAAAAGGTTATCTTTGTCATTTTTAGTTGTTCATCTCAGGTACTGCTAATACATATATTTAGATTTCAAGGTGTATCAAGATTTAGGAATTACGATTTACAACACAAGGGGATAACTAGTACAAAATTATAAATAATAATCAAACATCTAACTATTACACTCCCTGCTCCAAAATATGTGCACTTTTTACTTTTCGAGAGTCAGTTTGATTAATCTTCAAAGTTAAATTAGATTAAATTAATTTAATATCTTAAAAATAAAATTAAAACTAAAATATTTAAAAACTAGAGAAAAAATAAAATAAATTGTTTTTTTTTCTCGTACAAATAAATTTTACATATTTAGAATAACTCATAAAAGTAATATGAATGTAAAGTTTTAAAAATTAAAAGATGTTTGTTAGTAAAAAGGACTGGATCAGTTTCCAAACAATAATAATATTGCACCTCTTTTGGACCGATGGGATCGAAGGTTTGATGAATCTTTATTTAAATTAAATATTTGCTTCAATTTTGTGTTAACTATTTTTATTTAGTTATTACATTTATTATCCGTATTCCGATAACTAATTTGGATTCACACACCATAAAGCGATTAAAGAAAGACAAGTTTTCTACCAGTTTTTTTTTCATTTCACTAATACATAGAGTTTCATTTTACGGTGTATTAGGAGTAAGAACTATGAAAATTATGTCATATGAAAGGGGATAATTAGTACAACATAATAAATAATACGTAACCAAACATCTAACTATTACTACTAATTAATAAGAAAATCCAAAAGCAGTTTTTATTTGCAATGACAAGTGTTACTACAGGTTAAAAAAAATCATATAGGGATGAGATGAGATGAATATTATGGATATGTAAATGGGTTGTTATTAATTACTTACCTGCCCCATTTGACCACAAGGCTTTTTGCTAGCACTATAAAAACGCCCTGCACCTATGACTTTCTTTCTCACTTCCATAGTACTCTTATTGACAAATTGACTAGGAAAGCCCGCAAAACAGACAAAATTGTAACAGCAAGACATGGCTACCAACGGCATTTCCCATGTTAATGGTACCCTTGCAAAGGTCATCACTTGCAGAGGTCAGTTTAATAAATTTGTTCTCAAACACATTTGATTTTGTTCTGCTTCACTAGAGATTAATTAATAGAAGCGTTTCGTTCTGATGTTGCTGTTATTGCGCAGCTGCTGTAGCTTATGGTCCGGGGCAACCCCTGGTTGTAGAACAAGTGCAGGTGGATCCACCTCAGAAAATGGAGGTCCGAGTCAAAATCCTCTTTACTTCCATCTGCCATACGGATCTCAGTGCTTGGAAAGGCGAGGTATACATATATACAGATCTCAAACTCTTTTATATGTCACTTTTCGCTTCCCGAGATTCAAACTGCATGAACTTTTACCAACATGTTAAGATTTAATTTTTTTCACGAGAAACAGTACTTTTCAGATATAAAAATTTTGATCTTAAAATATTACGTTAATCTAATCCAATTTAGTTTCAAAGTTTAGTTAAATTGACACTCGCGAAAAGTATCACATAAATCGGGACGAGGGAGTTTTTTTTGGTAATAACAATGAAATTACCATTCATATCTATATATGGTGTTGATTTATTTGTTCCTAATTATGAATTATGATGATTTAATTTGTTGGTCCATAGAGCGAAGCTCAACGAGTTTACCCTCGAATTCTAGGACATGAAGCCTCCGGGTAAGTTGAACATCATAAGTCTTTTTTTGTTTTTATTTTGATGAAACAGTAATTAAAATTATCAAATGATGATAATGAAATTAACATGTTCAGAGTGGTGGAGAGCGTGGGAGAAGGTGTGACCGATATGAAAGAGGGAGATCACGTAGTACCAATATTCAATGGAGAATGCGGAGACTGCGTTTACTGCAAATCGTCAAAGAAAACAAACCTGTGTGGCAAGTTCCGCGTGAATCCGTTCAAAAGCGTGATGGCTAGCGACGGAAAGTGCAGGTTCAGGAACATGGATGGCAACCCCATTTATCATTTTCTAAACACATCCACATTTAGCGAGTATACTGTTGTTGATTCTGCCTGTTTAGTCAAGATTGACTCTAATGCCCCACTTGACAAGATGACCTTGCTTAGCTGCGGCGTATCCACTGGTAATTACACCCCCAAATTTATGTTTGAAGGAAATATAATTAGTGAAAATCCCTAATTTATTTGGTACGGAGACATTTTTGACTTGTTTTTGCACTTAGGGTCGTTTGGTTGATAATTAGAGTTATACATGTATTAGTAATGTAAAGATTAGTTCTTCATTTATTACTAATACATATATTAATTATTCCATCTTTTAATAACTTATACATATATTAGTTATGCGTAATTGTAAATTGGTAACCAAACATCGTATTTGGTGTGCTAAATCATATATAAAGCAACTAAAAAGCTACCAAGGGTGATTTAGTTAAGCTAATTTTGATACAGTATTTGGTAAGTTGTTGTCATGTGATGTAGAGCTCATGAGTTCAAGGGTGTAAACAACCCCTTGCAGAAATGCAAGATAAAACTGCGTACAATCATATGAACTGAATCATATGAAATGTATTTTGATCTAACTAAAGAGGATTTTCTTTGGAGCTCTCTATTCTCTCTAAAATCTGAAAGTTTATGAGAGAAAAGCTTGTCTAACTAAGGGAAAGGGAGTCTCCTTTTATAAGAGTTTTACATGACATTTTGGTAATTAAAAATGAATCTAATTATTTATCCGATTGTGATCTGACCCTTTTCCGGACTCCGTGCATGACGGGCCCGAGTTGCCCCTAATTTTAATAATAATTTCCTTTCTAGTCAGTAAACGACGACCTCTTAAGATTTTTGGTCCTACTATGGTGGCTGCTATTTCTCAAGCTGTTTCATAATTAGGCAAGTTGGGTATAGAAATAAAATGGGATGATTGATGATGCAGGTCTAGGAGCTGCGTGGAACACAGCTGACGTTCAAACAGGGGAAACGGTGGCAGTCTTTGGATTAGGAGCTGTTGGTTTGGCCGTAAGTTCCTAATTAATCACTTTTGCTGTCATTAGGTTATATGTTTCTCTACATTATACACTAGTTATTTGGCTGATAAGTCTTCTATCTTCCTCCAACCATCAATTAATTTGTAATTATTTGATTATTAATAAGTGGGCCTGAAGTTCTTATGTCTAGCTTGTTTTCAAGCTCTCTATTTCTTTTATTATAATTGTGATTGTCAACAAAATCATAAGATGCATCACGTTGATGTTAGATACCTTCATAATATGGGTACCATTGCCCCAAGCCCAAGCCCAAGCCCAAGCCCATCTAACTAATTAGTATATCAATTATCAAGTATCTGGCTCCATCAATTAAATGGCCTAACAGGGTAGCTTGGACACCTTCACTTCAACTTGACACATGATTAGTTAATATCGTTACTTGTAGCTTTCTTGTCTTCCTTTTCCTTTTCCTTTTTCTTCCCCTTATCGTTATTATACCTGATCTAATATCTTTTTATTATACCTGATCTAATAAAAATATTGTGGCTTTGACTTTTTTTAAAACAGCCAATATTGTGATTGATACCGTTTTCAACGCTAAACCTCTTGTTTAATTAACAAATTTTGTAAGATTCCAATGTTAAGTAAAAATCTTGCTCGGCAAGTGAAAAGAAAGTATCTTTTTTGAAATTATTTCTTGGTCACGGCAGGTTATAATTAATAAACTTCTTTCTTATCCAATTAATAGGTTCGTCTAATTAATAAACTTATTTCTTAGCCGATTAGTAGAGCCAAAACTACTTAATTAGGACAAATTCATAACATATATGGTATTCGCCCTGCTCCTACACTAGAAGGTACATAGGGATAGGGGGTCCAAAATAGAAAAGCAAGTGGATCATTTTAATTAGTAATGTGCCAATCTGACCTCTTGCATTGACTTTGGAATTTCTAGTAGTCTAGTTAGTTTATTAGAGTATTCTTGAAGAGTTGCCCACGTTGACTCGTACTAGTCTTATCTTCGCCATAGTTTATGTATCATTTTATGAAGGGGAGCCATGAATTAATTTTGTAAAGTTGTTGACATATGGCCAGGAGGTCACAGATTCAGGCCGCGAAAACAGTCTATTGCAGAAATGTTGTTGCGTACAATAGACCTTTATGGTTTGACCCTTCCCTGGATCCCGCGCATTTAAGGAACTTAGTGCACCGGGCTGTCCTTTTTTTGATGTATCATTTTGTAATTTACCCGTTGTTCTAAAGTCAACAACCTAACTTCTATTACTCCTTCTCTAATCATAGCAAAAAATAAGAGTAGCAGAACAATTAATTCAAGTTTTCAATGTGGCTGCAGGTTGTGGAAGGGGCACGAACCAGAGGTGCATCGAAAATCATAGGAGTGGATATTAACCCTGAAAAACGCGTCAAAGGTAAACTTCTACTGAAAAGAAAAACATCAAGAAAGAGTAATCACTAATTAATTTTGGTAGCTGCTACTAAAATGAAGAGAAACATATCTAATTTCTGGTCAAAGTTTTATTAGGCAGCTGCTCTGAATTAATTAAGTTGACAATTAGACAAATGATTTGGCGCCTAATGGTACGCTTTGTGCTCCTAATTAAGGTCAAGCAATTGGAATTACCGACTTCATCAACCCCAAAGAAATCGATGTGCCCGTCCACGAGGTCAGTTCTTAATATAAGGAGACAAATAAGACAAGTATTTTTTTAATACCAGTCTTCGTTTTATGTATTTTTTTTTGTAATCACATGGTGTGTTGAATTGTGGCGCAGAAAATAAGGGAAATGACTGAAGGGGGCGTGCACTATAGCTTTGAGTGTGCTGGAAATTTGGATGTTCTTCGAGAGGCTTTTTTGTCCACACATGATGTAAGATTTTAGTTTTATTAATTGTTTGCACATATTTTTTTTTTATATAGATTGACTGATGATAGTTTTTTTTTTTAAAAAAAACATTTATTGCAGGGATGGGGCATGGCAATAGTTCTAGGAATCCATCCGACACCAAGATTGCTGCCACTGCATCCTATGGAATTGTTCGATGGCCGAAGGATTGTGGCTTCTGTCTTTGGTGACTTCAAAGGAAAATCCCAACTCCCGTTTTTTGCCAAACAGTGCCTGGCTGGGGTAATTATATACTATATTCTTTTTTATATATGATATTCCTCTTTTTCTTATTGTAAAGTTACTGACTAATGTGCATGAACTAAAATCAGGTGGTGAAATTGGACGAGTTTATTACTCATGAACTGCCCTTTGAAAAGATCAACGAAGGTTTTCAATTGCTTGTAGATGGAAAATCCTTGAGATGCCTTCTTCATCTTTGAATTTTTCGCGGTACAAATAGCATATGTAATGTATGATATATCTGAGATTTCGAGCGTAGGTTTGTGCAAAATGTTTGGGAAAAGTCAACTTGTGTGTGCTTTAAGATATTTTGTACTTTGTAGTTTGTAAACTTCTGTATGTCATTATCGTTGAATATAATAGAGATTGAGTAAATCTTTTATGTACTAATGGCGTGACATATATTTGCATAGTTTGATTACTTATATAAGTTAATGGCAGAAAAATCATTTGAATTGAGTATGAGTTGGCAACTCTAAAAGTCAATTGAATGTGACTATAATTCGTTAACATGAAAAAATAATGTGGGTCGAAGGTGAACTTCACCTTAGTGAGATGGTTATATATCATATGCTTCACAGTACAGACTAAATCATAGATACAATTGTTACTCATTGATCCACATGAAAAGGTTGTTGGGGCTTCATGAACAATTCTTATATCATGAGCTAGTTTTTGGATGTTGAATTAAGCTCAAGTTTCATTCTTTTAACAAACAAGCCCGGATATATTTTAGGTCATAAGGATGAAGTGACGAGAAACAATGAATTAACATTTTTTGCCCAAAATTTGTGCACTTTTGGCCAAAAAAGTCCCTAACGTGTTATTTTAGTGAGAATTCAATACGTAGAATGCTTCTTACAAGCTATAAAGAAAAAAACTGATAAATGAGGGAAGATGATGTTAGTAATAAAACGCATTCATCAAATATAATTTACAAAGCTCATTTGATGGACCTAGTATATATTATATTTAGCAAAAAGGATTGTAAATTACTCCCCGCAAAAGTGAGTTATAAATTACACTTGATAAATGAGAGTTATAATTGTTATTATTCGTGTTTGATGAATACGATTTATAAGTCACATTTACTGAATATATTTATAAATCACATTTAATGATTCCAATTTACAAGTCACATTTTGGCTGCAATTTGTTAGCCGCGTTTGTTGAATACAATTTTTCGTCGTTGGATTTACTGGATGCGACATACGTTTTCTAATAAACTATCCCTCCATTTTGGATAATATTCATCCTTTCTTCCATTTAATGATTAGTTTTTATATCTATACAAAGATTATACATGTTTAAAATTACAAGATTTAAAGTACTATAACTCACAAATGTTATGATATATTTAAACATAAATTTTAAAAATCTTTATTTCTTTGTTAAATTTTGTACTCAATCAAATAAATTCACATAAACCGAAATAAAGAGATAGTTAACACAGAAATGACAACTAAGTTATAGATAATTTATTCTTATCTGTCTAAATTTTGGTAAACACAAAATCACAATTAAGTTATGAATAATTTATTCTTATCAATCTAAATTTTACTATACACAAAATGAAGATAAAATTATAGATAATTTATTTTTATTTGTCTCAACTGACAGTAATTCTTATAAAAAAAGTCATAAGTGATAATGATGCCTCAGCATTAAGCATGTGTCCTACTCAAAAGAGGGAGAAAGGAACCATTTGCATTTGGTATCTCATAATATTATTAAAGTACGATATTCGTATTTGGAGTTGAAACTCAAAGAGTATTCAAAAGTTAGAAATTATTTTGGACATGAATTGAAGTAAAATAAAAGTTGAAAGTTCGTGAATGAAAATTATTATTTTACCAGATATATTCCTTGAACAAGCTTTTCATTTTTTCAATATCAAAATTTCCATTTAAAATTAAAATTAAATTAATAGAACTAGAGCTGATAACTACAAATCCACACTATTCCTATTAAACTCCAAAGAATTGTTCATTGACAATTGACCCCCGTAAGTACCTTGTTTGAGTTAACGGCCCATCCACTCGTAATGTAAGCAAAGGCCAGCTCCAGCTGACACCATTATTCTCCATACGATATTTCTCAACGCTTCCATCAATTGCTTTCCAGCTTTAGGGAAAAGGTTTGATAATGGAGTTTTTTCGCCCTTCACTTGGCATCGAGCTATGATGATTGAGGTAGGCAATAGTAGCTTAAAAAGGGATTACTTTTGGGTATGTTAGGTTCGTTCCTTTTTTTGTGTAATTCAATTATACGCTTGGTTTTTGTATGTTCGTTGGATGATATGAATTCTATAGCGGACTGGGATAGGGTTTGACAATGGAGTGATTGGACGTTTCAATTGATAATTGAGGTGGTATATAAGTAGGTATTGCCTAAAAGGGGTTTATTTTTGGGGATTTTAGGTTTTTCTATTTGTTGCAGTTTTAGGGTTGGAATTAGCAGAGAGGCAGCCATGAAGAGCCGGTCTCACCGGCTTCCCGTTGCAAATCCACAGGATGATTGGGTGGATGGTTCATGGACAGTGGATTGTGTGTGTGGTGTGAATTTTGATGATGGGGAGGAGATGGTGAATTGCGATGAGTGCGGTGTGTGGGTACATACTCGTTGCGTGCGGTACGTCAAGACAGAGAAGCTATTTGCATGTGATAAGTGTAAGAATAAAGCCAGGAGGAATGATAGCGAAGAAACTGAGGTGGCTCAGCTGCTTGTGGAGTTACCCACCAAGACTTTGAGGATGAATCCTCCATATCCTAATACTGTGCCTATCCGAAAGCCCTTTAGGCTTTGGACTGATTTGCCAATGGAGGAAAGGGTTCACGTGCAAGGTGTTCCCGGTGGTGATCCAGCTTTAGTTTCTGGGTTATCATCTGTATTTGGTCGTGAATTGTGGAAATGCAGTGGTTATGTTCCCAAAAAGTTTAATTTTCAATATACGGAATTTCCTTGTTGGGATAATGAAACAAGGGAGGCCCGTGATAATACCAGTGACAAAAGCAATGAGATGACTACTTGTAATGGTGCTGGCGCTTTATTCTCCTTGTCAAGGGAAAACTGCTTGTTTGCACCAGTAGTTAACCCTGTTTCTGAGAAACCTGTTATCGAGTCCAACGGTGTTATGGATTCAGATGCTACTACTCGCTCAACCAATGATGTGAAGAGGGGCACAGGTTCATTGGGTCCCAGCATGATACAAGGCAACAAACGCAAGAAAGAAGAGTTTGGGGTGTCCAAGGACCAAAGTGGTAAGAAGAAGTCTAAGATCGTTGAAAAGGAGGGTTATCTTAAGAAAGATGCACATGCTTCTAGACCAGGTAAGCTAATACCCTTTTGTTAAAAAAAGATTTTTTTGATACTTTATTAAGTATTTGGTTTATATACACGCATCTATATGATATAACTTTCTTTGGCATGTCTAATGCTTTCTTCACTTTCATATTTTGGTTTGTGTTACTGCTGCTTTATCTACTATTTGAATTACTACTAGTACTGCTATAATTATTGAAAATGGTACTTAATATTCCTTTTCAAGTTATGAAGGAATTGACTCAAAACAATTGCATTTTTTTTAAAGACAGAGGCCCCATGGCTGTCAAGACAGATATTCAGAGAACAAAATTTGGAAATTCCCGGGAAGTTTTGGCTGCTGTTGACAATGGACCTCGTGTGCTGGACCATGCCACTACAAGCTATTCTGACATTCCAACTTCAAATGAGCGCTTTTCAAAAATTGCATCTTATGATGTATCTAAACGCTGCTCAACACGTGAAGCACATCCCCGGGAAGACAAGATTAGAAACCACGTTCCTGCTAGGGTTGAGGACTCTCGTATGGATAATGATGGAGCAGCAACAAATTTAGAGCGGAATGGTTCTGCTAGTTTACCTATGACAGACACGGTATGTGATCGGTTCTCATGCTACAGTTTCCTGCGATTTTGTGGTGACTTCTCTTTGTTTCATTTCTCACACAAAGCCAAGTACTGCATGTTTCAAGTGGTAGAGTAATTTTTTTTCCTATGATCATATTTGTACTTTAACTTTGAAAACTATTAGGGCTGGAAGAACAAAACATTGTAGGAAGGTCGAAGCAGGCTTCTAGCTTTATAAGCCCGATACTATTCTATTTACTCTCTCAAACGAGGGGCTGGTTTATTTTGCTATAGGAGCCATCTCCTGTCATCCCTTACCTATATTTCAGGAAAGGGATTGACCGGAATGATTGCAACGAGACACACCAATACTTAGAGGTGGAAAGGGGGGCGGTCAGAGATTTCTGATTTTCAAAACAAAAACCTATGTACTGTTTTGCTCATATGATACATAATACAGTTACAACAACATACTCAGTGAAGTCCCACAACGTGAGGTCTGGGCAGGGTAGAGTGTACGCAGACCTTACCTCTACCTTGGTAAGTAGAGAGGCTATTTTCGAAAGACCCTCGGCTCAAGACAAAGCAAGCACAAGCAAAGTAAGAGAAACAGTCAGACCCAGACAAGAAATTTAAAGCAATATGAAAATGAGTAACAAAAGCGAATATGCCATGATAAAGCATTCTGAAAAAAGAAGCAGTAACTACCACAGGTAAATAAGATAAACAAAGTACACGAAAGAACATACAGCAGCAGAAATCAGCTGAAATCAAAGGGCAGGGGAACATAATACAGTTACCAGTTTAAAAAAATGCATGAAACATCTCATTCCCTCCCCTTTGTTAGAGAGGTAAAAAGGATGGGTGTATTAGGAATAGAAGCAAGGTGCTTTGACCTCTATGGATTTCCGAGATATCCTATTAGAAAATGAAGAGGAGATATTCTAAGCTTATAAAATCTCTCTATTATGAACGATCAAAAACAAATCTCTCTTGTTTTGGTTTTAGCCAATAGCACCAACATTCCTGACATATTCTAAGCTAATGAACCTTCTCTGGCGCTCTATCTATTCTAGGCACTGTTATTTTTGCATCAGTCTCTTCTGCTTGGGAAAACATTTGCACTTAGTGAGGAAGTGCCATGAGGGTAACCATGCAATTTCGGAAGTCCAGATTGCCATAACTCATTTCCTTCCCCAATTTGAGATGAGATCGAAGTTGAACCTTATAGTTACATAATTCATGTTATTGCTGCTGTATAGTTTACCGTATTTAGATCCTATAAAACATATGAGAACATTTATGCACATGTTGAAACATGTTTGAACTGGAGCTTATAGCATTTGCTAAATGATTGAAAGTGATTTAAATCTAGCCATTATGGTGAGCTCATGGATCTGATGTGGGCTGAATCAACCGTTCTAGTAGGTCTGCTGGTTGGATTTGATTAAAAAAGGAGAAAATGGTATATATTTATTGGCTTTCATCTGAGGCTGAACGGGAGGGGATAGGGTGGAATGTGTTTCTTCATTATCTATTGTCAATTGTCATTGCATATTACACACATCTAGCTCTCCTTACTGACCAAGTTTCTGTCAAATCTATTGTCAGTTGCCGGATCTCCTTTAAGTAGAATATGCATTTCTTTCATGATTTACTGTCATTGCATATTACTCCCAAGTATAAGCGGCACTAGAGTTTTATGCAGGGCAAGCTTAGTGCTATTTATTTCCTTGACAAATGCAAGTGGATCGACTATGTCTTCCTGGTTATGAGTCTGGTTTAAATGCCTTTTGGATCTAAAATGTCGAAGGAGCCTTACCTTTTATAGAGTTGTGGGGAAAAGGGAGCTCTATGTCATGCTAATGTTTATGGTAAAAAACTTTATTATATTACCAAACGGGATTTAGGTGCAAGGAAAAGCAGCTAACTATTAGACAAACAAGTCCCAACATCAGCACAGCATGACTACATTTCCCTACCTACTGATATCATACTATTACTCGTCTAGGGATAGAATTTCTAAGTCCAGAACTTCCATGCTCTTTTTGGCTTCATAATCCCTCTACCGTGGACCTCCTGAGTAATCTGCTTGACTATGGTTCCAGGGCTTCTCTGCTTGTTCTTGAACACTCTGCCATTCCTTTCTTGTCATGTATAATATACAGTAGCAGCCGAAGACATTCTAAAAACCTCAGGCACTTTTCCCTCTTGCATGCTTGATTGCCCATTGCTTTTCACTTTGCCAGTTCATACACATTCTCCTTATGCCCTGCCACTGCAGAATTTTACTCCATATTTGGGCAGCTATCACAGAGTGAAAGAAGAGATGAAAGATGCTTTCATTTTCTACATTACAGAGAGAATTTTAATTATTTGTTCTTGGGTTTTTCTTTTCTGGTTAAGGAATATTTGTAAAATAATGCTGATTGCGAAATTAGGTTGTTACTAATGCTACCAACAATAAGGAAGAGGTTGCGGTGCTAAGTCTTGGAACAGAATCACAAATGGCAGAGCCCATGGTAGAAAATGTTACATGTCTTAGTCCTAACATTAAAAGGCACCCAAATGTTGAGAGCTCAAGTGATGATAAGGTTATTTGCTCTTCTGAACTCGAGGTTCAATTGGCAGACAAAGTCCATGCTGATCCTGCAGACCTTGAAGTTCAACGTTCACTTCCAAGCGAGAGTAAGTTGGATATAACAAAATCCTTGGCAAAACCTGCAGGGACATCTTCAGGTTGCTTGTCTGAAAAAGCTGAAGTAAATATTACCACTATAGTCAATTCAGAATGTAGTGACTGTAACTTAGAGGAAGGCAATAGAAAGGCAATGATTGGTGGTAATAATACAACTAATACTGATGAATCACCTAGTGCTCTCTGCCAATCTAATCAAGAACCTAAGATTTCTGAAGTTGCAGTAGGAGCAAGGAAAAATTCAGGACACAAACAAAGTTCAAAACCTGCTGAAGATGCACCTAGATCCAGCTCAGCAGTCACAACATTATCAGCTCCGAACCACCGCAAAGTAGTTCTATCCATGGGAAAATCATCTTCAGGTACAACCAAGTCTTCTGCTCCGGAGAGTCGAACATCCTCGAAAGCTCATAATAATGATTCTAATGGTAGACTGAGGGGAGTGTCTGGGAGCAATCTTAGTAATAAAAGAGAGAGTTCGTCAATGGATGCTGGTAGGGATGAGGAGAGGCGTGAAAGGCCGAAGAAAATGTTGAAAGAGCTCCCAAAGTCATCAGTTGGTTCGGCATCAAAGACATTGCAGTCGACCAAGCTCTCTCATGCTCCGGTGAAGAACACAGTATCAGAAGAAAAGGATTCGGTCCCTAATTCTTCTGTTAAAACATCAATCATGCGTAGTAACGCTGCTAGTTCACGCTCTGCAGAGTCTTCTACTTCACTGCAAAGTGAGAGTGCGGCACATATACAGAATAAAGCTACAGGTACACATTTGACTCAAAAAGGTGAAAAGATAAACCAGCCAAGTTGCCAACCATCTTCTAAAGTGAATACACACCTGATGCATCCTCCATCGTCATCATCTCCTGCAGCACTAAGTGATGAAGAGGTAAAAGTTGAATTGGTGAATGTTTAAAGTTCACTATTTCCCTCTTAGCTTACACTTATCCATTTTTTATGTAGCTTGCTCTACTGCTTCATCAAGAACTTAATAGTTCTCCTAGAGTTCCTCGAGTGCCACGGATGCGTCATGCTGGTAGCTTACCTCAATTAACCTCTCCAACATCTACAAGTATGCTAATGAAGCGAACATCTAGTGGAGGAAAAGATCATGGTTCGGTAAGCTACATGATTTTTGTACCTAATAGGCAATTATCTGCCTATTTTGATTTTATTCTGACGTGTGTTTATATTTTGCCATAGACATTTAGGAGAAAGTCAAAGGACATAGGCAAAGATGGTTCAAACTGTTCTCAGGAGGTGGTTCAGGAAACCAAGAAATCTGATAGATCAACTTCTCCTGGTTGTAGGAGAGAAGAAGATTCTATTATTAAGAGAGGAGACGCTGGATCAGCAAAAAGTGTGCTGTCTCTGAAGAAGAGTAACACACTTGCCTCCAATACTTCTGCAAGTAGTAGTTTATGTTCCCCAAATGAAGCAAATGAGCAGAACCTGTCCTCAAAGCACAATTCACCAAGTACAGCTGCTGATGATGATGCAAAAGTCGTTGGACATCCTTCACATCAGACATTACCAGGTTTTTGCCTTAACAAGAGTTGTATATGTTGGATATTCTATAAAATGAATTTTCCTTTATTTTTTATCTTCTGAATGTTACCATGAGTTTCCTCCTTATAGTTGCTGCCTATTTTTCTTCATTTGTAGGCTTGATTGCTGAGATTATGAGCAAAGGTCAAAGAATGACTTATGAAGAGCTCTGCAATGCAGTTCTTCCGGTACAGATGCTTTAATGAGATGGGATATATTATTCTCTTTCTGGTGTTAACAAAATTTAATTTGTCTTTTATCTTCCTGCTTTTTTTGTAGCACTGGCCCAACTTGAGGAAGCACAACGGAGAACGTTACGCATATTCAAGTCACTCACAGGCCGTCCTTGATTGCTTGCGGAATCGAAGTGAATGGTCTCGCCTGGTTGATCGAGGTCCCAAGGTATGCTTTAACAATTCTGTGACAATTTATGGCTTGATGTAGGTACTGGGTTGGCATCTGAAAAGTGCCTAATGAGTTTAAGCATTTATTCAAGCTTCATATTCAGTTAAATAATAACCGAAGGTGGTCAGGTGCTATCCGAATTATCTGTACCCATTCAGCTCTTCAAGACGCATAACAATAGGTCATTTTTATGCTAGATGTCTGTGTAAACCCTCCTCCTCCTCTACTCGGGCTTGGGACTGGCTAAATTGCACAGGATCATGTGAAATTGAGGGCAACATTTACATTTCGTATATCAACAACAACATACCAGTGTAATCCCATATTACTTATTAATAAAAGGTTTCTACTAGTATGCAGCCCAAGTGTGATTTGGCTGGTTCCCCTGAGGATACTCTGCGAAGGAAAGAGGCAACTGTGCTAAGTTTCCTTTTTATCTTTGATAAACTCTTGCAGTAAATCTGGATGGCAATTGCAATTGAACAAACTTGTCACATCGATGGTTAAGCTGATGAGATTTCGTTAATTTATTACCGTGGCCATATTTAACTTTGAGGGAGGCAAGGTTCAATGTTAGGTAGTGTTTCTTGTCCTAGAGTGAGGTCATTGCGAACGATCAAGGGCGAGAACTTCAAAAAAATTTGTGAAAATAGTTAGTTTTGAAGGGCTTCAACTGATTTATGCTTCACCTCGATTTCTTTCCCAAATGGCGACGATTGAGGTTTGTTGTCTTAACAAGCTGATCTCCTTGTAACCCTGCCCTCCCTGCCTGACTACCGAAATAAGGAAGAAAACCATCCATGAGCAGAAATGGAACTATGTTGATTAATGCTTGTTAAGGAATGGTGTGTATATTCAATTTACTATTTGGATTCATAATTGTCTTATATCCTTTTAATTTATTCTTTTTCTTTATAGACCACTACAAGTAGGAAGCGACGGAAGCTTGATGTTGACTCCCAATTTACTGAGTCGGAGGATAATGAAGATTGCATGGATAGAGCTGCAAAAGATGTCAGGAACAGGACTTTTGAATCAAAGCAGGAAGAGTTTCCCAAAGGTAAGAGGAAGGCAAGAAAGCGCAGGCGATTGGCTCTTCAAGGAAGAGGCATAAAGGATGTGAGAAGGCGACATAGAGCTGAGGTTTCCAGTGATGAGGAGATTGGCTCATCCTCTGAATCTGGTGGGGACAGCATGTTCAGCGAAGATGAGGTTCAAGGTGGTGAAACTTCTGCTGGAAATGAGGCATCTGCTAGCTCTGATGAGAGAGCTGCTATGTCATAATTTGCGTTAGGTGCTTTTTTGTTTCTTGGGGTGTTTAGTGCTTGACATGTATCATTAGAAAACTGACTCACAGATCTTGTTCAGTGGCGATAACTTTTTTATGCCTCTGCAGAATCTTGTGTACATGAGGTTATGACACTAAAGTCATTATTTATAGGATGTGTCATGATTTGTAGCTTTGGCCATGTCATGTGTCACTCCTATTGGCATGTTTGTAGGTTTGTGTCCTTACATAGCCTGGGTATCTCATCAGCTGCCAGTTGATGCCCTATGATTTTGTTAACAAGATTCATGCACTGAATTGTAGATGAAAGTCCTGAGTGGAAGTTGTAAGCTGCTGTAAATAGTTTAGATGCTCAACTGCAGATGTTTTGTTTGCACTCAAGATTGTCTTGTAGCTTCTGTGGAGGAAATTTGACATTGCTGGTATTCCTTGCTTTAGTTGATTTTTGAGTTTCATGGTATTGAGGTGGTTAGTACATTTGTAACCCTCTCCCTCTAGAAGAACCAATATCTAGAGCAGAAGTTTACAGTGTAACAGCGAAGATGGTTTTCAGTTGGCCTGGTTCTTTGAGTTATCACTTGACTAGGAAAGTTGGTTAGTCAATGCTGAATGGTTTTATGTTGTTTAAGCCCTTTGGGGGTTACATTTCAGCAATTTTGATATGCTTTCGGAAAGATGCTTTGAGTATTTTCTTCATCAGTATTTGGGGCAGCGGATTCGGAAGAGTTTACAGCGTACGCAAAGTGCTTTTGAAGCCCTCTATTTGATGCTTGCTCCAAGTTTAATTTGTTGCTTTTTGGTTGTCATTTTGATACGAGTAGGTTCTTATAACTGAGTTTTTACTGGTAGTCCGGTTTTTAAATACACCAGTGTCATTTCGAGAAACATTACATGCACAAACACATATTCAACATCTAAACGTCATTTTAACCAAGAAAATTACATGCATAATACATATTGGCATTTCGAATAAGGGATCTTATAGTCGGCTGCAATTGATAGTAAAGTAAACCGAAAATTAATTAAGACATTAAGAAATGAGACACTAGTTTTGAGTTCCTATTGTTTATTTATTACTTTTTAGAGGATGAATAACTCTTTCTTTGACCATAATCTTGTAAACAATTATGAAGTATTTGTAATTATATAAATTTGTGTTAACACTCAAAAGTAATTTAAGTGTAGCAGAATTCAGTGACAACCGAACTATTCCAGAGCCGAATTTACTCCTAGCCCTCGATTACAAGAACTTCGTCGGCTACTAAGGTAACTTAGTCGAGTTGTCAGGTAGAGGTACGACTGAGACCCACTCAGATGCAGACGCATCTACGACCAAGTCAAAAGGGTTTTCGGACCCATGTAAGCAATAACGACCAATAACAGCTATAAGAAAGGGCCATTATCCGAGCAAGAGGAGTAGAGGGCGAGAAAATCGGCACCACCTCCCCCATAGTCGGTCATTGAACTTAGTGGGTTACTTGATGGCTGACATGGGGGGGGGGGGCACGTTGTACAATTTCTTTTCCTTTTTTGTACTATAAATAGGATTATTCTTTGTATATACAGACACAATCAATCAAACAAATCAAATCTTATCTATCTTTACTTTTATCCTTTACTTTCATGTTGTTCACTCGGTTGTATTCGTGTTTCTTACCTCTTAGTTTACTCATAACACCGTCCTAACGCTTTCTGGAGTAGTTGGGGAACCCATTGCTGGAGATAGAGTTTCGTTTCCAACCCAAATCGCTTAAGTTAAGGAATCAATTTGTCTCCTAATTTCATCAGCTGATACAACGACAGATAGCAGAATTGAGGACGATAACAAACTTGGCACGCCCAGTGGGACTATATGTGAATTAATCGCAAAGTTTGATTCTCTGGGTCAGGATCATTCTTGGCATATGCGCCTAAGGTCCGGTAAGAAAATGAACCTCGAGTCCAGTCCACATCCTAAACAAAATCCTTCCAGAAGGAACAACGAACCAGTATCCTCCTCGGGTATGCCTACATCGGTGGATACCCCTTCACTTCCTCCATTAACCCAAGTCGTGGAAGAATCTAGCTAATCTGAAGGTCCAACCATAATGACCACGTCTTTTATTAGACAACAGATCAACTTGGGCATCCACAACATTATGTACCAAGTTTCTAAACAATTGGCTGACATTGTGAAGCCGATGGTACATAATGAGGTTCAGCAAGCGAGGGAGATGGAAACCAACCGAATGCACCAAGGAGAATGTTAGACTAGTTCTGCCATCCCTCTGACGAGTGGTGTTGTTCAGCATGAGACCGTGACTCCCGGTGTTGTTCCTCAGCCGCATGTGCATCAACTAGTGCCCACTCAGGCGCAACCGATATCACATCTAGGAACATAAGCCCAATCGCCTGGCAACCAGCACACTGCATGGTCGCCGCCAAACCTTGAGGGGCAAAATGTGCCACTTGACTAAGCGAGTCTACAGTATGGGCAAATCAACATGGCTCGGAGACCAGTTCAGGCTTCAGGACACTTTGGATTGCCGCCCGTTATGCCGTACGTTTCTACGAACGGCCCTACGATGCATGCGAACAATATTAGCCAGCCAAATTGGCAGTCGATGGCCCCTGGCTATGACTTAGCTTGGCTATCTGGTGACGCTGTTTACAGCGGAATACCATTCCAGCAGTCATTGCCAGTACCCAATCCATACCTTCCAGGAAGTGTAAACTTTCTAAGAATGGCCGACGTCCTAGGAGAGCAGCTATGGAACACCGTTCCACCTTATCCTCATACTCCGTTAGCCGTTGCATGAGCTCAGGTTGCAGGCTTTAGTGGCCATACCTAACAGCAGCCATGAGGCATTACCCCACCTCTTGGTAATGGCCAGCAGACCACCTACAACCTTCAAAACCCTGTCCAACAAAGTGCAGAATGGAGGCCGCCAGTGCAGAACGCCTACCTACCGAATCCAGTCGAGAATCGGCAGGGGGCGTCACAGCTGATAAACCCAGAGATTATTGCTAATACCATGCGGAGGTACTTCAGCATTCAACTGAAACCTTTGGACATACCTGTTTATAAGAAGCCCTATCTCGATTGGGTAGATCGGATAACACCTTTGCCGAGGGGCTTCAAAATACTAGAGTTTGCCATCTTCTTTGGCGATGACGGCAAATCCACTATCGAGCACATCGGTAGATTTACTGCCCAATGCGGGGAGGCTGGCCAGAATGAGTATCACAAGTTGTAACTATTCCCTCTCTCTCTTTAATGGGAACACCATTTGCATGGTACTCATCTTTGGCTCCTGATTCTGTACAGAGCTGGGCTGACATAGAGGGTTGCTTCCACGATAGGTTCTATTGGCCCCAACCTCAGGTTGCCGTGACTGATCTAACGAATCTCAAGCAGCAGGTCGATGAATCGGCTGCCGATTTTATCGAGAGATTCAGAAAGAAGGTTGGAAAATACACTGTACACTTCCCCGAGTCTGAGTGCGCCCACATGATAATCAACAACATGCACCCTCAGTTAAATGAGAAGTTGGTAAGACAATCCTGCTCTAACTTGAGCCAGTTAGCCGAAAAGGCTATCCAAATAGAGTAGTATGTCCAGGAGAAGGAGCGGATAAGAGCCAGCCGAAATTGAGGCTCCCACTTGGTATCCATAATTGAAGCGGATGAGTTTGACTCAGAGTCAACCAATTGCATGGCAGACGCAATGGTGGTCGAGATTGTTAGGGGTAAGGTTTACTCTTGCCCAGTCGTAAAAGTTAAGAAGACGAGTCCATCCGGTGACAGGGTCGGTTACTCGTTTGACATCACGAAGGCAGATCAGATCTTCGATCATCTACTAAAAGATAAGCAGATTCGGCTGCTTGATGGTCATAGGATTCCGCCTGCCGAGGAACTCAAAGATAAGAAGTACTGTAAGTGGCATAATTCATACAATCACTCTACTTCTAATTGTGTGATCTTCAGAAAGGCGATCCAAAAGGGCATCAAGGAAGGGAGGTTCAAGCTAGCCGACAAGAGTATGGCTGAAATGTCCATTGATACCATTCTCTTTCCCGCGATACCAATAGCTATGGTATCTTTTGCTAAGCCAGATGAGTCAATAGACAATAAAGGGAAACAGCCGATGAAAAGGGTGTGGGTCCCAAAGAAACCTACTAAATGGGAGAAGGCCACAAGGACCTCTGTGTTCAACCGGTTAGGCAACCTACATGACATTCGTGATGATAGGCAACCAGCTAGGAGCAGTTTTCATGGCCGCCCTAGATACCCCAAGGACTTTGAACGAGAACTTCAGTAACAAACCATAAGGTTCATAAGGGTCCCTATCGAAGCCAGCATAGGCTTAGGGGGCAAGTACGGATGCCAACCAATCGCCAGTTGAGCATGCCTCGAATAGATGAAGAACCACTCCCTAAAACCAAACAGAGGGTGGTCGAGTTTAACATAAACGAGGGTGTTTCGTCCTTACGTATCATAGCCAGAAATGAGGACCAAACGAGACCCCGGAGAATGATTAAACCAGCCACCAACATAGAAGAGGGGAAGTGGTCTATCAATCTGGCTCCCGAAAAGAAAGAGGCACCACCAAGAGTCGCATCCAGGACTCAGAAAAAGAAGGATGCAACGTGCCAATGCATTGCGTAAGATGCAACATACATTGCTTCTAATTTCCAACACCAAGGCAGCCGAAATTCAGGAGATTCCTGAGTCTGCCGTAGCCGAGGCTATCGAGCGGGCATTCGGCTCAGTCGCTTCAGAGGCAATGTCGCTTGAAGGCGAGACGTCGGGTCAACCAGAGCTAGATGAATAACCTACCGACAACCCAACGGAGGAACCCCGACAAGAGAATGCAGCCATGTATGGACCTCAAACTGAGGCAATCCCACAGATCGTGTAGAGGATTCAGTCGGAGGATCCCCAACCGATCCCCATTTGTCTCCAAGAAATGGGAGATATGAGCTCCTGGTCAACCGAATTGAATAAAGGATGAGACTCCATTCTCAATTTATTTAGTCAGGACCTGGTTGATGAGATGTGGACAGACATTGAGATGTTCAGCCTGATCCCATGTAAGTTCTGGGCCAGCCACTCTACGCTGGATTGCATAGAATGTAATGTTTGCATAGAAGACGCAGAATGGGCAACAATAGTCGATACCCTAACTAGGGACACTTTAAGCACCGTATTTGGTGCACCTACAAAAGATATGGTTAAACACCTCAAGCCCGTCTATGTGAAGGCTTACATCTACGGCAAAACCATTAGCCGAGTGTTCGTCGACAATGGGGCTGTGCTGAATGTGATACCGCTGCTTACTTTGAAAAGCCTCAGCAAAACCAGAGAAGATCTCATCCCAACTAACATGAAAATGACTAGCTTTATGTGAGAGGCTTCCGAAACATTGGGGATTCTAGTAGCAGAAATCACTATAGGTCCTAAGACGGTCATGTATGCCTTCTTTGTAATAGACGGCAAGCCGTCATATACCATTCCGCTAGGCTGAGACTGGATTCACACCAGCCGATGCCTTCCTTTCTACCATGCATCAAAAGCTCATCTTTTGGGAAGGAAACAAGATATAAATTGTCCTAGCGGATGATAACCCGTTCCAACCAAGGGTTCATAACGTAGAGGCTATCATCTATTCACCATATGTGGCTCCCATAGCCGTCACGGAGCAGTATGAAGAAGGATATTGGAAATCCTGTAATCTTACCTCACGAGGGTTTGAAAGAAAATAATTAACCGAACCACGACTTACCATGGAGGATTTAAATAGTTGAGGAAACCCAAACCATACGTGACATGTGGCATGAGCTGACCGCCCTAAGTTCTGAGGCAAAGATAGCAGAGGCATCGCAGATGGAGGACCACGACATCGAACCAACGCTTGCAGCCGATGAAGTTGAGCTGCCGATGGAACTTGAATCACCCATAAGAAGGACTATGCCTAGTTTTGAGTCTCATGATCCTTTGGAAGATATCAACTTGGAAACAGAAAAAACCTCTTGGCTAACACATATTAGTGGTTTGCTGAAGGAAGAAGACAAACAAGGCATAACGGCCCTTTTACTGCAGTATAAAGACTGTTTCGCATGGGATTATCATAAGATGTCTGGGCTGCCACGTACTTTGGTAGAACACAGACTGCCAAACAATGAGGGTTTCAAACCCCAAAAATAGCCGCCCAGAAGGTATCACCCTCAGCTGATGCCTCAAATCAAAGTTGAGATCAAATGACTGCTGAAAGCCGGGTTTATTAGAACGGCTAAAATGTGGAATGGTTGGCCAACGTCGTACCAGTAAAGAAGAAGAATGTCAAGGTTCGGGTATGTATTGATTACAAGAACCTAAATCTAGACACTCCTAAAGATGAGTACGTCATGCCGATAGTCGACATGCTAGTTGACTCAACAGCCGCTAATGGTGTATTGACCTTCATGGATGGATACTCATGGCTATAATTAGATACCGGTAGTCGATGATGACATTCACAAAACCGCCTTCAGATGTCCAGGAGCGTTGGGCATTTACGAGTGGGTAATTATGTCGGTTGGCCTAAAGAACGCTGGTGCCACTTATCAAAGGTCAGTGAACACCATCTTCCATGACTTGATCCGCAAGACTATGAAGGTCTACATCGATGATGTAGTAGTGAAGTCTAAAGGCTTCATGGATCATTTAGCCAATCTTGAACAAACATTAAAAATAATGAGGATTCATAATCTCAAAATGAATTCAGCCAAGTGCATGTTTGGAATATCGGCTAGCAACTTTCTTGGCTTTTTGGTACATAAGAAAGACATCGAGATAGATCGTAACAAAGCCAAGGCAGTAATGGGATCCGTACCACCCAGGACAAAGAAGGAGTTAAAAAGCTTGTTGGGAAAGATCAATTTCTTAATGATGTTCATATCTAACTCGGTTGGCAAGATAAAGGCTTTCTCACCTTTGCTCAGACTTAGAGAATCAGAAGAGCTAGTATGGGGTCCGGGACAGCCAGATGCATTTGATCAAATTAAAAAGGCCTTAGCTACTCCCCCCGTACCGATGCCTCCCGTGTTAGGGAAGCCGTTGAAATTGTATATTTTGGCTGCATAATTATTTATCGGCTGCTTGCTATCACAGGAGGCCGATGATGGAACTGAAAGAGCGGTTTATTATCTTAGCTGAATGCTCAATGATGTTGAAACTAGATATACTCCTTTGGAGAAGCTTTGTCTGTCTTTGTTCTATGCTTGCACAAAACTCGAGTATTATCTAAAGCCTCACGTTATATACGTTGTGTGCAAAGTTGATATTGTCTGGTACTTATTGAACAAACCTGTTTTGCAAGGACGATTAATGAAGTGGGCAATCAAGCTCACTGCATTTTCTCTCGAGTATAGGCCACTCAGGGCCGTCAAAGGCCAGGCAATAGCTGATTTTTTGGTAGACCACTCCCGTGTAGATGCGGAGGACCCATGTGCCCCCTCTACCGCATATATGGACGTCGTCTCTTGGACCCTGACTTTTGATGGGTCAAGAACCTAGAAAGGAGTCAGAGTCGGGATAACGATAACCGATCCTAGAGATGAAACATGAAGGTTCTCTTATCGGTTAGACTCAGACTTGACAAATAACCAAGCCGAATATGATGCTCTCATCATAGGACTCGAACTCCTAGTCTCTATGAAAGCAAAATACATCAAAATTTGCGGAGACTCTCAGTTAGTTATGAAGCAGCTCGCCGGGGAATATGACTGCAAGGATCTGAATTTGTTGGCCCGTTACGAAACTGCTAGCAGGTTACTAAGTAGGTTCACATCATCTACATTAAGTCATGTTCCCAGAGGCAAGAATGTTGAGGCTAACGACTTAGTGCAAGAAGCTTCTTGTTTTAGAAAGTCTCTACTCACTTTAGAGTATGACGAACTGCCAGCTGAAGTGTTAGCCGTTGATCAAATTGACTCATGGAGGAAGTTACTAATTGACTACCTAAAAGATCCCTCAAGTTGCAAGGACCTCAAGGATAAAAGAAGAGTCTTGAAATATGTGCTCATTGATGATGACCTCTATAAAATGAGCGTGAATGGGGTACTACTCAAGTGCATTTCCAAAGTAGAGGCCTTGAGGGTCATGGGAGAGGTCCATGAAGGAGTATATGGATCACACAGAGCGGGGCCAGCGATGAAGTGGTTGATCTACCACCACGACTATTATTGGCCTACTATCACAGCTGACTGCTTCCAATATGCAAAAGGATGCGAAGAATGTCAGAAACATGGACCAATCCAATGGGCTACGGACCTCATCGGCAAGATTCACCTACAATCTGTTAAAGGACACAATTTCATTATCGTGGCTACCGATTTACTTCACTAAATGGGTGGAGGCTCAGCCGATGAAGAGAGTTCATCAGACATATGTCATTCAGTTTATCCAATACAGATCATATATAGATATGGTATCCTTGAGACGATTACAACTGATCAAGGGAGGGTGTTCACTAGTTCTAAAGTGGCATCCTTTGTTAAGAAATTTGGGATCAAAATGATCACATCTTCGCCTTATAACGCACAGACGAATGGGCAAGCCGAGACAATCAACAAACTTATTGTGGACACAATTAGTAAGAACGTGGATGATAAACTAGGAATGTGGTATCTCACTCTAGATGAAGCCGTTTAGGCGATCAGGAATTCTAAATCTACAGCTATCGGGACGACACCTTATCGGCTAACCTATGGCCAAGATGAAGTGTTGCCGTTGGAAATTAATGTCAAATCCTTACGGGCGGCCAAACAGAACTCTCTAAGTTTAGAGGAGTATCAATAAGCCATGCTAATGGAGTTAGACTAGCTAGATGAAGATCGACAGATGGCCCTAGAGAAAATCGAAGCCGGTAAACATAAAATGGCTAAAGCATACAACAAACATGTTAAGCCTAAGAGGTTTGCCGAATGAGACTTAGTTTGGAAAATCGTTTTGCCGATTGGGATGAAAGATCATAAATTCGGCAAATGGTCACCAAATTGGGAAGGACCTTTCGTAGTAAGCCAACGGATCACCGGCAACGCATATCGACTAATAAACATGCATGACAAAGAAATGGATAGTAATGTAAACGACAAGTATCTACAAAAGTACTATCCTTCGATTTGGGGCATGCATGAATAAACGACAGCCACAGACCGACTGCATGGTCGTACAAAATAAGCTAATTCCCTCCAACGGGAGATATATGGCTAAATGATAGCCACAAACCGGCTGCCTGGTCACAAAATACAAAGAAAGCCATTTCTTTCACACGTATGTGTCATAAGATTGGTCGCACCACTCAGGCGAAGAAAAGCCATCCCAAGTGGTCAAAGATAATGACCCATCAAATCTGCGGGGTTTACTCTAAATTTGCTCAAGTATGTCGAGAGCAATGCTGAAGTTAAAAGGGTGGGATATAGATTCCCACATCCAAGTAAACCAAGCACAAAAACAGAGGGGCCACACATACCCGAGCCCGGCGTTACAGCAGAAACCAAATTCCGACAGTGCGACAGCATTAAAAGGATCCAAGCGCCTCCATTCGGCTTCGGTGACCACTTCACTCGGTCTAACCAACCCGAATAATGAGTGAACTTAGTCGGGCAAATACGAAAGTTAGCCGAACAACGGCCGCCGGTGAACCAGTCACAAGTAGAAAGAAAGTGATGGTTTATCACGCTGAGGTACTGAAACAAGAAAGAGTCACCTTGTTCCGGTCCATCGTACGGAGTCAAAATCATTTGTTCATCAACAAAGGCCAAGGCAGGGGTCAGGTCACTATCGACTAGAATGATTTTTCTTGACCTTCGAGATAAAAAAGGTGAAGCCATGGTTTCCGACTGAAAAAAGGCCAAATGTTAGGTGAGAAACCTATGGGGAGAGATACATTTCCTTAAATAACCTTCAGAGGCGTGGCTGAGGTTAATTTATTATTTTCAAAAGCACGACTGAAAATCATAAGAGCCAATTCGTGGTAATGAAGACACCTCGGTTAAAGGGGAAACACATCTCAAGAAGTAATCATCATTGCATGCACTGAAGGCGAGACGATTGAAGTGACATACGCGGCTGTCATACTGAAACGACGGTTACTTTCGGATACATCAACTCAACGGTCACACTCGAGTTAATGTAGGAGGGGCAATTGTTAACACTCAAAAATAATTTAAGTGATTAACCGAATTTAGTGACAACCAAACTATTCCAGAGTCGAGTTTACTCCTAGCCCTCGATTACAAGAACTTCGCCGGCTACTAAGGCATATTAGCCGAGTTGTCAGGTAAAGGTACGACTGAGACCCACTCAGATGCAGACGCCTCAATGACCACGTCAAAAGGGTTTTCGGACCCCTGTAAGCGATAGCGACCAACAACAGCTAAAAGAAAGGGCCATTATCCGAGCAAGAGGAGTAGAAGGCGAGAAAATCGGTACCAACTCCCCCATAGTTGGCCATTGAACTTAGTGGGTTACTTGATGGCTGACATGGGGGGCACTTTGTACAGTTTCTTTTCCTTTTTTTGTACTATAAATAAGATTGTTCTTTGTATATAAAGACACAATCAATCAAACAAATCAAATCTTATCTATCTCTACTTTTATCTTTTACTTTCCTTTATTTCACTCTGCTGTATTCATGTTTCTTACCTCTTAGTTTACTCCTAACACTTTCTGGAGTAGTTGGGGAACCCATTGCTGGAGATTAGAGTTTCGTTTTCAGCCTAAATCGCTTAAGTTAAGAAATCAATTTGTGGGATGGGAATGGCATTTCCGGGAATGCAGTCAAGGGTGAAGGGGCAAAAGAAGCTAACTCGAATGAAGAATCTTTCCGAGGAGTGACCCCAAGTAGAAGTTAGAGAAGGAATTGACCTTTACTGAAAGATATAGGACTTAGGACACAAACTAAATGATCGAACTGACCGATTTCATCAGCCGATACAACGGCATATAGCGGAATTGGGGTCGAGAACAATTTGTAATTTAGAATACCTTTTATATGCTTTTAATATGCAATTTTTATTACAAGTATTATAAGAAAATTATATTCTGATTCACAACCAAAATTATGTGCTTTGACTCTACATCAAGTTACATGCTTAAATTTTGAAACTGATAATGCTTTTATTATTTGATGTCGGAAATTTTACAAAAACGGAATGTTTTGTGAGACGATGTTGATTTTAATCAAACAAGAAAATAGAAGAAAAGAAGTCTCATGCATAGTTGAATGACAAAAGAGGGGAACTTAAAATTCAGTTTGAGACTTGCAACACGGTTTGAATTCCGTTGGGAGCAATTTGCTCTATTTCATTTAGTTACATCCCGCAATTTAGTGGTAGTAATAATAGTGTGGATATTAAAAAAAAAAAAACAGAAGAAAAGAAGAGTCGGAATTGTCTTGATTGCCTATTCAGATAATATTTGGAGCATTTAATAAAAGATGGAAAGACTAATAGAAAGTAAAATATTAAAGGAAAAAAGTAGAGGGTGTGATTGGGCATATCCTATATAAAAGGTTGGTGGATCGTGTATAATCAAATCAGGGTAATCTAATCTAGGGTTGATGGAGAATGATGATCCAGTTCCTGAAGAAGAGGCAAGGATGATTGAGGAGCTTACCACCAAAGCGGAATCCAATTTGAGAGAAGGAAATCATTATTATGTCATTTCTAACAGGTACGCAGTTTAACCTGTCAAGTCATTGGTAGAGGGAAGTTTGAGACTACCATTCATTGGATCTATTGAATCCATTTTGCAATTTCATTTTAACTTAAACATTGGTGCTCATTGATTTGGAGACAACTTCATGTTATAGTTATTTCTTACTTCTTTTTGGTGTTTAGGTTTTCTAATTGCTAAAAGAAGAAAATAAAACACGTCAAAAAGGAAAAAAACATGAAAAGGCCTACTCATTTAGTTTTGTCTGTATGTTTAGGTGGTTCATGGATTGGCAGAGGTACATTGGGAAACCTCTCCATGCTTATCCATATAACGAGCATGCTCAGCCTTCACTTTTGCCAAATTCAGCTACTAGACCTGGACCGATCGATAATAGTGATATAATAGTTGACAATGGAAGTGATGATCTACAACTTCTCAGAACTTTGGAAGAAGGGCGTGATTATGTATTGGTCCCACAACAAGTATGGGAGAAGCTCTCCGAGTGGTAAGTTTTTCTTGCATATTTCTCTTTCAGCCTTCCATTATCAGACAGTGCAGTGGAACTTATCTTGGCAGCACCGCTTATGGTGTTCCACAAAATACTGTTCTGGAAAATTCTCCCAATTTTTAGGGCGTTTTCTGTTTAATAACAGCTATGCAAAATTCCCTATGGTTTTCTTTTGGGAACTTCACTGGTAGGAAAGAGTTGTTGTGGATGATTTTGGTTGACTGTTAAGATTAGAAGTATTTTTTGTTCCTCAATACTCCTTCAATTTCAATTTAAGTATCTGGCTTTTCTTTCAAGTCTGTTTTGAAAAGAACCCTCTTTCTATATTTGATAACTCTTTAATTCCAACATTCTACGTGGCTTGTTTTTTACCATAAGATTCAAAGGGAATTTGGTAAATTACACACATCTTCAATTTAAGACCACAAGATTGAAAAGTCTCCCTCCTTTTCTTAAAATACGTGCCTAGTCAAACTAAGATACTTAAATTGAAACAAAGGGAGTAACTTTTATTTTCAATGGAAGGGGAGCTGAATTGGAGCAGTAGCTCTCCTCGCAAATAACTGTGTCTGTGCTAGTTACAACAACAACAACATACCCAGTGTAGTCCCACAAGTGGAGTCTGGGAGGGTAGAGTGTACGCAGAACTTACCTCTACCTTGGTAGAGAGGCTGTTTCCGATAGTCTGTGCTAGTTATGGTCTCAAAAAACCCTTTTAGAGCTGGAAGGAGAGATGAATTGGAGCACTAGTTCTCTTTCTCGCAAATAACTGTGTCTATGCTAGGGGCTCAAGAAGCTCGTTTAGAGCTGATTGTACAACACATTGACTTTTCCCTAGGATTCACATGCTATTCTTTTCCCAGGTTGTGGATACATGCTAGTGATCTGCTAATATTGTGAGTGAAGTATCAGGGTTTTTCACTTGCTTTCATTTCCTAATTTTTTTTAACCCCACTCACTGCCTATAGGTACGAAGGAGGACCAGCATTACCTCGGAAAATGATTTCTGTGGGAGATGCCAATCAACTTAGCGTGGAGGTGTTCCCGTTATGTCTCAATTTATTTGATACTAGAGATAAAAGCCACAAGGTTATAAGGTTAAGTAAAAAGGTATGTTATGGCCTTGCCTCTCTATTTGGTCTCACTAATTTATATAGAGGATACAAAGTCATTTTTTGCCGCCTCAAAACAAAAAATCACTTAATGTCGAGGAGCGCTCTTGTTGCATCATCTTTTGCTTTTTATTTCTAATCATACATAGTGTACATCCGCTTCTCCATTCAGCTGGTCGTGTCTGGACTATTTAAGAATAACATTGGTGAATGCACATTCTGATGATTGCTTTTGCTGTAACAATATCAGTCATCTTGGCACTTGGTTCTTGTTTAAATAAATAGCTGTGGAATATAGATCTGTTCATCGTCATCATTATTGTCATTGTTGTCTTTATCATTATCAATTAGAAAATGTGATAAAAATTTAGTGGCGGCGGGGGGCACATAGAATGATGTCTGATCTGCTAGTGGAAGCATATATGAACTTGCTAGTTGAACAGTGGTCTTTTTATGTACTTTTGTACCCTCTATAACTTAGTGAATGTGTGGAACTGTTAGCTAAGTGGAGGCAGATCAACAAGGTTATATTATGGCACTTCCATTTCATTGTTGTCTGGGATATCCATCAATGTGACTGTACTAGCTGTATCTTCTGATTGCTTTTTTGCTATTTTCCTCTACTGTGTAAGTATGTTTTTTCAGCTATCAAGTGTCTTTAAAATGGTGTGATATGTTTCAGGCATCTCTACATGAACTCTATAGCATAGTGTGTAGACTCAAAGGAATAGCGGCAGAAAAGGTTTGTTTCTTTTAAAATTAGGACATTATCTAGTTCTATTTCATGTCATTAAGCAGATTTTTTTAAGAATGAGACAAAATCCTTACCCTTCTAGCATTTCATGGATTACACAGGCACGCATATGGGATTATTTTGATAAAAAGAAACAGACAGAGTTAGTTGCTTCAAACCAAACACTGGAGAACTCCAACTTGCAGATGGATCAAGATGTGAGTTTCTCATACAATATGCACTCAGTACATTACTAGTTTCTCCTATGGAAAATGAGAAATACTGGCTTATAGTGATATGCATTAGCAAGAGGGGTCGTTTGGTTTTCCACAATAACTAAATTAATCCGAGCATAAATTTTCGCATTAGTAATACACTGTTTGGTCTGTTGTACAAGAAAAAATAATTGCTGAATAAATTAATACAACGTTCAGTTGGCCTTATTAAACTCCGCATTGCTAATACCTGCATAAGTTAAGTGGAAACTTGAATAATTAATTTAGATTTCTCTTTTTGAGCTTATTAACAAGTTTTTGTAGCAACAGAAATGTTATGACATACTTAAGACCACAAATTTCAAAGGTCCTATTGCTACATAAATGTTATGACATATTTAAGATCAAAAGTCTCAGAAGTCCTCTCTTTATTAAATTTCGTCCCTGGTCAAATTACGACATACAAATTGAAATAGAGGGAGTATATGTTTATTTAGTAGTTGATTTATGTTCATATATTTGACAAGCATTATTTGAAAGGAAAATGAGGGTCGGGTGGAGCTACGTTCGTTGGAAAATATATGGATTTTTTTGGTGTATGTATAAATTGTTGAAACCTACCCCGAACCCTGCTAACGTGGAATGTTTTGTGCACCGGGATGCCCCTTTTTAAAATTGTTGAAACCCCTTGAATCTTGATATAATAGAAGTATTTAGTGTATCAACAAAAGTGGCTCAAAGTAGTTCAAATCCAAGAGTGCAATTATTGCCTTTTCTGAATCCCCTAATCAGAATTTCTGGCTCCGCCATTGATGAGTGTGTGGAAGTCAGTAAAATAAAACTTCATTGTAAAATTTGCTTCTACGAGTAATGTTGCTAATATTTGTGTTTGTTCTTTTATTTGGTGTTAATGGTTTCTATTGGGACATTTTAGTTAGGAGATATGAATATGCTGATCCTCTTCGTTACATGGCTTACTTAAAGAGGTTTGGATAAAAAGGAAATACACAAGTTTGAACTGTCAAAAAAATGTAAGAGCTGACCAGTAGTTTACTTAATATCCTTGTTTTCAGTTTTCAAAGAGTTGCTCTCTCTGTCTCTTTTCCTTTACCTATTTATTCTTGGTTTCTTCCTTAAATAGCTTCGAGACTTGACCACAATTATTGAATTGCGAATTGTCTTCCTCAACTGGAACCCATATTCCCTACAAATTAAACATGAAATGAGTGAGGGATGACTACTTCCCGTTGAAGCATCGGGGGATTGTATCTGCTAAGATTCAGAGATTTTATGATGGAGAATAGAGTGTGGAGGAACCTTATGATACACCATATCACATTATTAATGCAAAGAAAACTATAGAAGACTGAAAAACAAAAATGTTTAATGTTTTAATTACATGCTTTCTAGTTAATTTTTTACTGACGGAATGATCTCCTGCCAGATTCTCCTGGAGGTGCATGCTGAAGGGTCACTGCCTTCTGGTTTTGGCTTTGATTCAACTGGAAACGACTTGGCATTGGTTCCAGTTGAACCTCCGAGGTCATCCGTCACAATTGCTGGTGGTCCAACTTTGTCTAATGGTTTCTCTGCTGGATATAGCTCCATTGCATATCAAGGGAGTTCTTTGAACTCCACATATGGTGACATGGATGATGGATGTGATAGTCTGAGACCTACAAGTAAAGGTGAAAGGGGAGGGTTGGCAGGATTATCAAATCTGGGCAACACATGCTTCATGAATAGTGCACTTCAGTGTCTGGTTCATACACCTCCCCTCGCCGAATACTTCTTGCAAGATTACACTGAAGAGATTAACAGACAGAATCCTTTGGGGATGCATGTAATGTTGCTTCTTTGGTCTATGTTGTGAACCTTTTGTTAGGGAGGGATCTGTATTTAAGTTTCTAATATCTGTTGTAGTTTTACAGGGTGAGCTTGCACTTGCATTTGGTGAACTATTGAGGAAACTGTGGTCCTCTGGCCGAACACCTGTCGCACCTCGTGCATTCAAAGGAAAACTTGGTCGATTTGCTCCCCAGTTTAGTGGATATAACCAGCATGATTCTCAGGTTGGTATTGGTAATCTTGGCTGAGAATATCATATTTTCCATAGGGTTTGCTCAATGCTAATTTTGGTCTCTGGGAGTGCTTCTGAATCATCTGATGATTGGTTGCATATCATGTATGTATCTTTATTTTAAATATAGTAGGGCTTTTGTCCTAAGTATCGTTTTCTATTGCCTCCATAAGTGGATACTGGAACACTTAGATAAATGTACCCTGTATAAGCTTTTTTTCTGTTGCCTATAATTTTGCTGGTAGTTCTTCTCACTATGGGCTGAAGTTCAGATGTTTCCTATGCTTCTATGTTCTGAAACACATCTCTCTTAAAATGTTGCTAGTTATTTCAAATATTGATATGCTTCTCTTTCTAGGAACTACTTGCCTTCCTTTTGGACGGATTACATGAAGATTTAAATCGCGTTAAGCAAAAGCCGTATTTTGAGACAAAGGACTCGGATGGTCGTGCAGATGAAGAAGTTGCTAACGAGCTTTGGAGATACCACAGAGCCAGAAATGACTCCGTTATAGTTGACATTTGCCAGGTTTTTCAGTTTTTCGTCATTTTCTGTCTGATTTATTTTGCTATTTCTTCATGTACTAAATTTCTAAAATTGACTAGGACCTGCATAATTGACCTTTTATGAAGTGGTTTTATATTCCTAGTCCTGGGAATTGTTATTTTCTAATCCTTTTCTATTCCCTCTGTCAGCTTGAGTTATACAGTGCCATCCAATTAATACAACATACCCAGTGAAATCCCACACCGTGGGGTTTGGGGAGGGTAGAGTGTCCACAGACCTTACCTCCACCTTGGTAGGTAGATCGGCTGTTTTCGGGAGACCCTCGGCTCAAGAGAAAGCATAATCACAGGCAAAGCAAGAGAGACGGTTAGGCTCGGACGATAAATTAAAGCAGTATGAACATGTAGATGATAAAATCGAATACGTCATGGTAGCACATTCTATCAACATGAAGCAGTATCTAACACAACTAAATATGATAAACAAAGTACACTAAAGAACACATAGCAGTAGAAATTAAACTACATGGGACTATAAAACAATAATGCGCCTATAAGTGTGATAGGCTAATCGAGCCTACAATAATAACACTACACTATCATTTTGTAAGCGTAAGTAGAACTACGCTCGACTGTCTACTACCTTTCTACCCTAATCCGTGTCCTCCACAACCCCCTATCTAAGGTCATGTTCTCAGTAAGTTGCATCTGCGCCATATCCTGTCTAATCACCTCTCCTCAATACTTCTTCAGCCTACCTCTACCATTCTTGAACCCGTCCATAGCCAACCTCTCACACCTCCGCACTGGGGCATCCATGTCTCTCCTCTGCACATGCCCGAACCATCTCAACCTCGCTTCCCGCATTTTATCCTCTCCCGAGGCCACTCCCACCGGATATCATCATTTCTAATCTCATCTCTCCTTGTATGCCCACACTTCCATCTCAGCATCCTCATCTCCGCAACTTTCATCTTTTATATGTGCGAAGTCTTGACTGGCCAACACTCTGCCCCATACAACATAGTCGGTGTAACCACTACCTTATAAAACTTGCCTTTAAGTTTTGATGACACCTTTTTGTCGCACAAGACCCCAGATGCGAGCCTTCATTGCATCCACCCTGCCCCAATATGATGTGTGACATCGTCATCAATCTCTCCTATTCCCTTGGATAATAGACCCTAGGTACTTGAAATTTTCTTTTTTTGGAATGACCCGAGTACCAAGCCTCACCTCCACGCCTGTTTCAAGGTCGCTCCCGTTGTTGAACTTGCACTCCAAATATTCTGTTTTGGTCCTACTCAAGCTGAACCCTTTAGACTCCAGATTCTTTCTCCAAACCTCCAGCCTGACGTTCACTCCGATGCGAGTCTCATCAATCAGGATTATGTCATCTGCGAATAACATACACCATGGTATCTCCTCTTGGATTTGTCGCGTCAGTCCATCCATCACCAAGTCAAATAGGAATGGGCTAAGAGTTGAACCCTAGTACAGCCCCATCGTCACTGGGAAGTGCTCCGAGTCTCCTCCTCCTGTCCGTACCCTAGTCTTGGCTCCATCATACATATCATTGATCGCCCTAGTATACACCACAGGTACACCTCTAACCTCCAAACATCTCCATAGAATCTCCTTAAGGACTTTGTCGTATGCCTTCTCGAGGTCGATGAAAACCATATGTAAATCTTTCTTCCTCTCCTTATACTGCTCCACCAACCTCCTAATAAGATGAGTGACTTCAGTAGTCGAACGCTTCGACATAAATCCAAATTGGTTTTCGGAAATCGACACGTCTTTCCTCACCCTTATCTCCACAACCCTTTCCCAAACTTTTATAGTGTGGCTCAGCAGCTTAATACCCCTATAGTTGTTGCAACTCTGAATATCACATTTGTTTTTGTACAAGGGAATCATTGTACTCCACCTCCATTCTTCGGGCATTCTTGCCATCTTAAAAATGATGTTAAACAACTCAGTTAGCCACTCCAAACCTTCCCTGCCTGCGCTCTTCCAAAATTCAGCTGGGATCTCATCAGGCTCGATCGCTCGTCCCTTGCGCATCCTGTGAACAACACCCTTAACCTCCTCAACCTTAATGCTTCTACAATACCCAAAATCCCGGTACCTACCAGAATGCTCCAGATCTCCCAGCACAATGTCTTTGTCTCCTTTTTCGTTCAAGAGTTTATGGAAATAAGACTGTCAGCCCCGCCTAATATGCGTTTCCTCCGCCAGTACTTTGTCATCCTCGTCCTTGATGCACCTCACGTGGTCTACGTCACGGGCCCTCCTCTCTCTTGCCTTGGCTAGTTTGTACAAATTTTTATCCCCGCCTTTGTCCTCTAATTTTACATACAGGCGTTCAAAAGCCGCCGTTTTCGCCGCCGTAACCGCTAGCTTTGCCTCCTTCCTCGCCATCTTATACAGTTCTCTATTCGTCCACTTCTCTACCTCCTCCATGCTTTCTACTAATTTCACATACGCCACTTTTTTCGCTTCCACTTCTCTTGAACTTTACCATTCCACCACCAGTCCCCTCGATGCCCACCACGGTTACCCCGCGAGGCCCCTAGCACTTCTCTAGTTACCTCCCGAATGCAACTGGCCGTCCTGTCCCATATACCGGTCGCATCCCCACTACTCCCCCAAGCCCCCTTGGCCATCAACATCTCCCCCATTTCCTTTGTACTAGCCATAGTCAAACTCCCCCATTTGATTTTTAACCTGTCATCTACAACCCTCTTCTTCTTCTCCAACTTGATTTCCAAATTCATCACCAAAAGCTTATGTCGGGTTGTAAGACCCTCCTTCAGAATAACCTTGCAGTCTTTACAAAGACCTTTGTCAACCTTTCTGAGGAGCAAAAAGTCTATCTAAGTTTTAGCCACCGAACTACGGAAAGTCACCATGTGTTCCTCCTTCTTCAGGAACCTCGAATTGACTATCACCATCCCACTAGCTCTAGCGAACTCCAAAAGTGAGACGCCTTCCCCGTTCCTGTCCCCGAATCCAAAGCCTCCATGCACGTCGTCATAACCCCCTAAAGTGACCCGATATGTCTATTGAAATCCCCTCCTACAAATAACTTGTCAGTGGGTGGTATACCTGAAATCCCCTCCTACAAATAACTTGTCAGTGGGTGGTATACCTCCCAACACTCCGTCCAAATCTCCAAGCCCGCCTGCGGCGCATAAGCACTAATAATGTTCGTAGTGTACCCTCCAAGTACCAACTTAATCGCATCATCCTGTCATTGACACTAGTCACCTCTACCACCTGATCCCTTAGCTCGCTGTCTACCAAAATGCCTACCCCATTCCTATACTTCGACCTACCCGAGAACCATAGTTTATACTCGTCTACATCCTTAGCCTTAGGTCCTACCCATTTGGTCTCCGGTATACATGCTATATTAATCCTCTTCTTAAAAATCTTAACTAGCTCTATAGACTTCCCCGTTAAAGTCCCAATGTTCCAAGACCCTATTTTCAGCCTAGTCTCTCCCTTACCCCACTTACCCACCCTAATCCTCGCCCCCGTCCCCGACCGAGAACATGACCCTAGCCTACCATTATTTACCAAAGCCACTAAAGCAAATATAAAATAATAAACTACTCAAACGTTTACCCTAAAACATGGAGGGATCAAAGTGCAAGCACAAGTTAACAAAAATCTAAAAACTAGTAAAACCACTACGCTAAAAATGTTATAACTAAAGACAAGAAGCGGTAAAATTTAACAAGGTTAAGGACAAAGAATGAATATGGGCAACCGGAGGTACCAACTCCAGTTGAATCGAACCTATTTGCTGACGAAAATCCCTGTTCACTGGCCCGGAAGTACTGTTTGTCCGTCGCCGCTGACTGTTCACGGTACTGTTGTGCACTGCTCACGGACGGTGGGTTACTGTTCACACAAAACCTTTGTAGATCTAGGAGAAAAAGAACACAAGAACAAGAAAAGCAACAAAAGAACAAAAAACAAATAAAATTTTGTAAAAAAGACCAAAAGAAAGAAAAAAAATATATTTTTCCGTCGCCGCCGGTGGGTGGTCGGAACAGTGCTCTTACAGTCGCTGTCGGTGAGTGGTCGGAGCGGCAGGGGGGTGGGGATGGGGATTGGTGATGTTACCGTTGGGGGAGTAGGTTAGAGAGGGGGGAGAGAAGGTGGTGACCTCTTGAGAAAGTTGAACCTGATAGGAGATCTCGCCGGAAAAGTGAACGGAATAAGCCGGAGAGACGAATATACAATAGATGAGAAAAAATAATCACTTCTTTTTTCTTTCCGGTAACTACGGCTATTTCACTTCCAGTAATGTTTGGATAGGACTCTGTTGGCATATAAAATATCTGAAATAGATGTTTATTTGTTTGTTAGAGGGCATTAGCTTGTTTTAGTGGATATGACCATCAAGTTTACTCATACTGAAGCTATTTATTGCAGGGCCAGTATAAGTCTACTCTGGTTTGTCCCGACTGCAACAAAGTCTCGATAACATTTGATCCCTTCATGTATTTGTCTTTACCTCTTCCTTCAACAGTCACAAGGACAATGACAGTAACAGTGTTTTATAGTGATGGCAGTGGCCTTCCAATGCCATATACTGTTAACGTCTTGAAACATGGTTATATTAAAGATCTTACACAGGCTTTAGAAAGTGCATGCTGCTTAAGGATTGATGAATACTTGCTACTTGCAGAGGTAATTTGTTTTGCCATTTGTTCACGTTATGCATCAATACCGATATGTGCATGCCTATGCAAATGTATGTACTAGAATCGTATCTGCATACATGTAAATTTTGTGTTTGTTTCATAAAATGTCCCCTGAACAGGTCTATGATCATCGGATATTTCGGTACTTTGAGAACCCTACAGAGATTTTGAATTCAGTTAAGGATGATGAACATATTGTTGCATACAGACTCCTGAAAAGGGTGGCTCAACTGACAAGACTGGAGATTTGTCACAGGTACCAGGAAAAGTAAGTTTAAATCCCTGAATTCTGTGATACTTGTTTAAAAAATTCCTTGAATCTTGTAGCTAATATATAAGCTGTTAAAATGAAAAATGCTGTTATTTTTTGCCCAGTAGCTGCCCCATTCCTCATGATCCCATTTTTCATGTATTTGATAATTTACTAGTCTTCCTTGATTTCTTTACCTTGTTGATTTTGTCTAACATCCTTTATTGTGCTTTCTCTTGAGCCGAGGGTCTTTCGGACACAACCTCTCTACCTCCCAAGGTAGAGGTAAGGTCTGCGTACACTCTACCCTCCCCAGACCCCACTTGTGGGATTACACTAGGTACGTCGTTGATAATTTACTAGTCTTCTGCTGTTATTGCTTTTAGCTACTTGAGTGAAAATGTGGATTTGTGAATACTCTTGATTTGGGGGGGGGGGGGGGTCATATTCAATAGTGTTAGATTCATTATTGAGGTTAATAAAAAGTAGCTCTTCTGACTGGTGTCTTGACTATACTCGTTATAGCTTATTCTTCACCTGCCATTGACCATCATGCATTTTCTCCAGGTGTGTCACAGACAGTTCAAAGGCTAGCGAGAGGAAGTTGTTCTTGACACCACTTGTTACTTTCTTGGAAGACCCACGTAATGGAGCTGATATTGATTTTGCTGTCCATAAGGTGCTTGCTCCATTAAGAAGAAAAGCATTCATCTCATCAGCACCTGGTCTTAAGGATGGTGCAGAAAATGGTTCTCCCTCTGAAACAATTGAAGAACCAATGAACAGCTGTACTATCCAATTTGGTTGTGAAGGTCAATCAATAGAGGGCATAGAACCAGCGGGGAATTCCAGCATGGAGCTGGCATTTCATTTTTGTCTAACTGATGAACGGGGTACCACCTGCAGGCCAGTTGCAAAAGATACGGTGATACAACCCTTTAGAATGCTAAAGGTGATGTTGGATTGGACTGAGAAGGAGTACGAGCTATATGATGCGAGCTACCTCAAAGATCTTCCGGAGGTTCACAAAAGTGGACTTACAGTGAAGAAAACCAAGCAAGAAGCTATATCCTTATTTTCGTGCTTGGAGGCCTTCCTGAAGGAGGAGCCTTTAGGACCAGATGATATGTGGTATGTTATTGAATGTTTTCTTTTAAGAAGTTTGTTCTCTGCTTCAGTGTGGATTTAAGTCTGTTTATAATTTTAATGCAGGTACTGTCCTCGCTGCAAGGAGCATAGACAAGCCTCCAAGAAGTTAGATTTATGGAGATTACCGGACATACTTGTTTTCCACTTAAAGCGGTTCTCTTATAGCCGATGGCTGAAGAACAAGCTTGATACGTTTGTGAATTTTCCCATACATAATCTGGATTTAAGCAAGTATGTGAAAAGTAAGGATACATCTGACTCCCATGTGTATGAGCTATACGCAATAAGCAACCATTATGGTGGACTAGGCGGCGGGCATTACACTGCTTACTGCAAGGTATTTTTTAATTTGTCTTGTCCTTTTATTGAATATCTTCAGAAGAGTAATGTGCTCGTCAGCTATGTTGCCACCTAGAATATATTCCTCTCGAGCTAGCAATAAATCGGGAGCATTTACCTGTGCAGCACCTACTTTAGAAAAATAATAAATGAAATGCATATTTTACTTTAATATTCTTGACCATTAGCATTTCAAAAAGTCTTGGGAAATGATTTGGGGAATTAGTAGTTAATGTTAAGGGTAAAACAGAAAAAAGATTCTCTCTTGATATGCTAAAATGGACAAGTACAAGTGAATTTATTTCTAGTATATTGGAGAAGTAAAAGTGAACAGAGGGGGTAGTTTGGAAATATTGACCTGAGTCTCGTCCAAGGGGCTCCCATGGTCTTGGTCGACTGTAGGTTCATTGTATACTTGCAAACAACTGATGGGTTCTTTTAACTTGCAGTTGATTGATGACGACAGATGGTATCATTTTGATGATTCCCATGTTTCACCTGTCGCTGAATCTGATATCAAAACATCAGCTGCCTATGTGTTGTTCTATCGAAGAGTTAAAGCTCAACAAAATGGAGTTGTGGGAGGGTCATCCCAGTGCCATAGAAGCTCTTGAAGACCATAGACTGTTTGCTCTTATCCCCGTTGATAAGGTCTGGATGCTCACCTTTTTGCGGCAATACTGCTGAATTCTTGGCTTACAAGCAGGGCTAGTTCATGAGTCAGCTAACGTGGTTGGGGCTTATCTCATCCTAGGCGATTAGAAGTAGGTGCTGTACAGGTAAATAGCGGCACCGAAAGTAAAAATAGAAACTGGGTGAGGCTCTAGCTAGTGTTTGTAATATTGAAAGCCTTGAAACTTTTTTTTAGAATTTTTTTGAACGTCTTGGGTATCTACTGGTATCCGAGTTATTCGTAAGAGGCATTTTATTCTTGTATAGTAGTACTGTTGTCATTTTTTCACAAAGAACTTGTATTTCAGGGCCAAACCTTTCAATCTAGTGATATATCAGCTGATTTTAGTAGAACAGTTATCAATGTTTTCTAATTTATTGTGATTACCATTGCCTTGGAAGGTCTAGATGGGAACAACTGAATTCTTGTACATCATTGAATGGTTAAGGGTTAAGTCTTTTTCTGCTGTTTAAAGTTGGGAAGATGTGATATCCATGAAGATTTAATGATGGCACACAACTCATTTAACTGAAATAGCAATGGCAACCTTAAACTAGAACAAACCGGTTCCATGAAATTGACAGCTTATAGAGGATGGCAACAAAGTCCCCAGCAATCATCTTATAAATCTAATGACATAACCCAAGTGGCGGCTACTATCTCAAAAATAATCAAAGAATACAAAGACTAAGGGCTGTGATTACAAAGTTGCACTTGTCTCCATGCGCTCAACATTGAAGATGATGGAGTAACAGTGAAATAACAGCCACAAGGTAGAGAAGCAAGGACTTGCAGCGAGAAAGACTTCTCCCCTGAGATAGAAATAATATTAGCTGTATGACAAGACAAATATCATTTAGAGGAGTGTTCGTTACACTTCATAGTACTAGTACTATATTTCCAAGTGTATCCCTAAAGCAGATGCATTCACCTTTCAGTTCCAAACTGTATTAGCTTTATTCAAATTTCGACATCTAAAACTCAAATTGTGTCAATTCGTTTATTAAAGCTCGACCTTTAAAAATAGTATTTAGAGAACAAATTTATAAACTAAGCCCAGTATTAAAGCATAATGCTTGGAAATAATAAAAAAAGCGTAAAATCTAAAGAAGAAGCTAAAATGCTCACCGAATCAGAAGTAATGGCTAGATAGCCGGAGGAGGAGCTTGCTGGCGGCAAAGACGCTGATGGCTTAGCGTCGGTGCCAGATCCAGAACCACTGGTGGAGCTGCTATTACTACTCAGTGTGACTGCCGGAACTCCTAAGGGGTAAGCCTGAGACCCATCTGGTTTGAAGAGGCCATAGTTTCGCTCCGATCCAGGACCAGGCTTCTGGTTCTCATTAAACAAGGCAAACACAAATATGTTCAAATCTGAGTTAGGCCTCATAGGTGTTCCCTTCTTCTGACCAATAAGCTTCATCAGATTACAGTTGTATTTCCTAGCATTCTCCGGTGTAGCTCCGGCCTCGTCAGCATCTCCTTTCGACGGCCACCCCGTCTCCGAGATCTGTACGCACACGTTTTTGTACCCAACTGAAGCTAAAGCAGAGTGAACTGCATCGATCTGAGCGAAAAGCATATTGTCGTAGTGGAGATTGGACTCTGGATCAACAATACCTGAATTAGGCTGAAATAGCACGAAATCAAGCGAGACCTGCTTTGGATTTCCCTTGTAAGCAAAGTAAGGATAAGCATTGATGAGAAAAGGTGAAGCAGTTTTGCAATGGAAGTCCACGATCTGAGTAACACAGTCCACAAGATCCTTACGGAAAGCTCCAGCGGAAGGGGGATACGAAGTTTGTAGAATAGCAAGAGAATGTGCGGTGGTGACAGTAACTTGCTTATCTAATTTGAGATTCACAAGAGCAGTGTGAACACTTTGCATAGCAGGGAGGAGGTTGTCGGTGAGGGTTGTATCGTTAAAAGTGAGCACTTCATTACCAACAGCTATGCAGGTGATTTTGGTAGCTGGTAAGTAAGCTTGAACATTCTTTTTAACCCAAGATTGAGCATTGGAAGGATCTTTCATCTTAGCAAGGTACTCGTTGCCAAGACTAACAATGAACTCAACACCAGTGTTGGCGAAAGCTTTGAGGACCTTTGGGTCTGCGTCGTAGAGCTTGATTCTGCTAGCTCCGATGGATTTGACTAAAGGTACCACGTTTTCCGGTGACGGAAGATTGTCGGCGATTTGACCGTAGTTGATGCCGAGAGAAGACACGCTTAAAAACACAAGAAAAAGGCATGCAAGAAGCAATGCCGGAGAAGAACGGAGGGATTCCATCATCGGAGCGGCAAATGGAGCTAGGGGAGAGAGAGAGAGTGTGTGTTATAAGTAACGTCGTTAAAGATTATTGACGGCGGCTCTTTAAAATGGAAATATAACACGGAGACATAAAGATCTTGGTCCTAAAAGCATTTAAGCTTAACGTTATTAAAATTTGTTGCTTTAGACTGACGATAAGAATAAAACTAACAACACTTTAAATAGATTAATTAAGTTGTATTATAAAGGAGTCATGGAGCATCTTGATGAATTGAAAAGTTTGGGCAGTAGCATTAGTAGGGTGTAAGATGAACGGTTTGATCTGAAGTTGGACAGGTCAAGATGGACTGAATAAATAGATGAGCCAATGTCTATGTCTAACCTGTCTAAAGCTTACATGGGTTAAGATGGGCGGATCAAGACGGACTAAATGATGGTTCATAACCCAATTTGATCCATTACTTTTACAAATTTCAAACTTACTTTCTATGATGTTACTTTATTTTGTATGATATTTGATTTTTCAATATCTTTATTTTTAAAATAAGAATAATATTTTTAATTTTTTTCATTTTTTATAAAAGCAAAATAAATATATAAAATAATGGGTGGGAGAGGATGGGGTGGGTGTGATGAGGACATGAGGGTGAGGTTGTGGTGGTGGGGTGGTGAGGAGTTGAGAGGGGGCGACTGGGTAGTGGGGTAAGAAAAGTTTCTCATTTTTTTTTATAAAAAGTTGTATAAGTAAAATAAATATATAAAGTAAAAACTTCGATGGGAGTGAGGATGGGTAAGCAAATTTTTCTCAATTTTTATAAAAAGTTTATAAAAGTAAAATAAATATACAAAATAGAAAATTTGAGGGTGGGGCGGGGGTTGGGTGATGGGGTACGAAAAATTTCCAATTTTTTAATAAAATTTTATATATAAGTAAAAAGAATATGAAATAGAAATTTGAGGATAGGGGTAGGGCATGGGTGGGGGTGAATGGGGTAGGGGGAGGTAAGATTTTTTTTTTTTTTATATTTTTAAATGTTTTATAAAAGTAACAAAAAATATGAAATAGAAATTTGAGGATGGGGTGGGGGTGGAACGAGGTAGGTAGGGGGGAGAGGTAAGAAAAAAATTCATATTTTTTATAAAAGTAAAAATAATATGAAATAGAAATTTGAGAATGGGGGTAGGGGCGGGGGAGGGGGTAAGAAAAAATTTCATATTTTTTATAAAAGTAAAAAAAATGAAATAGAAATTTGAGAATGGGATAGGGCAAGTGGGGGTGGCGGTAGGGCGGGAGGTGATGGTAGATGGGGTAGAGGTGGGTAGGAGTGGTAGGGAGGTAAGGGGTGGGGTGGAGTAGGCAAGGTAGAGGGCATAGATGTCAGGGTGGTTCAGTGCTTGGGTGGGGATTGGTGTAGGGGAGGGGGTAGAGTGGATGGATAGTGTGGTGGGTGGTTGGGGTGCGTTGGTGTATTTTTATTGTTCCAAAATAATAAAAGATATTTTTAAATAATTATTTATAAACAAAAATCTTAATGTAGAGTAGAGCTCTAATCGTTAAGATTGAGCATTTTCGTGGGTCAAGTTTGGACATAATCATGGATTCATTTGGGCTGCTGATTTATAATGGGTCAACTTGAACTAGCCAAAACACATCATAAAAATAACTCTTACCCAAACCCATAAAATCTTGAGCGGATTGAGCGGATCATTTAGGTTTGGGCTAATTTGGCCACCGGTAAGCATTAGTTACATGCCTTTAGAGACAACTCTACTAGTTGGTGATATGTGGAAAAAAATAATAGAGTAATAGACAGGTGCCGTTATGTGATTTATGAAAGGAGATGCCTTTAGAGACAACTCTAGTACCTTACTTTATGAATGTGTAGCAGACAGAAAAAGATAGGGGTTGTAAAATGTCAAAAAATCTTTCGGTGATACCTAAATGCAATAATTGAAGTGTGGATTGGAAATGGACTAGCATGGAGATCGTTTACGACTTTCTTTTAATTGATTTTTTGGCAGAGTTTCGTATCTTATACTTATACTAGCTCTATTTAATTAAAAAAGAGTCATCTTTGATGGATGACACTAAAAGCCACGTCGCCTCCTGGAAGAGCTAGTTCCCAAGAATGCGATAATGTGGCCCAAAGTCTTTAAACTATATTCTTTCTTTCCATTAGCTATACATGTGTCTACCACTTAAATAAAAGTTCACTCGATATTACTCTCAAAATATGTGCTAGAAAGATTTTGTGGAGAATCATACAATGAAGCGGAAATTTTAGATATCAACTTCAGTATGAGCATAAAATGGAAGCCTCATTCACTAAAGGAGAAAAGAGGGAGGGATCGAGAGTGGTTTCGGTAATTTTCAATATGTACTGCAAACAATTATGCAAGAAAAAGGTACAACGAACTCACACATACTAGTTACTTTTTTTTATGCTACATCACTATTTAGTTGCAATGGTTAGTAGTAACTATTTCCTATTGTCTTTGATCCACCGCACCACCTCAACTCCACCTTAAATAGACGTTAGCTTAACGCCTTTATTGTTGAAACAAGGATAGACCTGAGCTCATTTAGGGAGTGGCCACATTTTCCTTGGCAAGTGGGGCGATTTCTTCCCCTTCAACACCGGGTTCACTGCCAGCAGCTCCTAAGCCCAATAGCAATGTCTCCCATTTCTTGGCAGGTTCCTGCATGAACGCACCAGTTGGTATTGATCAGTGATTGACTAGAACAACAAACTGCAGTACCTACACATATTATCAGACTGATGCCTACCTTCCAGGAGAGCTCCTGTGACATGCAGTTATTTATCATCTCAGCAAACACGAGGGTGCCATAGACTGCAAGAGCTCTAGAAACTGTTGTTACTATGTTAAGCACATCAGCTGGGTCAACAACATCGCACTGACCAAATTCAAGAAGCAATAAGTTAATGTTTGTGCAATAAAGGGGTAAATCTCCAAGATGAGAATGGACAATGTACTAGTACACAGTTGATGTAAATCACATACTTCAACGTTGAAGGCTCCCATATGGAATCCAGTAAAGCCTTCTCTCACAGTGTCAACAAGTCCACCAGTCGAGGCACAGATTGGCACCTGACTCATATATGATTATGTTAAAACCAGTAACCAATTTTCAGAAATGAAAAGCTTGCTGGAGCAACATTTTTTGGGTATTTTACTTAGTTTAACAAGGTCTTATGGTTCTTACTGTTCCATATCGCATAGCATGTAACTGAATGAGACCACAAGGTTCGAATCTGCTTGGAATCAACATAAAATCAGCCCCAGCGGTGATCATGTGAGCCAAAGGGACATTGAATTTTGCCACTCCTTTAGCTTTGTCAGGATACAACACTTCGAGTTGTTCAATCTCCTGCTCGAACTTCTTTTTGCCAGTTCCCTGATGGATTGGACAAGTTGCGGGTCAATTTCAATTTGGGAACAAGTAAACACAACAACGCGGACACCATGAGTCTATTCGGTACTTACAACAACATACTCAGTGGAGTCCCACAACGTGGGGTCTGGGGAGGGTAGAGTGTACACAGATCTTACCTCTACCTTGATAGGTAGAGCGGCTGTTTCCGAGAGACGCTCGGCTCAAGACAAAGCATAAGCCCAAGCAAAGCAAGAAAATAAGTCATTTCGGTACTTACAAGGACTATTATTTGAACATCCAATCCTATGAACTCGTGAATTGCAGCAACAAGAATGTCTGAACCTTTCTGCTCTTCAAGTCTGCCGATGAACCCAATCAAAGGGATCTTCCTGTCAACAGGCAAGCCAACTGCTGCTTGAAGAGCCTCCTTCAGTAAAGGCTTTGCATCCTTGACCTGTATAGAGATTTTGATTAGCAAGAACTCCTTTATTTCATAAACCTACAAAATATTTTTGCAAATACTGCAGTCAGAAAGATCCTGTCTTACAGTGGTTATATCATATTTGACATCGGTGTATTTGTCAGTTGCTGGGTTCCACTCTTGTGTATCCATGCCATTCACAATCCCAGTTATGCAAGTCTTACGAAGGACATTATCCAACTCAACTCCCTTGTCAACACCGGAAACAAGTTCTTGGGCATAGTATGGGCTCACTGTAACCACCCTGTGTGATTCTAATATCCCAGCCTTCATCCAGTTGATTTTCCTACCCTTAATAGGCTTTTCATATCTGCAAAGTTTGAAAGACTCAATTTACTAGAATCAAAAGAACTTCTAAATTTGGTGTCTTATTCCAAGCATAAAACTCATACCCATCAATGAAATCAAAAGAACTCCTGTATTCATCAGGCAGATTGAGAAGAGAGAAGTCGGAGAAAGCAAATCGGCCTTGGTAGGCAATGTTATGGAGGCAGAAAGCGACCTGGAGGCCATGTGAAATTTATCATATATTAATACAACCTTCTTGATTTGCAGGGTAAAGTGCAGTCAAGTGGATACAAAGAGATTTTACCTTAGCATTCATATAGAGTCCTCTTGACTGGTACATTGACTTCAGGTAGCAGGGAATGAGAGCTGTGTGCCAATCATTGGCAATGAAGAGAACATCCTCTCCTGCAGAAATAGGCAAAATAAAGATGATTACCTTCAAGGATATAACTGTGACTGCTAAGGTGCTTTCTGAAACTGGGAGGTGTTACCATATGGTCCTGAGAAGTATTTGCTGCAGTTCAAATTCAGAACTCTAGGTGCCTCTAGTGCTGCCTGAGAGTGACAAGAAAACAAGGTTAAAAAATGATTAAAATGCCACATAAGTTGAGACAACAGTACAACACGTAACTTACTTGACACAACAAGCTGAACCTAAGTTCATTGTCCATATAATCTTGTCCAGCTTTGGGGCCATAAATTTTTGAAGCAGTTTTGCCCCAAACCTTAAAGGGTAAAAGCACCAGTAGAGTCAAATGAAATTCAAAATGATGTGTTCTGTGTATTCACATTGTAGTATCCCTCAGGACCAGGGGCGGATCCATGTACTATTTTTTGGTGCTCGAACACCCATTAACCGTAGCGGATACTTTATGTAGACATATATAAAATATTAAAATTTTGGTATAAAACAATAAATAGCACCCATGAAGCAATAAAAGATTTAGCTACTCTGGTTAAAAGGTGGTAGGATTTATGCTAAGCCACGGAGGAGTTGAGTTCGAAACCCACTCAAAGCGATATTTATTTTTTGTTGATTTTAAGGTGAGCAACCAGAACCATTGAATCCTGGATCCGCCATGATTTTAAGGTGAGCAACCAGAACCATTGAATCCTGGATCCGCCACCGCTCAGGACCTCTTTAAGGGTTCAAAATAAGCTTACTTTCTCCAAGAACATTGGGTGGTCAACAAAAACACGATCAACCCCACGTTTATAGCAGTGAAAGAAACGAACAATTTCAATGCTGTCTCCAACTTTGATCTGCAGATGAAGCAGGGGTCACATGCTTGAATCGGGGAATAGAAGAGATAATAGTGTATAATACGCAGTTAACACAGGAGTACCTCAACCGCCACGCTAGTATCCCAAGCATCTTTGTATTGGTCATAACGGGGAGATACTGTCATTACCCGATGTCCAAGGGCCTAAATGATAATCATGTGTCAAGACAAGTTAAGAGTCGCAAACTAATGCAGTAGAAACTGAACAAATTAGTGATCAATACAACAAATGTAATAATAACAAAACCAAAGACTGATACTTACAGCCAGGGCTGGTGGTAGTCCACCAAGAACATCACCTAGTCCACCGGTTTTGCTCCAAGGACCCACCTCAGTCCCCACAAAGATCAAGTTCATCCCCTTTCCACAAACAATGGTACCTGATGGCCTCTCCGTCCCAATTCTGGATTGCTTGTCGGATTTCTTGGCTGTTACCTTAGTTTTAGTTCTTGATTGCAGCATATCAACCTTGTTAACAGCCCTTAACCCATTGTGAGTCACACTATGGTTCCTCAGTCCTATCTGTGACAAGTTTGCTTTGGTGTCTACTGAAGTTGCTCCACTTCGGACATTTGAGCTTCTTGACACAAAGTGTGAAGCTGTGATGCTTGCCATTGTGGTACTTGAGTCTACAAAAAGGGATGGATTAGTAGTGTTTAGAATGAGAAGTTATCAGACCAACTTAAAAACAGATATAGCATTGCAAAACTCTGTAGTATTTTTGCCCTCCGGAATTTGATTTTTGACAACAAAAAGAAACACATAAGAGCCTTCACATTTATTACCGATTCTTGATGCAATAAATAAATCAAGTGATGGGGCATAGCAGAGACAAATTGAATTCTAGGTCCATCATTTTCAGTCATTGCCTGGACTTAGTGCTCTGTCTAAAGATGCAAAGCAGAGAACATGCGCTTTTTAGGCAAAAGAATCAACTTCAGTAAAGGTATGTACTAAGGAGAATCAGAATACATCATCTATGATCACCTTACCAACGTAATAAAAAGAATAGTAACGATATGCAAAGAAACAGCTTTAATCAAGAAAGGATTTTTTTTTCTTCAAAATTATTGTGATTAATATTACTATTTGTTGTACTTGATAAAACCTAGACAAAAATCATAGTGATCAATAAGAAGAGAGTAAAATTTACCACTTCACTTGCACTGCGGGGAATGAACTGTGTTGTGGACTTAGAGACTTCATTATTTGTAGTGGATGGACGTTGACACGTGTCAATATAATACTGGGTTGCTATTCCTCAGCACATGGTTGTGGACACACTGTATTATAGGGACTCTCACCAACCGTTCCTGCGAATATGCTGGGTTTTTACTTTTTACCTATCAACATCTTTTCTCGAGTTGAGCTAACGACGCCGTTAGGGCCTCTCTTAATTTTGTTTGTTTCTCTTTGTTATGGTTCCAACTTCCAATTCACGGCTACACTTCAACTTGGGCCTTGCAATGGTTGATGTGATAGGGTGCCTCTCTTAATTTTGTTTGTTTCTCTTTGTTATGGTTCCAATTCACGGCTAGACTTCAACTTGGGCCTTGCGATGGTTTGATGTGATAGGGTGCCTCTCTTAATTTTGTTTGTTTCACTTTGTTACGGTTCCAATTCACGGCTAGAATGGTTGATGTGATAGGGTCTTCTGTCTCCTAGTATCTGAACATGTGATTAGCGTACGACTACCACTAGAATTTGTGTCAATTTAGATCTTCCTTCGCATTCGTATGTATGTCAAGTTATGTACTACTGTAATCGTAATATCCCCTAGTTAGGAAAACTAGTGGTCCGTCCACTAGATTTTTATATCCACGATTTTCTTGAGCATTTCCCACACGTACATTTTGAGCGACTAACACAACTCCCCATTAGCGTTGTATGTCGTTGAAGACAATTTATGCAAATCCATATATTAACACAATGATCGATATTTTGTTATGGTAAAAAAGATCTAATTATGAATGGACAATTCTTGAGAGTTACATGTTGAATAGATCATTTTACTTGGTTTGGTAAAATTGGTGTTTGTAATGATTGAATTAGTTTTAGCGTAATATAACTTGCACTAATTTGAGCCGTTCTAGGAAGAAGAATGTATAATCAAAATAAAAGGCAAGTCATAATCTATTTTTTTTTATGATTGAGATAAGTCTTTATTCATCACCAATGAATTTAATACAAAATTGACACAGTGCTACAAATGAATGATCGTTAAAGAATGAAATTGAGGTGTGCGACAATCACGTGACTCAGTAACACGTAATACGTCCCTGAAAGAAATAATCCACTTCATTATTCTCATTAATGAAGATGTATTTATATACAATCCTAATTACGGAAAATCTTATTCCTACTATAACAATAAATGGAAAGTCCTATTCCTATTATAACAATAAATCATAATTACACTTGTACAAGAATTTTTCAACTATGGTAAGTTTACACTAAAACTTGAACTCGGATACACGTGTATATCACGTGTATACTCCTTCTGTCACGCCCCCGCAGTCATAGCGAGCGGTTGTCGTACGCTGAGACTGTCCCTAAAATCTTCAAATAGAACCGAGGGAAGACCCTTAGTAAAGATGTCAGCAATTTGGTACCTGGAAGGAGAAGTGCAAGACGCGTACTTGTCAACAAGCTACCTTTTCGCGAACAAAGTGAATATCCATCTCGATATGCTTAGTGCGCTGATGTTGGACCGAATTTCCAGAAAGATAGATTGCACTAACATTATCACAGTAGACCAAGGTAGCTTTCTGAATAGGAAAGTGAAGTTCTAATAGAAGATTACGCAGCCAACATGATTCAGACACCACATTGGCTACCCTTCAATACTCGGCCTCTGCACTGGATCGTGATAATGTAGCCTGACGTTTTGCAGACCAAGTTATCACTCAGAAACATACAATAACCAGAGGTTGAGCATCTGGTATCAAGACAGTCACCCCCAATCAGCATCTGTATAAGACATGAGAGTAGAAACGACGGACGAATATAAGTGCAATCCATAATCAAGTGTGCATGTATGTATCGTATAATGCGTTTGAGCGCATGCATGTGCTCAATCTATGGATCATGCATAAACAAACACACCTGCTGCGCTGCATAAGTAATATCCGATCTCATGAAAGTCAGATACCGAAGTGCCCCTGCAATACTACAATAGAGGGTGGGATCCTCGTATGAGGTGCCAGACGTAGCACTCAGCTTCGATTTGGTATCAACCGGAGTAGAAGTACACTTACAAGATGACATGCCAACTCTCTCAATAATCTCTGCCGCATACTTTTTCTGAGATAAAAATAGAGACGAGTGATTGCTATGCCCAAAAAATAGCTTAAGGCCCCCAAGTCTTTCATAACGAATTCTGAACTGAGAAGGGACATGATAGACTTGCGTAGAATATCCGATAAGGCAGTCAATATAATATCAACATATAACAAAACGTATGCCAGAGAAGTACCACGCCGATAGATGAACAGTGAATTATCAGACCTGCTGTGAGAAAACCCAATATTAGACACATAATGTGCAAACCTTTTATACCAACCCGTGGGGCCTGCTTAAGCCCATATAAGGACTTTTTCAACAAACAGACATGATGAGGATAATTGGGGTCCGTAAAACCTAAGGGCTGATGCATGTAAATTGTCTCCTTAAGATCACCGTGTAAGAAAGCATTTTTCACATCCAGCTGGTGAATGGGCCATGCCTACGAGAGAGCTAGATTGAGCATAGTGCGACTGGTTGCCGGTTTGACCATCGAACTAAATGTTTCTCCACAATCCACGCCAACATGTTGTGTTTTATCATCACCTACAAGACGAGTCTTATGTCTCTCAAAAGAACCGTCAGAATTTTCTTTATGAGTAAAAATTCACATAGATCGAATAATATTAACACCAGGTGGACGTGACACCAACTCCCACGTCTTATTTTCAATAAGAGCATTATATTCGTCATACATTACCAATTTCCAATTCGGGTCATAAAGGGCAGACATTGGGTTACGTGGTAGGGGAGATTTAGTGACATTAAAATTAAGATTAAAATGTCATTTTGGTTTAATAATACCCATTTGGCTACGAGTAACGGGCCCTTGAAGTGAGGTAGAATTGGACAGGAGTTGGGCGTTTCTCGGGTTGGTAGTGGACTGGCCAGCAGGCAGTGGGCCTGCTGGCCCAACAACCGGGTGAGCAGTAGATATCGGATCGAAATGAGTAGTGGGTTGTTGCTGGAATACTATCGTTCCCAGGACTGGGTCGAGACTATGGATCGATAATTTGTGGGCCAGCAGACAGTGGGCCTGCTGGCGGATTCGTGTCACGGGACATCTCGGACAAATGATGAATAATATATGGTGAGATCCCATCATCCAAAAAAGTATATGAACTAGACACGAAACTACACAATTTAGTAAACGAAAATTAGATTTCATCAAAGATAACATGGCAACTAATTATGATTTTGTTAGAGGATAAATCAAAATATTTGTAACCACAATGATTAGACGGATAACCCAAAAACACGCAAGCGGTAGAACGGGCTTGAAGTTTGTTAATTGTAGTAGACGAAAAAAGTGGATAGCTTAAACACCCAAACACCCTAAGATGAGAATACGAAGGATCTTTATTGTAAAGAATTTTAAGTGGGGATTGATATGCTAAGCCTTTATGAGGGAGGATGTTAAGTAGATATATAGCCATTTGTAATGCATGATGTCAAAAAGAATGTGGTAATGAAGCATGGGCGAGTAAGGTACGGATAATATTATTTATGAAACGAATTTTCTCTCAGCCTTCCCATTTTGTGAGGACATATGTGAACAAGAAAACCAAAAAGATATGTCATTGGTGTCACAAAACTCTCGAAACGGCCCATTATCATATTCTCTGCCATTATCACATTGAATATTTTTAATTTTCCGTTCGAATTGTGTACGGATGAATGCTCTAAATTTTAAGAATGTGGAAAAAACCTGAGATTTTTTTGGATAAAATAAAGGTCCATAAAAATTAGAATAATCATCCAAAAATAAGACATAATAGCAATGGCTCAAAGAACTTAAAACCGGAGACGTCCATAAATCACTATGAATAATGTCAAAAGGCATCAAAACATGAGAAGTAGAGGCTACAAACGGTAATGTAACATGTTTCCCTAATGGACAAGAAAGACAAAGTGGAGTACTACGCGTACCCTTACAAGTAATAAAATTATTTTTATGCAGAGAAGAAATAATAGATGACCCCGGATGTCCCAAATGTGCATGCCACAAGGAATGAGCAAGATCGGCAAAGGTAGAAGGTGTGGCTTGACTCGCGGAAATGGTGGTGAGTGAATAAAGCTCCCCCTACTATTGCATCTCCTTAGAAGTATGCCCGTCGTGAAATCCTTCACAGAAAATCCAAAAAGATCAAAATTAACATAAACCCAATTATCAGTGGTGAATTTTTGAACATTTTTAAGACAAGAGGTGGATGTGGGGGAGACAATTTCGTATGACCATAATCGCGAATTGGAATTGAGTTGCCATTACCAACAATAATGTCACGATTTTTGCTCAAATTGAAATAAGGCCTACTGATGCCGAGGCCTAAGTAAGATAGCTTGTTGCCCCGACCCAACACTGTATCGTGATGCACTGTTCGGGAAATTGAGCCTGGAGGCCGATTGGAATTGGGCCCAGTTTCCAGGATAGGGCGTTGGTGGATAATAAGGGCTATTGGGCCAATGGCCATTGGCCCAGTCACATGGCCAAGGGCCCAAGGCTGCGGCCAGTTGGCCTGCGGTCCACTGTTCTGGCCATCACCACCACCGTCGTTACCACTGCGACTGCCATCGCGGTTCTTGCCATTATTTTTACAATTTTGGCCCCTTTTTCCGCCACTATTAGTACGGTTTTGGCCAGAATATTTGGAGAATGAGTGAGGGTTGTCTGACGTGGCCATCATCATGACGAAATTTGCGCTAGTAGCTGCCTTCTTAGCCAAACCGGCTTCTTCCAATATGAGCATGTAACAAGCCTGATAAAATGGCGGGAGAGGATTACTTTGACGAAGTAGTGTCCCAACTCCATTATAGGCCCGCAACCATCTGAAGAACAAGATGATCATTGGTAACGGGCGCACCAACATTTCGGAATTGATCCGTCAATTCCTTCATACTTTTACAATAGGATGAGACGTTCGGAAAATCTTCCATGTTGACATGGGAAAATTCCTGCTCAAGCGTGACAGCACGGGAATTTTTGTTATCTTGGAATATATCGCGCACCATATTCTAAGTTTTCGTCGCTATAGTGTCGTGTTCAATAATCGTCTGCAAAAAGTCTGTAGAGATAGTGGAATAAATCCACTGGAGAACGGTAGCATCAAGGGTCGTCCATAACGTAGGATCATCCTCGAGAGTAGGCACCTTCTCCTTGCCAATTACCGAGGGGATGATGTGATGGAGGACTTGATGCGAGCGTGCGTGAACTTTGAATAATTCCACCCACGTCGCGTATTTGACATTTTCCATCTCAAGAATAATAGGGATGTGATTTTTGATGTTGGAGACAGTAAGGGCAGGATGAAACATGTTCTTTGATGTAGACATAACGAAAGAACAATATGAGAATTAGGGATTTTGAAGAAAATTTGGGAAGAGAGGAAGAAATTGCACGAAAATAGAGGATTAATCACGGAATCCGAGATGGGCGTAAAGGGCAGCGAAAGTGTTTTTGTGAGAAGGTATTTTAGCCCTAGACTTCTAATACCATGAAAGAAACAATCACATTGATTATTCTCATTAATGAAGAGGTATTTATATACAATATACCATCTCTAATTTTGGAAAATCATATTCCTACTATAACAGTAAATGGAAAGTCTTATTCCTATTATAACAATAAATTTTAATTACACTTGTACAAGAATTCTTCAACTATGGTAAGTTTACACTAAAACTTGAACTCGGATACACATATATACACCTTCTGTCAGTCCCTATTTAGGTATTGTATGCTCTTCCACTTGGCATAAAATAACCAAAGGAATGATAGATACAGGGCCATGCAGGAATAAATTGTGAATGCCATACATCATAATCTTTTGCAGATAATGGCGCGTAACAATGGGCTTCTCTGTAATTTAATGGGGAGGGACGAGCCTCTATAATGTTTGTGGACTAAAATTTATCTGGGGATCAGTCAATAGTCACAACTAATACCTGTGGTTTTTAAAGATTCATCCTGGCCTCATGGCCAGTCGTATCTCACTCTGACTACCAGCTGATCACTCTGTCATCGGCAAAAGCTATAGCAAACTTTTTCCAAGACACAGATAGCCAAGTTTCAAAATAAATCAAGGAAATTCAAATATTAGATAGTCACCGCGATTGAAAGGATTTGGTAAAAGATGCTAGGTGAAGTGATAATCTGTTTGCATTTATTATTATTATTATTTTTGATATCCAGCTAACGGCATACGCCAGATTATTTCTGAAGATAGTAGTCCCTATCCTTCAGCACTATTACCAGTAAATCGCGGGATGTACCTGAATGACCATGGTTTGAGAACAGAGCAACTGATATCACCTACAAGGTCCTATTACAGAAGAGAGCAAATTGCTCCCACCAGGATTCGAACCCACGCTGCAGGCCTCCAACTAGATTTTAAGTTCCCTTCATTTGTCATCTAGCTATGCCCGGGGGACAATCTGTTGCATTTATTGATGTTATGAACAAAGGTATTATCTGTTGGAAATTTGCCTTTGGTGGGGAGGTGCGTCCACCCGTATTTAATGACTTAAACACTAGGATTTTGTATGTTGGAGGCTTTGTCTCTTCATACGTGCATAATCTACTAAGTGAGTAGATGACCGTAGGGCCAAAGATCGTCAAATTTCATTGAGAAATGAAAGAGATATTGATCCACAAAGTAATGTGTTTGAGGCATGGAAATATGGTGTGGGACAAATCTACCACATCGGTGGGAAAAAAAAGAATTGTTATCTTTATAAGTTTCAAAATTGGCTAAGGGTTTGGGACCCCAAGGGGTAACCCATGTGTTTGAAGGAGGGAGGACCTAGATGTGCTTGGGTTCAAGGCTAAGCCCACACGCGCGCCGCAGCCCGCCTGTCCGGGTCACGGGCCTTGGGCCTTGGGCTTGGGCTTCTTCTGATAGACCCCAAATTGTTTAATATTTACAGTTTGGTCCCTGGAGTTTCTGGAAAGATGAAATTGGGAACGACGGAAGGCAGAAAGTTTCTACTTACCGTTTGGGTTGGTTTTTGGAACGTTGCACATTAATCATCAGCCATTACCTGCTGATTAACTCCCTCACTAACTAATGGTCATAAACAGTCATTACTTGGCTGATTAATGATCATACTAATGGTCATAAACATCCACCATTACTTGGCAGTTGAGGAGTCCTTCCCTTATGGTATTTATTGGTGTATTTTGGCACAATTGTGAGGACTACACTATATACAACACATAAACAGAAGAGAGAATAACACTGTCCAAAAAACGTGAAGCACAAACAGTGGATAAAAATAGAAAACTCTTCCTTCCTTTTCCATTCCTCAGCAAGTCGTTTCGTGTTTGTTTTCTTCGTCAGAATCAACCTATTTGCTTTGTAGTGTTGATTAGTTGTTGTTTCATCTTGGAGACTATTGCCCGTTAACGTAAAAGCATATATACGGAGCAATATTGTCTTAAAGACAGAGAGTCATCTCTCGACTCAACCACAGTTGTAACAATCCAGATTTAGTGTTTCTTGATTTCAGGTTATCAAGATTTAAGACTCAACAAGCTTGCGGCAGTTCTGAATTGCCTATTTGTTTATCCTTTCGAACACTTGTAATATTTATTTACTTCCCGTACTGTTTTACATATCCAATATTATCTTTGCGAAAACTGAAAGGATTTGGTAAAAAGTTACACTAGATAAACTGTTGATGTTATGAACAAAGGTATTATCTTTGCGACAGAAATGGCAACAAAGATTTGTTCAGCGATTGATAATTTTCTAGGATCAATCTTTAGAGCTGATATAATTTCTTATGTCTCCATAAAGCTTAAGCCAAATTGACAAATAGTGAATACACAAATTAGTAGAGCATAATAGTCAATGCCATCAACTCACTTGTACAAGAAAAAGTTGAATCATACATGATAGTAAAGAAAAAGATTTATAGCTTCTTCCTGATTTCAATCTCACAAATGGTCTCTTTTTTTCCTAGCTATTGTTTTCTCCTCTTTTACCTCTTCTCGTTGCCTCATTTCTTTAGAATTTTAGCTATGAAACCATAATGGTGGCAATTCAAATGTATCGTTGCCATCAGCGATCAAATCAGGAGCTAGTAAATTAGTAATTGTAGAAGCAGCATGAATCTCATTTGGCCATGACTTGAAACAACACGCCAAACAAACTGTGCAGTAAAACTGTTTAACAGGAACAACTATACGTCCAGGCTCCTGACTAAAGACGATTCTTCACCAAGCATTTCTACTTAATAGAAAGAATTGATAAAGAGAGTTTCAATAATAAGGGTGGAGAGAAGAATAAGACAACTCACTCAATCACATTGCACAACAATGCCAATGTTCATTTCCATTTCAATCGATAAACAAATAGGGCTAATGCTACATCGGTTCCTCAAAAGTCAAAAGTGAGCCTGCAATTACATAGATTTCACATGTGAGTCGTAACCAGAGTCTCGATGAACCTCAGGCCGTCAAACCCATGAGCGAATTTCTCCTTCTTTGACGTCAATGCCAATTTCCTTTGACTAGTCAGATCTCAACTTCTCCCTCGATGAGGACCAACCAAGTCCCTGCCATACAAATTATTTCTCTTTAATTTATCATAGGGCAATAACTAGCAGCATTTTTAATAAAGATATATCACAGAGAAGATGCAGCTGAGCAAAAAGCGAAAACAATAGATTTGTTGGGTTTTTGGGTTTTCCTTCCTATGTGGAATTGGATTAATAATACCCAATCCAATTTGGATCAGCCCATTTTTGCTCTAAAACTCACTATATATATATATATATAGGATCAACTTAGGTCTTACTTCATACACACAAGAGTGAATCATATCAGTCATATAAAGAGAAAACTTGAGAGAGAAAAACTGATTTTCGCAAATTAAAAATCTGTTACAGCAGTCCGCTTCAAATAGAGTTTCAAATTTCGTTAACAGTTGGATCGTGCTCAAATTTGAACTGGGGATTCTCAACATCTGGTTCTTCGATTTCAACGGTGGAGATTGAATTTTGTTGTATGTAGCTCCAATTTTCGAGCATGAACAGTAGCTCATTTTTTGGGGTGATTTCTTTCATTTCTTCACTAGTTTTGGTGCTATCTTTTATGTATTGTTGCTCCGTTTTTGCCGTTGATGTTGTAGCCATTTGAAGATCATTGCTATAACTCTTGTTGATTTTAGTGAAGCTTTCATGGGCGGAGGTACCGTGATTGTTTTCTCTTCACAGTGAAGGGGTTTTCCACGTAAATTTGATGTCTTTTACATTCGATTTATTTTTGCTTGCTTTGATATTTTATTGTTGGTATAGCTGCTGTCCATATATACGTTTGTGCTTGAAATTAGTTTGATCTCTTGTTCAAATAGTGTGAAAAGTTTTTGACTTGGGTATTCTTCAGCATTTAATTTATCGTGCAATTTGGCTATGACTCATTTCTTCCTAACAAGATTCATATCCTGTAATATATCTAACAATTGGATTAGCAGTGGAGAAACTTCAGGTTAATGCTTGAAGAAGGATCACAAAGTTTCGAAATGATTGAGAAAGTGTGGATGTCCAAACAATGTAGATAATTTTACATTACAAGAGCTCAATTGTTAATTCCGCTGAAATAAAAAAAATCGATAAACATAAATAATACATTATATTTAACAAAAAGAAAATTGAGAGGAAATTTATTTACCTGGGTAGAAGGCGAGTGAAAGGTTACATCAGGATCAGAGGAGGCATACGATGTGGAGCTAAGCGGCAAGCACGGAAGCAACGAGTGCAGGAGCCCTTCATTTCTTCGTCGGAAAACGAGGTACGCCGGAGATGCAGATTCCTAGGACGAAAACCTGTGGGGCTTGTTATCTCTATTTGCGTCAGCGGGGGCGTCTTTTCAACCTAAATAGTAAATACTCTGTTTCGGCTTAATAAGACTTCCTCATTTATCAACCCAATTTAATAACCTCTGGTAATTCCGTGGACGTATCAACTTCCCCACATGTGGCATATATCAGGTTAAAAATATTTCCTCGAATCCTAAATTAAGTTGCTAAGTGTAATTAACTTGTCTAACATTAATAATATTATTCTTAGGTAAAAATACATTTATGACGACGATTCCCTTGTCAAGAAAGCGATGTGAAAGATGGGTTTACACCAGTTAAAGAACTTCTATTATTATTATTAAATAATTTCTATTTTAATTTTATTTAATATTATAATAATATGATGTGAGTTTAAATGAATATTTATATAACTGATTCAATTTATTTAGGACTGAGGTATGATAATTATTTTAAATTTTAGTCTAAAATGGAGGTGTGTAAAAAGATAAAAAGCTGTTCGATTACATCTGAAATATATTGTCTGGAGACCAAATTCAAACACATTTTTTTACAATTAAACATAGCCAAACAGAACAAACCTATCTTTCCAATCCAAAACGCCAGTTTAGAGTCAGTTCAATTGCTTATTTTATTTGTAAAAAAATAAGAAAGAAAAAAAAGGCAAAATTTGTGTTGCTACAAATGGGAAAACACGAAGAAGGAGCTACGTCCGCTTGGGCAACTCAATTGATTATCAAGGGGATATTTGGAAAATGGTCAAGGATCGAATTCCGTCAGCGGCAGTGTGGGGATTACTTCTTGAAATAAAGGAGGGCCCCTTGTGCGCAGTGTGGTACTGGTCTAACCTTTGAAATCAATTGAGTCACCATAATTTACCTCCTTCACAGACCTGTCAGACCGGAATGTGGGGCTCCTAGGGTGGGAGTTCCACCTTCTTTTTTTTTTTTTTTAAACGAAGAAGGAGCTATATTTATTGGGAGAATAAATAGTTAAATACTCATTACTCGTAGCTTCATTCAAAATTGTGGTGTCCGTGACTGGTTGCATTGGGAACAGCAAAAGGTGACGCGGAGCTTTCAACTGCCATTTACTTTAATTTTGAAAGTCGGAGCATGCTGGCTCCTGCTGTCGCAGATATGCATCCTCTCGTCGCCATTTGGGCTTTATGTTAATACACATTTTTTTTAACATAAACTATTCATCAATGTTGAGGATTAACAAATCTCATTGTAATCGCTCTCTTGTTTTAATACAAAATATGTGATACATGGCACATGCTTGTCCCAATAAACAAAAACAAAAAGTGTAATTAGAAAATGTCATGTGAAATTTATCATATAAGTAGAAAGAAATCGGCAACTAAAGAGACATATGTCAAGTGGACATAGCGCAATAACGCTTCAGTGATAAGAGTGATCTTCCTGCGGTGCCACTACGTCTACCATAAGTTTCGCTCAAGTGGCCTTACCTGCACAAACTAACTTAGAGCTTATTTTAGGTGTTTTTAAAATTTAAACCAAAATATTTTATACACAATTTTATAGTGTTTGAATAAATTAAAAAAATATCTTTAAGCACTTATTTTTTAAGTAAAATAATAAAAATAGAAGTGAAAAATCATAAACTCATCCAAACGAGCTTATAAACTAAAATTTCTAATTTATAATTTTTTACTTATAAGCCATAAGTCCATCCAAACATGCTCTTAGTCCCAGCCAGAAGAACAAATTAAAACTCCATGTGCCTTTTTTTGGTATGCCGGTTTTGATATATAAGTGAGGTGATTACAAAAGCTTATTTTGTTCATACTAGCTGACATTCGCGCCCCGTTAGGTCCTTGGCATGCAGAATTTGTGGACTATCCGGTCAGAGCCGGTAGGTGGGGACAAGTCGATGGTGGGTCTGGCAAGGGTGAGTATGTGAGTAAACTGTGTGATTGTTCCCATGGGTAGGTTTGTGTCGAGTTGCTGGGATGGTGACTGTTCCGATGGGTTGGTACGGTATCTAGGTCAATTTGGGTAACTGGAGCAACTGCGGGTGGTGGTGACACAGGGGATGGCCGGTTGGTCAATGGGATTGTGGTGGGGCTGTTCTGGAGGACAATCAACCGATTGTCAGTGATGGCGGTGGCGGAGAGTGGTCGGAAATAGTGATGGTGGTGGCAGTGGTGTTTTGCAGCGACGGGGATGCAGGGACGGTGGTGGTTGTTCGATAGAGTTCGGATAACGGGTGAGGTGTCGGACTCGTCTAGAAAGGTATAGTCCGTGTTTCGAAGCTTTTGGATGTTTGCAAAAGGGAAGATTGCTTAATTGAACGTGACATGACGAGACACAATAATTTTGCGGGAAGACACGTCATAGCACAGATAACCCCTATGATTAGGCGGGAAACCTAAGAACACACAAGGAGTGGTGCGGGGTGCAAGTTTATGCGGGGCTGTAGAAGCAAGATTCAGATAGCACATGCAGCCAAAAATTCGTAGGTGCTCATAAGTTGGGATCCTACGGAATAGAATTTCGGTGGGTGTTTTATTGTGAAGGGTTTGGGTGGGCAAAATATTTAGAATATATTCGTCCATTTTAACAACATAGACCCAATAAGAGGGGGAGAGAGGCATGAAACAGGGTTGTACGAACCATGTTATTGATAATGCGAATGATTCATTCGGCCTTGCCATTTTGGGAGGATGTGTTGGGACACGAGAACCAGAAAACAATGCCATTAGTAGAGAAAAAATTGTGAAACATGAAATTATTGAACTCACGACCGTTATCACATTGAAGCTATTTTATGTCTTTTTCAAATTGTGTTTTGACATATACACGGAATGCAAGAAACTTGGCAAACACTTCAGACTTGAATTTAAGCGGATAGACCCAGACAAAGTGAGAAAAGTCATCTAATAAGACGAGATAAATTTTATGATCCAGTGAGCTAGTAATGGGAGATGTCCATAAATCTGCATGAACAATGTCAAATAGAGAATATGTAACACTCGAAGAAGACTGAAACGGAAGGCGAACATGTTTGCCTAAAGGACATGAAAGACATTGTTGGCAAATATTTCATTATGACAACGAATTAAATTATTGTTTCTAAGAGGGTATATCATCAGTATACATAGTGTATATCGGTGTGTATAGACTGTATACAAGGGGTATACGACCTGTTGGAAAGATAGGGAAGGTGGGAGGGTTGTATATCAACAGTATACCAGGGGTATACAGGGTTGTTAGCAGAATTGGGGGGTTGGGCAGCTGTATATCAACGTATATCGTATGTATACAGGTGGTAGACGGTCGGTTCGGCGCCGGAAAAGGGAGGAAATGGGCGGCCGAAATTAGGTTTTGGGTTGGGAAGGATTGTTGGCTTTTGATACAATGTAGAATTGTATTAATCTCCATTGGGGAGCCTTTCTCATTAATACAAATATATATAGTGTATACAATGTGTAATCATAATACAATAAAGATCATATATCTACTATAATTATACAATACTAAATATTATAAAATATATACTGAATATTTTATAATATTGCTAATACTATTCTCTCATATAGCTTTAATTCCCCCTTGAGTCCCAACTCCACACATCTTATTTTATAAGAAAAAAATATATATCTTGTGTTGATTTGGGTTTTGCAATCTCAAGGATGCACACTGCCAAACATAAAACAGCTGTATAATGCGGCTTTACTAGTGCTATAGATAGATATGAAGCTTGTTGATGACTATCGTTAATCCTATCATGTGAATTGTGGGGGCAACCAGCTGAGGCAACATTTGTCCTACGTACGTACTAAGCTGTTGTTAGTCACCTTGATCAAGATCAACCGCAGCGCCCACCACTATCCAGCTTTCCTTCCTTGCCTTCTATATATAGTGGCTCTAGTCTAGCTTTCACGCCCTTCTCTACGTAGAAACAAGTCTTGTTTCTCTACGTACCACCTATTTTAATTTGATCAGTGTGTTACTATTAATTCCATATATATAGCTCTTCCGAGTAGTGAATATAGTGATCAGTCGTGGGAATCATCATGAATTCATCATTGTTCAGTTCATTCGACGCAGTTTGTGCTGAATTCTTGGGCCATAAGGTCAGGGCTTCCATGCCCTGTACTACTCCCTTCTCCCTGCCACTAGAAGAAGAGCAGCACATGAATTGTTCTCCGCCAACACAAATATCCAAGGCTGCTACTCAACCAAATACAAAACAACCCAATAACCCCCAAGGCTGCAACAGCATCTGTTGGCTTTGCTCATGAATTGATGTAGTCCCTTTTAGCTTTATCCGTAATTCATGTGAATCTTGTTATGTAAATGTTTATCTAATATTTCTGTTCTTTAAATTTGTACGATACAATCAAATAATCGTCCCCTTCTTCTCTGTTGCCTTCTCTTCTTTCTCTTTTAGTTTTTCTTATCCCCCTTGATTCTAAATTCTCATGTCGTCCGTTAGAATTAGTGAGATATTCATAGAGTTCAATTTGAATTTTCTAAAGTTCATAATTTTCTTTTCGAATCAGCACCTATCGTATTTTAGCTTATTTTCTCATCTTTAAAACCTTTGACCTTCTATTAGTCACAGAACCAGAACATAAGAGTAAAGTGATTCTCGTATTTATGGTAAGTTTAAAATTTATTAAAGCTTCCACTTTAGGAAGTAAACAGAAAGGCCTAGAGGGAAAAACAGGACAAGTATTTGCGACAGACTAATATCCAGAAGCAAAAAAGGAAAAGAAGAATATCATTTTTTTTCCTATCAATTGATGCAGTACTATTGCAATTGACCTGATACAACTACATATGAATCATGTCGTGTAGGGATTTTGTTGGGTTGTTGTACGCAACAGATATTGAAAATTTGTTTCAAACCCAACAAACGTAGAACTGTTTGACTATAGGGTAATTTAAAACCGTAAACATAATACTTGAATGGTACTTACATGTTTACAATATCTGGAATTTTTATCAACTGTGGGTGTGCACGTGAATGCCCTTTCGATTGCAAGCTCCAAGCTTCAATGTATTCCTCCTTTGGAAAACTAGGAAATCCGGCAGAGATTCGAGAGAGTGTTTTTTATTTTGAGTCTCTAAGACTTAGAATAATGATATGAAAATCAAGTGTAATGAATAATGAAGTGTAGGTCTGTATTTATAGGTGAAAATTAGGTCAAACCGGATTAGGGTTTGACCTTGGGCCTGACTCAAAATTCGAGACAGATTAGGTCATGGCGCCGCGGCCCTATGGTGTGGGCGTCGCGGCGCTGACGTGGCCCTAAACTGTCTCATTTTATTTTCCACACATTCTTAATTAAATCCAAAATCCAATTTTGATTTAATTAAAACAATCATTATTCATTTAAATATCTCGATTCTATATAGAATATTTAATGTTCTCTCAATACATCCTTAGATCGAAAAGACAATCGACATAGTGTGACCCTACATACCTTCACATATCGACATTAATCAAATTAAGGTCTACGCGGAACTCCTAGACGGCGCCACAAGACGAACTCAACATGTGAAGTACGTTTACACGAATCCAGTAAACTTAACTTCTATGTGGTAAGATAAAATCCTTTAATTCACGACACACCTGATCAAGTTTAGGATTTGTCAAGTGTCTATTAAAATGGCTTAATCATTGTATCTCATCTATATTAGTTGACAACTAGACCATATTCTAAATATGTCTATTGCGTTGGCCAACGACTTAGTCAACCTAATATCACTGAGAAGCTGAGTGTTCTCTCAAATATACATTCGAGGAATGAATCCTAATCTTGGCTCAACTACCACCTTTAATCCACATCGTAATGTACCGAATACAAGCCGTATCTCAACCTATAAGGCATTTGAGCTTAGGACAGGAGCAAAGTATATTACTTTGTAGACAAGGTGCGCATTGACCTCAAGTCTAAGGACTTCTATCTCCCACACGATGATCATACTTTAGACAAGTATAACAAACAGTATATTAGCAGGGTATACCAATACTTTCAAGGTATCCATGTGTCCATCACGAGTAGTCATTTAGCAGGTGAGACATACTACATCCTCAAAGGATGTGATGCAGACCACATGTCGACTTATCTCATATCATCGATATCCCATTCTCGATGACATTAGTCGAGGCTATTTTAAGAGTTACGTTATAATATTAATATCTCACATTATTAATAACAACGTAACATATATGAATGCATATTATAGAATATTATAAACAATTAACTAATAATTCAATAATTACAAATGTCAAAATATTAATCTCCATTAATAATAATACGAATGTGTATAAAGTACATCTGTCCTAATACAGATTGTCTCTAGGACATACATACATATACTTTCAATCTCCCACTTGGCCTAGAGCCAATCTCCAACATATCTAATGTCCATATTCTCAAAATGACCATTATGCTTGACTAAGCTTAATGGCTTAGTGAATGGGTCAGCTAGATTATCGTCTGTGGGAACATAGTCTGATCTAATCTCTTCAGTCTCCATTATCTCCCTGAGTATGTGGTACTTCTTTGGTACACGCTTGTTTCTGTTTGTTGATTTTAGTTCCTTAGCTTGTGCAATCGCACCAGTGTTGTCACAATAAATAGTTATTGGACAACTGGCACTCGGAACTACCCTTAGTTCATTCAGGAACTCAGAAATCGCGACAGACTTCTTTACCAACTTTCGATCCCAGCAATGTACTCAGCTTATGTTGTCGAATCAACAGCTGTAGCTTGTTTGGAACTTTTCCACTCACGCTCCACCATTGAAAATGAACGTGTACCCAGACTGAGATTTGAAGTCATCAAGATCCGTCTGGAAGCTAGCATCAGTGTACCCAGTAGCAGCTAGCTTTTCTTCCCCAGACTAAGAAGTAATCTTTAGTTCGTCTAACATTCTTAAGAATACTCTTGATTGCTTTCCAGTGTTCTTCCCCTATTCTGCTGGAATTTGCAAGTCATACTAAGTGCAAAGGCCACATCTGGCCTAGTACAGGTCATGGCATACATGATCGATCCTATAGTCGAAGCATATGGGATCCTCTTCATGCGTTCAAGTTCTATAGCATTAGAATGATTGTCATTCTTAGATAACTTGATGCCTTGTCCCATAGGTAGACTGCCTTTCTTGGAATTTTCCATAGAAAAACGTCTAAGAACTTTGTCTATGTAGACTGACGGTGACAGCCCCAACAATCTATTTGGTCTATCTCTATAGATCCTAATTCCCAGAATGTAGCAGGCTTCACCTAAATCCTTCATCATGAAGGTACTAGACAATCACTCATTGACTGACTGCAGGAGAGTCTTATTGTCTCCCATTATCAATATGTCATCTACATATATAATAATGAAGGCAATACTCCCATCCTTGCGTTTACTATAAATACATGGATCCTTTTTGCTTCTGATGAAATCAAATGACTTGATAATCTTGTCAAAGCAAATGTTCCAACTCTTCGAGGCTTGCTTAAACTCATAAATGGACTTTTGTAGCTTGCATACAACATTTGGTTTGGACTCAAGCGAAAAACCCTCAGGTTGTTTCATATACACCTCCTCAACTAGATTATCATTGAGGAAAGCGGTTTTGACGTCCATCTGCCAAATGTCATAGTCATAATATGCAGCTATTGCAAGCAAAATTCGAATGGACTTAATCTTAGCAACAAGTGAAAAGGTTTCATCATAATCGACCCCAGGCCGTTTATTATAACCTTTAGACACCAATCTTGCTTTATAAGTCTGTACATTTCCAAATGCATCGATCTTCTTCTTGAAGACCTATTTGCATCCTATGGGTTTAACCCCAGCTGGCAAATCAACCAAGTTCTACACTTGATTGATGTACATAGATTCCATCTCGAATTTCATGGCTTCTTGCCATCTCTTCGAATCAATATCCAACATTGCTTAGCTATAGGTTGTAGGCTCATCGTTATCGGAAATATCTATCTCATTGTGTGTTTTCACAAGTAGATTTAGTTTTTCAGGAGAACGATGAGTCCTAGTGGACCTACGGAGTTGATTGTTTTGCAGCTCAGTGCTTGGTATGTTCTGAATGTGAGATGGTTCTTGTGTGTTGGATAATCCACTAACTTGAGAGCTTTCATGAATATCATTTTCATGTATTTCCTGAATGGGAGGAGGTGCAACTATTGCATCTACTCCTAAAGGCTGTGTAGGAGGATCTTGCATTTCTGCATTATTCCTCGTAACACTCCCACTGGCCGAAGGGCTTACTTGAAGTACCCAATCTTCGCCAAATACTCCCACTGAATTCTTGCCTTGGTCATTCGGCAAGGATTCAACATCTATGTTATCTTGCGGTTCTTGAATTTCTTCAAGTTCTATCTTTGTGCAACTATGTTCCTTGTAGACATATTCTTCTTCAATGAAAGTTGTGTTCCTGCAAACAATGACCTTACTTTCTCTAGGAAGATAGAAGTAGTATCCCTTAGTTTCCTTTGGATACCCCACGAAGTAACATTTCTCACTTTTGGATTCCAACTTGTCAGTGAGCATCTTCTTAACATATGCAGGGAACCCCCAGGGTCTCATATGTTTAAGAGTTGGCTTCTTGCCACACCATATCTCATAGGGTGTCTTTTCTAATAACTTGGAAGGAACCCTGTTCAAAACATATATTGAGGTTTGTATAGCATGTCCTCAAAGGTATGCCGGTAGAGCTTAGAAGCTCATCATGGATCGAACTATATCCAATAAGGTTCGGTTTCTCCTTTCGGCAACACCATTCATCTGTGGTGTTCCAGGAGGTGTCCACTCTGATTGGACTCCATGTATCTTTAAGTAATCTAGAAAATCCTTGCTCAAGTATTCACCTCCTCGATCCGATCAAAGGGTCTTGATACTTGTTGCAAGTTGCTTCTCTACTTCCGACTTGTACTCTTTGAACTTCTCAAAAGCCTCGAATTTATGTCTCATAAGATACACATATCCATACCTTGTGAAGTTGTCAGTAAAAGTGATGAAGTATGGGAAACCTCCTTTAGCTTGAGTCGAAAATGGCCCACATACATCAGTATGGACCAAATCAAACACCTCCTTGGCTCGCACACCTTTCCCAGAAAGTGGCTTATTAGTCATCTTTCCTCTTAAGAAAGATTCGCAGTTACCATAAGACTCCAAGTCAAATGGTTCGAGGTAGTCTAACTTCCTCAACCTTGCTATCCTTGATTCGTTGATATGACCAAGTCTGCAATGCCTTAGGTAGGTAGAGTTTCTATTACTTATCTTAGCTCATTTATTTTGTACATTGAATATTTCTCAACTATAGTTTAGTGTATATAATCCATCCACAAGAGGAGCAGTTCCATATATAACATTATTAAAAGACAGTACTTGACTGTCATTATAAATATATGAGGAAAAAGCCTCCATGTCCAAAATAAGGATAGAAATGATATTCTTCGTTAACGAGGGTACATAGTAACAATCATTTAACACTAGACAATAGCCATAAGACAAATTTAATCTATAAGTTCCTACGCGCTCAGCATCCACTCGTGCTCCATTTCCAACGCGTAGGTCCACCTCTCTTGGTCCAACCTTCCTGCTATCTGTTAGCCCCTGCACATTGGTACAAATGTGTGAGCCACAAGCGATATCCAATACCCAGGAATGAGAGTTATTTATAGACATATTTATTTCAATAACGTACATACCTTGTCCACCAAAGGTAGAAACACCTGGTGTTTTTCCTCCTCCTAGTGCAGTGCAGTCCTTCTTCCAATGCTCATTCTTGTTACAGTTGAGGCATACATCCTTAGCCGGATTCACCTTCTTCTTCTTCACACCTCCCTCAGGCTTCATAGCTGAGGGCGCAGCGGACTGCTTTGCCCTTCTTCTTCTGCCATTCCTTACCTTTCGGCTTGGGTCGGCTAGTAGAGCTCACCATGAGCACAACTTTGCCTTTGGAAGTGGAAGACTCAAAGGTCTTGAGCATGTTGTGCAGCTCAGGCAGACTCACCTTCGTTCCATTCATATTGTAATTCACTATGAAGTTTTCAAAGGAACGAGGGACATAGTTCAGGATGAGGGTGGTAGCGACATTCTTTTGCAGCTTCGTTCCAATTGAAGCAAGTCTTTCTATCAGCCCTATCATCTTCAACACATGTTGTGAGACCTGGCCCCCTTCATTGAGCTTACACTTAAAAAGTTCTATCAGTAACTCATATTCCATAGTCTGGGATTGTGAGTCATAGAGACTCTTCAAGTATTCGATCATCTCATTGGGACCCATGTTCTCATGTTGTCTCTGAAGTTCCATAGACATGGTAGACAACTTCACGCACTATGCTGAAATGGCATCATCTAGGTGTTTTTGGTAAGCATCCTTATCAAAAGAGGCATATTCAGCAGAGTCTGTCGCATGGACTGTTGGAAACACCGTGTCCAACACGTATTCTAATTTCTCTTGTCTCAGCACTATTCGCAAATTTCTTAGCCAGTCAAGGTAGTTAGGTCCAGTAAGTTTGTTCATTTCAATCAACATTTTCAATGATAAGCTCGACATCTTTGATAATCTGAAGAATTAGATAGACTGAAAATCAAACTCAAAATTTATTTCTTATTATACATATTCGTCTAGGCTAATCAACTTTTTTGTTTAATTAGCTCCCACTATTTTAACGTACTTCTACGACCCATGGTAGAATACAGACTTATATTAATTGAGGTCATAATGGGCCAAGATCCAAGCCTATGCTATCTCCGCGTTTGTTTTGGCTGATAACTTCAATAACACATCTTGGTAGATTCTAAACCAATTGCAAAACTTATTTGCAACTCTTGGTTGATCAAATATTATATTTAATCTTGCGTCCTTAGATTAGTCCGACACTTTGGCGCCAAGATTTATCTAAGCAAGTCAACCTCATTACACGACTGCGTTTATGTATCTAAGTAAATTTGGTATTTGTGAGCAAACACTTTGATGTAAATACCCACAAAAGTCTATCGTTTACCTTTACATTTAAAACACATCTATGAAAAAGCATGAGTCCTCATAGACTTAGAGCAAATGCTTTGGCATAAATACTCGTATCGCCGAAAAGAATTTTGCACTCTAACAATTATAATGGACGACGTGTTTTAATTTAGACTTGTATTTAAAATTTTGTGGAACATTTTAATTCAGTGTTTTAACCAAGATCAACTATTTTACGCCATATCCAATATGACATATTAATATCATGCAAAACTAATGACACATATAGTTGGGAATCGTCAACCCAATAGGCATGATATAAGATGGTTTAATCAAATACTGGGCGCCGCCTGCCCAGACAGTTATAGCGGACACTATGCTAATTATTAAATGAAAGCATTTAAACACTTAGCATATAGTTCGTATATTATTCAATAATATATAATTAATAATAATCATGAGTTAACTTGTCTAAACTCTAAAATTTAAGTCTAATCCAAACAGTCCCTTAAACATTTTCTGATGTTAAAAACTGATTTTCAGGATATTTCTGTAAGTTCCAAATTTTCAGAATTTACAGTTTAGTCCCTCAAGAATTTAAAATTTTAATTTTGAACCCCTTAAATTCATAAAATCCAATTTTAATTTTCAGAAAATATTTTCAGATTTTAGGGACCTGTCTGTAATTTCCAGAATTTTAAATCAATTACAGATTTGGCCCAAGGGACCAAATATACTTTTATGAAATTTACAGATTTGCCCAAGGACCAAATCTGATGATTTTAAAAACTCTTCCAGGGACCAAATTGCAATTCCATAAATTTTTAAAATTTTCATATTTGCCTTAAGGGCTAAATTGCAATTTCAGAAATCGCCACTGTCCCGCCGGAACAGTGATTTCCGCCATTGTTCACGCCGGAACAGTGTTCGGTACTGTTCACTGTTCCGAAAAAAATATTTTTTTTAATTGGAGCCACGGTGCCGCGGCGCTCCATCGTAGAGTTGCGGTGCCTCCGTCTCAGAAGCACAAAATTCGCATTATCAAAACCCTAAAACTGGTTCAAGGTTAGATTTGCAGATTCATCTCCGTTACCCTTCACTATCAAACAATACGTTCATCGATCATTGTCCAATCCCTTCTCGTTCTTCGCTTCAATGCACCATGTTCGCAATGAACCGGTTACGCACATTAACTTAGAAGAGTTAAATCAAAATGACTTCCTCAATTACATCATTGTTTAATAGTTTGGGAGACAAAGATGATGTGTTTTTAAGATATTATGTTTTCAAGCTTTAAACGATATAAGTTTCAGATTTAAACAAATTCTAACTCATATTATTATTAAATAATTACCTTATAATCATACAAAACAGCCCTGACTCTGATACCACTGTAGGGACTTTGTTGGGTTGTTGTACGCAGCGGATATTGAAAACTTGTTTCAAACCCAACAAACGTAGAATTGTTTGACTATAAGGTAATTTAAAAACCGTAAACATAAGACTTGAATGGTACTTACATGTTTACAATAACTGGAATCTTTATCAATTGTGGGTGCGCACGCCGATTGCAAGCTCCAAGCTTCAATGTATTCCTCCTTTGGAAAGCTAGGAAATCCGGCAGAGGTTCGAGAGAGTGTTTTGATTCTGAGTAAGACTTAGAATAATGATATGAAAATCAAGTGTAATGAATAATGAAGTGTAGATCTGTATTTATAGGTGAAAAATTAGGTCAAATCGGATTAGGGTTTGACCTTAGGCCTGGCCCAAAATTCAAGACAAATTAGGTCATGGCGCCGCGGCCCTATGGTGTGGGCGTCGCGGCGCTAACGTGGCCCTAAACTGTCTCATTTTATTTTCCGCACATTCTTAATTAAATCCAAAATCCAATTTTGACTTAATTAAAACAATCATTATTCATTTAAATAACTCGATTCTAAATCGAATATTTAATATTCTCTCAATACATCCTTAGATCGAAAAGACAATCTACATAGTGTGACCCTACATGCCTTCAAATATCGACATTAATCAAATTAAGGTCTACGCAGAACTCCTAGACGGCGCCGCAAGATGAACTCAATATGTGAATGTATGTTTACACGAATCCAGTAAACTTAACATCTATGTGGTAAGATAAAATCATTTCATTCACGACACACCCGATCAAGCTTAGGATTTGTCAAGTGTCTATCCAAATGGCTTAATCATTGTATCTCATTTATATTAGTTGACAACTAGACCATATTCTAAATATGTCTATTGTGTGGGCCAACGACTTAGTCAACCTAATATCACTGAGAAGCTGAGTGTTCTCTCGAATATATATTCGAGGAATGAATCTTAATCTTGGTTCAACTACCACATTTAATCCACATCGTAATGTACCCAATACAAGTCGTATCTCAACCTATAAGGCATTTGAGTTTAGGACAAGATCAAAGTATATTACTTTATAGACAAGGTGCGCATTGACCTCAAGTCTAAGGACTTCTATCTCCCACACGCTGATCACTTTAGACAAGTATAACAAACAATATATCAGCAGGGTATACCAATACTTCCAAAGTATCCATGTGTCCATCACGAATAGCCATTACTCATAGCAAGTGAGACATACTACATCCTCTAAGGATGTGATGCAGACCACATGTCGACTTATCACATATCATCGATATCCCATTCTCGATGATCATTAGTCGAGGCTATTTTAAGAGTTACGTTATAATATTAATTTCTTACATTATTAATAACAACGTAACTTCTAGGAATGCATATTATAGAATATTATAAACAATTAATTAATAATTCAATAATTACAAATGTCAAAATATTAATTTCCATTAATAATAATACGAATGTGTATAAAGTACATTTGTCCTAATACAAATTTTCTCTAGAACTACACGGTCTTATGCAAATGGTATCAAATGAGGGATTGTTAAAGGAGGTGAATAATATAATATAACGGAAAGGCCATTCCAATTCTGAGCCACTCTTCTCACCACATATCTGATTCATAGAATGCTTCCTTCTACTTATCAAACAGAAAAAAAGTCCCTCTAAGCACTATCGAGACCTTATTTTCCAGTCGTCAGGGAATGTTTTGGCAATCCATGGAAGAAGAAAAACAAGAAATGATTATGAAAATAAAAAGAGACAAAAGGTCCATAAAAGAATCAGCTTTGCTTTTTATTTGAAGCAATGAGATTTTCAGTGGTACCAAAATTTCAAAAAATACATGTATATCTGGATTCTCCTGAACAGTCTCGACAGAAGACAACAGAATATAACTCTCACAGCTCTTCACAGTGGAAGAGTATCTAGCTCCTCCTAACTCTTCACGGTGGCTGCCTTGCTGCCAAAGTATGTTCTCTTATGGGTCAAATGATGTTATATAAAATGCCTCGACATACTAGAGCAGTTTCACAACCTTTTCCCAATCCCTCCAAACCTTCTAGCAACTCCAAATATAACCGCCTTTGTCAGGAGTCCACGATCAAGACTACAAGCAAGGGCAATTGCCCCACCAACAACTAGGAACCTCGGTATGTTCCTTCCCGCAGGCTTCTTAGGCGAATCCTCAGGCTCAATCTCAGACAGATCGGTTCTGCTCCCCACTGATCTGAGATTCTCAATATCAACTTTGGTGTTGACTTGCGCCATGAATGCACATCGTGAAATTGGGACTTCAGACGCTCTATGTTTCTGGTATGCACGCAAACCAGGGTCAATCTTCCTCACAGCTCCCCACATACCTTGCCTAACCCCGAGTTTTGCAATTTCCCAAGGTATACCCATGTCTTCATAATGAAAGAGTAACACTTCACAGGCAGTCATCCGACCATCTCTCTTGGATTCAGCTGTTCATCCAAAAGAAAGTAAAAAATAATTTAGTGGTATAGTCATTAAAGTAACTCTTCTCAGATATTGAAATGGAACTTCTCAAATTTCAATCTGAGTACTAATATTTCCTATCATGACCCATAGGACAACTACATCTGATGGTTAATCATTCATGATTGCTCTAGTAACTTCCACTATTTTATTGGATGCTGAGCAATCAGGAAAGCGATCACTTTAAATTACCTGCGCGAATGCACCAACTTGAGTAGTATAGATCAACACGTCTCGGTTTGTTGCGACGGGGAACAGAGGAGCTTGGTACGCCCTGAAATATGTAGAAATCAATTATCAAAATTTCAGCAAAATGATGTACAATGGAGAGTATGAATGTGAGTGAGGGCAGCTAAAATCAAAAAGCAACATAGGGAGTAGCGTCAACCAATATCAGGTCAAAACTCGGAGCTTTTAAACAGTTTTAATTTTCTATTCTCCTGAAGTAACACTACTCACCCGTGGACACAGACAATGAAAAACATGAGGTAGGTGCTCCCACCAGGGTACCTGCAATTTAATCTTGGGTCTTCCCCTCTCCCTCAGGTAAATATTCTTCCTTTGGGTGTTAATTATGAAGTATCTTCACCATTCAAACGCAAATCTGACAAAAAATAATATCCAACTCTAGTCAACTAATGGTAAGTATCTAAGAGAAGGCTTGACTTTGAAGATGGTAAGTATATAAGAGCGGAGGCTCGACTCAGATGGTCACCATAAGTTAGTATGAAATGGCTGGTTGAGATAAAGGCAGGAAGGAATACGGCATGTATACAATACAAGGTAATGAGTGATTCCTCTTCATCATCAGACAGTCCCTATCACACCCCCCCCCCCCCCCCCCCCAAGGACAACAATGGTACATGACTTAGATGCAGGAAGTTTCATTGAGGGAGAAGTTTCATCCCTGTATCTCCCTAAGCTATCAGGGCAATGAAGCCTTAGTCCACTTGTGGCAGTCATGTTCACTGCCATCTTTGACTTGCGCACTTCTACTCCAATTTCTCTGTATTCTACTTCGATTACAGAAAACATATATATGCTTATCAACCTTCAGTTCACACTAGTAGTATACCAAGTGCAAAAGAACACATATAAAAGTACTGGACCCTCTTAAAGCTGGTTTGAGTACAATAACTCCACTTCTATGACTTCTACTCAGATAATGAAAAATGTAAATTTGCTCATCAGATTTTGATTCCCAACTAGTCTACCATGTCTAAAAGCATCCTTTTTAGGGACAACCTTAAATTTGATTCACGAATTTCTAACTCTGATTACATGGCTTCCACTCATATAAGAGATATCAAAGTCAGGTTAACAAGCGGCATGCTACGTTGAAAAGCATTCTATTTACCATTACCAAACACAAACGATTCTGACAGTGAAAAGCATACACTTGTTTAACATCTACAATTCACACATACTACTTGTGCATTTACAACAAGGTTTTATTCTATTACCTTTGTGACGCAATAGTAAGTCCGTCCTGACTCCCAAATTCGACGGCCTATAATGTATTCTCTATCACTGCAAAAGAAAGGAAACTGGACCAGAAATGATTTTGGTAAGTCATACTTCAATTAGGCGATTCAAAAGTACGACAGATCACCATCATACCTTACGCACCCACTGAACCGTCATGGTTCCAGTGGTAGGACACTCTTCCAATGTTTCAGCACTTATAAGCATGTCATCCCATTTCAATCGAAATTCATCATCCCAGAAGAAATCCCTCAACATTTCTGGAGTGGCATCTTCATATACAGTTCTGCTACGATATTGCGGAGGTCCAGTCTAGTATGACATTAAATTGTAATCCAATTAACCCACATAAAAGATCCCTCTAATCATTACACATACTAAAAGGCCAGGGCAAGAGAAATGTACCTCAGGATCTCTACGCCAAGCTTGATAGGACATATTCGGGGTAGAACGGTCCATCATCTGAATCCAAGTATGCCCTCCATCTGTCTCTTCAACCAACCCATCTAAGTAAAGGAGGTCTGCATCTTTTACAACTGATTTTTCGCTTTCCAGCTGCAATGAACTGATCACAGCAGATTCAATTATTATTATTCCAAAACCAAATACATATAAATTTGTCTCTCTAAAGGAGAAAGGCAGAATATGACCCATTCAATGAAATTGTATCTTCTGCAAGAACAAAGAGATAAACTTTCCAACTAACCTAGAGCTAGAACATGAAATGGAGGACGGGGACTGAGTTTCCTTGATCCAAGAAATGCAACTGGGAACTTGCAATTTGAGAGGATTGATAGTTGAAATTGAAGCAAGCCCAGAGGACAAGTTTTGGAGGAGCATCCCGGAAGCAGCAACATCCGGGCCAATTTTAGCCCACTTGGGCTTCCATGCCCATCCAACCAAGACACCAACAAGAACAGCAACCCAGATGGGTGCCATAAACATACCCAGCTCTAATATTACCTCCCCAAAAGTTGGTCTTTGTAAAATCTCAAGCAAAGCTGCTACCAAACCCATAACCGAAAAAGAAACAACCCCCGATTCAATCGTTAAAAAGGTACAACCTTTGAGCACAGCGATGAGCCGAGGGTTTCAAAAAAAAAAAGATAGGAGAAAAGCAACCCTAAAGATAGCAAGTGACAAAGGGATTGCAAGAAAGAGAAGAAGAGTTATATTAAAAAAAAAAGGGGGGGGGGGATAGAAGATGAAGGAATAGATTTAGGGACAGAAGGATAAGGATGTAGCGGTAGATAAACGTGTTACTCGATTTCCCTTTTAAGTTCGAAGCCTGAGCACCAGGGAATAACAAAAATCCAGCTGAATAAATATATATGTGTTGTTACTGTAGACAATTGGTTCTGGTGGTTGTGGTTTCAATATATATATATAAAATGAATTTAGTTTTGGTAGGTTAAGAGGGGTTCTTCGGAAGGAGAGGTTTTAGACAGAGAGTTTTGGCTTTTAATTGACACAAACAAGTGGTGGTTATGTAAGTATTTGGTTTGGTAGGTTATAAATTTATAGTGTGTTTAAAAAAAAGTGTTTTTGGCTTTTTTGATTGTCATAGGGGGGTGGTTAAATACTACTTTGCTTTAGGAGTCAGTCTTAGTAAGTACTAATATCACCGCGTTTTCATCTTTCTTGTTCAAACCATTTGACTTTGGGCTTTCTCTTTTATTACTAGTGTTTTGACCACATAACATAACTTCTTCAACTTTATACGACGCATTGTAAACCATCCGTAAAATGTGTTGCAAAAAAGATTAGAAAAGGATGAATGTATAATACTAAGATCAGGTAGTATACTATTGCAATTACCAGACTTAGTTAACTATAACTGTGTATACAATAATATCAATTTAGTTCGCTTCGTTTTTATTTTTCTCTCTTAGCTTGGTAGGTTGGTGGGGTTCTTCTCATAAAAATAGTAAAAATAATATTACCAAAACTCCAAAAGACTTTCACGTTTTACACAATTTGATACCATTTCCTGGAAGGACCAACTACTACGATGCTTAGTGATGGTGGGTATCTCTCCTCTTCTTCATAAGTAAAGTCTAGAAAGATTAGCAAATGGAATAGTGTTCTCATTATCTCTATTTTTAAACAATATGATGTTTGTGTAAATTTATGCGCACCTAACACAATAGCATTTAGTACTAGTTAATTATGTCTGTCAAGCTTAGGCTGATCAAAAAGAATTACCTAGTGTTCTCATAAAAATTTAACTTAAATTGATAATAATATTTAAGTGGTGGTTGGAGTAGGGATAATGAATTTATAAGTTGTCATTTTTTTTCCGAATTAATGAAAAATATTTTACCAAACAAACATCAAAAGTATTCTTTTTCATGAAAAAACATTCTTTTTGCAAATGAAATTCGTCATGCCATACACACTGTAAGATGATATTAATCTCCCTTAAGGAGTCTTTCTCATTAACATCAATATATATATAGTGTACAATATACAATCCTAATACAAGAGGAATCATATTCCCAATACAAGAGGAATCCTAGTTTAGAATCTTATTCTAATTATGGGTAGGGATTGTAGTGTTATACTTGTACACGTTTACACACACCCTCAGTCGGAGCGGGAGGAGGCCTAACGCTAAGACTGGATCTGAAATCAAGGAACAACTGTCTTGGGAGGCCCTTCGTGAAAATATCCACGTATTGATATAAGGAAGGCCCGTGCAATACCTTAATATGCCTGAGAGCAACCTTCTCACGAACAAAGTAGATGTCCATCTCAACATGCTTGGTTCACTGATGTTGAACCGGATTGTGAGACAGGTATATGGCGGATATGTTATCACAGTAGACCAGAGACGCTTTACTTAAAGGACACTAAAGCTCCAAGAGAATGTTTCGGAGCCAACAGATCTCAGCAACAACATTAGCAACTCCTCTATACTCAGCTTCTGCACTCAACAGGATAATGTGGCTTGCCATTTGGCAGACCAAGAAATGAGATTATCACCCAAAAACACACAGTAGCCGGATGTAGAGCGGCAGGTGTCTAGACATACTGCCCAATCTGCATCTGTGTAGGATAATAGCAAGTTCGGTGCGGAGGGGTATAATTATAGTCCATAATCCAGTGTGCCCTTAACATATCGAATGATACGTTTGAGGGCAGTAAAATGAGGTTCCCTTGGGGCATGCATAAACAAGCATACATGTTGGACAGCATAGGCAATGTCAGGTCTGGTGAAGGTGAGATAATGAAGTGCGCCTGCAAGACTCCTATACATAGTAGGATCAGTCACTGGAGTACCGACCAGTGCACTAAGTTTGGATTTAGAATCAGCCGGAGTGGCCATGATTTTGCAATTGTCCATCTTAGCCCTGTGCACGATCTCCTCTGCATACTTACGCTGATAAAGAAACATACACTTGGCGGATCTAGTGATTGAGATCCCCAAAAAATAGCTCAACTTTCCCAAATCAGTTATGGCAAATTCAGACTTGAGTCGTGCAATAATCTCATATTTCAACACAGCAGTAGAGGCAGTAAGAACAATGTCATCCACATATAACAGTAAATAGGCAGTATCACAACCTCGATGTAAAGTAAAGAGAGCGGTATCACATCTGTTGCATGTAAACCCAAGACGTATAATGAACTGTGCAAAACGATCATACCATGCTCTAGGGCCTGTTTTAAGCCATATAGTGATTTACGGAGACGACACACATACTGTGGGGCTGCTGGGTGGACAAAACCAGGCAGCTGATGCATGTATACAATTTCTCGTAAATCCCCATGAAGAAATACATTCTTCACATCTAGCTGATGAATCGGCCAATTCTTACCCATAGCAATGCTTAGAACTTTGTGAATGGTGGCCGATTTGATAACCGGACTGAAAGTCTCACCGCAATCAATGCCCTCCTGCTGGTTAGTATCATTTGCCACTAGTCTTGCCTTGTATCTTTCTAAGTCACCACTATCCATGAACTTGTGACGAAAAAGCCACATGCAACGGATTACATTCACCCCCTCTTGTCGAGGAACCAAGTCCCAAATATGTTGTTTCGTTAGTGCATTAAACTCTTCACACATGGCCGCATTCCAATTCGGGTCCAATTTGGCTAATTTAGGGCTTTTTGGAATAGGTGAAATTGTTTGGGTGGACAGGTTAAATTGGACTTTGAGTTTGAAAATTCCGTGTTGGGCACGAGTTTCCATCCGGTGTGTGTGTTGGCTGGGTAAGGGTGTCGGTCGACTGGTTGGTTGGGTTGGTTGATGGCAGAATCGGGTGTGTGGCAGTTTGTATCATCGGAACTGGGTGTCGGTCGAGGGTGGTTGTCGGATGGTATTGAACAGTGGCGGTGTTTGGGTTTAGAGTCGAGTGGGTTAGGTCGGTGGGTGCTGGTGAACAGTGGTGGGGATATGTGGGGGTTCTCGGTATGCCGAAAATAGAGGAGGTTTGTAGTGTAGGGTATGATGTCAGTGGCGTAGTATGTCTGGTAGCTGGGTTTGTTGGGTGGTGGTTGAGGGTTGGACTGGAGTCGGTACGGTAGTGAGACTGTTGGGACGACATAGTGGATGGGATGGTGACCGGTGAGTTGGTGGAACCTGGAGGCAGAGTGGTGCTAGAGGTGGCAAGAGGCGGTGACGGGGAGGTCATCGGTGGTAGGGATGCCGACGGTAGGTGATGTACGGTGGCAGATGGTGGCTGTGGAGGTACAGTGGTGTCGGCCTGGCACAGTTCCCGAAGGTGGACAGGAGAGAGAATTGAGTCGGCTAAAAATTCATAATCCGGTTTTTTTAATTTTTGGATGTTGGAAAAGGGGAATTGCGTCTCGTAAAAAATGACGTGACGTGAGACGAAAATTTGACGAGTGGAGAGGTCATAGCATAGATAGCCCCTATGGTTTGACGGGAAACCTAAGAAGACACACGGAGTGGTGCGATGAGCTAATTTCTGAGTGGCCGTTGAATAGAGATTAGGGAAACAAAGGTAACCGAATATCCGTAGGTGATCATAGGAGGGAACCCGATGGTGTAGGATTTCGGTTGGAGTCATGTTATGGAGGGTACTAGTGGGTAAAATATTAAGGACGTATTCTACCATTTTTACTGCATATACCCAAAATGATGGAGGGAGGGAGGTATGAAACAGAAACGTGCGGACCGTGTTATTTATTGTACGGATGAGACGCTCGGCCTTGTCATTTTGAGGGGACGTGTGAGGACACGAAAATCGAAAGACCATGCCATTATTGGTGCAGAATTTTTGAAATGCGAAATTGTTAAATTCACGGTCATTGGAAAGATTTAATGGCGCGTTCGAATTGTATTTTGATAAAAGTGCAAAATTCAAGAAATTTGGCAAAAACTTCGGACTTAAATTTTGATAGGTAGATCCAAAGAAAGTGAGAGTAGTCATCCAATAACACGAGATAATATTTATGACCTAGGGAACTAGTAATAGGGGAAGTCCACAGATCAGCATGACCAATATCAAAAGGAGCAAACGTAACGCTAACTGAGGAATTAAACGAAAGACGAACATGTTTGCCTAATTGACAGGAAATGCAGGTCTGGGCAAGTTTTCCATTACATTGAATAAAATTATTACTTCTAAGAAAATTTAAAACGGGAGCTCCTGGGTGTCCGAGCCTATTGTGCCAAACTGACGGAGATAGAGCAGCTATGGTAGTGTGTGATCGGGAACTGGCAGCGGACGAGGATATGAATGGATAGAGATTCCCTGTGCTATTGCATCTCGTAAGAGGTGTCCCCGTATGTAGATCCTTCACAGTAAAACCAAAGGGATCAAACTCAACAGACACAGAATTATTACGAGTAAATTTCCTAATGGATATTAAATTTTTTGATGATGTGTGGGGCATACAGGACGTTATTTAGGGAGAATAGTGGGTGAGGTGGCGGAGTGTGGGTGTGACCATAGCCCTGAATTGGAATGCGGTGACCATTGCGAACTATAATAAATTGTGGAGACTTTAAATGATACACTTGGAAAAGATTACCTGCGGACCAGGTGAGGTGAGAGGAGGCTCCGAAGTCCATATACCAATTTTCGTCGGGCTGCTGCATACTTATACTGTTGAATGCCTGACCCAAGTCGATGGGGATTTGATTGAAGGGCTGCTGTGGGAACTGGACCTGCACGACATGGGCCTGTTGGTGCTGGAACATGGGCGGGCGCGGACCTGGAGCCTGGCCCAGTAGCCCTTGTTGCTGAAAAGGGAACTCGGCTGGAGGATATGCTGAAGTTGTGGCCCAGTTCTGATTTGGGTAACCAGAGACTGGGCCGGCCCATCTCATGGTGTTGCTGGACTGCTGAGATTGTTAGCCTCGGCCCTTCCCGCGACCCTTTCCGCCTCGCCCACTGCCGCGACCCTTGCCACCCCTGCCGCCGCGGTTTTGCCGCGGCTGGATAGTTTCCGATAGAGGATGTTGGCCGGCGGTGGCCTGATGTTGTACGGGCGGTTCAACTGTTAATGCCTTCTGGTTATGCTCGTCCTGTTTCGCACGTCGGGTTTCCTCCACTAACAATTGCGAGCGTGCTTTGTTGAAACTTGGTAGAGGGTCAGCCTGTTGTATCATCGTGGCTAGGGTGTCATATTCACCCTTGGGGAGGCCCGCAACTAATTGTAACACCATCTTAGTTACGGACACATGTGTACCAACGTTTGACAGTTGGTCTGCCACACGTTTCAACTGCCTGCAATATTCTGGCATATTAGAGAAGTTTTCAAGACGGGTGGTGTTGAACTGTTCTTCCAAGTACACGGCGCGAGTGTTCTTGTTGTCTTGAAAAATTTCTTCCAAACGTGTCCATATATCATGGGCAGAGGCATCTGTTTTCATAATTGTGTATAGTAAGTCCTTGGATATAGTGTCATATATCCACTGTTTGACAACGGCATCGAGGCGACGTCATGTGATGTCGTCCATATCGGGAGGACGAGGAAAAGAGTCGTTTATATGATCAAACACATGATATACACATGCATGGATGCGAAATAGTTCCACCCATGACCAATATTGGTCGTCTTCTTGATCAAGAATTATAGGGATAAGACGATGAGGAGAGGGGTTGTATGACGACTGAGTGAGAAGCGGAAGCATCGGAAGAGGTGGGAGTAGCCAAATTCTCCATTGGGATGGAAATTGGGAAGGGAAAAAAATTACTATGTGCCGTCGGCCGAGAGGTGGGGGGGGGGGGGTGCGGCTGCAAGGAGGAATTTTTCGATAGTAAAGTTTTGGCCCTTGATACCATGTAAGATGATATTAATCTCCCTTATGGAGTCTTTCTCATTAACATCAATATATATAGTGTACAATATACAATCCTAATACAAGAGGAATCATATTCCCAATACAAGATGAATCATATTCCCAATCCTAATCTAATTATGCGTAGAAATTGTAGTGTTATACTTGTACACGTTTACACACACCCTTAATTGAATTATTATTTTTATACCTGACGAAGATCTGTATACCTTTCATAAGCAGAGAGCAGACCTAAGCTTTTCAACAAGCTTCACGGATTGATAATGTCTGGAAATTTAGAACAGGCAACATAAAATAGTTGACTAGTAAAATTTCTGGAATTTCCAAGTTGGGGACTTTGGTACGTGATAGAGGTAAAAAAATCTTTAAGATTTGAATATTAAACTGAAGTAATATTAAATGAGCCGGTGAATATAGCATATTAAACAGTTTGGATCAAACCCTTGACGCGGATAGTAGTTGGCAACTTATTAAACTATTACAACAGCTTAAGTAACAACGTGGGATTATAAATTGCCAATTTCTGTGGGTCAAATTCCAAATTCAAAAAAGAGACCCATTTTCCACTCGATTCAACTTCGCACACATCTAACTCATACATACAGGGGATATTATTAAAGGATTGACTTATTATTTTAGATGCGGAGGGTCTTTCGAAGAAGTCTCTCTACCCTCCCCAGACTCCACATGTAGAATTACATTGAGTATGTTGTTGTAGTTGGTTTATTATTTCAGCCTTTAGTCTTTGAGGTAACATCCTAAACTTAAGAGTGGAAAGGGAAAAAAGAGGTAGTAGCATTAACATGGTTCAGCTCCGACCAAACCTAACTCTGATGACAACTTTGAAAGTCGATTTCAAAGAGTGGTCGGTGCACCATTCATTCTTAGATCAACTTGTGGTATTACTTCTTCCAAATCTCTTCTTTGTTACTCACATTTAGACCACTAATTCCATTAATTTGGGCACGACAATTAGGTCCGATGTGTATGTAAAAGCAGCTGCAATTAATAGCACTGTTGAAGTTTCACGTGTAACTACATTCTACAGAAGCTCAATAATTTTTTATTGTCATACATGGATCCATTTTCTTCTGTTCCCTTCTTTCCGGCTTGGCTTCGCTTTCTTGACTTTGGCATATGGGTGGCCAACGGGACGGGGAGTAGGGCGGGACCGGTACCCGGCGGGATTGTCGGGTTTTTTCGATGTCCCGTCCCAGTCCCAGTCCCGTCGGAAAAAGGGACCGATATTATCGGGTCGGGGCAGGACTGTCGGGATCGGGATTGAGTTTTTTTCGTTTTTTTTTTTTTGCACTTAATTTTTTAAAAAATATATATAAACAAGATAGTGTAATAAAAAAATCGCAATGTTATTTTTGTGCCTCTTATATTATTTAATAGTAATATGATTTTTTTGTAATACAATTGTCAAAATTGCAACTTTGTGGTGTTAAAAGTTGCAAATAACATAATAAAATTGTAATTAAAAAAATTACATATTTAAAAACACATTTTGTAGTTTCTTTATAATTTCTTGTGGTTCTTCGGTTGGAATTTGTATTTGTTAGTCAAATTGCTCGACGTCGCTTCCACCTCTGTCGGATAAGATTTCGTTGTAGTTTTCGTCTTCTTCGTTTATCTCCGGTTGACCGCACCTTCTCCGCTCCGCTCGTATCTAATCTTTGAATAATACTGCAATCTCCAAGCTGTCTCCCGCTAATGAGTGTCTATGCTCTCCTATTTGAACTACCGGCCGAAAAAGCGCTTTCAGACGCTGTTGATAACGCTTGAATGTTTAACACATCTCGGGCCATCTTTGACAGTGTCGGAAATGTCTTCTCATTCTCCCTTCAATATTTCAGCAAGTCTTCACGTCATTCTTCATTGAGAACTGCTTGGTACGGTACAACACCCTGCAAAACAAAAACATCAAACTCGCTAACTTGGTTAGTAATGTTACCACTATACATTCTATTTCTAAGGCTTTCAATACTAACCGCATAAACATGTCTTTTTTAAGGTTGTGTTGAAGAAGAAGAAGATGATGGTATGGAAGCTGGTTGGTTACAAACCCTCCACATCAACTAATTGTGTTATTATTTCTCTATCTCTATGTTTATCGTATTTAGAGCCTACAATTTCCCCTGTCATACAGTTAATTTGACCATGTACTTGGTCCGAGACAGTATGTGAACCTTGTCCCGACTGAGAGGGCATTGGCGCACCCGATTTTTCAGCCTGGTGTTAGTTCCACCTAGCTCGGTGAAAGTTTTGTACGTGTCTTAATAAACCTCTCGTCCCACCCTGACCTTTTCCCATTTTAAATTTAAAAATATTTTTACAAATTAGACATCTAACTACTCGATTCTTTTCGTCCCTATCAAAAAAAATTCATGCATCCGATTTTAATTTTCGTTTTGTTGGGCCTCGGCTCATACTAGGGGGAATAGGAGGCGTTCCAGTTGGAGGTGCACTAGTGAGTGTGTCATCTAGATCATCTTCTAAATTAAAGTCTTGTTGAGTTCCAGAAAATATCTCATCGTCTAAATGTAATGGTATTTTAGGGGAAAATTCAGTATCAACCAAATCATCATGTCTAGAAAAAAGATGACTAGAAGTACCCTTGCCCTTGTTACCCCTACTAGAAGAAGCTTGACCCTTACCATTACCCGTAATCATATTCAATCCTTCCATTTTAATTATACAAATAAATAATTAAAGTAAATGAAATGAAATTAAGTGCGCTAAATAAAATAAAGAAACGCTAATAATTTAATGAATGAACAAATGTATCAAACGCCGACGTAACATCGACGTGTAATCAAGAGGTTGAAAATTGAAATTTTGCTCAATGGAAGATTCTCAAACTAGTTGCCAACTTCACTCCCAAATGAATAAATAAAATTGAATATTTAGTAGACAATGTAATCTGGTAGAGAGATAAATTGAGAAATTGTAGAAAGATGAAGAGAAAATGAGGTATTTATAGTTGAAAAATTGAGTTAAAGTGTAAATATAATAACTTAGGAGTAAAAAATAAATATTAAAGGGATAGAGGGAGTTGGGGGAGGGGGGAGGCCAAAAATGACCGTTGCACAACTGCCAAAATATAAAATGATCGTTGGTGCAACAGTTATTTTGTGCAAAGGGGAGGGGTCGGGGCGGGTCGGGGCTGGCGGGACTATTGCGGGCCGAGCCCAAGCAGGACGAGTTCAGGTCCCATCCCGGTACCAATTTATTTTTTTTATAGCGGGACCAGGGCGGGGTCAGGACGGGACCGGGCTGACCCGCCCCGTTGGCCACCCTGTCATATGGAGTATGATAGAGACTTGTTACTCCACTTTCGGTCACTATTAATGTTGAAAGCAAATATGCATGATGGCCTCTTAACAAAGGCAGAGGGCAAAATGTACCGCCCAAAACCTATCTTAATTATCAAAGCCAAGAATCAATAACATCAACGTGGAAAGTGACGCAATATGAATTAATGGGACTGTGGGGTCGAGCGTTTATCTGTTTGGATCCATAAACGTGTCACTTAAAACTCATCATCATCATTTAGGACCTTTTTCACTTCATCATATCAACTTTTGCCAAAATTTGCGGCTGCAACCTTATATTATTGTAATTTGATTCCATCCGTTGCAGCCTTTCACAGCCATATGCATTTTCAACAAAAATAACACGTTGAACATGCATACTCCGTCCAACTCCCGCACTCATTATTTTAAGTAACTTACTATTTCCACTGTTGACCCTTCAGCCTTGAAATTCCATGAACAAGACTGCTTCATGACATCAATTTTCTGCCTAACTAATAAACTTCTCAATTTGCATGATTAAGTTAGTGAACATTGCAGATTTCAAGTCACATGGCTTTGATAAAGAAAAAACTAGGCCGATCACATGTACTCACCACATGCCTTTTGTTACTACTCACAAAATTTACAACACAATTGGAGTAACAACCAAAAGAATTAAGCATAATCATAAATTTTCAGAAACTGGTATGCCATATTGCTCCATTACCCTCTCCGCAGCGCTGGTGAACCTCTTCCATTCTTTCCACTGATTTACAAATCCCACTACAGCTCCAATCGAATGATACAGCACAAGTGTTCCCAGCTTGGGCCTTCCACTCGCAGTCTTTCAGTACAGTTAAGAGGGCAAATAATCCAGTCAGAAGTTGGCAACGGTGCATAAACTTAGGAGGGGGAGTTACACAACGAAAGGACCTCAAACTATTCTTGAGCAATTCAAACCAGATATGAACATGATGTGGAAGCCTAACGAATGAAGCATATTTGCTTATGGCCTCCAAAAGATGTCTGAAATCTATGCTAAGTGATACTCAATCAAGTCCAAAAATTTGAGCCGAGTATTTAGTGCAAGCACTATCTTGACACTCCCTAAGGTAAGGACACCAAAGAGCTGTACAGTCTGCAGATATTATTGAGACCAAGATTCTGGGAGTGTTTATGATGACAATATATGCACAAGAAAGAAGTAATAATCATTCAATTGATAAGAGTAGGGTTGGGCTGCCCTCCGAGTGTAAATGGAGATTGGTGCTTGCAATTTTCGATAAGAACTTTTGGACCCAGCCTTGTAGGGAAGAATAAGAGGTCTAGGACGGGCAGAAGCATCACTGTATAGCAAAAAAGAGTTAAGGACTCTTGACCAGCGTAACAATTAGCATTAGTATCTTCAGTGGCTGCTACACCTTATGCCAAGGTGCAAATTGAAGTGGAATTCTACGTTGGAGTTTTCGGTTAAATTTCCATGCGATAATATATACCTAAGGACTACTTGGCTACGGTAAATTATGAAGAACTTGTTAGAGTTATAGACGAGCAACGTCAACAATCATCAATTCTAGTAGCAGAAGGAAAAGACCACATACCAGTGCACCACGTAGAGTATTCGAGTAAATAGGCATTAACGTCTTACCAGGAGGTGTTCCACAGCACAAACTTCTTTCATCAATATGTTCAACATCAAGCCCAATAAACCAAGAGCCAAGAGAAACATCTTCATTTCCATATCTATGGAGAATGTGTCTGACAAGAAATTCTTTATGAATAAATAGTACATGTGACCAGTAAAGCACATGGATATGCAATAAACAGAAACCTAGAGACAAATTTATGAAGCAAGAGGTATACCCATTGATCGATATGTAAGTAGCCAAATCCTTGGAGATTGCATATATTTGTCCAGTTGCATGCCTAAAATACTTATTTCCGTCCTCACCAAATTTCCAGTATTCCGGTTCATGGTACTTCATTCCTCTGCACAAAAAGTATGTCATACTTGATAATTTTGAATCTTGAAGTAGAACTATAGAAGCTCATTATGGATCTACAATCTTACTTCTCTGAGAGAACAGGTCCAGATTTCATGCAACCAACATACACACGAGGTTTAGATCGATGACGGTCTAACAATGAACCTACAACACCTGTGACAAAATAGAGGATCCATCATTAATTGACTAGCTTAACGCTTAATATAAACCTACAATAACCCTCCTCTTTTATCGAGGTAAGGGACTGGCACAGTGAGCAACCTACACAGACGATACCAATATAGCTGGAAATAAGTTCTAGTCATATTTGTACGTCTACTTAGGTCCACTGTTCGCTAAGACTCAAATCTTATTAGAGATTTATAGCTAGTAGAAATGTAGATAGCCTAAATTTATAAATCTTGGATTGAGGCGTGTTTAAATGGAGCATCATGGATAATAGAATATATCTTATAGGAGACCCCAAGGTCGATTTTGCGTAGTTGTAGTACTCTCCTAAGTAGTGTGGACCTACTATTACTCAGAATTCAGATTTAAAAAATTCGAATAAGCCTGTACTAACCCAGATTGACATGCACATCATCATCAACTTTAATAAAGAAGTCAGCATCCCACTTCGCCGCTGCAGTTGAAAAATATATTTGAGTCTTAGAGGACAGCTCATGATATCCTTCCACATGATTCTGCAAGACAAGATGTCTTATCACGTAGTAAAATAGTAAAATGCGCAGTCAACAAAATCCAACTAAAGCTTTAAGAGTTATGACACAACTATTGTTCTCTCTTCCATGTTGATAGAACCACCATGGCATATTGTAGATGATAGACTTGAAAATAGCAAGACATACTCAAAGTGAAGATCATACAAATGGGCAAAAGACACAGGAGGACAGAAGATAAAGAAAAAAAGTGCACTGTTTTTCTTCCTTTTTTTTTGGATCGGTGGGAAGGGCGCTATATTATAAACATTAACTACATGCTAAATCAATGGATCTCTCTTTCTACAGGCATATCTATAGTCACACTCATACGTGTTTAAGTATATTCATTAATAAATGCATGACCTATTAAAAGCATCAGCACCATGTATAAACAGTAGATGCCGATGCCATATGTTTTTTTGATGAGGAAGGTGAAAGATTGCCACTTTTACATTTATACAATTGAAAGGTTCGCTCTTAGCTTCTTCTGGAAGGGGAAGAAGAGAATCTCAGGGAAAGTAAAATATAATTCAAAGTAACTTGCTATCAGACAAACACGAAAGCATGAGGTGGAATAAGATAAGAGCTTCTACATGACATGCACTAAAAACAGGCAACTTACCAGTCGGAAGAAATCATTATGTTGTGCATCCTCAGCATCTATAGCACGATCCAAGACTCCACCTGGGGTTGCACTGGGCATCATTTCAGTCCATTATTAATATGAAAAGAGAACAGTGACTGCATAACAAGAATCCTTTTTAAGAATCATTCATGTCAATTTACCTGTGCCCTATCACAAACCGTATGATGATGCCCTTCTCCTTTTCCAACTTCCTTAGATCCTCCCCTATATTATAGTTAATCAAAGCAATGTTAATCAACAATATTTCTTGGTTTAAGAAAATTTTCATACAAGGTTGGTAATTAAACCTTGAGGCATCCAAGTTTCCCTAATTGAACCCCTGCGCTTTCTGCTGCTGAAAGCAGTAATGATTCCCATAACAAAGAAAACCTTAGGACAGTTATTCAAAGGCTCGGTTACTGGTTTCCTATCAGCAGTAGATATTTCTTCATTTTCTGCTTTAGTAGCTCTAGCGGCAGCAAGCTTCATTTCCAGAGAAGATATGGTTTTATCCAATCCCCTAAATTTTGTGGCACACAATGCTATTGGATTATTAAGCAGACTTAAAGATGAGATTCAAAACTTAATTTTCTTTTTAATGAATATAATCACTAGCTTGGAACCTATATACTGAAGGGAGGGCACAGAAAGTTACATGATTACATCGTGCGTTTTTGAAACTTGGGAGAGATTATCTCCTGCTACCAGAGAAGTATCCTGCATCAACAAGACTGGGAATCATTTTATCTACTTATTTCATAAAACTATGAAGGTCTAAAACGTCACCTTCCTGCTGACATACCTTTTTCTCGCACTTAAGAACAGGATGAAGTTCCTGTGACATATGATCCCCAGATATAGCATTGTCCACGGTTTTTACAGGACCAGGCACTGTCAATAACCTAAGAAAAGCAACTCAACATGTTGTCAAAGGTATACAAGATGTTGCAAGAAACTAACATAGAATTTTAACAGCACATATGGAATATAACTACGTATCAATACTCGTAATGCCAAAACTATGTAAGATGTGATTAACTGTGGGGTCTGCAGCTACTTACCAATACTGACATTTAATTAACACATTATTTGAAAGAGAATAATCCCTCGATTATTTTCATTAGCTAATTAGCTTATATACAAGATATACAATAGTGATTCTAGGCTACAATTATGGAAACTAATTATACACCTAACTAATACAAATCACTAACAATCTTTACCACATCACTAAATATATTTACATATATTCTATCAATATTCTATCACACCCCGCAGTCATAGCGGGCGGTTGTCGTACGCTGAGACTGTCCCGAAAATCTTCAAAAAGAACCAAGGGAAGATCCTTAGTAAAGATATCCGCAATCTGATAACATGACAGGACATGTAAAATACGTACTTGTCCATGAGCAATCTTTTCGCGAACAAAGTGGATATCCATCTCGATATGTTTAGTGCGCTGATGTTGTACAGGATTTCCGAGAGATATTGCACTAACATTATCGCAGTAGACCAATGTAGCTTTCCGAATAGGACAATGAAGCTCAAAGAGGAGGTTTCGCAACCAACAGGACTCAGACACCACATTGGCGACCCCTCGATATTCTGCCTCCGCACTAGAGCGCGACAAAGTAACATGGCGTTTAGCTGACCAGGAAACCAAGTTATCACCGAGAAATACACAATAACCAGATGTTGAACGTCTGGTATCTGTACATCCACCCCAATCAACATCCGTATAAGAAATGAGAGTAGATACCGATGATGGATATAGGTGTAAGTCATGATCAAGAGTATCCTGGATGTAGCGCACAATGCGCTTGAGAGCGTACATGTGTTCTTCCCTCGGATCATGCATGAATAAACACACTTGTTGCACCGCACAAATAATGTCGGGCCTCGAAAGTGAGATATTGAAGAGCCCCCGCAAGACTACGATAGTGTGAGAGATCCTCATATGGTGTGCTTGAATTAGCACTCAGCTTCGGTTTAGTATCAACCGGAGTAAGAGATGACTTACAGGCGGACATGTAAGCATGTTCAATGATTTCTGTTGCATAATTCCTCTAAGATAGAAATAGACCATCTGCATGACGAGTGACAGCTATACCCAAAAAATAATTCAATGGCCCCAAGTCTTTCATAGCAAATTCTGAGCTGAGAAGAGATATGATAGACTTGCGAAGTGCATCAGAGGAAGCAGTCAATATAATATCATCTACATATAACAGAATGTAGGCCATAGAAGTACCGTGACGGCATATGAATAGAATGATCAGACTTGTTGTGAGAAAATTCAAGAGTAGACACATAATCTGCAAATCTCTTGTACTAGGCCCGAGGAGCCTGTTTAAGCCCATACAAAGATTTCTTCAGCAAGCACACATGATTAGGATGAGCGAGGTCCCTAAAATCCAAGAGTTGATGCATGTATACTGTTTTCTTGAGTTCTCCGTGTAAGAAAGCATTTTTCACGTCCAGTTGATGAATGGGTCATGCTTTTAAGAGAGCTAGACTGAGAATAGTGCGAATAGTTGCCGGTTTGACCATCGGACTAAACGTCTCTCCACAATCCACACCAACCTATTGAGTTTTGCCATCACCTACAAGACGGACTCTCAAAACAACCAACTGATTTTTCTTTATGAGTAAAAATTCATATAGAACGAATCACATTAACACCAGGTGGACGGGGCACCAACCCCCACGTCTTATTTTCAATAAGAACATTATATTCATCATCCATAGCTATTTTTCAATTCGGGTCACGAATGACAGACATGGGATTACGTGGTAGAGGGGATTTAATACCATTAGAGTTGAGATTAAATTGTTGCTTAGGTCAAAAAATACCCATGTGCTGCGAGTAACGGGCCTTGGTCCCGGAATCGAAGTGGGCTGAATTTGGGTGGAAGCCATGGGTTGGCCCAATTCCGATGGAGTGGAAACAGGTTGATAGGGCAGTGGGCTGCCACTGTGAGGCCTGGCGAGGTGGGCCAAGGTTCTGGGTTGGCAGAATGCTGGCTGGAAAGAGTTGGGCCAGCTGGCAGAACCTGTTGGTCGGAAGGAGTTGGGCCAGCAGGCAGTGGGTCGGACTGTGCCAGCTGGTCCATGTGTCGCGGTGTTGTCTGGGCCAAATGGTGGACCAAATATGGTGAGAGCCATCATCCAAAAAATCATATGAATGGGACGTTGAACTATGCAACTTAGCAAACGAAAATTGGGTTTCACCGAAAATGACATGGCGACTAATGATGATTTTATTAAAGGATAAATCATAACATTTGTAACCACGATGATTAGATGGTAGTGGAGGGGAATAGAGGATAACATAAACACTCAAATACCCTAAGATGAGAATAAAAATGGTCTTTTTGATAAAGAATTTTGAGTGGAGATTGGTAGGCTAATCCTTTGCTAGAGAGTATGTTGAGAATGTAAGTTGTCATTTGTAATGCATGATGCCAAAATGAAGGTGGTAATGATGCATGGGCTAGTAATGTACGAACAATATTATTAATGGTGCGGATTTTTCTCTCGGCTTACCCATTTTGTGATGATGTATGTGGACATGAGAATCAAAAAGATACAGCATTAACCTTACAAAATTCCCTAAATGGCCCATTATCAAATTTCTTTCCATTATCACATTGAATGTTCTTAACCTCTCATTCAAATTGAGTACGGATGAATGCTCTAAATGATAGAAATGTGAAATAAACTTGAGACTTTTTAGATAACGGAAATGTCCACAAAAAATTAGAGTAATCATCTAACAACAAAACATAATAACAGTGGCCTGAAGAGCTCAAAACGGGAGACGTCCAAAGATCACTATGAATAATATCAAAAGGCAACATAGTAATAGAATTAGAGGCAACAAAGGGCAGTTTAACATGTTTCCCAAGCGGACAAGAAGAACAAACATTAGTACGACGAGTGTTATTACATTCAATAAATTTATTATTTTTAACGGAGTCAAAAACATACGCTCTCGGATGACCCAAACCTGCATGCCATAAGAAAGATGCTAAAGCTAAAAGTTAATGGTGTGGCTTGTTTTGTGGTGATGGTGGTGGTGATGGGATAGAGTTCTCCCCGACTATCATATCTCATTAGATATATTCCCGTTCAGAAATCTTTCACAGAAAACCCAAATGGATCAAATTCAACAGAAATTGAGTTATCAGTTGTAAATTTCCTAACAGAGCATGAAGGATATTTTTCAAGGCTAAAGGTGGGTTTGGAGGAGGCAAATTTGTGCGATCATAACTACGAATTGAAATTGAATGATCATTACCAACAATTATGCCATAATTTTTGCCCAATTGAAATAAGACGAGAGATGACCTTGCGCGGATGTCATATGAGAAGTAGCATCGGTATTCATGTACCAATTTGCATCCGAAGAATTTAGCCCAAGTGTATGCATTGCTGCCTCGATATCCGTGAAAGTCGGGAAGGTTGTTGGGTCTGTTGTGGCCGAGGCCCAAGAAGGCCAGGCTGCTGCCAGGACTATTGCGGTCGAGGCCCAAAGTGGCCAGGCTGCTCTTGCCGGCTGTTGGGTATGGGCATGGCGGAATGGGCCAAGGCCACTGCCCCAAGGCTGCTGCCAGGGGTATTGTGGCTCGAATGCCTGCTGGCCGCCGCCACTACCGCCACCGCGGCCACCACTCTTGCCATCGCCACCGCGACGGTTTTTCCCGTCGTGATTGTGGTTTTGACCCTTTTTACCAACACCGTTGTTACGGTTTTGACTACAATTTTCAGAGAATAATTGAGCGTCATCAATTTCTCGGGATGTGGCCTCCACCATAGCGGAATGTGCTCCGGTTGCGGCCTTTTTTGCCAACCCCACCTCTTCTAGAGTGATCATGGAACGTGTTTGGTAGAAGGATGAGATATGATTGTTTTGGCGAAGGAGAGTTTCAACCCCATTATATGCTTCGGTGAGGCCCGCAACCATTTGAAGAACGAAACGATCATTCGTGACCGGTGCTCCGACGTTCTTGAGTTAATCCGACAACTTCTTGAGTCTTTGACAATATGCGGAGGCATTTGGAAAATCCTCTATAGTGGTGTGAGAGAATTCTTGCTCAAGTGTTACAGCACGAGAATTTTTGTTATCTTGGAATATATCACGCAACATATTCCAAGCTTCCATCGTCGTTGCGTCGGGTTCGATAATTGTATACAAGAGGTCCGTAGAGATGGTGGAATAAATTCACTGGAGAACTGTAGCATCAAGGGTTGCCCATAACTCCATGTCATCATTGATAGACGACACCTTTGCCTTGCCTTTCTCCGGTTTGATGATGGTGATGGAGGACTCTATGAGACCTTGTGTGAATTTTAAAAAGTTCCGTCCATAATGTATATTGGATGTTCTCCATTTCAAGGACGATAGGAATATTGTTCTTGATGTTGGAGACTGCAAGAGCAGGATGGAAGATATTTTTTGAGTTAGACATGGCTGACGGGAGAGGAGGTGGGCGGCGGAGGTAAGGGATTAAGGGTGGGGCACGGCGGAAGTTAGAGTAGGAGGTAGGAGAGGATGATTTGTCCTAGACTACTTATACCATGAAAGAGAATAATCCCTTAATTATTTTCATTACCTTATTAGCTTATATACAAGATATACAATAGTGATTCTAGACTACAATTATGAAAACTAATTATACACCCAACTAATACAAATCACTAACAATCTTTACCACATCACTAAATATATTCACATATATTCTATCATTATTAACTATCAACACCAAATATGATGTAGGAAGTCACTCTTTCTAAATGGAACAAAAATATGCATTTGCTATACATGGAAAAGTACAAATTTATGGAATTAAAGAACAAGTGGAATCTTGATAGACATGTGCACTTAAGTTATATGCTTATATTGATTACAATTCAGAGACTATTCCAGAGATATGAAATATTTCTACTGTAGAAACCAAAACATTTTAATGATCCATAATGCTTTCATTTGCTTTCATTTGCATGGGCGGATCTAGAGCTTTGCCTACGGATTCAGTAAAACTCAGTAGCTTTGGCTCGAACCCTGTATTTATGTTTAAAAAACCACCTAATATGTATAAATAAACTATCATGAAGCCAGTACGTTGCATTTTCTAGAAAACACTAACGGGTATAGCACCACCGTGATTCATTGATATACCACATTATCAATCAAAAGATACTGAATGTGCAAACTTATGACTTCAAGGATCTCCCTAGATGCTAATGGCTTGAACCAAATTAGTCAAAGCTAACGAGCTCACCAGTGTAAGGCAAACTTTGCAGTAAACTTCTGAACCTTTTTAAGTAGCTTTATCTTTTCCGGAATAAAGATAATTCAGTTAATCCAAGGAAGACAGGCTAAGGTCGTTGCCCAACCTTTATATACTAATACATTGTCTACATTATCCTAAATAACAAGAGGGTCCACGTAGAAACAAAGAACCAACATTTCTGTTTGTTTTAAACCTCATTGTGTAATAAAGTGGGTAGCTTTAAATCACCGAGGAGACATGTGCAATCGAATTTCATTCTATTGCTGAACATTTAATACAACTTGGGGCAAAGATATCAGCAACTTATTATTGAAAATTAGAGCACCTCTCGTACTTATGTTCATCCGTCCAATTCATTGAATTCTGACCTGGACCAAAAGTTGAACAAAAAGTCTCAACCAAAAGTTGAATAGCATATATATATATATATATACACACACCTCTCGTACTAATGTGGATATTTTTCATCCGTCCAATTCATTGAATTCTGACCTGGACCAAAAGTTGAACAAAAAGTCTCAACCAAAAGTTGAATAGCATATATATATATATATATATATATATATATATATAAAGTCTATTAATTCAAAGTCTATCTCCTGTAGTAATAATATTTTTATTTTTTTTGACTCTTTTCAGTCACTCTTCTTAGGTCACTATTTATCATCCCTACCATTTGTATTTTCAATTACTATTTAGTCTGTAACATATTGTACCTAATCATTTCTTCTTCCTGAGAGTTCATCTCTTCTTCTAAGCCTTACCCCTGTCTTACGGCGCTCGTCTTTAACCACACCCAAAAGCGGCCACAACAGTCCTTCAGCGGACATCAACAGGCCAATAATCAACCACCGTTGACATAGGAATTTACAGGTTAATCCATGGAGGCCATAACGGAGCTTGTCAGATAACCATATACTAAATCAGGAAGATAACCATGTCTAGGCATTCTATGTTAAAGATTTTAACAGTAATTTAGATATTCATGGTAGCGATTATAACAGTAACTCAAGATTCATGATAAAAATAACAACAGTATATTAACATAACTTCTTGCAATCCTGCAAGATTTTCAAACATATTTTTACATTGTCGGAGATAAACTACTGAATAGTAGACTTACATGTCTAGAAGTACAAGGAGATTTCCCTTTCGGGAGTCCCGGAAACTGCTACTGCTACTGCTACGAGGAAGATAATCTACAAACTATCTTACATATCTGAGTTTATACAATGGGAGCTGTGGGTAAAGAAAACATATAGAGGGTGGAGGAGTTTTCTAGTGAGGAAATGTCTTGTGTTCTCTCTCTCTCTGCTTCCGCTTCTGCTTGTAAGAGAGTTTGGAGTCTGATATTTATACTAGATATCCGGACTTCAGCTTCGGATTTCAAACCAAAAAAGGAATCTTCAATAGTTTTGGCCGGGTGCGCTATGGGCCCCATCGTCGCTTTTTCTTTTTGAAAATTGCCTTCTTTATTTTGTCGTCGTATGCTGTTGGCATTTGCTTTCCGTAAAGTTTGAAAAACTTTGCGTAAAGTGTGAAAATGCTGTCTTGTCTGTTGTTTTCAGCTGCTGCTTTTTTGCTGCTGCTTTCCACTATCATCTCTTTATGTCTTTGTCTTGCTTTAACCTCTTTCAGCGTTGTATGTTGTCCGTTGTTGTAGCATATTTTGTTTTAGGTGTCTAAACTATGTAGGGCTATGGAATCAAAACTCATGCCTGAGTCATAGGCGTCGTTTGGGTCCTGTGCATCCTGTTCATAATTATCTTCTGAACCAGTGTCTGAAACATGATCTTCCGGTACCTGGAATATATTACTTCGTCCTGAACTTTGTCCTGGATTTGTTGAAGGAACCGGCGTTTCTTCTGTTAATTCTATAGAAGTTACATGTATATCTTTTTCTGGCTCTTGAGTCTGACTAGTTATTTGTTCTCTAAATATTTGTTCGAGGGTGTCTTTAACAATCTGTTCTATATTTTTCTGTTGTTTTTTCTTCGTCTGTTTGCTCCTTGTTCTGGATGTATTTCCAGTGAGAGTTTGCGGGAGCTTACGTCTAGTCTTAGAGGAAGTAGCTTCCTCGTTTTCACTTTTGGGCAAAGTGACAGCCGTCAACGGGTTTGATGAGTCTTTACCGGCAACCGTTTGCAGGACTAGTTGTATCTATACCGATACAATAGGTTTCTTAGCATTCAGAAGGGAATGCACACCTGTCTCATCCATTTTAGAGGGAGATGGAGAACTCTGATTCTGAGTCTGTAATTTGGCTTGTCTGAGGATGAGTTCTAGGGTAGTGACTTTCTCCAATAGGTGTATATTTTGTAGTTGGAGCTCTTCTTTTGTCTGGTTTAACCTTTTGAAGGCTTCTGTCATTGTGCTACAATGATCGCAAAAGATTATTTTGTCCGTGTCTTTACGGATTTTATCGAGGAGTCCGGTTCTGTTGGTGTACGAGGGTGGGGTGAGATAGTAGTTAGGTCCGAGTGTTCCTCGGGCATAGTCTAAAGCTTAGTAAAATCATTAAAACCCTTGAATAGAGGATTTTTAAAGTCTTTTATGGAGTCTACTACTTCCAACCAAGTCTGAAAAACACCGTTAGTCTTTCCGTGGACAACAACATAAAATTTGAATTTCTTGTCCCGGTTTTTCTCATGGAAATAAAAACATGTACTATTTAAGGTTGCCACAAAATGGCTGTTGTCTTTTTTGTTGTGGGCTATCCACAAATTGTCTACGAGGCATCTTTGTTGTTTATCTATATCATAGTCTGGCAAAACTTTAAATGTCATATTAGATGACGGAAAAGAAACTAAATTATTCTTACCAAAATAAATTCTTTCTAAAACAGGTGTCTCAATTTGGGCCATGGGCCTGAAATTCAGGTTCCCCAATATGGCTTGTCTATAAGTGTCTGTGGGTTTGGCTGGGCCTTTCCCTTTGTCTATGGGTTTGGCTGGGCCTTTCCCTTTGTCTTTCTGAGTCTGTTGAGACGTGCTCATACTGCTAAGAATAACAAATAAAGTTAGCCTGGGTCGAGTTTAAATACTGTACAAAAAGAACAGACAATGAAGGTTACAGGGAAGAACGCATAGCCAGAGAAAAAACAGAAATGTTTGAAGAAATCTGGAAAGTCTTCTCGATAGATAGCGAAATAGACCTAAAAGACAATCCAGAAGATCGTCACGAAGAATTAGAAAATAACTCAGAAATTAGTTATAAAGAATTAATGGAGACCAGTGCTTCTAGCTCAAGTCCTTTCCAGAGAACAACTGGAGAGAACATAACAGTAAATACTAGTACAGGTAATGTACCCAGAAGACGCGTATATAGAACCGCAGAAGACCCGGTACAACAACAGGTTAAACCATCAGGTAAAAGACTACCCCTAGAAGAGAATATAACCCTCCAAGAAGGAGGAAACAGAGGAAAAAATTTAAATATAGCAGCACACGATCCCCAGAGATGGAATTCCGTAATTGATTTATGGAAAGGCATCGTGGTAGCAGACTACATACAGAATTATGTAGAAACAGACCCTGAAACAATGTACAAGTACCTAGAAACATTCTTAGGAGAATCTACTAAAGCTTTGTGGGAAGCCTATAAGGTTAATTTCCCAGAAGAATTCCATCAGTTGGTGTCAATGGGATCAAATCCCTATAACTTCACAAATAAGATTCATACCCTTATTACTGGAGAAGACCCAAACAGTGGATTAGTGATACTACAAAAGAATGCGTTAATTAAGCTAGAACAACTTAGTATAAGCAATTGGATTTATATTAAGAAATTCTTAAATGATTTCTTTTATTATTGCACGATCAGCGGTAACTCGTTTGATCAAGACCTAGGAAAGAAGCTCTTTAATAAGTTACCAGGAGCTTTAGGAAGAGAAATAGAAGACCGTTGGGGAAAGCGGGAAGGGATATTACAAAACCCTAACGCTAGATGGTCCATAGGACATAGAATCCAGCATATAATGGAAATTCTCCAAGAAAAGTGTACAAACTTGCAGATACAAAAGCAGCTCAAACAGAATGAGTTGAGTTTCTGTAAAAGCGTTATATACACAACTCAAAGCTATGACAAAGACCCACAAAAAAGAAAACCCTATAAAAAGAAGAAGAAGTACGGTTATCAGAACTATGATAAATACGATAAGAAGAAGTATTATCTTAGAAAGTCAACAACCAAGAAACCTTACCTAGACAAAAATAAACACATTAGAAAATACCGAGATGATAGGACATATAAAAATAGACTAGAATGCTTTACTTGTGGTAGTATAGAGCATTTAGCAAATACATGCCCTAAAAGGATAAATAATAATAGTAAGAATGCTCAACTAATTGAAGACTTTCAAGAGACTTTAATATGTGTAGACGAATATATGTCAGACACAGAGAGCATATATTCAGTAGTAAGTATACATAATGAACAAGACCAAATGATAGATTCATCAGACTCAGAAGCAGATGAGTTTATAAATGAAATAGGTATAGAGAATCTTAATATACAAGAACTTAACAATTTAGTAAATACAGAGTTAGACTGCGATCATTTATTCGAAAATAATAAAGGATTAGACAGCACTGCGTGTTGCATTTGTAAATGGTTCCCAAGCAGAAGCAAACGGGCCAAATGCAAAAAATGCTACATGGAAGGCTGCATAAATTGCCTGCAGAAAGAGCTAATCATAACAATTGGGCCAAAGAAAGATCTAACTATTTTAGAAAGCCCAATAACAGATCCAACTCTATCAATCAGACTAATGACTCTAGAAACTAGAGTTAATACCTTAGAAAAGAGACTAAATTTGTTAGAAATACAAAAAGACACCGAAGAGAAAAACTTAGAGACTCCAAAAGAACAAATAGAGCAAAGCGAAGATTCTTCGGAATTAATGAATAGAACTTTAATTTGTAACGAAGACAAGAAATTTAGTTCTTTAAGACTGTTAACAAAAATAAAAATTAAAGACTACGAAATAACTACTTTAGCCTTAATAGACACAGGCTGCACCAGTAGTGTTCTTAACAAAAAGATTGTACCTAGCAATCTAATAAAGACTTTAGATAAACCGTCTTCAGCCATGCAGATGGATGGGACGCATAATTTTTATAAATATTATTTACAAGAAGCAAGTATAAGTTTTATAAATACTTGTGATAAATTCTACAATCCTAGCTACAAAATAAACAAAATTTTAGTTAGAGATTTAAATATAAATACAGACTTTATTCTAGGATTATATTTTTTGTTAAATAATAACGGTAGCTGTACTATCACCAGAGACGGAATAATATTCCAAAAGGATAGTACATATTCGCCAGTTCAGACCAAAAGGATAGAAACAAAGGTTAATCAGACTTCTCAGATTAGCCAGTTAAATAAAAAAGACAGTTGCTGTAATAACAATGAAAAATATTGTTGCCAGGACAGCAACAGGCTAGAAATAGAAGATTTAGAAGATTATCTAGAAACAAACGATTACCTAGAAAAAGACTATAATTTAATAGATATAGCCACATATTTTTATAATTTTAAGAAAGGATTAGATAGAATAGGAATTATTAAAGATCAGAAAGATTTAGATAATATAGTAAAAATACTAGATGAACTAGAGATTATAGGAGAAAAACCGCTTAGACACTGGAAAAATAATAAGATTCTTTGTGAATTAGACATTATTAATCCTGAATACATAATAAAAACAGCCTCTATAGAATCCACAAATCAAGACTTAGAAGACTTTAAGTCAACAATTAAAGAACTCTTAGATTTAGAAATCATAAGAAGATCCACTTCTAAGCATCGGTCAGCAGCCTTTATAGTGAGAAACCATTCTGAACAAGTCAGGGGAAAGGCGAGAATGGTAATCAATTATAAAAGGTTAAACGATAATACTCGGAGTAATGGATATAAATTACCAGACAAAACAGAGTTAATTAATAGAATTCAGGGAAAGACTATTTGATTGTAAGTCAGGCTATTGGCAGGTCAAAATGCACCCAGCCAGTGTCGAATGGACAGCATTCACTTGTCCAGAAGGACATTTCGAATGGCTAGTAATGCCATTTGGCCTAAAGACAGCTCCACCGATCTTCCAGAGGAAAATGGATGATATATTTGGAGAATACAAAAAATTTACTATAGTTTATATAGACGACATCCTAGTATTTAGTAGCAATATGATAGAACACCTAGGACATCTTCAGACCGTCTTCAGACTTTTTGTTCATAATGGGTTAATTATTAGTAAGAAGAAGATGGTACTATGTAAAAAATATATAGACTTCTTAGGAGTAACAATTGGGGAGGGAAAGATTAAACTTCAACCCCATATAGCAAAAAAGGCACTAGATATGCCTGATAGATTAGAAAATACTAAAGATCTTCAAAATTTTTTAGGTATTTTTAATTACGCCAGAACTTTTATTAAAGACTTAGGAAAAGTTGCAGGACCTCTTTATTCAAAAACAGGTTCTACAGGCCAGAAAAAATTTAACGCCGAAGACATTAGAATAGTTAAGCTTCTGAAACAACAGATCCGGAATATCCCAGATCTAAGCATGCCTCTAGAGAGCGACTATCTGATCATAGAGACAGATGGAAGTTTCGAAGGATGGGGCGCGGTGTTAAAAGCAAAGACAAATAAATATTGCAATAAAACCACAGAACGTATTTGTGCTTATCAAAGCGGCAAATATCGTGAAAAAGGCAATATGAGCAGCATAGACGTAGAAATTTTAGCGGTAATTTACGCTCTAAATGCTTTCAGACTTCATATTTTAAATAAACCTGAAACCCTAGTCAGAACAGACTGTGAAGCTATAGTAAAGTTTCACCAGAAGATAAATGATAAAGGTAGTAGTAGACGTAGGTGGTTAAATTTCTTAGACACCATATCGATCTATAATTTAGTAGCTAACTTTATTTGTTATTCTTAGCAGTATGAGCACGTCTCAACAGACCCAGAAAGACAAAGGGAAAGGCCCAGCCAAACCCATAGACAAAGGGAAAGGCCCAGCCAAACCCACAGACACTTATAGACAAGCCATATTGGGGAACCTGAATTTCAGGCCCATGGCCCAAATTGAGACTTTTTGTTTTAGAAAGAATTTATTTTGGTAAGAATAATTTAGTTTCTTTTCCGTCATCTACTATGACATTTAAAGTTTTGCCAGACTATGATATAGATAAACAACAAAGATGCCTCGTAGACAATTTGTGGATAGCCCACAACAAAAAAGACAACAGCCATTTTGTGGCAACCTTAAATAGTACATGTTTTTATTTCCATGAGAAAAACCGGGACAAGAAATTCAAACTTTATGTTGTTGTCCACGGAAAGACTAACGGTGTTTTTCAGACTTGGTTGGAAGTAGTAGACTCCATAAAAGACTTTAAAAATCCTCTATTCAAGGGTTTTAATGATTTTACGGAAGCTTTAGACTATGCCCGAGGAACACTCGGACCTAACTACTATCTCACCCTGACCCTCGACACCAACGAGAACCAGACTCCTCAGTATAAAATCCGAAAGACACGGACAAAATAATCTTTTGCGATCATTGTAGCACAATGACAGAAGCCTTCAAAAGGTTAAACCAGACAAAAGAAGAGCTCCAACTACAAAATATACACCTATTGGAGAAAGTCACTACCCTAGAACTCATCCTCAGACAAGCCAAATTACAGACTCAGAATCAGAGTTCTCCATCTCCCTCTAAAATGGATGAGACAGGTGTGCATTCCCTTCTGAATGCTAAGAAACCTATTGTATCAGGTATAGATACAACTAGTCCGGTGCAAACGGTTGCCGGTAAAGACTCATCAAACCCGTTGACGGCTGTCACTTTGCCCAAAAGTGAAAACGAGGAAGCTACTTCCTCTAAGACTAAACGTAAGCTCCCGCAAACTCTCACTGGAAATACATCCAGAACAAGGAGCAAACAGACGAAGAAAAAACAACAGAAAAATATAGAACAGATTGTTAAAGACACCCTCGAACAAATATTTAGAGAACAAATAACTAGTCAGACTCAAGAGCCAGAAAAAGATATACATGTAACTTCTATAGAATTAACAGAAGAAACGCCGGTTCCTTCAACAAATCCAGGACAAAGTTCAGGACGAAGTAATATATTCCAGGTACCGGAAGATCATGTTTCAGACACTGGTTCAGAAGATAATTATGAACAGGATGCACAGGACCCAAACTACGCCTATGACTCAGGCATGAGTTTTGATTCCATAGCCCTACATAATTTAGACACCTAAAACAAAATATGCTACAACAACGGACAACATACAACGCTGAAAGAGGTTAAAGCAAGACAAAGACATAAAGAGATGATAGTGGAAAGAAGCAGCTGAAAACAACAGACAAGACAGCATTTTCACACTTTACGCAAAGTTTTTCAAACTTTACGGAAAGCAAATGCCAGCAGCATACGACGACAAAATAAAGAAGGCAATTTTCAAAAAGAAAAAGCGACGATGGGGCCCATAGCGCACCCGGCCAAAACTATTGAAGATTCCTTTTTTGGTTTGAAATCCGAAGCTGAAGTCCGGATATCTAGTATAAATATCAGACTCCAAACTCTCTTACAAGCAGAAGCGGAAGCAGAGAGAGAGAGAACACAAGACATTTCCTCACTAGAAAACTCCTCCACCCTCTATATGTTTTCTTTACCCACAGCTCCCATTGTATAAACTCAGATATGTAAGATAGTTTGTAGATTATCTTCCTCAGTAGCAGTAGCAGTTTCCGGGACTCCCGAAAGGGAAATCTCCTTGTACTTCTAGACATGTAAGTCTACTATTCAGTAGTTTATCTCCGACAATGTAAAAATATGTTTGAAAATCTTGCAGGATTGCAAGAAGTTATGTTAATATATTGTTGTTATTTTTATCATGAATCTTGAGTTACTGTTATAATCGCTACCATGAATATCTAAATTACTGTTAAAATCTTTAACATAGAATGCCTAGACATGGTTATCTTCCTGATTTAGTATATGGTTATCTGACAAGCTCCGTTATGGCCTCCATGGATTAACCTGTAAATTCCTATGTCAACGGTGGTTGATTATTGGCCTGTTGATGTCCGCTGAAGGACTGTTGTGGCCGCTTTTGGGTGTGGTTAAAGACGAGCGCCGTAAGACAGGGGTAAGGCTTAGAAGAAGAGATGAACTCTCAGGAAGAAGAAATGATTAGGTACAATATGCTACAGACTAAATAGTAATTGAAAATACAAATGGTAGGGATGATAAATAGTGACCTAAGAAGAGTGACTGAAAAGAGTCAAAAAAAAAAAAAAAATTATTACTACAGGAGATAGACTTTGAATTAAAAGACTTATATGAACAAAAGCCTACAAGAAGAGAGTACCGAGTAGGACTACACACCATACTCTTTAAACCCCTTTTTATTGAAACAAAATTATTGAAAGTGACCCCCCCTCTTTATTATATATATATATATATATGTGTGTGTGTGTGTGTGTGTGTGTGTGTGTGGTTTCAAAGGGTCTTGAATCTAAAAATCCGAGCTTGATCACATTATACTAAAAAGACGCATTTTGCAACAACTCTCCCCTGGAGCTTTGGAGTAACTGATAAAGTTAATGTCACGTGACCCATGAAAATAACATCTTGCAGAAATGTAAATAAGGCTAGATATAATTGGTCCAACCCTTCCCTGAATGCCCTTTAACTCTCTCCAAGATCCGTTAGGTGAAGCTTGTCACCAAGATGGGAATTTTTTTTTACAGAAAATAGAAAGTATTTATGAGTAAGGAGGAAAATGGTTAAGGAAGAATGAGGGGAGTGCGTACCTGTTGACAACAAAAACACCTAAGCAGAAGCTGGCAATGCAAAGCACAGAGACCCATCTAGTGGAGACACCAGTCTTGTACGGTGGTGACCTGCTTCCTCCTACCTTCAAGCCCATTTTTCCTTCTCCAAATCCACAAAGTAAAGCTGCTTCAATGCTGTTTTTTTTTTCAATTTGAAATGAAGGGCGTGACAGTCATTGCAAACACAAGCACACGCGCTATCATTATCAATCATACCATCTTTTCAACCTAAATTCAAGAGAATGGGGACTAAGGTGCAAATACACAAGACTTCATGTCCTCTGTTTCGTAGATCAATACCATTTCGACAAGAAAGACAAAAAGTCACAATGCGTGTCTCTGCTTTTTATACTCCTTCAATTACCACTTTGTCCTTCACTTTAAACAAATGGATACTAGACTATTACTACTAACTAAGTACTAGTAGTTATGAATAAAATAATTATTCTAATAATGAATGCTACCAGGTTAAGCGTTTGTTTATCTTAAATAAAGAGGAGGGGAAAAAAGGAATGCTTAGCACGTTAAGTACCTAATTGTAAAGAAGTGGCAGAGGTATGATTGATGGGTTATCTAGGTACTGGCATTTGAGGAGATAACAAATAATGACAAGTTCAAAGCAATATTAATGATTATGGCACAAGAAAAGCTGAGCAGGTGGAAGGAATATGGTATCATTAGGTGTTTCTGGAGTAATATAACAAAATATGGAGAAGAAAAAAGAAAGGTTAGAACTTTGGTTGAACTGTTTACTAATTAGTACTAGTATAATAGTTATAACTAAAGTAAATAAAGAAGGAAAGAATTTAAAATTTGAGGGGTAGAAACGAGGACTTGAGGAATAAAAAAAATGCAATCTGGTACACTAAGTTCCCGCTATGTGAGGGGTCCAAAGAAGGATCGGACCACAAGGGTGTATTATACATAACATTACCTCATATTTCTGTAAGAGGTTGTTTGTCACGGTCCAAACAGGAGAGTCGCGATGGACACCCGGATCCCACCCGTCGGATACCACCAATCGTACACTCAACACCTAATCATAATTAAATACGGACTAAGCCGAAAAAATTATGGAAAATCTTAACCAGAAAACCAACTTATATATATATACATCTCTAAGGCCGACAAGGCCATACAAGACTACTACACACATGACACGTGTCTACAAGCCTCTAAAGAGTATGTGATATCAAAAGGTCGGGACAGGGCCCCGCCATACCCATATACACATGCAAGAATATACGGTACCAAAATAAGGCCGACACTCTGAAACAAGGGGAATGTTCCAAAATTCGCTAAGCCAATAACCTACTAACGTGGATCGTCGTCCTGTCTACGTAAACCTACGGACATGAAACACATCGTCCCCCGATAAAAGAGACGTCAGTACTATTGATGTACTAAGTATGTCATGCATGAACAATAGCACAACAGGAATATAACAATAACTGAAACAGAAACATCCGACCAGCAGTAAATGCCTTTAAGGGCCCAAATACATATGCCTAAATGTTATGCAAATGCGATATGTATGTGTGTGTGTATATATATATATTAGTGTTGTGGAACGTGCAACCCGATCCATTATATGTTAGTGTTGCGGAACGTGCAACTCGATCCAATATGTTATATGTATATATGCATGAATGACAATGAAACATTCCGAACTTATCGGATGGCATAATATCCTTGCCCCTTTGGCTAACACTGTGAATATCACCCTCTTTTCCATATGCCTCAATAAGGACGTAGGAACATTTTTAGACATGCTTTTAACATAGAAATTGTTGACACCTAATTTTGTCCCGTCTTTTCCGATTTATTTTTGCAATTTTAAATATTTTTTACACCTCAAAAACAATTTTAATATAGGCATATATATACATATACAATTTTAAAATGCAATTTTAATATAGGCATATATATATATATATATATATATATATATATATATATATGCCTATATTATTTTCAATATCATTATTTATTATTATTATTAGTATTCACATTTTTTACTATCATTTGCCTTTTAAAATCACAATCATAGTTTTTATCCTAATATTCTATGTTATTTTCGCAAAATTGCATCGTATTTTTTATTCTAATTAAGCATTCTGTAAATATTATGTTTTTATTTATTATCACATCGTTATGTTTTTTATTTAAATAATTTACATTTTTCTTCAAAGCATTTTAAATCCCTTTTTATTTATTTTAACCCAAACCAATTTCACCCAACACCCAAAACAAAACCAACCCAGTGGCCCAACCCCGTCACCCCGAACCGGCCCAAGACCAATCGGACACCCTTCCCTTTATCCCCCTAAACCAAACAAACCCAAAAAAGAAAAAACCATTTTCTCTTCAAACCGCACACCCCCATCGCCGCAACCCCCATGCCCCTGACCCCACACCGTCACCCGACACCGCCGTTCACCGCCACCAACCCCTGACACCTGACACACCCCATACCCTTATCCCCGAAAATCCGTAACCTACCATTTCAAATCCGCGACTTTTGCCCCCTTTAATTTCGAATTTCAAACTCGAAAATTAGAGGGGGTATGGTTGAACGGTAGGGTGTACCATCTATAAAAAAAAAAACCTCTTGTTCTTCATTTTAAGGGGGGGGGGGATTTTGAGGTCCGAAAATCGAGTTTTAAGTTTTGAAATCCGATATCTTCTTAAGGGTATTTGTTCTTCTTTGCATGTGTTCTTCATCTTAAAGAGTCCGAAATATAAGTCGAAAATCTTCTTTTTGTTGTTCTTCACTGTTTTTCGAATTCCGAATACGGGTCGGGTTGGGTTTCCGGGTCTGGTCGATCTGATTTCTGTTTCGGGTTGAAACCAGTGACAAAAATCCAAAAATAGGTTGGTTCTTATATGATTTATTGTTAATGATTATCTTATTTTTATCTTTGATTGGTTATCTGAAATTTGCAATGGAAACAAATGTGTTTCTCGGATTCAGCATTGTTTTCCGGTTGGGTCACTGTTTCGGTCGGGTCGGGCAAGAATCCGGGTCGAATAAAATTTCTATATTTTTATGTTTAATATTTTGTTGTTGGTTATCTGAAATTAGAGAAAATTGATTCGGGTCGGGACTTGCTGATTCGGGTCGGATCACCGAGTCCGGTCGGGTAAAATTTCCAGATTTCTGTGTTTAATATTTTGTTGTTGGTTATCTGAAAATGCAAAAAAAAAAAAAGAGTTCGATTCCGGGTCGGGTCAATGTTCTGTCTCGGTTTGGATTTTTCAGAAGCTGATTCGAATTCTGTTTCGGTTCAAAAATTCAGAATTCGGGCCGAATGTTTTAATCGCGGACTATTGGTTTATTTTGATATATGAACATCAAGTACGCAACTATTATTTTATTGATTTGAACAAATAGTACACTTAGGCCGATGAAATTGAATTTGAGCCCGTGTCCCTTCAGAAATGGTTTCTCGATTTTGTTTTTTACTGCTTTGGTATTATTTTGCTGATTTGAACATGATACTACACTGGCCGATGAAAAAATATTCGTCGATTTTTTAGGCCTCCACAGTTGGAAAGACGGAAATAAAACTTCTAGGCAAGGATGAAACTTAAATCTTTTTAAATCCGAGAGACCAACATGTTCGGTAGGCAAGGCAACTAAAATGACCAACGAGTCATATGTTCGCAGCCATGACTTGATTGGAATGATCTTTTCAAAATTTAAGTATGAGTCTTCCGTAATCAAAACACTTACTGTTTTGGATACGGATCCGAAGTTATTTATATTCAATTGTTTCTAACCATTTGTTCGTGACAGCTTGCAAGACACATTTATGAAAGTTAAAGAAGACAAGATACCCCTCGGAGATGATTTATTTTGTTGCTGTTTTATTTTCTTTAATTCAATTTTATTTTATTATGTATTATAATATTATTTATTGTACTTGTGTAATTATTGAAATGCGCAGAATAGGTAGACTTAGAATTAATAATCTAGAAAGAGTAGATTTAAAATGGGAAATCGCTAGTTTATCTATTTTAGGTCCGTCACTCATATTTTCAAAACGTTAGTTTATTTATTTTAGGTTCGTCGTTCATACCTTCAAAACGCTAGCTTATTTTTGAACTGTTCAGAATTGTCAAAACTATCGGTCACCTTTTATTCACATTATTAATCATACAAAATAGAGTTTTATTTTTTATCCGATTCGTTATTAAAAATGACTTCTAAAAATATCACTTTTTTTGCATTACCAATAAGTCATTTTTTTTCTTATGAAATCATCTTGTATATATATTTATAAGCAATGTCTTATAAATGCATGTTTTATACAAAAATTGCATATATTTTGTAAATAATGCAATCAAAAGTGTATTTTTTTTTAACAAATTACTTTGCATGTATTTTTGTGAATAATACAATATAAATATATGTTTCACCCAAAAATTACATTGCATATATTTTTTATCAATTTTCATATAAATGCATACTTTTTAAACTTTACATGTATTTTTCATGCAATACAAATGCATACTTGTAGGGGTGGGCGTATATCGGTTTTGTATCCGAAAATATGAACCGAATAAAAGTCATTTTAAAAAAAAAAACAAATCCAACTTTTAAAAAAAATGATATGTTCAGTTTATATCGCCGAACGTATCAGATTATATCGGTTTTTTCTAGTGGACCGGGGCGGGGCGGGTCATGGAATTTTTTATTTTTGAAAAAAAATTGAATTTCCATAACTAAAATTGACATTCTCACCTACACTATCATGAAATTTCGATGTTGAAATCTATTGTGTATCGTGAGATGTTTACTAAAGAAAAAAGAAAATTAGAAATTGATTTGGGGAAAAACAAACGTTTTTCTAAAAATTGGCTGCGCCAAACCGCCTACATTTTATGTCAATGTTTTCGTGATATGTTAATCAAGTTCATGTCGCATTCGACTTCCATAAAAGCTTCATAGATTGATTTCAATGGCTATGCTTCAAGAGATAGTAGTAGCCTAAAATAAAAAATAAGATTAATTACATATTTAATTCGGTTTTTTGGTTTGGTTCGTATCCAAAAAAAAAAGAAGAAGAACCGTATCACTAAATCCTGATTCGGTTCGGTTTTTCAAAAAAATGTTTTTTTTAAATGAGAAAAAACCGAACCGAATTTCGATTCGGTTCGGTTTTTTCGGTTCTCCATATTTTTTGCCTACTTCTACATACTTGTACAAAATGCATCCTTTTATTAAATACTTGCAAACATCATTTTAACTTTATATTTTTAAACATGCATTTTCTTAGCATAATAATTAACATGAGTTTGATCGGATAACCGCAAATTAGCGGATCTTAAAGGATGCCTAATCCCTTCCCTTTAGGATAATAAAGAACTCTTACCTAAAATCTCATTAGTTTCGTAGACCATAAAACCGGAGTTATTTTGTAGCATTTAGTTAATATTTAGGTGTTCTAATTCATCTTAGAATAATTAGGTGGCGACTCCTCAAAAAACATTTTTTTAATTCAATCCAGAGGGAATCGACTCATCACGTCGCGAGCCGCGGTAAAAAACGGGCGCGACATAAATTAATAACATGAATATTCTTAACCTCTAGAAGTAGAATAATTTATGGACCAATATCACGGTTATATTTTGTTACATGGAACATGCCAAAAGAAATAAATAATTTGCCTTAACATACCTCGAATATTGTCATTTCAACAATTCTGTATTTTGAATTGTTGGAACGTTGTTACTTCGAAATAATTTGTAGGACGTGCTGCTCTAAACCAAAGATGCACGAATGAATTGCTCATCTTAATCACCTAAATGAACTAAGCTAACTGATCACATTTCTTTGGTCTCACTTCTCTAACATACTAAAACCAAAATGCTTTCACAATGAAATATCAAATGTTGTTGAACGTTTTTGGGTCTTAAAGGATTCTCAAGTAAGGATATAACTCTCAAAGTGAATCATTATGTCTCCCACTTATTTTAGTCTTGGCGGTGGAGCATTGCCAATCGACGCCACATACCCCCAACGTGCCATTTTGCTTATCCACTAAGTGACTTGCCTCTCATTAAAATTAATTAATCACACACAATTAATTTCATGATTTCAATTCACTTAAATCTTAATGATTTATAAGACCTGCATATACTCAATGTCATAATTTTGTAATATGACATTAGTCCATAACCTCTTTTATGCGCACACCAAATTTATTTCCGATCTCCGTCGTCCCACTTCTTATGTCCAAAATTATTTTGGAATTTTATCCTTTTATATACTAATTTCTTAATTAGCATACATAAATATAACATAAATTTTTCCAATGTTCGGGTCTATTTACATACGCCCAGCGATTTTACATACGCCTAGCGATTCAAACCGTGATCCGAAAGTACGGAATGTTACATCCTCCCCCCTTAGAAACATTCGTCCTCGAATGTTGGGGTGACATATCTAATCCCCGTTACGTAGCCCAAAAATACGACTATCTTTTTCACGGGTTATTCCATGTAATATATAACATTGCATCAGACCCCACATGGTCCTTAAGCATTAATTATAATACTATGAAAATAGAACTTAACTTATGCTTCTCTTGGAACCTCGACGTTAGTCTGGAATAGGTGGGGATATTTGTGCATCATTTCCTCTTCCGCCTCCCATGTCATCTCTTCCACGTTCTTATTTTGCCACTGAACTTTCACAGAGGCTACTTCTTTAGTCCTCAGCTTGCGGACTTGTCGATCTAGGATAGCAACATGAATCTCTTCATATGATAGATCATCTGTAACCTTCACATCATCAATCGACACTATCCGAGAAGGATCTCCTATACATGCTCTCAACATGGAAACATGGAAAACCGGATGAACAAACTCCAACTCCGAAGGTAAGTCCAACTCGTAAGCTACTTGACCGTCTCTTCGAATTATACGACATGGCCCAATATACCTTGGACTGAGCTTTCCCTTCTTTCTGAATCTCGTTACACCCTTCACAAGCGAAATTTTCAAGAAACCCAATGATCTACCTGAATTTATAAGTCTCGCCGTCGCACATCTGAATACGAATTCTGACGACTTTGAGTGGTTAACAATTGTTCTTGGATAAGCTTCACATTCTCTATGGCTTGGTGTACCAAGTCAGGCCCAAATAACTTTGATTCGCCTACCTCGAACCATCTGATAGGAGATATGCATCTCTGTCCATATGAAGCTTCGTATGGAGCCATTTTAATACTAGCATGATAGATGTTATTGTACGCGAACTCAATAAGGGATAAATGATCATCATAATTTCCCTTAAAGTCCAATACACAAGCTCGTAGCATGTCCTCGAGCGTCTGAATCGTACGCTCGGCTTGCTCGTCTGTCTGAAAATGGAAAGCTGTGCTAAGATTAACTTGAGTGCCTAAACCTTTCTGAAATGACTTCCAGAAGTTAGCTGTAAACTGTGTACCTTGGTCAGATATAATAGAAACAGGAACACTATGAAGGCGAACAATCTCCTTGATATACAACTTCACGTAATCCTCGGTTGTGTAGGTGATTTTCACCTGCAAAAAATGAACTGATTTGGTCGGTCTGTCAACAACTACCCAAATAGAATCAAACTTCCGATAGGAATGAGGTAAACTCATAACAAAATCCATATTAATCATTTCCCATTTCCACATCGAAATCTCAATATTCTGAGTCAAGCCACCGGGCTTTTGGTGCTCTATTTTTACCTGCAGACAATTAGGACATTGAGCTACAAATTCCGCCACGCTCCTCTTTATGTCGTTCCACCAATAAATGTTCTTGAGATCATACTACATCTTAGTAGATCCATGGTGAATGAATTTTTTGTGATCGATGGACCTCTGTCATAATCTTGTCTCGTAATGTCACTACCTTGGGAATACACAACACCTGGGGGTCTCTCTCCTATTATACTCGAAGGTTGCAGTTCTTTTTTGCTAAATATCTTTCCCAATCTTCTCTAACAATGGGATCTTCATCATGACGCTTCTTTTCTTTCAGTATAAGGGATGACCCTACTGTATTCTGAGTTTATAAGGCTATCACTATCTGAATCTTCAAATCGGACTCTTACTTTGCTAACTGATGCGTTCCTTCATGTCAACTTCTCTCATTTATTCTCACATTAATCCAGCCGCTTGTGGATGAATGATTCTATTGTCCATCTAGCTTTGTTTACTAACTAGTGTGTTGAAAACTCCTATATTTGTAGTACCTCAATCGTGAACACTTTATGGAAAATATCCTCCACTCTGAAGTACGCGTATCATCACAATTAACTCTTATTCATGGTCTGCAAGGAATCTGTAATTTCTCATTACTCATATTTATAGACAACTCTCTTTCTTACTACTTGTCCACTCATTTTCTTACCTGTCGTACTCATCTTGGTATATATTCTTGTATACCTACGTAATCTTAAACATGGCTCTTGACTCTGATCCTTGGCGTTACCAACCTATAAGGGATGAGCTGTTAATTTATTCCCTCATTCCGTACATGGAAGATTCTGAAGAATTTTACATCGCATGACGTTGACCTACTCTATCCAAACCTGGTTGGTTTGCTTAGATTTGAATTCCTCCACCAGCCTCATGTCTAATTCTTTCCGTCAATGGCGCTTTGGAAAAGATTCCCTCGATCTTGTTGAGTTGTAAACCTATTACTTTATCTATCTCGTAGAACCTTTGATCAGTTCAATAATGCTCATAGATATCTATATTTGCCCAACATTTTATCTTTATTATAATGTTATTATCTCTTTGACATGTATCTTTAATGTCTACCTTGTATCCATAGGCGTCATTGGCCCCCTTCCACCTATTTAGGCGCTAATCTTGAGCTTTACTCACTGTTACTTCTGTTTACATACTTCCTGGAAGGTACGACCGCATATGTTGTGGAACCGATGCTTCGTATGTTTAGATCCAATTCACGGTGTTACATGATCCCATGACTTGTCAAGCTTTCTTGTCTTATCATTATTATATCTCTCACCGATCGAGTGCTCATTCGTCTTACCTTTACATTTACATTTCAAACTGCCTTGGGGAAAATCTCTTATCTCCAAGTACCTCTCATACTCCCTTCCTGAACACTAGAGAATTGCCACCTTTGGCCTAAGAGTTCCTTCTGTCCCTCCTCCACCATTGATCCTTACGTCGTACTAAAATAATCATACCTTTGTGAGACCTACATAACCGTAATCTCATTCACCTTTATCCTTCTTGTTGTAATCCTTCATTCTATTCGTCACTAAGCGGAAAACATTTCTAACTTGATACTTAATCATACCATTTCATTCATACTTTATTAATTGTTTTCATATTTCCTACCACCATGCTTTGATTGTACCAATTCTCGTCCTCAATTGCCCCTATTATTATACGGAGGTTACATTCATGAAGCTATTTTGTGTGCTCACTCACTCCTTTGGATATCCTAACCTTTATCTAATATAATAATCCATTTGTTACTTGAGCAAGTTGTGATACTCATTCTTCACCCCCTCATTTCTTTGCATGACTTGGTGATTTTCAAATCCTAAATGTCCTCGAGCTTCTGCTAAACTTGAAATGAAATTGTTGCTACCTTGCTGATAATTGAAAAAAAGTAGTAGTTACTATGTTTGTTGTCTAAACCATTGTTATGCTCGAGAGACTTTCTTATACTGTCGTTTTTATTTCCACTTTTTGTGGTTGTACCTTGTTGTTGTAAATCTCGAGTGAACAGATCATTTATCGAGTGCTGAACTTTGATAAGTTGTTGCACATCCTGAGAATATGCTACCTGTCAAGGCTATCTGACTGCTCTCTAAAGTTCTTTCCCTCTGATGCTTCTGTCAAAGTTGCTACTTGACTACAAGACGGTCGGGGTGGTCTCACTCGACCTTTACAACTTTGACCCAGAGATATCGACATCTTTGAACCCTTTAAATATCGTCGATCACTGACTAATAAATTCCTTCGGTTATAAGCTCCCTGACTCCTCAAGAGGCCTATCTTTATCAAATGCTTCTGGATGAGGTCGTTCATGAGAGGTAACCAATTGATTCAATACCTGCACCGGTCTCCTTATATCCTAATCAGACGGAGCCGGTGGTAGGACTGATGGTACATGAGCCTTCCTCAACTCCTCTGGTGCTACGGGATTCGTCGATCCCTGGGAGAGCAACTTATTCCTATCCACTGACGGATCTGTCTCAATGGAGAGCATACTACTCGTATTTATACGCAATCCAACTTCAATCTCAATGCTAATCATAATCCCTTCTGGAAGAAGGTATTGCTGTAATCGTAAATACGATAAGGTCTACAAAAAAATCCTTACAATCTTCTACGTTCCGATGCTTAGTACTTCCTTTACTTACTAAAGATTTTGCTTTCCCGGCTTGCATTATCTCTTCCATCTTCCGTATATGAGTGAGACAACTTCTCATAATCTCGAATTTTAACAATAATACTGGCCCTTGTGGCGTATCAATCGTCTTGGTAAAAATCGCTCATTTACTGGCTACGAGTATAAACAAACCGAAGTCCTTTTGGTAACCGGCATTACTAAAATCGTAACAGGCACGCGTTAAACTTGAATTCCAAAAACTCAGCTCTACTGCACGATTTATGAGATGAAAGAATGGAAATCATCCCTAAATGCCAGACAGCTTCCTGCTTGTAAGTGTGGTGCACAACACACCCATAAACAAGACTCTACTAGACATGACTTGTAGACTCCCTAGGACAGATATGCTCTGATACCAAGTTTGTCACGACCCAAACCAGAGGGCCGTGATGGGCACCCGGATTCCACCCGTCGGGTACCACCAATCGTACACTCAACACCTAATCATAATTAAATACGGACTAAGCCAAAAAATATTATGGAAAATCTTAACCATAAAACCAACTTATATATATATATATATATATATATATATATATATCCCCAAGGCCGACAAGGTCATACAAGACTACTACACACATGACACATGTCTACAATCCGCTAAAGAATATGTGATATTAAAAGGTCGGGACAGGGCACCGCCATACCCATATACACATGCAAGAATATACCGTACCAAAATAAGGCCGACACTCCGAAACAAGGGGAGTGTTCCAAAATCTGTTGAGCCAGCAACCTACTAACGTGGATCGTCGTCCTGTCTACATAAACCTGCGGGCATGAAACACAGCGTCACCCGACAAAAGGGACGTTAGTACGACTGATGTACTGAGTATGTCAGGCATGAACAATAGCAAAACAGAGATATAACAATAACTGAAAAAGAAATAACCGACCAACAGTAAATGCCTCTGAGGGCCCAAATATATATGCCTAAATATTATGCACAATGCAAATGCAAATGCGATATGTATATATATATATATATATCAGTGTTGCGGAACATGCAATCCGATCCAATATATGTTAGTGTTGCGGAATGTGCAACCCGATCCAATATATGTTAGTGTCGCGGAATGTGCAAACCGATCCATTATATGTTAGTGTTGCGGAACGTGCAACCCGGTCCAATATATGTTAGTGTTGCGGAACGTGCAACCCGATCCATTATATGTTAGTGTTGCGAAACGTGCAACTCGATCCATTATATGTTAGTGTTGCAGAACGTGCAACCCAATCCAATATATTATATGTATATATGCATGAATGACAATGAAACATTCCGAACTTATCGGATGACATAATATCCTTGCCTCTTTGGCTAACACTGTGAATATCACTCTCTTTCTGTATGCCTCAATAAGGACTTAGGAACATTTTTAGACATGTTTTTAACATAGGAATCAATAACATGAATATTCTTAACCATTATGAGTAGAATAATTTATGGAACAATATCACGATTATATTTCGTTACATGGAACATGCCAAAAGAAATAAATAATTTACCTTAACATACCTCGAATATTGTCCTTTCAACAATTCCGTATTTTGAATTGCTGGAATGTTGTTGCTTCGAAATAATTTGTAGGACGTGCTGCTCTAAACCAAAGATGCACGAATGCATTGCTTATCTTAATCACCTAAATGAACTAAGCTAACTGATCACGTTTCTTTGGTCTCACTTCTCTAACATACTAAAACCAAAATGCTTTCACAATGAAATATCAAAGGTTGTTGAACGTTTTTGGGTCTTAAAGGATTCTCAAGCAAGGATATAACTCTCAAAGTGAATTATTATGTCTCCCACTTATTTTAGTCTTGGCGGTGGAGCATTGCCAATCGACGCCACATACCCCCAACGTGCTATTTTGCTTCTCCACTAAGTGACTTGCCTCCCACTAAAATTATTAATCACACACACAATTAATTTCATGATCCCAATTCACTTAAATCTTAATGATTTATAAGACCTTCATATACCCGACCGGAACCGACACTAACGAGTAGGTTCCGGGTAGATATATTATAATAACGGGTAGGGTCCGGGTAGTAAAATTAGGAACCGATCAATGTCGGGTCCGGTTCCGATTCCGGCAAATAGAGACAGGGTACCCGGACTCGGAACCGATACTCGGAACCTATAAAATATTGAATATTTTTATTTTTTTGAGAAACATTTGGACCACTTTTAACTTTCTCCAAAATTGTTTGTTGCACGCCTGCTGATTGATTTTCCCCACCCCAAGATGCAAATATTTAAGCTTTTTCACCCCTTTATTCTAGAATGCTCTTTGTGCCCTAAGAGAAAACACCCAAAACTCTCAATAACAATGGCGTTTTAGCTACACCACCGAGCTTCATCGTCGTCGTTGTTGAAGCTTTATCTCAGGTACTTTCATCATTGTCGTCGTTGAAGCTTCACCTTTGCCTCTTTCTCTCCCTTGGTTGTGTTCACGTCGTTCCTAAAATGCATATGGGTTCATATCTAACTCTTCAATTTCTTTTTAATATCATATGCTTTTGTTCTATTTCAGGCGATACTCATCTTCAATTTGTATTACTTTTTGATTTGAAATGTAAATCTATTTTAAAAATTTGTGTATATTTTTGTAGTTGTGAAGATGAAATTTAGGGATTTACTAGTATAATAAAGCTTTTCTTTTGTATCGAAAAGCTTATGAACACGAAAATAAGTTTAATTAAGATATTTCCAAATTTATTTTGAAATCAACACGTTCAATTAATTGAGTGTCAAATTTGGCTTGCAATTTTAGGTTTTGGTTACAGAATTAGCTTTTCTACAATGAATAAGTTTTCTAAAACTTCTTATAAGGGTACTAAAAACTCCGATTGCGGGCTAAAAAACTACTGGATGAAATTATTTTAGAACTCTTTTTGATTCTCATAGGCTAAAAAATGTTGCTTAATCTGTGTTTTTTATTTACAGGGCCGGGTAGGTTCCGGGTAATGATTGCTACGGGTAGGTTCCGGGTAGTAAATTTAGGAACCGATCTTTTACCGGATAGGGTTCGGGTAGTTCAAAAATGTTAGGGTACCTGGACCCGCTCACCCCTACATATACTCAATGTCATAATTTTGTAATATGACATTAGTCCATAACCTCTTTTATGCACACACCAAATTTATTTCCGATCCCCGTCGTCCCACTTCTTACGTCCAAAATTATTTTGGGGTTTTATCCTTTTATATACCAATTTCTTAATTAACATATGTAAATATAATATAAATTTTTCCAACGCTCGGGTCTATTTACATACGCCTAGCGATTTAAACCGTGACCTGAAAGTACGGAATATTACATTATTTCCACGACTTAAACTCATGACCTTGGTCATAATGAGGAGTTTTCTAAATCTAGGTGTCCAATTAGAAAAGAAAAGAAGGCATAGATAGAGCAAGGAGTTAAATTAAAGTGAAGACGACAAGTGGTGTCCGAAGAGGAGACAAGCAGATGTGCATTAATGTTTGACAAAATCTATCCATCCATCGGCACATGAATTAATGATCCCTATTCCAACATTCCTTCCTCTCTCCTTTTCTCATTCAGGGCCTTTGTCCCTCTTTCCATTTCCTCTCCTGGTTTCGCAGAATGTAAATAATCCGAATTTGTAACACACATTTAACTTTGTATTGGTAATTATCGGGAGTCTTTGAACAACGATAAAGTTATGCATTAAGTTAAATTGTTTATATCACATCTCTTTGGAGGTGTGGCCCTTTGTGAACTGAGCTACCTTTTTTATTGCAATTACCAAAAGCAAAAAAACTTGTTGATGTTTTAACTAAATTATACACCTCTAATGGATGTACCACATCATTGCTCTATATAAACAAAGAGAGAAAATTAATCATATAAAGAAAATGTCTTTTTTATGCAGCTTGCTAAGGAGTGGGCCTCAAAATTTATGGTTTAATACATTTATAAGTGCTTAAAAGAATCTCTTGATTATTTTTATGAATGAAAATGTATATATACATGATATACAATATCTAATTACGTAAATTAAATCTACCTTTTCCTAATACAAGACTACTACCATAATTATACATGTACAAGAACTCTAATAATTATAGTAAGAAATATACAAACTATACACACCATATACACGATTTTGACTGTGTATACCGTGACCTGCTTTCACACCCCTGCAGTCATAGCGGACGGTTGTCGTACGCTGAGACTGTCCCTAAAATCTTCAAACAGAACCAAGGGAAGACCCTTCGTAAAGATGTCAGCAATTTGGTACCGTGAAGGGACATGCAAGACACGTACTTGTCCACGAGCTACCTTTTCGCGAACAAAGTGAATATCCATCTAGATATGTTTAGTGCGCTGATGTTGGATCGGATTTCCAGAGAGATAGACATCATTAACATTACCGTAGTAGACAAATATAGCTTTCTGAATAGGAAAGTGAAGCTCTAATAGGAGATTACGCAGCCAACATGACTCATACACCACATTGGCTACCCCTCGATACTCGGCCTCCGCACTGGATCGCGACAAAGTAGCCTGGCGTTTAGCCGACCAAGTTATCACCAAGAAACATACAATAACCAGATGTCGAACGTCTGGTATCTGGACATCCACCCCAATCAGCATCTGTATAAGACACGATAGTAGATACAGAGGATGGATACAAGTGCAAACCATAATCAAGAGTGTCCTGAATGTAACGCACAATGCATTTGAGAGCATGCATGTGCTCGTCCCTCGGATCATGCATAAATAAACACACTTGTTGCAATGCATAAGTAATATCGGGCCTCGTGCATGTAAGATACTGAAGAGCCCCTACAAGGCTACGATAGTGGGAAGGATCTTCATAAGGTGTGCTAGAATTAGCACTCATCTTTGGTTTTGTGTCAACCGGAGTAGGAGAGTACTTACATGATGACATGTCGGCCCGTTCAATAATCCCAGCTGCATACTTCCTCTGGGATAGAAAAATACCACATGTATGACGAGTGACAAATATACCCAAAAAATAACTCAAGGGCCCCAAGTCGTTCATAGCAAATTCGAAACTGAGAAGAGACATGATAGACTTGTGCAGTTTATCAGAAGATGCAATCAATATAATATCATCCACATATAACAGAATGTATGACAGAGAAGTACCACGACGATAGATGAACAGAGAATGATCATACCCGCTGTGAGAAAATTCAATAGTAGACACATAATTTATAAACCTTTTATGCCAAGCCCGAGGGGCTTGTTTTAGCCCATACAAGGACTTCTTCAGCAGACAGACATGGTTAGGATGATCATGGTCCCTGAAACCCAAGGGATGATGCATGTAAACTGTTTCCTTAAGATCACCATGTAAGAAAACATTCTTCATATCCAGCTGATGAATGTACCATTCTTTCGAGAGAGCCAGATTGAGAACAGTGCGAATGGTTGTCGGTTTGACCACCGAACTAAATATTTCTCTACAATCCACGCCAACCTATTGAGTTTTGCCATCACCTACAAGACGGACCTTATGCCTCTCAAAACAACCATCCATTTTTCCCTTATAAGTAAAAATCCACATAAAACGAATATCATTGACACCAGGCGGACGGGGCACCAACACCCACGTCTTATTTTCAATAAGAACATTATATTCATCATCCATGGCCATTTTCCAATTCGGTCATGAAGGGAAGCCACTAGTTACGTAGTAGGGGTGATTTAGTGACATTGGAATTTAGATTAAAATGTCATTTTGGTTTAAAAATACTCTGTTGGCTACGAGTAACGGACCCTTGACTCGGAATAGACGTTGGCTGGACATGGGTTGGTGTATGGGTATCAAAACTGGCTCGATTTGGGAGTGTGGACTCGGGTCGGGTAGCGGGCCAGCTGGCCTAGACACTGGATCGGGAGGAGGCATGGATGGGCCTGCTGGCTGAGAAATTAGATCGAGAGGGTTATTATATGGGCCAGCACGTAGTGGGCCTGCTAGCTGAGAAACAAAATTTAGACACTGGATAATTGGGCCAACAGGCAGTGGGCCTGTTGGCAGAAAATGGTCGCAGGAAGGGATTGGGCTAGTAGGCAGTGGGCCTGCTGACCGAATTGGGTCACGGGTCTGCTGGTCCAGATCCCGAGGCGGGGATCAGACTAAATGGTGGACCACATACGGTGAGAGTCCATCATCCGAAAAATTAAATTAGACACGAAATTACACAATTTAGCAAACAAAAATCGGGTTTCATAAAAAATGACATGACGACTAATTATGATTTTATTAGAGGATAAATCAAAACTTTGTAACCACGATGACTAGACAGATAACCCAAAAATACACAAGCGATAGAACGGGCTTGATGTTTGTTATTTGTAGTGGACGGGAAGAGAGGATAGCACAAACACCCAAACACCCTAAGATGAGAATACGAAGGATCTTTATGATAAATAATTTTGAGTGGAGATTGGTATGCTAATCCTTTGCTAGGGAGTATGTTAAGAAGGTAAGTAGACATTTGTAATGCATGATGCCAAATGAAAGGTGGTAATGAAGCATGGGCTAGTAAAGTTCGAATAATATTATTAATGATACGAATTTTTCTTTCGACTTTCCCATTTTTGAGGACGTATGAGGACAAGGAAACCGAAAATATATGCCCTTAGCGTTACAAAATTCCCGAAGCGGCCCATTATCAAATTCCATTTTATTATCACATTGAATGTTTTTAATTTTCCGTTCAAATTGGGTACATATGAATGCTCTAAATGATAAAAATGTGGAAAAAACTTGAGACTTTTTAGACAACGGAAAAGTTCACAAAAAATTAGAATAATCCAAGAATAACACATAATAACGATGGCCCAAAGAGCTCAAAACGGGAGATGTCTACAAATCACTATGAATAATATCAAAGAACTAGAATTAGAAGCTACAAACGATAATCTAACATGTTTTCCAAGCGGACAAGAAGGACAAACATTAGTACTATGCGTACTATTACAATCAATAAAATTATTATTTTTAAGAGAGAAAAGAACAGACACTCCCGGATGACCCAAACACGCATGCCACAAGGAGGGTGCTAAAGCGGCAAACGTTGACGGTGTGGATTGATTAGTGGTGGTGGTGGTGGTGGTGTTGATAGTGATAGGATAGAGCTCTCCCCGACTATTACATCTCATTAGAGGTATCCCCATCATGAAATTCTTTACAGAAAATTCAAAAGGGTCAAAGTTAATAGATCAGTTGTAAATTTTCGAACAGACACCAAAATTTTAATTGAGTGAGGAGCATGAATAACATTTTTCAAGGCTAAAGGTGGGTTCGGGGGAGATAAATTTGTGTGACAATAACCACGAATTAGAATTGAATTATCATTACCAACAATTATGCCACTATTTTTGCTCAATTTGAAATAAGACGAGAGATTAACTAGTGCGGATGTCATGTGAGAGGTAGCACCGATGTCCATATACCAATCTGCATCCCGGGGATTTAATCCAAGTGTATGCATCGCTGCCTCGATATGCGTGTGGGTCGAGACCGTTGATGGGCCAGCAGCAGCGAAGGCCTACTGAGGTCGAGGCCCAAGCAGGCCAGCCTGCTGCCACAACCCAGTTGGTTGCTGCCTGTTTTGGCCAGTGGGTCTCTGTTGTCCTGCGGCCCAAGCTGATGAAGGAACTGGGCAGGGGGCCGACATGGGCCACTGCCCGTTGGCCCAAGGCATGGCCTAGGGCCACTGCCCAGTGGCCCAAACTTGCCAAGGGTTAAGTGGCCCGGTCCCCTGCTGACCGTCACTGCCGCAGCCACCACCCTTGCCACGTCCACGTCCACCACTATGATTTTCCCCACAGTTTTGACCCCTTTTGCCACCCACCATTATTACGATTTTGACCATAATTTTCGGAGTATGATTGAGAGTCATTAGTTTCACTGGACGTGGCCACCATCATGGCATAATTTTCTCCGTTAGCCGCCTTTTTAGCCAATCCTGCTTCTTCTAAGGTAAGCATGGAACATGCCTGGTAGAACAGTGGGAGAGGATTGCTTTGACGAAAAAGAGTGACAACACCATTATATGCCTAGAGAAGCTTGCAACCATCTGAAGAATGAGACGATCATTAATGAAGGGCGCGCCAACGTTCTTGAGTTGATCCGACAACTCTTTGAGCCGTTGGCAATAGGCTGAGACGTTCGGAAAATCCTCCATATTAATGTGGGAAAATTCCTGCTCGAGGGTCACGACACGAGAATTTTTGTTGTCTTGGAATATATCATGCAACATGTTCCAAACTTCCATAGCCGTGGCGTAAGAGGTCCGTAGAGATGGTGGAATAAATCTATTGGAACACCGTAGCATCAAGACTTGCCCACAACTCTATTTCATCACTAGTGATAGACACCTTCTCCTTGCCTTTCTCCGGTGTGATGATGTGATAGAAGACCCTATTAGACCTTGCGCTAATTTTAAATAATTCTGCCCACGTCGCGTATTGGACATTTTCCATCTCAAGAACGATAGGGATGTTGTTCTTGATATTGGAGACTGCAATGGCAAGATGAAGGTGTTCTTTGTAGTAGACATGGTAAAAGAAGAAGATGAGAATTAGGGATTCGGAAATTTTTTTGGAAGGGATGGTCGACCGTCGGCCGAGGCTTGGAATCCGAGAGGGCGGCGGAAGAGAGTTTTTGGAGAAGGAAAATTTTTCCCTAGACTTCTGATACCATGAAAGAGAATAATACCTTGATTATTTTCATTAATAAAAAGGTATATATACATGATATACAATATCTAATTATGGAAATTAAATCTACCTTTTCCTAATACAAGACTACTACCATAATTATACATGTACAAGAACTCTAATAATTATGATAAGAATTATACAAAATATACACACCATATACACGGTTTTGACCGTAAAATCACAAGCTCTACAACTCTTTGGTACTTAGTGGAGTTCTATTAAGTTCTTAGCTATTGGTAGTAAGTTTTTTTTTCTTCTATGTAACTAGCTAAAAGTAATAATTTTGGCGAGTGAAACATAACCCTTGTGATGAGTCATGTAGCTTGCTCAGGTGGTTAATTAAAGTTGCGTCAAATTCTGCCTAATTAAGCTACGGACTAGCAGATCAATCTGAAATTCTTAATTAATTAGGACTATCGTCTCAAAGCAATCCGAGCAATCTAGAGAGATCCTAAGTTCGTTTACACTACTTTTCTATCATACACCTTTACTGTCCTTTTGACAATTGAATTATCGAACAAATGAAGCAAGAACTTGGCCTGCACCAAAAGCTAGCTTTTACTGATAAGGCCACTCAGGCCAAAATCCTCCTAGTTGACTTTCTCAGCAGCTCATGAAGGCAGCAGCTGAGAAAGACTTTGATTGATGAAGCCATACACTTAGAGGAGTCAAGGTGCACGCAAAATGACCAGATGTCATTGTCATTGAGAAAAAGAGAATTGTCTACGCTTCATGCTGAAGTTGATGAATGCGATGCCATTGCCATTAGATCTTTCGATTGATGTTGTTGGGTACAGGCATTATAGTTATTTTTCTTTATGACCTAAATTTTAGGTAATGTTAGGTGATATTCGGAACTTTGCAAAGGCCACTTCGGTTGAGCCGGTAGATCGAGCACTATGATTAACCAGCTAACCGTATAAGAAATTGTAAAAGAGAATTGGTAAATCTAGCTACCAACAAACGCACAGGATATATTTATGTAGCCTATTCGCTCACTCATCAAAAACAAAAGCAAAACAGTGAACTCAACAAGCTAAGCCTAGGTGGTACTAGTTGGTCAGACGCAAGAACAAGCAATTTGTCAGAAGATGCTTCAGTTTAGCCTAAAATCTTTCGAAGGAATTAAGGTGAAATTGTCTTCTATTTTTATTTTAATTCTATGTGTATGAGTATAAACTTTGATTTGTCTGTTTGTTTGATAGTCCAAAACAATAGTTAACTGATACAACAACAACATCATATCCAGTAAAATCACATAATGTGGGATCTGGAGAGGGTAGAGTGTACGTAGACCTTACCTCTATCTTGGTAGGTAGAGCGGCTGTTTCCGAGAGACCCTCGGCTCAAAACAAAGCACAATCAAAAGCAAAGCAAGGCAAGAACAAAGTAAGAGAAATGGTCAAACCCGGTAAAAAAAAAATGTAAAGCAGTATGAAAATGTTTATTCAAAAGCGAATAAGTCATGATAACGCATTTTGAAAAAAGTAAGTAGTGACTAGCGCAGGTAAATAAACTAACAAAGTACACTAAATGACACAACAACAGAAATCAAACTAAAGGGGAGTATAAAACAAAATAGTTAACTGATAGTGAAATTCTTATTTTTCACAAGGCATAGACTTTGATACTCCAATGTTGACAACTCTGGCAACTAGTACGGGAACAAAGTAAGCAAGAACATTTGGAGGGTACAGCTATCCTATTAGGCTCTTGGAAATATCTACACAAACCAACGAACAAATAAACAAATGTTTCATTATTAAATTATGCTTAAATCAGCATCATTTTCACTAACATGCGAATATTATTTGTTGGAACTACCCATTGTAAGACGGATTCAATCACAGAAAACTTGAGATTTCTAGATTCTTTTCGAGAGATTATGATTGTATCGCCGTAGTTACTTGTTAATGTTCCTTGTTCCTACATTGCTCCAGGGCTAAAGGTACAATTTTTGCATACATAAATACCAGTTTGTCCGTTAACTTGTCTATGTGTTTAACTTGCTAGTTTTACCAACAAAGTTGATTCATTGCTTCAACTTTGTTGAGCATGATTACCTTGGCAAACTTGTGCTAATTGTGAGCTAAAAATTGATACCCAATGTATCAGTTGAGGTAAGTGCAATTTGGTGCTTGCCAAAATACCTTCTTATAAACTGATTTGGCTAATTTATAAGTTTATCCAAATACTCTCTTTATTTTTTAATAATATCTTGTGTCTGAGTTAAATTCATTAGATTGAAGGAACTACTTATTTGAACCCCAAACGTGACAATTAAGTTCTTTTATAATTTCACGTGACCTCCTTTTAATTATTTGGACTCTCTAAAATCATGGTGGAAGGAGTACTTATAGTAATTAACATTACAAATGAACACAACTTTATTACACAAAATTTACAATTTTAAATTAACATTACACGTAAGCTGAGAAGAGCACTGTGCATATATAACCAAGTTCGTTATTGAAGGGGGGGAAATGGCAAACAGAAATTAGTTTTACAAATTCATATACTAACAACAACAAGAAGTTGGAAAGATAGAACCAAAGCGGGAATTAGAAGCTGACAAGCATCGTCCGCAGTAGGCGTATGTATGTAAGACAAATCCAATGAACAAGAATGAGAGTCCACTAAGTAGAATTAGAAATGAATGGGGGGATCGGCCGGATTTAGAGAGCATCGGAAAGAACTCAACTTAGGAGGAAGCAACATCGATCTGCACAAGGGACAGGTGACGTGTCCGTAGTTGACCCAAGTATCGAGGCATCCTCTGTGGAATACATGGTTGCACGTGATAAGCTCTCTGACCTCCTCCTCTAGCTCCATAGGTTCAAGACAGATCGAGCATCCCTTCATCCATTCGTCATTCCCGCGGCGGAGGAGGAGGTAATCCCTGTAGAGGAGTATGGGAACTTTGAGCTTGACGGCGGCGGTGGCGACCTCGATTGGGACGGTGACAAGGGAAGGGCAAGTGCCGTCTAATAGGAGAATGTAACTATTGGGATTGTACCCATCGTCTTCAGGGGGAGGTTTGTAGAGACCCAGACGAGTAAGGGCAACAATCACCATGAATTTGAGATGGCTCCATAAGAATGTCACTTTCAGGAATTTCGGTAATTCGAGGGCATGGAACAGGAACCCCATCACAAAGGGCAAGCTTAAAACAAAGGGTCCCTTAAGTTTTTGTTTCATAATAACTGGTCCACAGGGAGTATACTATAGTCAATAGAATGTGGGTAACACGGATCTAGGACTCCTCTCGTTTTTATTAGGATACCAAAATTATAGTAATACACAATTAAATATCGATTATAATTCAATTTTGAACGAAAAATTGTTTATTTTCTTGTCATTGAATAGATACAATTTGTCTTAAAACTACTTCATTTATCTCAATTATATGACACAATTTCCTTTTTAGTCAGTCTAAAAAAAAGACACATTTTTTTATTTGATAACAGTTTAACTTAAACTTTACTTTTTACGTTTAACGAAATAATTTATAACAATACAAATATTTTTAACTTATTTAAAATTATAAAATTATAAAATCTTTTTTATTTCTTAAATTTCGTGTCAATGAACCTATAAATTGGGACAGGAGGGAATACCAAATATAAAATCCAAATAATACTCAAGTGTTTTTTTTTTTGAAGACCGTGTAGGGTAATATGGTAACTTTCTTCATTTTCTTTGGGAAAGGACAAAAATAAGTTGTGTGAAAATCAAGGGGGCGCCGTATAATTATTTGTCGAGTAAATAATATGTGTGAAAAGGAAGTGGCAATGACTGTGTCACACAGAGGAAATGTGAATATTCCATTCCAAACCATAGAGAGTTTAATTAAATTAATAAATGTGTCCATTTCAAGATAACAGATTAAATAGAAAGACGAAGACAAAACTATTAAGTGGAGTAATTTACTTCTAAGGAAGCCATGAGATTATGTCATAACTTTTTGATTAAGAAACTCATTTTCAGACTTAATGAAACTAAACAAGGAGAAATAAAGAAGATCACAATAAAAGAAATGTTGTTCACTCTAAACAGTTGCTAAATTAAATAAAATGCAAAAAGAATAATCCAAATGTGACGGTTTCACTCTATTAGATTAATTCAAAAATGATATTGAAATGGTAACACGATATAAAGATTGCTACAATATAATTGTTGTTTAAAAAGAATTATTATTATTACTTTGCAGAAAAAAATTAAAACTGTATTTTATGCCATGACAAGATTATCAGCGCACCGTCAACGCAAATTATTTTTGTAATGGTGACTTCCTACGTAATTATTATTAGCAAAGTTGTTATTAACTCCATATTACATAGCATAGAACAGCTTAGCAGATAGCAGAAATTGACAAGCACTAAGTCCCTCTAAATTGCTCTGTTATTTTCGTCTTTAGGTGTTCTTTTCTGGTTTTCGGGTCAAGCAAAGTGATAAGAGAAATGATTGATGCAATTATGAAATGAAATAATATTCCCTCGTCCCATAATAAGTGTCACATTAGCCAAAAATTTTTATTCATAATAAGTGTCATCTTAGAAAACCAATATGAAACAAATACATAAATTAACTAGTTTTTTCCAACTCTACTCCTAGATAAAAACTGGCAAGTTTATGTATTCAAGAAATATTTACATTAAATGATGATTGAAAATGAATTTTTTGACCTGTTGATTGAAAAAACCATATAGTAACTTTTGTTGGAATGTCAAAAGGATTACTACTTGTGCATGCTCTAATCAAGAGAAAAAATTAATTTATTTTTATTATATTGAAATAGTTTAGTAAATTTTATATTGCACTAATAATTTCTTAAACGCCGTGTTTTTTACTAAAGTGATACTTATTATGGGGAGGAGGGAGTGCTAGTTTAAAGAGTGTGATTATCATTCATCGCACTCGCCGAAGATAACATGTTACTGAGCATATATATTGGGATTATGCAACAGAGCTTCTAGAAGGAAGAAACTAAACCAAATGAATAATGGTCGTTCCGTCCAATACATTGTTGAATTTGGAATTTACATGGATTCTGCCTCTTGACTGGGCTTTGAGTGGGAGGCTGACTTCAAATATATTGGGCCTTGGATGTTTCAAGTCCAAATTTTCGGCCTACTTGCCCTTTCATGTCACCAGACTTCAGACCGGCCCATAGTTCACCAACGGATAAGATAAGGAGAGCCAACCACCCGCAACATTTTACAAAAGAAAAAGAAAAAGATATACGTGTACATGTGCTCCCTATCCTTTGGGACTCTATGAATCTACCACTAGCAGAGTATCTCCAAAAGTGCAACTCCTCCTTTATTTTCAATATCAATATTATTGCTTCTTGTATGAGTATCAGAAATTAAAATGAGAGCAATTGAAATATACTCCTATGGGGCCTTAGCTTCTATATCACAATCGTCTATTCCGAAAAACAAGAAGATAGCTCATCAGAGCCTGAGATTCAATAGAACAAAAATCAGAGCAGTTGGAACTGTTCCAGAAAAGAGTAGTGAGAGAGCAGAAACACCACAGGAATATGAAGAGCCTTGTGTGAAATTTCAATTTGTCAGCGTGAGTACTACTCGATCGATCATGAATGCGTATATTTATACTAGTAAGAGAGTACTCAATAAATTAATAATGTAGTATATATGTATGTTGTTGGTTCAGTCGGTATTGCTACCAGATGGAACACCAGATGTGCAGCTAAGAAAAGCATGTGGTGGCAAAAAACTTAGAGACATAATGCTTGATGCTAATGTCGAGTTGTATGGACCTTATGTATGTATTCCAAATATCTACTCTTCTGCTCCTTTTGCAATTAATTTCTTCTTCTTATGTTTATATTTTCCATTATTTAAGGCAAGACCTTTGCTCAATTGTGGGGGAGGAGGAACTTGTGCCACATGTTTGGTTGAGGTGAGCTACATCTTTCATATTTGGTTGGTTTAATTTACTGGCTTGCATTCTCTAAACTTGGTTAATGTGTACAAGTATCTGACACCTGCATAACTAACCGTTAATTAGGTCGTTGAAGGAAAGGAGCTACTGAACTCTCGTACTGACAAGGAGAATGAAAATTTAAAACGGGTACATATGAATATGATCCGAGCTGCTTTTTTAAAGAAATCAAGTCATGTGCATATATTAATTAATCTGTTACTATATGTATAATTTTCAGCATCCAAAGAATTGGAGGCTTGCTTGTCAGGCAAGAGTTGGTAAACCTGATTCTAGAGGCATGGTATGGAATTATATATGGATATAACGTCTTTCTAACTGAGTAATTATTCGAGTAATTAATTAATTAATTATTATGTACAGATGATCATTCAGCAACTTCCGGAATGGAAAGCACACGAGTGGAATTATAGAGAATTACCGCCTATTGAAGAAGAAGAAGAAGAATCTTCATCAGTTTCTTCATCTTCAGCCTGAGTTTTTATCTTTAGAGAGCAAATATGTCATAATAACCTAGCTCATAATGGAAGAATGATAATCTTCTCTTGCTGTTAATTGAGTCCAATTATTAGCTTCATCCTTTATAAATATATACTGTTACCACCCTTTCCTTTTCTTATAATGAATAAAGGACCCATTTCTCCTCTATAATTTTTTTGTCAGTGAAACTCTAACAACAAGAAAGAGACAAGAAAAGAAAAGGCAGGAAAAATTTCTTCTCTCCTGTAGAAAATTAATAAGAATACTATTGGTTGTTTCTGTTCTAACAATTGGAAGGGTCGATTATTACATAAACACATAATGGTCTACGGTTATAATTATAGAACTTTTAATCACTATGGTAATTTTGATAGCGTTAATTGTATCAAGTGAGTTGGCTCAATTAAAGATGTTGGTAGCTATTTTCTCCAAAGGTGGGATGAGGGAAGAAGAAATGAACCACAAACATCCATGACAGGAATGATAAATACTTGTATCAAGTGAGTTGGCTCAATTGAAGACGTTGGTAGCTATTTTCTCCAAAGGTTGGATGAGCACCTACATTCTACATTAATTCCTACTTCATCTACCAAAGTAAAAGTATAAAGGTGCTTAGCTTGTTAAAAGCAATGGTCAGATATATAAGTGTAAAATCAAAGTGTTTGCTTAGAGTTCGTCATATATATAATTTGTTATTTTCTAGTTTAAAGTTTCAAATTACATTTTTGGTATCACGAATAAGGTACAAATACTTCACCACCTTATTCGTGATACCAAAAATGTAATTTGAAACTTTAAACTAGAAAATAACAAATTATATATGAAGTAGGAATTAATGTAGAATGTAGGTGAGATTTAATTCACATACAGATGTTAGTTATTGAGGTTTCTCCCTTTAGAACTTAGAAGTTAAACCTCTCCACATCAATTATTTAACCCTTTTTCATGTTTTATATGAGTTCACTTGAAATGAGACAACTTATAAGATTCTTGAGTTTAAAATTTGAAAATTAGGCAACTATTTCTTTAAAAAAAATAAAGAGAGATAATTGTGATTTTACAATGGAAACTTTTTAAACTTTATTGCCAAACAATTCAAAAAAGAATCATGCATAAGGGTGCAATTTTTTGTAGATGCAACAAAATTTGCAAAGAAGTTGAGTCTAATTCATTAAATGAACACCTTATCTTTTATAATGCAGGCAAAGAATACAAACATATTCATTTCTCCTTTATCTCCCATGCACTCCTTTCATCCTCTCCTAATGTAATAAAAATAAAAATAATAGTATGTGAAAACGGAAAAAACTCCCTTATTATGCAAGAAAAATAGAAATATGTTATTTCATCATTGAAAATATGAAGAATGTAAAACATGATTCTGAAAATTAAATTATAACTATATCATGACAAACAAATATTTTTTTTGGAATTTTTCATATTGTGTCTATTACAAATTGCTTAAACTCTTACTTCCCGAAATTATAAAAACCTTGCATAGTAGTGTAAAACACGATTTTATGTTATCTTGTTGTTGGATGAGGATAGCCATAAAAGGAGAGAGGCATAAAAGAGTGTTAGGTAATAGGTAGGGGCATGGACTGTCCACAGTTGAGGTTGTGCTTTCCTAATGCTCAAATGCCAGTAATCAACTCAAAATTAAGCTATCATACCGAAATAGAGAGAGAAAAGATGAACTAGGACACTGAATTAGGCTACCACAATTGTCTTTTTTTTTTTTGGGGTGGGGGTGGGGGGGGGTTTGAATGCATAAGTTGATGTCAGGCCTTATTGCATAATTTTTACCTTTCATTATAGTTTGGGCAGTGCAAAAGTATCATGGGCCTTTGGACTTGCTAGATGAGACCCAGCCCAAAGGCCCAAATAGAACCCAGGGAAGGCTACATACAGGAGAGGGAAGCAGTGTTACTGTTATCCACTTCTCTCTTTCCCTCGTTCCCATTTCTTGTCTTCCAAATTACTCTTATCAGAAAAATGGCGTCTTTATCAACTTGTAATCATTCAGGGAAACTGTCTTCCTCGTTTGCACTTTCATCCCATAAGTTGTCTTCGTTCCAACGCGTGTCTGTTCAGTTCCTTTACACACACAAGCATACTTCTTCTCTTCCTTCTACTCCAAGTCCTCTCACTGTCATTTCCATGGCTCCCCCTAAACCTGGAGGTGGTAAAGCCAAGAAAGGTAGCTATATTTACTCTTTCTTTTCTTTTGCTTGTTTAGTAGTTGTAAAAAATAAATCTTTACTGATGGAGGTGGGTTACATTTATTGACAGTGACTGGTATTATAAAGCTGGCTCTGGAGGCAGGGAAGGCAACCCCTGCTCCACCTGTAGGTCCGGCGTTGGGTTCGAAGGGTGTTAATATTATGGCATTCTGTAAGGATTACAATGCCAGAACTGCTGATAAAGCTGGATATGTCATTCCTGTCGAAATCACCGTCTATGATGTCAGTTACTTTCTTCTCTTTTTTTTTGTTGAATGAATTCATAAGATAGATCCCTTTATCTGATTATGCTCTTCCTTCCTTTCTTCACTCCAGGATAGAAGCTTCACTTTTATCTTGAAGACCCCACCTGCTTCTGTTTTGCTCCTCAAGGCTGCAGGTATCTCATTCCTACAACTCAAGGATTCTCATAATTAGCTCCACATGTTGGACTATAATTCACTTTCTACTATAAATATGGTGATTTAACATTTGAACTCAACATGCTTCACAACTATGGCTTAGTATAGAGGGAAGTCAGGAAATCTAAAAGATTCTCCACTTTCCATTTAGAGTTAGTGTAGGAGATAAAAAACCATTTAGCTTGCCCATATGGGCATGTTTTCGTCACCTAGTGAAGACAGTAAGAAAGGACGGAAGAATGTATTTGATCTACTAATAGATGCCACCATAGTCTTGGCATATGTCCTTCAAAATTTTAGTACCCGATAGAATATGGTCAATGTCTTCGCTGTTATTGGAGTACTTCGTAATAGGCAAGTAGATGAGAGTTTGGAGTTGGCTACCTTGGTGCCGAATCAATGTGCAAAATCAAGTGTGACATCAAGTTAGTTTTGGATGAGGGCATCATATCCTACCCTATTACGCCTTTGCTTGTTTCCTAGACATCAATCCTCATGGTTGCATGATACATATGACCGATGGATCTCTATATACAAGGGCAACTAGCAACCTGTCTGCCAAAATTCCCTAAATATTTTATTGCAGTTCGAGATCATGAAATTCATCAAGTATCTTGGATCCATAATGCAAGAAGACGGGGAGATTGACGATGATGTCGCACATCGTACTGGAGCAGGATGGATGAAATGGAGGCTCGCCTCTGGGGTGCTTTGCGATAAGAAGTGTCGCCAAGGCTAAAAGGTAAGTTCTACGGAATGGTGGTTAGACCAGCATTGTTGTATGGGGCAGAATGTTGGGCAGTCAAGAACGTACACGTTCAGAAGATGAAGGTAGCGGAGATGAGGATGTTGAGATGGATGTGTGGTTATACTAGGAGAGATATGATTAGGAACGAAGTTATACGGGATAAGGTCAGAGTGACCTTCGTGGAGGATAAGATAAGGGAAGCAAGACTGAGATGGTTCGGATATATGAATAGGAGGTGTGAGGATGCACCGGTGTGAGAGATTGGAAGTAGCAGGAGTTATGAGTGGTAGAGGTAGGCCGAAGAAGAACTGGGGGAGATGATTAGAAAGGACATGACACAACTCCAGCTGACTGAGGACATGACCTTAGATAGGAAGATTTGAAGGTTGATTATAGGGTAGAAGGTTAGTGGGTAATTGAGTTTTTGTCGCAGTGTGTGAGAGAGGTAAGGGGTTAGCCTCTTATTCTCCTTTTCTTAGTCGTATTGTTTAGGTATTGCGCAGATCCTTACTCTTTATGTGTGTAGTACTATGTGTTGCTCCATTTGCTTTATATTCGGATATTTTGTTGTCTTATTTTTCTTGAAATCCCGTATGTACTGCTTCCTTTTGAGCCAAGGGTCTATCGAAAACATCCCCTCTACCCTATAAAGGTCGAGGTAAGGTTTGCGCACATCCTACCCTTTCCAGCCCCCACTTTGTGGGATTACACTGGGTATGTTGTTATTGTTGAGTTCACGAAATTCATAAAATCTAGTTTAGCTCTATAGATAGATTACTTATTAAAAAAAGGTCTTTAGTCTATAGACATGGAGTTTTATGACAGTAACAAAGATGAAGGGCTATAATTGGCCAAAAATAGTTAAACACCTCCCTGCACTTCCTAAACAAAAGACGCCCTTGAAGACTACCACTCTATATACTACCCCATGATCTTGGCCTTAATCAGGTACTAGAACAAGTTTTTGGCCCATAATAGTTAAACGCCTCACCTGCAAAGACTACAACTAGATGCACTATCCCATGATCTTGGCTAAAATCGGGTATTGGAACAGGTTCCGTTATAGTCTATTTTAGGAAGATTTGCCCTCCTTTCATGATATTTTTCTTAGTAGGATGTAGACATGCAAGTTAAATGAAATACTAGATTGAAAACTAATAGAATATTTCTCGAATATTCTTTCATTAATTGTATATATCTTATTTTAGGTAGAATTATATTCCTATTGTAATTAAGTCTCCTATTTTAGGTAGAATTATATTTCCTATTGTAATTAGGTTGATTAGTTACCTAGTTTAAATATTCTTGTACTACTATATATATTGTACATTATTGATTAATACAATCAAGGAACATATTCTTTCATGATATCAAAGCCTAAAATACCTCCACCGCCGCCGACCATAGCTCTCGGCCACCACCCCCACTGAATTCTAGTATTTTTTTCAGCCATTCTCTCTCCCTTCTCCTCCTAAATTTCATCTTCCATGGCTGACAAAACCAAATTCCATCATGCACTTGCAGTAAACAACATCAAAAACTTCATCCCTATCCCCCTTGAGATGGAAAAGGGTCAATACTTCTCGTGGGCGGAGCTTTTTAATATCCATTGTCGTATTTACGAAATTATCTATCACCTCATCCCTCCTACACCGAAGTCCATAGACCTACCCTTGGCTTCGACTTCTAATGATGCACTATGGTTTTGTTTGGACGCAGCCGTCTTCCAGTGGATACACGACACAATCTCTAATGATCTGTTGCACATCATCATTACCGATGCCACTGTCTGCCAAATGTGGGAACGTTTGGAAAGTATTTTCCACGATAACAAAACTCAATGAGCGTTATACCTTGAAAATCAGTTCAAATACGTTCATCAGGATGATTTTCCAAACGTGTCGGCATATTGTCAAGAACTCAAGATGCTTGTCGACCAACTCTCCAACGTCGGCGCACCTGTCACTAATCAACGTTTGGTCATGCAACTTATTGCAGGCTTGAACAAATCATATGATGGCATTGCCACCATCCTTCAGCAATGCACGCCGTTACCTCCGTTTTATGAGGCCTGTTCGAAGCTTATTCTTGAGGAAACCCAGAAAATTAAGTGCAACACCACTCATGCCAGCATTGCTGACGCCGCCCTCACCACTACCGTCGCGCCTTTCACCTACGACAGGGCCTCCAACTCCGGCAACCAGAACCGCCGGTCCGAGGACCCGCATCAGCCCGCATCCACCCACAACAACCGCCGGAGCAGGCAGTCCGGCAAGGGCCGTGACGGACGGAATTGCGGTAACAACGGTGGCGCAAAGGGGCAGCGATCGTGGTAGTGGTAGCAGCCTCCACTGTGGGCTGCCTACCCGCCGTGGGCCGCGTGGGCCCACAGTCATGAGCCTCTTCTCCTAGCCCGTATCCGACATCCTCGTGGACCAACAGGCCTACCCTGACATACTTGGCCCACGTCCCCAACAGGCCTACATAGCACAGACCCCCCCGCCCTCAACTTATGCACCGACTGACATTGAAGCAGCTATGAACACAATGTCACTCAACGCTCCAGACAAAAATCAGTATATGGACACAGGCGTCACATCTCACATGACGACATCACAAGGTACTTTCTCGTCTTATTCCAATTTGAGTAATTTAAATCGGAATATTATTGTTGGTAGTGGACAAGGCATTCCCATTCGCGGTTTTGGTCATTCATCCTTATCCCCACCACATTCACCACTAATCTTAAAAAATATCATTCATGCCTCTAAACTCATTAAGAATCTAATCTATGTGCGATGTTCCATAACTGATAATAATATTTCCCTTGACTTTGATCCTTTTGATTTTTATGTGAAGGATTTTACGACAGAGAGACGAATAATGAGATGTGACATCACCGGAGATCTCTACCCTATTTCAAACGTTGTCAACAATCCAGTTTTAGTTCCATCAACCTTTGCTGCTCTTTCGTCTTCCTTATGGAACTCTAGATTAGAACATCCGGGAGATTCTATTTCACGCTCTCTTAGGAAAAATAATTTTATTAATTGCAACCGTATTTCTAGAACTCCTATATGTGAATCCTGCATTTTTGAAAAACATGTTAAATTACCATTTTTGCATCCACAAATTGTACTTTACTACTTTTCGATATCATATATAGTGATTTGTGGACGTCCCCTATTTTAAGTACGACTGACCATCGATATTATGTGTTGTTTTTGGATGATTATTTCAACTTTCTATGGACTTTTTCAATTGGCAATAAATCTCAGGTCTATCCCATTTTTTCCTCATTTAGTGCTCTCGTAAAAACATAATTTGAAAAGAACATTAAATGTTTCAATGTGACAATGACAGTGAATTCAATAATAATCAATTCAAACAGTTTTGCTCCAATAACGGTCTTACCTTTCGTTTTTTCTGCCCTCACACCTCCCAAAATGGTAAGGCCGAACGGAAAATTCGAACAATAAACCTAATTCGTGCCCTACTTGCTCACGCCTCAATTCTCCCTCAATTCTGGCATTACGCACTCTTCATGTCCACGTATCTCCTAAACATAATTCCAAACAAGTCTCTAGCTTAACGGTCGCCTACTCAAGTTCTGTTTCGTAGGAACTCCTCCTACCAACACTTGCATATCTTTGGATGTCTCTGTTATCCTCTCCATCCGATCACTCACAAACTCCAACCCTGGTCTTTCCCGTGTGTGTTTTTGGGTTACCCTGCCAATCATCGTGGTTATTCGTTTTATGACTTGTCAAGTCGTAAAATTATTATTTCACGTCATGTTCTATTTGATGAGTTTCAATTCCCTTTTGCCTCTCTAAACTCGCCACCTCGGCATTCCTATGACTTCTTAGATGATGGCCTGAACTCTCTTCTAATTTATCATTTACATAGTCCGCCGTCCCGGACTCCGGCACCCCTCCGGACAGTCCGGGACACACTGCCCACCCGGTTCTGCCGATGGTGGCCCGGAACAGCCCGCCTCAGGGTGGTTCCGCAGCCACCTCTCGGCAAACCGAGCATCGCACGTGCCATGCACGAAATTCATAAACCTAAACGGTTGTTTAACTTATCCGTTTTAGTTGTCCCTTCCCCTGTCCCTCGAAATCCGATGGATGCCTTGTCCGACCCTAATTGAAAAACCGCAATGATTGACGAATATAATGCTCTTATTGATAATAAGATGTGGGACCTAGTACCCCGTCCATCTGATGCTAACATTATTCGTTCTATGTGGATTTTTAGACATAAAAAAAATCTGATAGTTCTTTTGAGAGGTACAAGGCTCGTCTTGTAGGTGGTGATAGGTCTCAACAAGTGGGAGTGGACTGTGATGAAACGTTCAGCCCGGTCATAAAGCCCGCAACTATCCGGACCATCCTCAGCACTGCTCTATTCAAGTCTTGGCCTATTCATCAGCTTGATGTCAAGAATGCCTTCTTACACGGGGATCTTCGTGAAACTGTATATATGCATCAGCCTATGGGTTTCAGGGATCCTATTCATCCGAATTATGTGTGTCTGTCGCGGAAATCACTCTATGGATTGAAACAAGCTTCTCGAGCATGGTACCTGCGGTTCGTCGATTATGTCTTCTCTATTGGTTTTTCACACAACAGATCCGATCATTCCATGTTTATCTACAACAAGGGTACATACATGGCTTACCTATTATCATATGTTGATGACATCATCGTTCCCACTTCATCTGATGCTCTCCACCCACCATTATGTCTCTTCTTTCCTCTGAGTTTGCTATGAAGGATCTGGGCCCCCTGAGTTATTTCTTGGGCATCTCTGTCACTCGACATTCTGGCGGCCTATTTATGTGTCAGAAGAAGTACGTCGAAGAGATCCTTGACCGTGCAGACATGACATCTTTCAAACCATCCCTCACGCTAGTAGACACCAATTCCAAGCTCAGTGCCGATTTCGACCCCCATATTCAGACCCGACTCACTATCGTAGCATGGCTGGGCCCTGCAGTACCTCACATTCACGAGACATGACATATCCTATGCCGTGCAACAAATCTACCTACACATGCACAATCCGACAGAAGCACACATACATGCCCTCAAACGTATTTTACGATAAGTCCAAGGTACACTTCACTTCGGATTACATCTATACAGGTCCTCGCTCACTGCTTATTCTGATGCTGATTGGGGTGAATGTCCTGACACGCGACGCTTCACGTCTGGTTACTGCGTTTTCCTTGGAGATAACTTGTCTTAGTCTTCCAAAAGGTAACCTACACTATCCCGATCCAGTGCCGCAGCAGAGTACAGAGGTGTTGTCAACGTTTGTCTCTGAGTCTTGTTGGATTCGTAACCTTCTACTTGAACTTCACTGCCCGATTCAAAAGGCAACACTGGTCTACTTCGATAATATTAGTGCGATATATCTTTCCGGCAATCCTGTCCAACATCAGCGCACTAAACACATTGAGATGGACATTCATTTCGTTCGCGAAAAAGTAGTTCGTGGTCAAGTTCGTGTCCTTCATGTTTCTTCCAGATATCAGATTGCCGACATCTTCACCAAATGATTTTCGCGGATACTATTTGATGATTTTCGAGCCAGTCTCAGTGTTCGTGAACCTCCCGCTTCGACTGCAGGGGTGTAATAGAATATTTTCCGAATATTCTTTCATTAATTGTATCTCTTATTTTAGGTAGAATTGTATTCCTATTGTAATTAGGTTTCCTATTTTAGGTAGAATTATATTTCCTATTGTAATTAGATTGATTAGTTACCTAGTTTAAATATTCTTGTACTATTATATATTGTACATTATTGATGAATACAATTAAGGAACTTATTAAAAAAAGGTCTTTTAGTCTATAGACATGAAATTTTATGACAGCAACGAAGATGAAGGGCTATAATTGGCCAAAAACAGTTATACTACCCCATGATCTTGGCTTTTATCAGGTACTAGAACAAGTTTTTGGCCCATAATAGTTAAATGCCTCACCTGCAAAGACTACAACTAGATGCACTATCCCATGATCTTGGCTAAAATCGGGTATTGGAACAGGTTCCGTTAGAGTCTATTTTAGGAAGATTTGCCCTCCTTTCATGATATTTTTCTTAGTAGGATGTAGACATGCAAGTTAAATGAAATACTAGATTGAAAACTCCCATTTTTTATTTTCCATGTTGCTCTGCCAGATGGTTGGGCAAAAAGGGAGAAATAAAAAAAAAGGAACCTTCTGAATTAGAAAAACAGTTGAGACTCTCTCTCTCTGGTTGGAGAATGACAGGCCCGTCAAAAAAAATTATGTTCTGGCTGCGGTTTTCTGCTTATAATTCTATGATCATCCAAAAGACCAAAACAGGCAGTACATTTAAACATTTAACATTTGGATTTGCAAAACTGTTACTGAATTAACCTATCCCATTGGGAATACTAAGCATGCATCACACTATTTGGAGCATGCTGTCCTTGCTTCACCAAGCTATAGAACTCATGAAAGGAGCCCCTCGTTTATTGGATAAGCACTATTCTTTGGGTTACAGTTGGTTATAATAACATGAAAGGTAATATTTAAAGTAGATAACAGTGGGTGAAGTAAGTTTGCTGATCTCTTTAAGTGTGATTAGACAACTTGAAGAGAAAGTTAGAATCATTAGCTTGTTCTAGTTAGGTCCTCTTTTCATACTGCAGGGGTGAAGGGACAACTTCCTGTTTTTTCCTTCTGTTTTCAGGAAAATTACCAGCACTGAGTTGGTGCTTGATCATCTTGATGAATAAGATCTTTACTTATCCCAAAAAGAAAAAAGTGTAATCACACAATTTGGAAGTCAGGTGTTCAATCAAAGTAGTACATCTTGTAGATGTGAGTGTGAACTTGTGCTGGAGTTCTGTCCTCTTCAGTAAAGTTTACCTTTTACGAAGCTACTATGGTGCATTTACTCTATCTTTTGCTATAGCCTGGATGTTATTTGCTGTGATTGCATACAAAAGTTTGGACTCAAGATTTTTGGTTAGTTTCCAAAGATGTAAATATGTGTAATAACATACCGTGATATACATAATTATGGTAAGTGTACCATGCTAATTTAATTACAACAATAATACCTAAAATAGAAACCCCAATCCGTGATATACACGGTTTTGTATACCGTGTATATCACAGTTTCAATTATGGAAAAACTTCCTTTTGAAACCGTGATATACATGGTATACAAAACCGTGTATATCACGGTATGTTATTAATGTGAGGACACTAATGGATTAACTTTTTTGTAACTTTGTAGGAGTGGAAAAAGGTTCGAAGGACCCTCAGAGAGAGAAAGTGGGAAAAATAACTATTGATCAGTTGAAGGTAATTGCTCAAGAGAAGCTGCCAGATCTTAACTGTTCTACGATTGAATCTGCGATGAGGATTATAGCTGGCACTGCAGCAAATATGGGAATTGACATTGACCCTCCTATTCTTGAACCTAAAAAGAAAGAACTTGTGTACTAGTTTTGCCTTCGTGCCTTTTCTACTTCCATGTAATGTATCCCTATATTAGAAGCAATTGGAAGAGAAGTCGATTGCCTGCGGAAAGAGGATCTGGCAGTGTACCTTCAAATCTTTGTGTCTGTTGGATAGCCAGTTATCCATTTGTTTCAATTCTGAGGACTCTTCATTCCTTATTTATTTTGAATATATGATGAATGCCCAGACACGCTCTGAAGTGCCGATGTGAACCAATCCAGGATTGTACTCCAACTTTTCGTCCAAAGCCTGTGATTAGTGTGTATAAAAGGTCTTTCTTTTAAACCGCTCGCAAGAGGTGACTGATAAGGGAGAAATTAGCATTGCTGCAAACTAAGCAGCAATTGAATTTTCCATCAACTTAACTGGGGATTTTCTGCTTGAAATGTTCAACTACACCATTTATCAAGAGAATATGGCACGAAACATTTACTAATAAGAAAGCCAATGCATTCTTTTCTAAAGTTTATGATTTCTAGCTTCAAATGTAGGTTGTTAAAAGCTTCATGTACAGTTAATCTTGCATTAAATATAAGAGATGACAGACTAATATATTGAAGATTAATGAATATGCCAATATAACCTTTGATTGTTGAAGTTTTTGTGGAGAGATATATAAAGGATAGCCAGTGTCACCATGATCGGACCTTTTAAAGGGTTAAATAAAGACTTCTTTTTTGACAATTGTAAATGTTACTCCATGTCATGACAGGTTGGAACTTTAGTTTAATGTTACTCCTTGCAAGTTTAATTCTCAAAACAAGTTTAATTTATCCCCGCATTAAATCAAAAACCAAAAAATAAAGAGGTAACTTCGATAATAAAATCAATGTTATATTAGTGAATCACTAACATCTCCATAAACAAGTAGTTAAAATTATATTCACTTCATTTGTGAACATTCCAAACACATGCAAGTTTTGCATTGTGGAAATACTAGTCAGCATTTTCCACTACTATTGTCATTGTCCAACATTTAAATTAATAGCTCACAATCAAAACGAGACAACGAACAAAATATCTCATATGAACATTTTAAAATTGAAACACAGTAAACTGTTAGCTAAGTAAAAATCATTTGTCAGTTCAAAAAAAATTCTTAGCAAGGCAAATTTTTTTACATGTGGATCCAGATCCGATCCGTGGACCCGGTGGATCCGGATTTAGATCTGATTTTTATGGACCCGATGGATCTGGATCTAAGTATGAAAAACGGATCTGGATCTGGATCTAGTAGGATCCGGTCCAGATCCGATCCGTTGCCATCCCTAAACCTGGTGGTTCATAATTTTCTTTTGGCTTAGTCCGTAATTAATTGTGATTAGATGTTAATGGTAAGAATGGCGGTACCCGGCGGGTGGGATTCGGGTGCCCGTCGCTGCCTTACGGTTTGGGTCGTGATAGTTTACCACCCCTTCCAACCCCCACATTGACCTGACCGCTCAGGTCGATCAGCATTCCACACTCTGCGAAGGGTCTTCATAGTGTCAGCAATGAATTAGGCTCCACAACTCAACATCCTCCCACTTGGAGACTAATTTCAATAATCTGTCTCCATATGCAGCGGTGACTCCAATCCTCATCCAAGAAGTCCAACTGAAGTTCACAACTTCAGTTTATCATTCGGCACTGCCTTTGTCAGCATGTTTGTTGGATTCTGACTCCCTATGATCTTCTCAAGCACTAATACTCCATATTTCAAAGTTGATCTAATGAAATGGTACCGGAGTTGTATGTGCTTTGTGCGGGCATGGTAGACCGAGTTCTTTGCCAAATGAATGGCACTCTGGCTATCACAGTATAACACACTCCCCTCGTTGTCCTGATCAAATTCCCGCAGAAAAAATTGTAGCCACATCATCTCCTTCGTGGCCTCCGTCATGGTAACGTACTCAGCCTCACAGCTAGAGAGAGCTACTATCTTCTGCAACTTTGAAACCCAACAAATTGCAGTACCTCCGAAGGTGTAAACATACTCAGATGTGCTCTTTCTGCTATCAGCATTACCACCATTGTCAGCATCAACATATCCCTGCAATCATGTCTCTGACTTCCGAAAACACAACGCTGAACTTGAGATGACCTTCAGATACCTGAAAATCCACTTCACGACCTCCCAGTGTTGCTTTCCCGGATTGCTCATAAACCTGCTAACAACTCACATTGCATGTGCAATGTCTAGCCTCGTACATATCATCGCGTACAAAAGACTGCCAATAGCAGAAGTATAATGTACCTTGTCCATATCCTCCTTCTCGTCCTCGGTCACATGCGATTGATATTTTGACAAACGAAAGTGTCCAGCCAAAGGAGTACTGACTGGTTTGGCATCATCCATGTTGAACCTCTTGAGAACCTTCTTCACATATTCTTCTTGTGAGAGCTTGAGACCCTCCTTACTTCTGATGATTCTCATCCTGAGGATTTTCTTTGCGGCTCCCAGATCCTTCATTGCAAATTCTTCTAACTTCTTCTTCAGCCTATCAATCTCATGTATGTCTGCTCCTACGATCAGCATGTCATCAACATAAAGAAGCAGTATCATGTAGGAGTCTTCAAATCTCTTGAAGTAACAATAGTGATCCACCTCGCACCTTAAGAATTCGACGTTCTTCATAAAGTTGTTAAACTTCTTATACCACTATCTTGGAGCATGTTTCAGTCCGTACAAGCTCTTTTGAAGCTTGCACACCAACTTCTCTTTCCTTATAACCTCAAATCCCTCAGGTTGCTTCATGTAGATTTCCTCCTCTAAGTCACCATGAAGAAAAGTAGTTTTCACGTCCATCTGTTGAAGATTCAGATCTTCCTTTGCTACCAGCCCAAGAACAGTTCCGATTGTCACCAACTTTACTATGGGAGAAAAGATCTCCGTTTAGCCAATGCCTTCTTTCTGTTGAAATCCCTTCACAACCAGCCTCGCTTTAAAATGCTTACTTCCATTGTGTTCTTTCTTTATCGGTAGACCCATTTGTTCTGCAATGCCTTCTTTTCGTTTGGTAACTTAGCTAACTCCCATGTATGATTTGACAACAGTGAGTCCATCTCATCTTTCATTGCCAGCTCCCACTTGATCGATTCATCAACTTGCATCGCTTCTTCGTAACATTTCGGCTCCCCTCTGTCAGTGAGCAAAATGTAGTTGAGGGACAGAGAGAACCTGCGAACCGGCTTACTGATCCTGGATGATTTGCGTAGTTCTGTGATCGGCGTCTGCTGAGTTGTTTCAGAATCAGCATTTTCATCAACCTCGTCATCACTGGCTTGTCGGCCTTCTTCTCGTGATGCTTGTTCATTTGCCACAGTAATACCTTGTTGTAGCTCGGTGTGCCGAGAAGTCTCTCAAATCAACTGTTTCCGATTCCTTGTTCTTAGATTCTGAACTATCCCACAACTTGTCCTTGTATAACATATGTTCATTGAAGACGACATCCCTGCTTCAGATGATCTTCCGATTTTGGTTAACCCAGAATCGATAACCAAACTCGGTGTCACCATAGCCAATAAAATAACACTTCTTAGATTTTGGATCAAGTTTACTTCTAGCAGTAGCATCAATATGAACATAGGATAAGCAACCAAACACTTTCAGAAAAGAAAGATTTACCTTTTTTCCACTCCAAGCCTCTTCTGAAATTCTAAAACCCAAAGGAACATACGGTCCTCTATTAATCAAGAAGGCTGCCGTATTGAATGCATCTGCCCAAAATGTCTTGGGCAGTCCAGCGTGTATTCTCATGCTCTGTGCACGCTTGTTCAATGTTCGATTCATCATTTCCGCTATTCAATTTTGTTGGGGCGTTCCAGGAATAGTCTTCACCATCTTGATCCCATTATCATCACAATACTGTTTGATGTCACCGTCAATGTATTCTCCACTATTGTCGGACCTCAGGCTCCTCAACTTGAGGTTTGTCTCATTCTCGACCATGACTTTCCACTTTTTGAAGACAGTGAACACGTCATATTTATTTTTCATAAAATAGACCCATAGCTTCCTGGTTGAATCATCAATGAAGGTCACGTAGTAATGTGATCCTCCGAGTGAGGGGACAATAGCAGGTCCCCACACGTCAGTGTGCACCAATTCAAGCTTCTCAGCTTTCAATTCTCTACCTGCATATGAAAAACTTACTCGCTTCTGTTTTCCAAGAATGCAACTCTCACACATATGATGATCCACCGACTTCAGCTCCGGAATCATATCGTTAGTCACCAGAAGTTTCATCCCTTTCTCTCTCATATGCCCCAGCCTGCAATGCCACAACTCTGTCTCATTGGTGTTGTCAACAACAACTGTATCACGACAACTCGTCATCATATAAAGAGTACCAGTTTTCTTACCTCGACCAACCACCATAGCACCCTTCGTCACCTTCTAGGACCTATTACCAAAGTTAAGATCGTGTCCATCATCATCATCAAGCTGACTTACTAAGATCAGATTACGCATAAGCTTTAGCACATGTCTGACCTTCATGATCTTCCACACATTTCCATTTGACATCTTCAAATTAATGTCTGCAATACCAATAACGCCTAAAGTCTTACTATCTTCCAAATAGACTTTCCCGTGATTCCCAACAACGTAATTCATCATTATATCACGATGTGGAAAGACGCTCCTGAGTCAAGCACCCAAGAGTCGATCGGGTTGTCAACAGACAACAACAGCGCATCACCAATGTCTTCAGTGGCAACATTGATTCCACCCCTCTTGTTGTCCTCCTTCGGTTCCCTGCAATTTTTCTTGATGTGACCCGGTTTCCCACAGTTCTAACACTCAAGTGTTCGCCCGGATCTGGATTGACCCCTGCCATTCCTTGACTTCGACTTGCCCTTATTTCGGTTGTAGTTTCTGTCATAATTTCTGCCTTTGTTCTCAACATTCAAAGCAGAACCCGTTGACGCCTTACTAGAATCTATCTTGCGAACCTCCTCAGCAAGGACACGATCTCTAACATCGTTGAATTTCAGTTTATCACTGCCAACAGAATTACTAACCGCTGCTCTTATCGGCTCTCAGCAATTCGATAGAGACGCCATCAAAATTAGGGCTTGCACTTCATTGTCAAACTCGATTGCAACAGATGACAATTGATTGACAATTGTGTTGAATTCATTCACATGTGTTACAACAAGAGCACCTTCCTCCATCTTTAGATGAAAGAGTTTCTTCATGAGAAATACTTTATTGTTTGCCGAAGGTTTCTCATACATGTCAGACAGAACCTTCATCATGCCAGCAGTGGTCTTCTTCTTCGCCACGTTGTGAGCAACATTTTACTCCCTCAGGAGGGGGGGTTTACCACCCCCTTCCAACCCCCACGTCGACCTGACCGCTCAGGTTGATTAGCGTTCCACACTCTGCGTAGGATTTTCATAGTGTCGGCGATGAATTAGGCTCCACAACTCAACAACTTCAAGTCATGTCTGATTCACTGATATTACCAGCATATATCGCAGAAAATTGCACATACATGTTCTTATTCAGCATATATGTTATGATCTCCAATTTATTCGTAGAATGTTGATTAGTTTCTTAATTATTCAAGTTGTTACCCTGATTGTTTCCATCTGCCATAAACTGACACCATCTTATCTAATCCTTCTTTGCGCTTGTTGATTATGATGGGAGAAAAGGAATAAGATCGATTCGTTGGGACCAACAAGTATTCCATATCAGATTAAAAGAAAAATGGCTCTATATCTTTTTTATTCAAACTCTTATTTTGTTGGTCCTGTGGTTTACTGGCTACATTTCTTACAGGTCATTGAGATATCGAAAGGCAGTAAAATCAAATACGAGCTTGACAAGAAAACTGGTCTCATTAAGGTATGACACACCGATCTGACCTCCTAAGGTAGATTCAAGCAATGCTCTGCTTATAGACCCACTTTCCAATAGGTTATATCTACACGCGAATGACATTATTACCTTGATCTTGTTGGGTTTGTTTCAAATAGACGCAAAATCAATCTCCCTTGTACCATCTATTTTCAGGTTGATCGTGTCCTATACTCATCAATGGTGTACCCCCCAGAACTATGGCTTCATTCCTCGGACGCTATGTGAAGATAATGACCCCATGGATGTACTAGTCCTCATGCAGGTAAGCCAGTGGGACCGGATGATTTCCTTCCCATACAAATCTTTAAAAACAGTGAGCCTATAGCGTACTGACTAGCATTTTATCCAATCCAATATATCCAATGCACAACTAAGTCACTTCTAGAGTCTGATTGAATTGGCATTGTTAATTCAACAGGAGCCTGTCCTCCCAGGTTGTTTCCTTCGAGCTAAGGCCATAGGTTTGATGCCTATGATTGATCAGGTTTCTATTATATGTATCTCAGGTTAAACTTTATTATTATTATTATTATTTCCTAGTGATAAATGACTAAATTTCTTCATCAATCCAGGGTGAGAAGGATGATAAGATTATAGCAGTGTGTGCTGATGATCCAGAGTATCGTCACTACACTGATATAAACCAGCTTGCTCCTCACCGCCTGGCAGAAATCAGCCGCTATTTTGAAGATTGTATCCTCTTGATCATTTATTTTTCTTCTATCATGAATTTCTAGCAAATTCTATACAAGTATAATTTTCTTAATTTGTCACTAGACAAGAAGCTTGAGAACAAGGAGGTTTCTGTTAACGAGTTTCTGCCTCCAAGTACTGCTGTCCAAGCCATCCAATACTCAATGTATAATACATATCATGTTTACTGCAGCTCAGTTACATGTACTTTTGTGCTGGATTGTGAATGCATACACTTGTTGATAGTATACTAATTTTAGCTAATGTTTTTTGTTTAAAAGAATTTAACATTTGCATTGTTACTCTCGCGCAGGGACTTTTATGCGGAATACATATTACAGACACTGAGAAAGTAATTAGATGCTTCTATGGAGCACTCTACTAAAGTATTTACTGGTATTATTGGGAGTGAAATATAAATGATTTAGCACCGTGGAAACTTGTTCAGGATCATGTTATGCTGCAGCTAGAATGTTGCGCATTTCTTTCATAATTTTTTTTTGTATTTATTATTGGCAGTTTTGTCGGGAGGGATGGAAGGGTGTCAAATATTACGTGGTGGAATTAACACATGCGATATCATTCAATTCGGACATTAATCAAAGTTTGTATTTCTTGTTATTTTCAATCTTCGATGGCATGTCTGTCCAGTCCTCTTTCTGTTCCTCATAAGGTTGAAGTCCGTATAACCTTTTTGTCCACAAGATATGTTGAACCTAATGAGAGATGAATTGAAGATTTAAACTTGGGTTCAGTATATAATGTTCTTAGCATCTTGTATTTTTAAAATTATGGATTTATATATAATATTTCTTACAATTTTGACGAACTTTTACACATAAATTTATGTTTAGCATTAAAAGTATAATGGTTAGATAAACGTAGTGCAGCTTTGCTGCCGCCGCCTCTAGTCCTAACTAGGGGTGGCCAGTGGGCCGGGCTCGGGTCTGGCGGGGTCGGGCGGGGTCGGGTGTGGCGGGACTTGCTCCAGTCCCGTCCCGATCCCGATCCCGTCGATATCGGGTCGGGGCGGGGTACGGCGGGTTTTCCTTTTTTTTTTTTTTTAAAATAACATATGTATAAAAAAACTCAATAAACAAAACAAGATAGTGTAATAAAAACATTCCAAGGCTGTTTTTGTGCCTCTTATATTATTTAATAGACATATGATTTTTTTGTAATACAAATACAATTGTCTAAAATCTAAATTGCAACTTTGTGGTGTTGTCCAAAAGTTGCAAATTACATAATAAAATTACAATTAAAAAAATTACATTCTCAAAAAAACCTGTTCTAATTGCTTGATGATTTCTGTGGTTCTTCGGTTGGAATTGGTATTTGTTGGTCAAATTGATCCACGTCGCTTCCACTACCTTCGGTTAAGATTTCGTTGTAGTTTTCATCATCTTCTTCGTTGATCTCCGGTTGACCGCACCTTCTCCGCTCCGCTCGTATCCAATCTCGAATAATACCGCAATTTCCAAGTTTGTCTCCGGCTAATGAGTGTCGTGGTCTCCTATTTGATATATGCACTGCGGAAAAAACGCTTTCAGACGCGATTGATGACGCTTGAATGTTCAAAACATCTCGAGCCATCAATGAAAGTGTCGGAAAGGTCTTCTCATTCCCCCTCCAGTATTTCAGCAAGTCTTCATGTCCATCTTCATTGATAACTTCTTGATACGGTACAGAACCCTGCAAAACAAAAATATCCAACTCGCTAATTTGGTTAGTAGTAGAAGTACGACCGCACATTCTATTTACGAGGCTTTCAATACTAGCGCGAAACAAGACATGTCTTTTTGAGGGGGTGTTGAAGATGAAGAAGATGGTATGGAAGCCGGTAAGTTACTAGCATTTTCTTGTTGATAAAATCTACATATATTTTTGCATTGGTGTTCTACGCTAGACACCACTTCTTCTTTAGTTTGTTCAATAGGTGGTGGGTGATTTAGATTTTTGGGACTTGGAGGTGGTAGTACTTCTATACAATCGTAAATAGTTTCAATTAGTGATTTAGTACCGTTTATTTTAATAGTAGGATTTAATACAGAACCAATAATATAAATAGAGGGAATAGGAATAAAATATTTTTTTATTTTGACAAACATTTTTTTAATAGTTTGCCTTATAAGCTGGTTTTTCCATATATTCACTAAGTAATAAAAATATTAGACTTATATAAAATAACATAGTTGAAATAGTAGGATAATATATACCGGAAAATTCTTTTGTTGCTTGAAAAAATTTCTCTAAAAATACAATAAGTTCGGAAATTTTTACCCAATCACTATCTAAAATCATATCAAATTTGGCTTTTTATTATGAGAGTTAAAAAATAAAGTTATAGGTAATTTATAGTCATAAGCAACAAGTAGTTGCTCGTATAAAGAATTCCACCTAGTGGATACTTGTAGAATTTTTCTATAAGGTAGTCCACAATCGTGACAAGTTTTTTATATATTCTTTTCTACGTTGTACTTTATTACTTTTAAAAATAAAGTTTATAGCAAATTGTATTTTACTAAGAATGTCTTCAAAAAGTGATAGACCATCCTTTACAATTAAGTTATATATATGGCACGCGCGTTTTTTATGAAAATGGTCTGAAAAAGTTGGAGTTAAACTATTTTTTAAAATTGTAATTGCGTAATTGTTATTAGAAGCGTTATCTAATGTAATAGTCATAATTTTATCGGTAATTCCGTAATAATCGCACACTTGATAAATATTTTATGCAATAAAAGTACCAGTGTGCCTATCATCTATATATCTATACGCTAAAATACGTTTTTGCATAGACCATTTATAATCTATCCAATGACAAGTTACAGTTAAATAATCATGGTCGTTAGTACTACGACCTATATCAGACGTGATAGATACTTTGCCATTAAAATGATATAATGAAAAACGTAAATATTGTTGATATTCATGCGCGAATTTAAATACATCTCTCTTAACAGTTGATGTAGGAAAACCGTTAAAAGCAGGATTATATATATCTCTAATGTAATGAATAAAACCGGGAGATGAAGGAAATGAAAAAGGCAAACCCTCCACTGACAACTAATTTTGATATTGCTTCCCTATCTCTATGTTTATTGTATTTAGAGCCTACAATTCCCTCCGTCATAGGGTTAATTTGACCCTGTACTTGGTCCGGGACAGTATCAGTATGTGAACCTTGTTCCGATGGAGTGGGCGTTTGCGCACCCGGTTTTGAAGCCTGGTATTGGGCATACCTAGCTGGATGAGCACTTACTACGTGTCTAATTAAACCCCCCCCCCCCCCCCCCCGTCCCACCGTGACCTTTTCCAGTTTTAAATTTTAAAACATTTTTACAAATTTTACATATGGCTACTTGATTCTCTACGTCCCTATAAAAAAATGTCCATGCATCTGATTTTAATGGTCGTTTTGCTAGACCTCGTCTCATACTAGGGGGAATAGGAGGTATTTCAGTTGAAGGTGCACTAGTGGGTGTATTGTCATCAACATTAGTTGGTATATCATCTAGATCATCGTCTAAATTAAAGTCTTCTTGAGTTCCAGAAAATAGCTTCTGGTCTAAATCTAATGGTATTGTAGGAAAATGTTGAGTATCAACAAAATCATCTTGTGTAGGAATAAGATGACTAGAAGAAGTACCCCTGCCCTGGTTGCCCCTACTAGAAGAAGCACTCTTACCCTTACCCTTACCCTTAAACATACCTTTTAATCCTTCCATTTTAATTATGATAATAAATAATTAAAGACAATAAAATTAAGTGCGCTAAATAAAATAAACATACAATAATAATTTAATGAAGGAACGAATGTACCAAATGCCGACGTAACGTCGACGTGTAATCGAGAGGTTGAAAATTGAAACTTTGCTCGATGGAAGATCCTCAAGCTAGTTGCCAACTTCACTTCCATTTTCCAAATGAATAAATAAAATTGAATATTTAGCAAACAATGTAGACTTATAGAGAGATATATTGAGAAATTAGAGAGATTGTAGGAAGATTTGTGAGAAAGATGAAGAGAAAATGAGTTATTTATAGTTGGAAAATTGGGTTAAAGTGTAAATATAATAACTTATGGATTAAAAATAAATATTAAGGGGTAGGGGGAGTTGGGGGAGGGGGGAGGCCTAAAATGGCCGTTGGCCAACGGCCATAATCTAAAATGGTCGTTGGTGCAACGGTCATATTTGCAAAGGGGGGAAAAGGGCGGGGTCGGGGCGAGGTCGGGTCTAGCGGGCCTGGGGCGGGCTCGGGTCTGGCGGGACGAGACATTGTCCCGTCCCGAGTTCGAGTCCCGCCACCGTTATTTATTTATTTATTTTAGCTGGGTCGTGGCGGGACCGGGCCGTCCCGACCCACTGGCCAGCCCTAATCCTAACCCTTTCCAAATATAGTAATATTTTATGTTGAATCATAAAATGTAGATAAAACATAGCGTAGAAGGATAATTTGAGCTCAGATAACACCTTGCTTCTGTATGCAGGAAATTTAACAGCATCGACCCCGGATTTAGTTTTCTGTTTTATGACATAGATGCGTGCACAAACCTACTAAAGAACTATGCATGAAAGCATGTCAACTCTCCATATACACTAGGGCAAATTGCCATCATTTCCCCTGTTAACCTTAATGGTGATATGCTATAGATAAAAGTCTGATGTCCATCCACGATAAACAAATGTTTTAACGAATATCAGCTTTTACAAAATGCTAATCAAAAACCATCTTTAAAACGTTGAAAAATGATGAAGGGTATCAAAAGTTAAATAATGACTAAAGAGATGCATTCCAGCACTTCCCCAGCAAGCAAGCCTTGAGATCTACGCAACTACAGTTTCAGCGTTGACTGAAAAGAGCTTTGCTGATTATACCAGTGGCCTCGATATATCGATCAACACACCTGGAGATGCAACTACCCTCGCTCCCACTAAGACTACTCCCAGGTTTGGTGATACACTTGTCAAAGCATTTGTCCCTCACCGTCTGAAATAATTGAAAAGGGTTAGTATTAAATCTTCTGGAACAGACAAGGCAGTTGATTTGCAACCACCCAAAACATGCTGAACTAGCATACTCACAAGTGGCAGCATCTTATTTATACGATCACAGTAACTCAATCTACTTCTCCAGAAGATGTTTCGAACGGTCCATAACAAATTATGTATGATGTGTTTATACAATCAAGGTACCATTATGTATGATGTGTTTATACAATCAAGGTTACCATTGTTAAGCAATTCATATCTGAAGCAAACCCATGATGAAAAAATGCAGATCAATCAGCGAAGCAGAATAGTATCCACATCAAGAGCACCGACAAACCTTTAAATAAAGGCCACAGGCAAAGTTCTTAGCACTAAGTTAAAACAAATTAAAATGTCAGTTATTGAGGGTACCGTCCACAGTTTAATACACAGTCTCGCCAAATAAATGACAGTTGACAAACCAAATAACTTGATTGTGAAAATGGAATATCAAAGAAACAAGGATGGTAAATAAGTGATATGGGATTAGAGAAGACAGCACAGTAAGAGCATGGTGAATGAATTGACTGACCAGCTTCATATTCTAAAAAAAAAAAGGCAGCTCGGTACACTAAGCTCCCGCTATGCGCGGAGTTCGGGGAAGGGCCAGACTACAAGGGTCTATTGCATGTTGCCTTAACTCACATTTCTGCAAGACGCATCTTCAGATTCTCTTTAGGAAAAATACTAATCTATCACGGTGTCACTAATTGCTTGAGAATCTATTCTTCCCCTGCTGAAATAATGAAAGGAACCTCGTAAGGCTACAGAAGGCTTTCACGAGATGAACAACTATTTTTTTTCCATTTAATACGTACTTCCTCAGTTCAAAAATATCTATCCCACCTGACTTGTGCAATTATTAAGAAAAGATAATTGAATTCGACACAGTTATAATGTTTTCTTCATCAAAAAGGGAATTGGATCTGGGAATTCAAACCACTGTATTTTTCTCTCCTTACAATTAAGTCTATTGTCAGGTGTATACAGGTGGTTAAAAGAAAGGATTGATTGATTGACCAGCTGTGCTGTTCATCAATCCTGAATAGGGGAATGAGTTGAATATCGCGGAACTGAATTCTAATATGGATGAGCCATTGCATCTGCATTAAACCTACCAATCTCTTCTCACAAAAGAATTCCTCCCATCCCAGAAGATTTGCAATATAAGTGGCCATGCATCAATGCTTAGAAAACCACCCTTGTATTAAGATAACTTACTTTCCCCCCTTCCTAGTAATACAATGTAAACTTTGAGAATGTTAAAAGGTAAAAAGGTTAGTAAATAAGATATTTAAAAAATTATACATTAGTTTCATCAGACATTGTTTTACAAGTAGAATTCTTAGAGAGGATAAAACTGGAAAAGGTCGCCTAGTCGGGATTGAGATGTAGATGATTGACCGGTATAAAGTAGAAAATAGTATCAACTCCTATTACATTTTAATTAAATCAAAGGGAGAAAAAGTTTCATTTAGAGAAATGGGAAGGGAGCAAAAGGAAGAGTTAAGACGTTGGATCATCTTGCACATTCACAAAAGTAGCCAACACTCATAAATGTTCATGTATTCCCCTGATGGAACAACATTCCATTCATGAAGGAAACTGGAATATGTCATTTGCACATCCATCTCTATATTGACTCTAGTCTTTCCTCGGATACAATTACATTGCCCTGAATACTCTAGAAAAAGTTTAAGGCTGTTGGATGACTCCTTAAAAATCCCCTAGTAACCTAGGAATAGCCAGAAAAGTATTAACTAACAAAAGTATCTTATTTTGCTCAGATGGGTAAATGGAAAGAGCAAGCAAATAAATAACAACAGGGAAAAGGGTGAAAATAGATAGGAGATCAAACCTCGAGAAATTGCTCCGCGTAAGCCTGAGCAAGCTGAGTTTTGACCTGATCCATGATATCATTTGTCGAGTCCATCCTCAGATTGTAAAAACCCTAGATTGGCCTGCGGTGCCCCTAAAAAGGCTTAAACCCCTGCCCCAATTACACCTTTGCCCTCGTATCGGCCCAACCAGCAGTTGGGCCCAAGAGACTGTTGCACTAAACAAGACATACCAGTTGCTCTTAAATGCCTAGGCATGGCCCTATTTCAGCCGGAAAATGCATGCGCGCGCGTGTTTGGGAAAATCATCAATTTAGAAAAGAAAAGAAAAGAAAAAGTGAAATTGATGAAATTAAGAAATGCTTATAAGTCACCTACAGTGAAACTTGGCATCTTGTCAAACCAGTTTGGCTTATTAAAGTATAGAGAAGATAACGAGGTCAATTATTTTATGTGTCGTAAATATGTATTAATGTATATCCATTTGAATAACTTGGCCACCAAGCTATTATCTTGGTTACTTGACATCAAGCAATTTTTTCTCTTATAAATTGTGGCTCATTTATAGAGTATGAATTATACCATCAGTATTTTCCTATATATTTATTTTTTATTTATTTATTTTATAATCTTTATTTTCTAACACGTTATCAGTAATGGCTCATTTGATTTCTGTTTTCTTTAATGACATCAGTAGTATCTAACTAGAGTTTCTTTCATGATGCTAGCAGTATCTAAGCAACATTTAATATTACAAAATTAATGATCAGGAGCTCCAGAAGAGCTAATTGTTTGTTTACAAGAATTATAACACTAGCAGTGTTCAGACAATATCTCATTATAAAAAAAAAATCTCGAAGAGGTTATATATGATAGTACCATCGTCCTAGATCGTAATTGTTACGATCGGAACACATATTATGGTAAACCTGAAGTTTACTAGCAATCAAAAATAGTTATCATATTGATACTACAAATGATTGGAAGATTAAATGTCTTCAAGTTACTACGGGAAAAAAAAATACGTATGTGAAATGTTACCTGAGCATGATGGGATCACATTTCACAATAAACCAGAAGTTCATGACATAAAATCTCATGCAATAGTAAATCAGAAGTACTGAAACAAATAGCACTCATCATGGTAAACTTGAAGTTTACTAGTACAGATAAATCTATCAGTTGTTATGACCGTTTTGGCCATCTTGATTTAAATCTGATGTACCGATTATTCGAAATATATTAAAGATCTAGAAGATTCTTCAAGAATTTGTTTATGTTACTTGTTCTCATGATAAGTTGATTACACCAGCTAATGTTAGGGACCGAATCACCTAAAATTCTGAAAAATATAAAATATGAATGTGGCATTGTTCACCTGCGATGTGATGTCTTAAATAGATGCATCTATGAGACGGTCATATGTGTGTTTATTTTCAATCCGCAGTTTGACATTTACGAAATTGCTTGCTCAAAATAATTGAGCTGGAAGCACGATTTTCAGAATATGTAATCAAGACAATTATCTTGATAATGTTGATTTATATCTAAGCTGGTTTGGCATTGGATGCCTCCCATAATAGAGCTAAACATTTCTTATGAGAACAGTAAGTTATGTCGAATTACGAACCGATACAAAATGATATCTCGTCGACGATATCTTTGATACAATATGGCACGCAATATTGTATAATTTTATGAGGGTCTGAATTCTACGTCTCTTAAAGTATGTTGACGTAGAAATAATTGCCAAGTAAATGCAACTTTATAAGAGTAAAGTTTATTGGACCTGCAGTCCAGACATTAGAAGATGTCACACTATTTATACTAAATAAAAATTGTCTCAGCCAATATGGCTTACTTGGCAAAATTTATACGAAAATTTCTAAAAGATTCAAAATGCCTGAAGCATATACAAGTTCTTGGGAAACTTGTTTGTGATTCTTAAATGAATATTCATTGACAAAAGGTACAAAATGAATCAGTTTAACCTTGTCTCTTTATGATATCAAAATAATTCTATTGTTGTACAAGTTGATGACTTGAATATTATTGAAACTCTTGAAGAGTTTTCAGAAACAAAATATTAGCTTCTGAAAGAAGTTGAAATAAGAAAGTTAAATTGGTCATGAAGTACCACATATTGTGCAATTGATGCATTTATTTATCTTGTTATAACTATGAATATGATATAATTTCTCTCATACATAGAGATATTGAAATAAGACAAAATGCATATTGCAAATGAAGTGCCTGACATGAAAGTGTTTATCCTACAAATATTGTCAAGTGTTTTGGATATACAGGACATTCACCTGATTAACATAAGAGTTCGATCCAGACATGTTATATTTTTTCATGAAAGATTATTGTCATATAATATTATTTTACATGACAGTCAAATTATAGAAAGATAACAACAGTTTTCAAAGCAAGTCAAGAATGTACTTGGCATGATTTCAATAATATTATATGTGATGATACAATCTATCTAAGGAATGAAGATGCAGACAATCAACCAGTTCGCCAGATAATCATTTGACTGATTTGATCACAAATGAACTGTCAATCTTGAGATATGATAAGTTGGTATACAAGATCGGAGTGCATCATTTTCAAGAATTATGTGATGCTCTAATAAGGGGGAGTAAAATACGCGTTGTACTCTTTTCCCCTTAACCAAGGTTTTGTTCCATTTGGATTTTCCTGGTAAGGTTTTTAATGAGGCAGCCCACAAAGCATATTACTAGATATGTATACTCTTTTTTCTTCACTAGGACTTTTTCCCACATGATTTTTCTTAATAAAGTCTTAACGAGGCATATCATCTATTAATAGACATCTAAGGGGGAGTGTTGTAAATATGTATTAATGTATGTCCATTTGAATAACTTGGCCACCAAGCTATTATCTTGGTTGCTTGGCCATCAAGCAATTTTTCTCTTATAAATAGTGGCTCATTTGTAGAATATGAAATATACAATCTGTCTTTTCCTATATACTTGTTTTCAGTGTATTTATTTTATAGTCCTTATTTTATAACAATTTGTTACTTTATGCATTGTTTTCTTATTCGTTGGTGTAGTTGCTAAATCCGCCTAATTCTAACTTCATATATGATTATCTGATATCATGAAGGAGCCTAAATCTATTTCGGCTCTTATACATGATGTAATTATGACAACAATTGGAATTTTTTTTGTAGTTAGACTTTTTTTTCTTTTCAAAATTAATATACATTACATAGTATATTTAATATCGGTTATATATAGGAATTAGATAATAACAATATCATTAGGAGCTACCTTAGATTTTGCCCAGAAAGATATTGAGAGAATTTTAACCTATATATTCCACAATATCTTAATTGGTTATATAATGCTAGCTCTAGGTATGGAGTCTTATCTGGACCAATTTTTTTATGTATTTTTATTCACACCATTGATATATCTTTATACAAGAAGAAAAATGTAACAAACTTTCTATGTGCTAATCCTATTGGCTAGCCTATATTTAAGTTTCAATATATTACAAATATAATGTATTCAGATAAAGAATTCTTAATATTTAACTGTATGTATGCGTCAATCTAATTTACCCAGTTGTAATCTATTTGAGATTTCACGCTAGGTATGAAATCAGATTTGGAGCCCAACACATTAGAGCCCAAAACACTCACATCATTTCTGAAGTCTCTCTTTCGTGATCAATTTGCTTCCCTTGAGCTTTCATGAGAGGATAATGAATTATAAGAGCTTGGGCTAGAGATGATCCACCAACATTTACGTCAATTGACAATCCGAACAAATCAATAAATATATAAATGTAAGATTGTATTAATCTCTCTTGAGGAGTCTTTCTCATTAATACAAATATATATATAATGTGTACTATATGGAATCCTAATACAATAAGGATCATATATCTACCATAATTATATAACACTAATAATTACAAAATATATGGTGAATATATTCTAATATTCACTAATACACCTCCTCAGTCGGAGCGGGAGGAGGCCGGACGCTGAGACTGGATCTGAAATCGAGGAATAGCTGTCTAGGAAGTCCTTTGGTGAAGATATCTGCATATTGATACAAAGAAGGCACATGTAACACCTTAACATGACCTATAGCAACCTTCTCACAAACAAAATGGATATTCATCTCAATGTGCTTGGTTCGCTGATGCTGAACCGGATTATGAGATAAGTATATCGTGGATGTGTTATCACAGTACACCATAGATGCCTTACGCAAGGGACACTGAAGCTCCAAGAGAAGGTTTCAGAGCCAGCAGATCTCAGCAATAATATTTGCAATGCCTCTATACTCTGCTTCTGCACTCGAACGGGATAGGGTGGCTTGCCTCTTGGCAGACCATGAAATGAGATTATCCCATAAGAACACACAGTATCCGGAGGTGGAGCATCGCGTGTCCGGATAACTCACCCAATCTGCATCCGTATATGATAACAACTTGGTCGGTGCAGAGGGATTAATGTATCGAATGATACGTTTAAGAGTTGTAAAATGAGGCTCCCTGGGGGCACACTTGCTGAACAACATAAGTAATATCAGGTCTGGTGAAAGTAAGATACTGAAGTACACCTGCAAGGCTCCTATAAAGAGTAGGATCGGACACTGGATCACCATTAACAACACTGAGCTTCGATTTAGAGTCAACCGAAGTAGGCATGATCTTGCAGTTTGCCTTTTTAGCCATGTACACAATTTACTCTGCATACTTATGCTGACACAAGAACACAGTATCTGCAGATCTAGTCACTGATATCCCAAAGAAATAACTCAACTTTCCAAGTCAGTCATAGCAAATTCGAATTTAAGCATAGCAATGATCTCATTTTTCAACACATCAGAGGAGGCAGTAAGAACAATATCATCCACATATAACAACAAATAAACAATGTTACTACCTCGATGAAAAATAAAGATATAATTATCACACTTGCTGCATGCAAACCCAATCTACATAATGTAATTAGCAAATCATTCATACCACGCTCTGGGGGCATGTTTTAAACCATAAAGTGACTTACAAAGATGATAGACATAATGAGGGGCCTCTGGATGGACAAAGCCTGACGGCTGGTGCATGTACACAGTTTCTTTCAAGTCCCCATGTAAGAATGCATTTTTGACATCAAGCTGATGAATCAACCAATGCTTACCTATAACAATGCTCAGAACTGTGCGAATGATAGCCAATTTAACAACCGGACTGAATGTCTCACCACAATTAATACCCTCATGTTGGTTAGTACCATTAGCAACAAATCTCGCCTTATATCTTTCTAGATCACCATTGTCTCTGAATTTTGATGAAATAACCACATGCATCAGATCACATTCACCACATCCGGTCTAGGAACCAAATCCCAAGTGTGTTGTTTCGTTAAAGCATTAAATTCCTCACGCATGGCCGCATTCAAATTCGGGTCAAGTTTGGCTAATTTTGGGTTTTTAGGAATTGGGGATATGGTTTGTGTGGATAGGTTAAAATGGATTTTATGTTTGAAAATCCTGTGTTGGGCAAGGGTTTCCATACGGTGCGCGGGGGCAGGAGAGGTTTGGGTATTTTGGTGGGGTGTCGGGTACGGGTTAGGCTGCAGGGTTAGGTTTGTTGAGGCAGTGATAATGGGTGGTTGTTGGGGGAGGTCGATAGAGTAGGATTTGGGTTTTGGTGACCGATGGGTGGGTGCTGTCGGGTTGTGAATCTGGGTCAATTGAGTGGCAAGAGTTATCGAGGTGTGGTGGTCGACGGTATGGTGAAGGTGTGGTGGTAGGGACCGGTGGGTAGGTGACATACTGTGTTGATAGAGTTTCGGTGTCCGGTGGGAAAATGGTGATGGTTACTGGTGGGTTAGAGACTAGAGTGTCGTCGGTGACATGTGGGTAGGGGAAATAGGTCTGATCGGAATGATAAGATGACATGAATAGTGGCACAGGGGGGAGGTGAACTGACAGATATAGCAGGTTGGGTTTCGGCTATAGCCGAAACAATGACAGGTTAGTTGGTTGCTGTCGGAACAGTGACAGTGTAGCGGATGACTTAGTGGATGAGATGGGATGTGTCCGACTCGTCTAGGAAGGTGTAGTCCGTGTTTTAGAATTTTTGGATATTTGCAAAATGGAAGATTGTCTCTTTAAATGTGATGTGACGAGAGACGTGGATTTTATGAGTAGACAAGTCATAGCACAAATAGACGGGTGCTAATTTATAAGGGGCAATGGAGGCACGATTTGGGTAGCAAAGGCAACCAAAAATTCGAAGGTGATCATAGGAGGGGGGATCTGAGAGAATTTCGGTGGGGGTTTTTTGTTGTGAAGAGTGTTGGTAGGTAAAATATTAAGTATGTAATCTACTATTTTGACTATATAGACCCAAAAGGATGGGGGAGGGAGGCATAAAAAAGGATGATACGAACCATGTTATTGATAGTGCGGATGATTCGTTTGACTTTTCCATTTTCGGGGAGGTGTGGGGACACGAAAACTGGAAAACCATGCCATTATTGGTGCAAAAATTATGAAATGTGAAATTATTAAACTCACGATCATTATCACATTAGAATGATTTTATGGCCTTTTCAAATTGTATTTTGATAATATTCTGAAACTCAAGAAACTTTGCAAAAAATTCAGACTTGAATTTTAGTGGATAAACCCAGATAAAGTGAGAAAGTCATATAATAAAACAAGATAAAATTTATGACCCAGTAAGCTAGTAATATGAGATGTTCATAAATCTGCATGAACAATATCAAATAGAGAAAACGTAACACTTAAAGATGACTTAAAAGGAAGACGAACATGTTTGCCTAACGGGCAAGAAAAACAATTTTGGGCAAGTTTCGCATTATTACATTGAATAAAATTATTATTTCTAAGAAAATTAAAAATAGGAGCGTCTGGGTGTCCAAGTCTATTGTGCCAAGGTGATGGAGAGATAGCACATAGGGAGGTGTGTGAGCGGGAACTGGAAGCGGAAGATGAGAATGGATAGAGGTCCCCTGTACTATTGCATCTCGTAAGGGGTGTCCCAGTAAACAGATCATTCACAGAAAATCCAAAGGGGTCAAACTCAATAGACACATAATTGTTATGAGTGAATTTCCTAACATATATTAAGTTTTTAATGATGTTGGGAGCATAAATGACATTATTGAGGAAGAAGGACAGGTGAGGCGGTTGGGTGTAGGTTGTACCATAACCTTGAATTGGAATGCGATGGCCATTACCAACAGTAATAAATTAAGGGTACTTTAAATGAGACAGATTTGAGACATTACCTGAAGAGCGGGTGAGGTGAGATGTGGCTCATGTATCCATGTATCAATTTTTATCGGGCTACCGAAGGCTCAAAGTGTTAAAGGCCTAGCCCAAATCAGTGGGGGCCAGGCCCGATGAGAATTGTTGATGTTGGGCCATCGAAAGGTTGGCCTACTGGGGCATACCTGACGCATGCCTTGGGCCTGGGAACTGGCCCAGAATGACGTGTTGTCCTGGGTTTGAGTACCGGGCCATCGAGTGCTGAAAATTGAATGGAGTCGAGGCCCAGGTGCCAGTGTTGGGTCACTGCCCTGGGCCGACCTACGTTGGTGCACCGCTGGACTGCTGCTGGTTACCACCACGACCTCTACGCCCGCGGCCTCTGCCACCCTTGCCGTTGCCGGGGCCTCTGCCACCACCGCAGCTGCCCCGCTATTAATGGTTGTCCGGCGGTAACCGCCTGATTTTCAACTATTAACGCCTTCTGATTATGTTTGTCCTATTTGGCACGTCGGGTTTCTTCCAACAACAATTGTGACCGAGCCTTGTTAAAACTGGGTAGAGGATCGACTTGTTGTATCATGGTCGCTAGAGTATCGTATTCACCTTTCGGTAAACCTGCAACAAGTTGGAGAACCTTCTTCGTTTCGGAAATCGGTGTCCCTACATTGGATAATTGGTCTGCAACAAGCTTCAAGTGTTTACAATACTCGGACATGTTGGTAAAATTCTCGAGATGTGTATTGTTGAACTGTTCCTCCAAATACACGACACGCGTATGCTTGTTATCCTGAAATATCTCCTCCAAATGTACCCACAACTTACAAGCCGAGGCACCTGTTTTCATGATTGTGTGAAGCAACTCTTTAGAGATGGTGCCATAAATCCACAGTTTGACAATAGCATCAAGACGACGCCATGTCGATTCTGCAACGTCGATAGGGCGAGGGAGAGAGTCGTCAATATGGTCAAGCACATTGTACGCGCATGCATGAATATGAAAAAGCTCAACCCACGAAGAATATTAACCATCTTCTTGATCAAGAATTAAGGGAATAAAATTCTTGATATTCGTGACGGTGAACGTCGGATGGAAAGAAGAAATAGATGAGGTAGGGGGGTTGTCTATGACGATTGTGGAGAAGGCGGAAGCCTTAGGAGAGGTGGGGGAGACATGGTAGGCACAAGAAAGGAACACGAGAAGAAAAATGGAAGAAAAAAATGGGGGGTTAGCCGTCGGCCTCATGGGCAGCGGCGACGATAACCCAAAAAAAAAGGTTTAGTTGTTTTTAGGGTTTGACTTTTGATACCATGTAAGAGTGTATTAATCTCCATTGGAGAGTCTTTCTCATTAATACAAATATATATAATGTGTACAATGTTGAATCATAATATAATAAAGATCTTATATCTATCATAATTATATAATATTAATAAATACAAAACATATGATAAATATATTATAATATTCATTAATAATAAAGAAAGGATGGTTATGATTAGGGATGGCAACGGATCGGATCTGGACTGGATCCTACTAGATCCAGATCCAGATCCATTTTTCATATCTGTATCCAGATCCGGATCCAGATCCATCGGGTCCATAAAAATCATATCCAAATCCGGATCCATCGGATCCACCGGGTCCACGGATCGGATCTGAATCTACATGTAAATTTTTTTGGCTTGAATAATATTCCCACATGTTGAAACTTTTATGAAAAAATGAAACGCAATCTGATTGAAAAAATGATTGAGTTCATTCAATCAACCTACACAAACATGACATCATTTTTCCAAAATACTGAACAAAGTTTTAGCATCACAAGAAAATAAAGACGATTGACTTCATTAGTGATGCTGAACAGGTTGTAACTTTGAGCTAATTTTTGGAGGCTTTAGTGATGCTCTACTTGTAGTTCTACTGATTGACTTCATTAAACAACATAAAACAATGTCAGTCATATATCAAAAGTCCCAGTTTTTATTTTGCTAATCAAACAAATGAGAGAAAGATACTTAAAGCTTACGACTAGCAGATTCAAGAAAGGGAAATTTAAAGAAGAGTGGTAATTTTTTCTTTTTATAGAAATGAAAATATGGAAAACTGCAGAGAGCATATAGGTAAAAGAAATGAAACTTCAAAGACAAATTACATGGTTGTGTGACTTGTGCCTTATCTTGGTTCAACCCTTTACCCAATACATAAATTATGAAAAAAAATTAAGAAAATACTTATAAAATTACATTCTAGGTTATGAATATATTTAATAAAAAATGGATCCACGGATCGGATCTGGATCAGATACGGATCTCAAATACAAAATCCAGATCCAGATCCGATCCGTCAGAAACGGATCCGGGTTCGATCCGGATCCGTCGGGTCCAAATTTTGAAGATCCATATCCTATAAAATGGATATGAATCCACCGGATCCGGATCGGGTCCAAGATCCATTGCCATCTCTAGTTATGATTGACTATAAGCACCGTCCCAACGCTACTCTCTCAGGATAAGACAAGGTTCCCAGAATTAGCATATATTTTTTTGCGGTTATATACATGACACGACACCTAAAAGTAAGTAATGAAGTATATAATATAGCACAAGTAATATTATTAGTCTATTACAATAAAATAGGTCATAGTACATGCACCTGCAAACAGTTTGAAAATGGTTAATTAAGTAATTACGTAGTACATAGGTATCTATAGTTTAGTTGATATAAATTAATGAAACATAATTTGAACATGTGACAGTACAATAATAATGAGGTATACCTGGCGTAATACGACAAACAAGTATTAGATGGATGGCTCAAGAGTCAAGACGACCTTGCTTTTTATTTTTATTTTTTATAATCCAGGTTTTCAGGCTTGCGCCTGACTACTTCACTGGTATTACCCAGACGTCCTGGAGATGATGGGACCGGTCCTTCAGCACCCCACCACCAGGTAAATCGTGGGATGTGCACACATGGTCAGTGTCTGCTTGCGTCCAACGGATCAATGCTACAAGGTTGACCCCCCCACAGGCCCCATCCACAAGGCTTGGCGGAGACCGAACCCACACTGCAACATGCCCGCGCGGCTTTTAGCGCCTGGGCTTTACCACATGTATGTGCCCCGGAGGACGATATCCGGAGGGGAGAATCGAACTTGCGACCCTAAGGCCGCAAAGTTGACTCCCTGCCAGCAAACTGACCCCTCTAGATCAAAACGACCTTGCTTTGGTCACACTAAAGTAGTAGTAGTATTAATCTTTTCAATTTGTGAGAGCGACTGGCTTTCCATGAGCCTTCTCTTGATTATTCTATTGCAACTATAGTCGATTTTAATGTGGAAGTTTCTTAAGTCCAGCTTTTTTGGATACATTTAATCATTTTAAGCCAAATTATTGAATTTGATTATCGCTTCAAGTTTTCTTTTGTTTAAAAAATTGTAGTACAATGATTTCCAGTAACTATACAACCATACGTCAGCAGCCCCTGGGCTAATGACGATAGCTTTTTTCTTTGCTCCATATATTGAGTGGAGTATTAAATAATCTTATCATATTATATAATTCTAAACTTCTAATTAATGACATGACATTGTGTTGGAAATTTGGATTTGAGTCACCCGTGGGTCAATCCATATCCATATTCAAATAAGTAAGTATATATAATATATTTTATAAATATTATTAAATAAGAAAAAGAGAAAAGACACAATTTTTTAGAAAAGTCCGTAAAAGTTGTATCCCTTCAGTAAAATAAAAAGGATTAATTCTGCAGAATTTTTTTGCTCTTCTTCCTTCTCCCCACAAATAGAAAACACTATATATGTATCTTGGGAGAACTTTATATTATATTCTTGATTATTTGTATTTTCCTTTATTGGTATCCGAGCACATATTATTTGTTTCAAAGTCTTGACTGTTCTTTCTTGAAAATAAAGCATCGGGAGGAGTTTTTTTTGTTTACTATTGTTATAATTATTTCTTACGAAGTTTTGGCATTTTTTCTAAAGAGAAATTTTAGAGAAACTTATCCTTTCTATAGTAGGAAAGAACATATCGATTCATAAAAAAATGCTAAGTTGTTTTTTTTGGCGGAAAAGCTAAGTTCATAAAATTCTTTAAGAGAAAAGAATAAAATCATCTGAAAAACTGTCTTTGATGTGAAAGCTAGTAAAGTTTCCTATTTTTTTTTTGTTCTAAAAAAAATATTTTGAGAACGAAACAGTTTTATTTGGAAGACACTTCCAAATAGAAGATGGCATTCCTTTTAACTAGGGCTGACCAGTGGGTCGGGTCGGTCCGGTCCCGCTCCGAACTCGAGTAGTAAAAAAAAAAATTTGATAGCGGGACTCGAACCGGGACAAGACAATATCTCGTCCCGACCCGTCCCGGCCCGCCCCAGTCCCGCTAGTCCCGACCCGATCCCGATCCCGCCCCGATCCCGCCCGTAATCCCCTTTTGCAAAAATCACCATTGCACCAACGGCCATTTTACATTTTGGCCGTTGTGCAACAGCCATTTTTGGCCTCCCCCCCTCCCCCTCCCCCTCCCCCAACCACCCCTACCCCTTAATATTTATTTAACTCATTTTCTCTTCATCTTTCTCACAAATCTTCCTACAATCTCTCTAATCTCTCAATCAATCTATCTCTCTACAAGTTTACATTGTTTACTAAATATTCAATTTTATTTATTCATTTGAGAATTGGGAGTGAAGTTGGCAACTAGCTTGAGGATCTTCCATCGAGCAAAGTTTCAATTTTCAACCTCTCGATTACACGTCGACGTTACGTTGGCGTTTGGTACATTCGTTCCTTCATTAAATTATTATTGTCTGTTTATTTTATTTAGCGCACTTAATTTCATTTACTTTAATTATGTATTAGTATAATTATAAATTTATAATGGAAGGATTTAAATGTATGCTTACGGGTAGGGGTCATGCTTCTTCTAGTAGGGGCAACAAGGGCAAGGGTACTTCTTCTAGTCATCTTATTCCTACACAGGATGATTTTGTTGATACTGAACATTTTCCTACAATACCATTAGATTTAGACGAGGAGCTATTTTCTGGAACTCAAGAAGACTTTAATTTAGACGATGATCTAGATGATACACCCACTAATGTTGATGACAACACACCCACTAGTGCACCTTCAACTGAAATGCCTCTTATTCCCCCTAGTATGAGACGAGGTCCAGCAAAACGAACATTAAAATCAGATGCATGGATATTTTTTGATAGGGACGTAGAGAATCAAGTAGCTAGATGTAAAATTTGTAAAGATGTTTTAAAATTTAAAACTGGAAAAGGTCACGGTGGGACGGGGGGGGGGGGGGAGGGTTTAATGAGACACGTAGTAAGGGCTCATCCAGCTAGGTATGCCCAATACCAGGCTTCAAAATCGGGTGGGCAAACGCCCGCTCCATCGGGACAAGGTTCACATACTGATACTGTCCCGGACCAAGTACAGGGTCAAATTAACCATATGACGAGGGAAATTGTAGGCCCTAAATACAATAAACATAGAGATAGGGAAGCAATATCAAAATTAGTTGCTGTGGAGGGTTTGCCTTTTTCATTTCCTTCATCTGCCGATTTTATTCATTACATTAGAGATATATATATAATCCTGCTTTTAACGATTTTCCTAGATCAACTGTTAAGAGAGATGTATTTAAATTCGCACATGAATATCAACAATATTTACTTTATTCATTATATCATTTTAATGACAAAGTATCTATCACGTCTGATATAGGCCGTAGTACTAACAACCATGATTATTTAACGGTAACTTGTCATTGGATAGATTATAAATGGTCTATCCAAAAACGTATCTTAGCGTATAGATATATAGATGATAGGCACACTGGTACTTTTATTGCAGAAAATATTTATCAAGTGTGCGATTATTATGGAATAACCGATAAAATTATGATCATTACATTAGATAATGCTTCTTCTAACAATTACGCTATTACAATTCTAAAAAATAGTTTAACTCCATCTTTTCCAGATCATTTTCATATAAAATGTGTGTGCCATATATATAACTTAATTGTAAAGGATGGTCCATCACTTTTTGAAGACATTCTTAGTAAAATTCAATTTGCTATAAACTTTATTTTTAAAAGTAATAAAATACAACGAAGAAAAGAATATAAAAAAACTTGTCACGATTGCCAACTACCTTAAAGAAAAATTCCAGAAGAAGTACCCACTAGGTGGAATTCTTTATACGAGCAACTACTTGTTGCTTATGACTATAGAAAACCTATAACTTTATTTTTTAACTCTCATAATCAAAATCCAGCTGATATGGTTGTAGATAACGATTGAGTAAAAATTTCTGAACTTATTGTATTTTTAGAGAAATTTTTTCAAGCAACAAAAGAATTTTCCGGTATATATTATCCTACTTTTCAACTATGTTGTTTTATATAACTCTAATATTTTTATTAATTAGTGGATATATGAAAAAATCAGCTTATATGACAGCTATTAAAAATATGTTTATCAAAATAAAAAAATATTTTATTCCTATTCCCACTATTTATATTATTGGTGTTGTATTAAATCCGACTATTAAAATAGACGGTACTAAATCACTTATTGAAACTATTTACGATTGTATAGAAGTACTACCACCTCCAAATCCATAAAATCCAAATCACCCACCACCTATTGAACAAACTAAAGAAGAAATATTGTCTAGCGTAGAAGACCAATGCAAAAAAATATATAGGTTTTACCAACAAGAAAGTGCTAGTAACCTACCGACTTCCATACCATCTTCTTCATGTTCAACACAACCTCACAAAAGACATGTTGTTTCTGTGACTAGTATTGAAAGCCTCAGAAATAGAATGTGCTGCCATACCGCTACTAACCAAATTAGCGAGTTTGATATTTTTGTTTTGCAAGGTTCTGTACCGTACCAAGCAGTTCTCAATGAAGAAGGACGTGAAGACTTTGTGAAATCTTTGGGGGGAATGAGAAGACCTTTCCGACACTTTCAATGATGGCCCGAGATGTTTTGAACATTCAAGCGTCATCAACTGCGTCTGAAAGCGCTTTTTCTGTCGACAGATATCAAATAGGAGACCACAGACACTCATTAGCTAGAGACAGCTTGGAAATTGCAGTATTATTCAGAGATTGGATACGAGCGGAGCGGAGAAGGTGCGGTCAACCGGAGATCAACGAAGAAGAAGACGAAAACTACAACGAAATCTTATTCGAAGGTGGTGGTGGAAGCGACGTGGATCAATTTGACCAACAAATACCAATTCCAACCGAAGAACCATAGGAAATTATCAAGAAACTAGAACAGGTTTTTTAAGAATGTAATTTTTTTAATTGCAATTTTATTATGTAATTTGCAACTTTTGGACAACACCACAAAGTTGCAATTTCGACAATTGTATTTGTATTACAAAAAAATAATATGTCTATTAAATAATATAAGAGGCACAAAAACAGCCTTGTGATGTTTTTATTACACTATCGTGTCTTATTTAATTATTGAGTTTTTTTATACATATGTAAAAAAAAAAACCACTGGAACCCGACCCCGCCCCGATTCCGACGGGATCGGGATAGGGATCGGGACGGGACTTCAGGAAATCCTGCCAAACCCGATCCGGCCTGACCTGTCCCGCCCCGACCCCACCAAACCCGGCCCGTCAGACCCGAGCCCGGCCCACTGGCCAGCTCTACTTTTAACGAGGCAAAATACATAGAGGGGAATTATATCCGAAAAGTTGAGTTCACGCTCCAATTAATCGAGCGATATATTACCTCCCGATTATCTAAAAAGTATATTTAATGCCTTCCCGAGAGCTGATGTGACACAAAATATAAAAATAAAAAAGCACATTTTGTTCTTAATTATAACAAAAAATTAATTTTTTAAATTGAAGAAATTGATTCCCCCTCCCCTTCCCCACCCCACCCCCTTCTTCTTATTCACTAGGATTAGAAATGATGATATCCGGGATAGAGTGGGAGTGGCCTCGGTGGAGGATAAGATGGGGGAAGCGAGGTTGAGATGGTTCGGGCATGTGCAGAGGAGAGGCACAAATGCCCCAGTGTGGACGTGTGAGAGGCTTGATATGGATGGGTTCAAGAGGGGTTATTAGACGGGATATGGCGCAGGTGCAACTTACTGAGGACATGACCTTAGATAGGGTGTTGTGGAGGACACGTATTAGGGTAGTAGGAAGTTGAGCATAGTCCTACTTACACTTACATACTGATAGTTGTAGTGTTATTATTGTAGCCCTGCTTAGCCTATCATATTAGTAGGCGCAATATTATTTTATAGTCCTATGTTCTTTGATTTCTGTTGTTGTATGTTCTTTCGTGTACTTTGTTTATCTTATTTACCTGCGTTAGTTACTGCTTCTTTTTTGCAATGCTTTATCATGGCTTATTCGCTTTTGTTATTCTTATTTCATACTGCTTTTTAAATTTCTTGTCCGGGTTTGACCGTTTCTCTCGCTTTGCTTGTGCTTATACTTTGTCTTGAGCCGAGGGTTTTTCAGAAACATCCTCTCTACTTATCAAGGTAGAGGTAAGGTCTGCATACGCTCTACCCTCCCCAGACCCACATTGTGAGACTTCACTGGGTTTGTTGTTGCTATATTGTTTTTGTATGTGGTACAGAAATATCAAGGTGCATTTAATTTGTAAAATTGCTTACGAGATATTATATTCGTACAAGTATGTGTACTTGTTAGTGAATGCTAAACTAGAGGTTTGGAGATAGACTCTGGAGTCTAAAGGGTTTAGGTTGAGTAGGACTAAGACAGAATACTTGGTATGTAAGTTCAGTAACGTGAGCGACCTTGAGATAGGCGTGGAGGTGAGACTTGGTACTCAGTTCATTTTGAAGAAAGGAAGCTTCAAGTACCTCGAATTTATTATCCAAGGAAATGGAAAGATTGATAACGATGTCACACATTATATTGGGGCATGGTGGATAAAATGGAGGCTCGCATCTGGAGTATTGTGCGATAAAAAGGTGCCACCAAAACTTAAAGGTAAGTTCTATAGGGTGGTGGTTAGACCGACTATGTTGTATGGGGCGGAGTGTTGTCCAGTCAAGACTTCACACATCCAAGAGATAAAAGTCACGGAGATGAGGATGCTGAGACGGATGTGTGGACATACAAGGAGGGATATGATTAGAAATGATGATATCTATGTCAGAGTGTGAGTGGCCTCAGTGGAGGATAAGATGCGAGAAGCAAGGTTGAGATGGTTCAGACATGTGTGCAGATGAGAGACACAAATACCCTAGTGCGGAGGTGTGAGAGGTTGGCTATGGATGGATTCATGAGGGGTAGAGGTAAGCCGAAGAAGTATTGGGGTGAGGTGATTAGACGGGATATGACACATGTGCAACTTACCTAGGACATGACCTTAGATATGAGGTTGTGGAGGACACGAATTAGGGTAGAAGGGTAGTAAGTAGTCGAGCGTAGCCCTACTTATGCTTACAAACTGGTAGTTGTAGTGTTATTATTGTAGGCGCACTTAGACTATCATACTAGTAGGCGCAATAGTACTTTATAGTAGCGTTTGATTTCTACTGTTATGTGTTCTTTAATGCACTTTATTTATCTTATGTACCTGCATTACTTACTGCTTCTTTTTCAGAATGCGCTAGCATGACTTATTTTCTTGCTTATGCTTTGTCTTGAGCCGAGGGTCTCTCGAAAACAACCGCTCTACCTATCAAGGTAGAGGTAAGGTCTGCGTACACTCTACCCTTCCCAGACCCCACGTTGTAGGACTCCACTGGGTATGTTGTTGTTGTTGTTGTATGTGTACTTGTACGAAATATATAGAATTAATGATTGTTTAATCTTGAATTTAAGTAATTTAAGACAAGTATTTCTTAAATAATTGATTATGTTAGATTCATTGAACATTAGAATTTGGATGATGATTGAGAACATAATGAATTTTCGATTCCTAATTTAATGTGAAATAAATTTTAATATAGTTACTTATTGTAAGGATTAGTATATATATGCATTTTAGGCTCTAAAAATGTATATAGATGTCTCAAATAGTTGATACGTTGTTATTAATTTATCAATTGCTTCGAGAATATTAGTCTCCGAGCTTAACATAAGTGAAAAGCTAAATGGTGATGTAATATTCAGTATGTCCTAGAAGAGCACAAGGCTCTTAAGACTTTAGATGTGTCTATGATGCCTCAAAATATATCTTGTTTGTATTTTGACATATACGAGATATGATGTTGGTTATTTTGATGATATTTTTTTAGTATACTAGATATAATTTATAATTCCAGTAAGAATATTTATTTGTGCTTATTTGCATCAAGTGTTGATGCAAATATACGGCATGCTAGACTTGACCTTAGTGATTAACAACAAAAGAATAGTTTAGCCAAATAAGGTTTACTTAGTAGATTTGTCTACTTATTAATATTGCCTGGCTAAAAAATAAATAAAAAATTATTTAGAAAAATTAATGCGCAGATTCTCCATTGTAATTTATTCTATCTGACATCAATGATTCAAACAAATGCAATTTTGTTTAAGTTATTGTTATTCCATATGAGTTGTGGAAAACAAAAATATGATTTGAGTTTGTGCAACTTTATTCATAATTCATTTTCCCCACATTAAATTAGTTCCATGGGGAAGGAAGTTTATCTTACTACGACACTCTAAATAGTCCAGAGTTATGTTGTTTATATGTGAATAAAAGTGGCATTATAACTGAATTTGAATCACATGATGTTACATTTTTAGAGAATGTGTTTTACTAAGTAGGGTGGATAGGCTGTGACTTGTCTCTTGATGAAACTACGGACCAAATTACTTCAGCTATATATACTCGAATGGATTTAGGTGGATTCCCATCACATCAATATACCATCAAAAGATAATTCATTTAATATTGTTGGTCCTAGTGGGAGTAACTAATTAATTGATAATCAGTTTGTCAATCTCAACCTCGACGCACGAGTGGTCTTTGCATTCTCCCTCGTCGATGTGAGATTGTAGAAAAAAATATATATATATATATATATATATATATATATATATATATATATATATATATATATATATATATATATACAATGATGAAAATTGAAATGGAGTTCGTGAAATCAAATCAAGTGGGAGTTGATTGAGATTTTTGATCTTAACGCTATTGGGAACAAAGGGTTCTCAAACTCAAGCATAAGGCTTGAAGTGTCATGTATTCTTGATATTTTGAATCTTAAATCTATTGGGAACAAAGGATTCTCAAACTCAAGCATAAGACTTGAAGTGTCATGTATTCTTGATATTTTGAATCTTAAATCTATTGGGAACAAAGGATTCTCAAACTCAAGCATAAGGCTTGAAGTGTCATGTATTCTTGATTCATAAATACTTCTATTTCTAGAGGCGAAATTCCGAGTGTGAGGATGTGTCCTCGTACTCCAATAGACAATAATACCGGAAATCAGTTGAGATGATACAGAGGTATCTTAAAGGCACAATGGTATATTTTTTGTCTTGTCAAGAAATTGAGAAGGAGATTTAGATGACATAAATTTAAATCTGAGTATATTCTTCTTTCTATTGAGAATGTAAAATATATTGATATTAAGTGTAATTTGTGTCAGAGACATAGTTATACATAAGTGAACATGAAGTACATCTCTACGCATCATGTGAAAGTAGACTTGTTAACAAAATTCATAGCATTTGTTGCTTATGAAAGATATGATATTGTTGGGTTTGCGCAATGATGATGTATTTATATTTCCCAATTTCTCTAGATCATGTTCACGTAAAAACTATATTTTGAGATAAATGTTAGTTAGTGCCTAAATTATTCATTTTTGTTGTTTCATATACATAAGATGTTATTTATGTTTAGAACATAAATTTCAAGTGTTAAGTATGTCGGATAGATAAAAAGATTGGATTATTTACACAGGCAATCCCCTCTATTGTCTAGGTGGCTAATAATAGAGATGATACAGTTATAAACTTATTATTGTTAGAAGTGATAATAATAGAAAGCTCAAAGTTTATAATACGAATGTCATTGTTTTATGGTTAATCATGTTTGATTAAATGTGATAGTCTGTGTTAATGCCAGATGTGAGTTCTGATGGATAAAAGGTTTGAGTATATTTGTGAACTCAAAGTTAGATATGAGTTGTCTAAACTATCATCTGCACAATATTTTAATTTATCAAAAGACATACGTTCCATGAGGAAGGAGTAAATATTGCGGTACATGATTCATACCACATATGCATTAGTGACCTATAAGGGCGATACAAGTTTAATCTCTACTTGTTATCGTGTGAAGCCCTGAAAATTATGAGTAATTTTCTCTTTGTATCCTCATGACTTTGACCAGTTTCTTGAGATTCAATTTGGTGTTTGCTAGGTATTGTCAAGAGATCATGAATGATTCGGTCTGACGGAGTATTTCTAGACAAGCATATCAAATTGAGATTGAGAGATCCATGAGATGAGGAAGATCATTGAGTATTATCACATTAATTGTGTTCATTGGTCGACCCTTTATGTTTGTCTTCGTGACTAGAACATATTGATGAACTCAAGTTATGATAAAAAAGATATTGAGATGTGAATGTGATAAATGATCTAGGGTACTACATAATGCAATCTACTCCAAGCTCCATTAATCGAGATGCTATATATTCCTAACAGATGTATAGCGACGAAGCTCTCGAAGTATGCACTGGTCACACGGTCTAGTCGTTATGTATGAAAGTTACAAAATAGGGATGAGTGTTGACCCACCATATGTGAGTGGGAGATGTTGAAAATTTAGATTTAGGTCACCCATGTGGGTCAAAACCCATATCCATATCCAAATAAGTAAATATATATAATATATTATATATATATATATATATTATTAAATAAAATGGAAAAAGGGAAAAGACACAACTTTTGGGAAAAGTCCCTAAAAGTTATATTCCTTCAGCAAAATAAAAAAGATTAATTCTGCAGAATATTTTTGCTCTTATTCCTTCTCCCAACAAATTGAAAACACTCCCTTTTTCTTCTTACGGTGAAGAATTTTCAAGCGGATAATTTCTTGAGAAAAATGGTAGCGATCTTCTATAAAGTATTGGAGCAATATCTGTAACTAAGGTACGATTTTAGACTGTGAAACTTTACGGTATAGTTCGTCTTTATATGTGATTACGCCGTCGATTAGTGAAACAAATATATGGATCTTAGAAGAACTATGTGTTCTTGGATTATTGTATTTTCCTTCACATTGAATAGCTAGATCACAAATAAGATAAGTGTTTGACGTTACTGCAAGTGGATGAGCTGCGCAACCTGGTTAACTTATTGCTTCAGAATTGAACAATTAATTATAAGCTCGTTATTACGTACATTTAATTCCATGTTTATTGATTACTATTTCTTCAAGAGTTAATAAAGGAAATAAATGATATTCAGAAATTAGCATATATAAAGGTAGAAGATATACATAAATAGTAGCATGTCATGAGACAAATGAGTAGTGAAACCCTAAAAGATAGTACAGTATTAAACAGGCGTATATATATGTCGATTGCTATATATGCACCAAATAGATCTTTTGTGAAAAGTAAACCACCCATGTGAAATCAGAACATGGGATGCTTTTTGAGACTTTTTTTGCTTTTTCTGATTTAGGCTTAAAAATGAGTCATTATATATTGGTGAATGTGCAGTAGTAATAAGTAAATGGAAAGGTACTGATCATGTATATGAACCTAAAGGGGCTAGCTAATTATAAACAGGTAATGCGACTGACTGATGGTAGCACACAAGAAGGAGGCTTGCTTTGCGGCTAATGGGGCACCGCACACTACTACAGCACCATACATTTTGAGTAGCTGGCTGCTACATGAAGTTTTTTTTCCTGTTAACAAGAAAAAAGTCAAGAGCGACCTTAATTAATTAAGTAGAGTAGATATATTTCCACATGTGAAGTTCAAACGGCATGTAGCTTGGCAACCTAGCTAGGTGAAGATGACATCGACATGGGGTTGCTAGGTAATTAAACTTCATCAATCTACACAAGCTAGCGACCAATTATCAAGTCAATTTAAGATGTGAGTGCTTTTTTATTGGAGTAGTACTCCCGCCATTTCAAATTAAGAAAAATACAAAAAAAATTGTGAATTTTAAATATGTTATAACATTTATTTAACTGTAAAATGTTGTTAATGCACATAAAATGACAAATTTAAATTAAGTTATTTTCAACTTTAAAAATGATTATCTTTTTTAAACAGATCGAAAAGAAAAATAATATCGTATAAAATGAAACACAAATACTACTTTAATAATTAGTGTCCTACAAAAAAATTGATAAGATTGTAGAGTTCCGTCCTTCCAGGTTGTCAAATTGAAGAAATTATGCACTTTCATTTCCGGCCTGAGATAATGATTGCACAGCTGAGAATCATTCATGTCTTTCAGTATTCGTCACTAAGTGATTATATTATGTACATAAACTCATACACAACCATAAACATGTTTAATAATTTCACAACTTTATCACCCACCAGGCCATTGCATGCTGTTTCCCTCCATGGTCCATGGCGTACGTGGTCCCATCTCCATGAGGTAGAAAAATGCAACTTGGTCACCCTTAATTATCCTACCATCTCAAAGTTGTTTTCCATGTGGAGCTTTTTAGTTTCCTTCTTCAAATAAAACTCCTCTCATGTCTTACCACTGAGTCTTATATATTGTCGACACTAAAATATCATATCGGCCAAATAACCTACGGACCTTCAACTTTTTCTCATACTATTACTTAAAACTTGTAGATATATCCTTACTGTGACTAGAGATGGCAGTGGATCCTGGACCCGGTCCGGATCCGGTGGATCCAGATCCGTTTTATAGGATATGGATTTTTAAAATTTGGACCCGACGGACCCGGATCGGACCCGGATCCATTTCTGACAGATCGGATCTGGATCTGGATCTGGATCTTGTATTTGAGATCTGTATCCGGTCCAGATCCGACCCGTGGATCCATTTTTTATTAATATATTCATAACCTAGAATGTAATTTTATAAGTATTTTCTTAAAATTGCTAAGCACATCCTTGCAAGTTTTATTCTCAAAACAAGTTTAATTTATCCCCGCGTTAACTCAAAAACCAAAACATAAAGAGGTAACTTCGATAATAAAATCAATGTTATATTAGTGAATGACTAACATCTCCATAGACAAGTAGTTAAAATTATATTCACAAGCACATGCAAGTTCGGTATTGTGGAAATACTAGTCAGCATTTTCCATAACTATTGTCATTGTCCAACATTTTCAATTAATAGCTCACAATCAAAACGAGACAACGAACAAAATATCTCATTTGAATATTTCAAAATTGAAACACAGTAAATTTTTAGCTAAGTAAAAAGCGTTTGTCAGTTCAAAAAAAAATTCTTATCAAGGCAAATATTTTTACATGTGGATCCAGATCCGATCCGTGGACCCGGTGGATTCGATGGATCCGGATTTGGATCTGATTTTTATGAACCCGATGGATCTGGATTCAGGTATGAAAAATGGATCTGGATCTGGATCTAGTAGGATCAGGTCCAGATCCTATCCGTTGCCATCCCTAACTGTGACTTAAATAAATTACAATTGCATTTATTTCGAATAAATGCTTTGAAAGTATATTTATGTCCTAGAGACAATCTGTATTAGGACAAATGTACTTTATACACATTCATATTATTATTAATGGAGATTAATATTTTGACATCTGCAATTATTAAATTATTATTTAATTGTTTGTAATTATTCATTAATGTGCATCCCTTGAGCTTACATTGTCATTAATAGAGTGAGATATTCATGATAGAGCGTAACTCTTAAAATAGCCTCGACTAATGATCATCGAGAATGAGATATCGATGATATGCGATAAGTCGACACGTGGTTTGCATCACATCCTTAGAGGATGTAGTATGTCTCACCTGCTACGAGTAATGGCTACTCGTGATGGACACATTGATACTTTGAAAGTATTGGTATACCCTGCTGATATACTGTTTGTTATACTTGTCTAAAGTATGATCAGCGTGTGGGAGATAGAAGTCCTTAGACTTGAGGTCAATACGCGCCTTGTCTACAAAGTAATGTACTTTGATCCCCTCCTAAGCTCAAATGCCTTATAGGTTGAGATACGACTTATATTGGGTACATTACGATGTGAATTAAAGATGGTAGTTGAGCCAAGATTAGGATTCATTCCTCGAATGTATATTCGAGAGAACACTCGGATTCTCAGTGATATTAGGTTGACTAAGTCGTTGGCCAACGCAATAGACATGTTTAGAATATGGTCTAGTCGTCAACTAATATAGATGAGATACAATGATTAAGCCATTTGGATAGACACTTGACAAATCTCTAAGCTTGATCGGGTGTGTCGTGAATGAAAGGATTTTATCTTACCACATAAAGGTTAAGTTTACTAGATTTGCGTAAACGTACTTCACATATTGAGTTCATCTTCCGGCACCGTCTAGGAGTTCCGTGTAGACCTTCATTTGATTAATGTCGATATGAGAAGGTCTGTAGGGTCACACTATGTCGATTGTCCATTTCGATCTAAGGATGTATTGAGAGAGTAATTAAATGTTCGATTTGGAATCGAGATATTTAAATGAATAATGATTATTTTAATTAACTCAAAATTAGATTTTGGATTTAATTAAGAATGCACGAAAAATAAATCGAGACAGTGCTGGTGCACGTCGAGCGCCGCGACGCCCATACCCTAGGGCCGCGATGCCTTTGCCTCAAATTTTGGGCCAGGCCCAAGCTCAAACCCTAATCCAGTTTTGACCTATTTTTCAACTATAAATAGAGGCATTCACCTCATCATTCATACACCAATTTTCAGAATATCATTCTAAGCCTTAGAGACTTAGAATCAAATACTCTCTCGAACCTCTGCCGGATTTTCTAGCTTTTAGAAGGAGAAATACATTGAATCTTAGAGCTTGCAATCGGAAGGGAAATCGTGTGTGTAATTCACAGTTGATAAAGATTCCAGATAATTCTTACTTATAAGTGTATGCCTTATGTTTACAAGTTTAATTGTTGTATAACCATACAAAAAATGTTGTTGGGGTAAGTAAGAAACAAAACATTTAAACTTCCGATGTGCCTTACTTATGTGTTTTGAACCCAACAAAAACCTACAGTGGTATCAAGAGCTCAGGCTGGTTCAATGGTTATATAACAATTGAATAGAATAATAATATGGGTTAAACATAAAATTATATTAAAATGAGGTTTCTTGAAATCCTAAATGTCTTGAACGAATGTTGACCTTTTGATTTCACTTGTATTATCTCCTACGCTAACTCGAGGAAGTCATTCCGCTCTAACTCGAACTAAGCCAAAGTGCGTTGTCCAGCTCATTACACGGTGCACGGCTAAGAATGAGTAAGAACAGATGATGGTCGATATGGGCGTTATTGATAATGGTGGGTGATGATAAAAGGACCTGTGATTTGATCCCTAAATTGGATTTAGGGGTCGAACAATTCTGAGAATCAACACAGAAACGTTTGTCAGGACATGAGCGCCGCGACCCTATGGTAGGGCGCCGCGACGCTTGCTAGGGTTTCAAGGTGGCGCCGCGACGATAATGCTTCGTTTCAAAACATGAACTCACTGGATAACAGGTTCCGCAGCTCCATGGTGGAGCGTCGTGACGCTAATGCATTTGTAAAAGCAAAAATGTTTCTGCCTCTGCAGCGCCGCATCTCCATGGTGTAGTGCCGCGACGCTAATGCATTTTTCAGAAACCGAAAGGCTACTGCCTCAGTGGCGCCGCGGCCCCACCTGTCCAGAAACATTTTTTTCCATAGTTCAGAATGTTTAACCCAATATTATTATTATTATACAATATATTATTTGATAAGTATATTGTTTATGTGCTAAATGTCAAAATGTTTGTCATTTACATTTCTAAAATAGTGTCCGCTATAACTGTCCGGGCAGACGACGCCCAGTGTTTGATTAAATCATCTTCTATCATGCATATTGGGTTGACGGTTCCCAAACTATATGTGTTATTAGTTTTGCATGATGTTAAGATGCCATATTGGATATGGCATAAAAGAATTGATCTTGGTTAAAACCCCGAATTGAAATGTTTCCCAAAACTTTAAATACAAGTCTATATTAAAACGCGCCGTCCATTATAATTGTAGAGTGCAAAATCATTTTCGGCGATACAAGTATTTATGCCAAAGAATTTGCTCTAAGTCTACGAGGACCCAGACTCTTTCATATATGTGTTTTTAATGTAAAGGTAAATGATAAAATTTTGTGGGTATTTACACCAAAGTGTTTGCTCACAAAGGCCAAATTTTCTTAGATACATAAACACAGTGTCTTGGCACCAAAGTGTCGGACTAATTTAAGGACGCAAGATTAAATGTAATATTTGATCAACCAAGAGTTGCGAATAAGTTTTGCAATTGGTTTAGAACCTACCAAGATATGTTGTTGAAGTTATCAGCCAAAGCAAACGCGGAGATAGCAGATGCTTGGATCTTGGCCCATTATGACCTCAATTAATATAGGTCCGTATTCTACCATGGGGTCGTAGAAGTATGTTAAAATAGTGGGAGCTAATTAAACAAAAGGCCTTGTTGATTAGCCTAAATGAATGTGTATAATTGGAAATAGATTTTGAGTTTGATTTCTGATCCATCTAATTCTTCAGATTATAAAAGATGTCGAGTTTGTCGTTGAAAATGTTGATTGACATGAATAAACTTACTGGACCTAACTACCTTGACTGGCTAAGGAATTTGCGAATAGTATTGAGAGAAGAGAAAATAGAATACGTGTGGGACACGGTGTTCCCAACAGTCCATGCGACAAATTCTGACGAATATGCCTCTTTTGATAAAGATGCTTACCAGAAACATCTAGATGATGCCACTTCGGCGCAATGCGTAATGCTATCTTCCATGTCTATGGAACTTCAGAGACATCATGAGAACATGGGGCCCAATGATATGCTCGAACACTTGAAGAGTCTCTATGACTCTCAATCCCAGATGATGGAATATGAGTTGCTAATAGAACTCTTCAAGTGTAAGCTCAATGGAACATGGCTCTCGCAACATGCGTTGAAGATGATAGGGCTGATAGAGAGGCTTGCTTCAATTGGAACGAAGCTTGAAAAGAATGTCGCTACCACACTCATCCTGAACTCTCTCCCTCGTTCCTTTGAGAACTTCATAGTGAATTTCAACATGAATGGAACGAAGGCGACTCTGCCGGAGCTGCACAACATGCTTAAGACCTTAGAGGATGTAGTATGTCTCACCTGCTACAAGTAATGGCTACTCGTGATGGACACATGGATAATTTGGAAGTATTGGTATACCCTGCTGATATATTATTTGTTACACTTGTCTAAAGTATGATCAGCGTGCGGGAGATAGAAGTCCTTAGACTTGAGGTCAATACGCACCTTGTCTACAAAGTAATGTACTTTGATCCCGTCCTAAGCTCAAATGCCTTATAGGTTGAGATATGACTTGTATTGGGTACATTACGATGTGGATTGAAGGTGGTAGTTGAGCCAAGATTAGGATTCATTCCTCGAATGTATATTCGAGAGTACACTCGAATTCTCAGTGATATTAGGTTGACTAAGTCATTGGCCAACGCAATAGACATGTTTAGAATATGGTTTAGTCGTCAACTAATATAGATGAGATACAATGATTAAGCCATTTGGATAGACACTTGACAAATCTCTAAGCTTGATCGGGTATGTCATGAATGAAAGAATTTTATCTTACCATAGAAAGGTTAAGTTTATTGGATTCGTGTAAACGTACTTCACATATTGAGTTCGTCTTCCGGCGCCGTCTAGGAGTTCTGTGTAGACCTTAATTTGATTAATGTCGATATGAGAAGGTCTGTAGGGTCACACTATGTCGATTGTCCGTTTCGATCTAAGGATGTATTGAGAGAGTAATTAAATGTTCGATTTAGAGTCGAGATATTTAGATGAATAATGATTATTTTAATTAAGTCAAAATTGGATTTTGGATTTAATTAAGTATGCACGAAAAATAAATCGAGACAGTGCTGGTGCACGTCGAGCGCCGCGACGCCCATACCCTAGGGCTGCGATGCCTTTGCCTCGAATTTTGAGCCAGGCCCAAGGTCAAACCCTAATCCAGTTTTGACCTATTTTTCAACTATAAATAGAGGCATTCACCTCATCATTCATACACCAATTTTCAGAATATCATTCTAAGCCTTAGAGACTTAGAATCAAATACTCTCTTGAACCTCTGCCGGATTTTCTAGCTTTTAGAAGGAGAAATACATTGAACCTTAGAGCTTGCAATCGGAAGGGAAATCGTGTGTGTAATTCACAGTTGATAAAGATTCCAGATAATTCTTACTTGTAAGTGTATGCCTTATGTTTACAAGTTTAATTGTTGTATAACCATACAAAAAATGTTGTTGGGGTAAGTAAGAAACAAAACATTTAAACTTCCGATGTGCCTTACTTATGTATTTTGAACCCAACAAAAACCTACATGTTTCTCACTATTATCTTCATTTATTTTCTAACATCTGTTTGTTTAAATTTCATATTTTAACAATTCATAACATAACTTAAGCTTTTACCATATCAAGTTGTCTTAAAGACAATTGTAGGTAATAGTCAATAATACGTGCAAGTGAGTAACTAAGAAAAACAATAAATAATCTTAGTACAATTACCAGTTAAATGATATCGGTACTCTAAAATTTCCTTTTATCATCGGTACATGTTAGATTTTATTAGAGCCGTCAATGGATTTGGACAGAAAGGAATGAAACACCAGCACCTAGCTAGGAAGGGAACAGGAAAAAGTTTATGAATATAATTAAGTGTTTATATGAGGTTAGATTTGAGTAGGTAGATAATAAAGGTAGGGTAAAAATGGTTAGTTCCATCTAGGGGTGGACAACGGGGCGGGTCGGGCTGGGACGGGTTCCTGCGAGAAAGGATCCGGCGGGACGGGGTGGGTCGGGACCTTTATAGGCGGGACGGGAAGAGGTCCCATCCCCTCCCACATCCACCGGAAGAGGGGCCGGGATTTGGCGGGACGGGTCGGGTCGGGTTGCGGGATTTGATTTTTTTTAGACACTTAATTTTAAAAAATATATATTTAAACACTTAATTAATTGAACAAGATAGTGTAAGGCTGTTTTTATGCCTCTTATATTATTTAATAGAATTATAATTTTTTTGTAATACAATTTCAAAAATTCAACTTTGTTTCATTGTTCAAAAGTTGCAAATCACATAGTAAAATTGACATTAAAAAAATTACATAGTTAACCATACTTTTTCTAATTTCCTCATAATGTCTTGAGGATCTTCGGTTGAAATTGAAAGTTGTTGGTCAAATTGTTCGACGTCGCTTCCTGCTCTCTCGAACAAGATTTCGTTGTAGTTGTAGTCTTCTTCTTCGTTGATCTCCGGTTTACCGCACCTTCTACACTCCGCTCTAATCCAATCTCTGAATAAATCTGCAATCTCCAAGCTGTCTCCCGCCAATGAGTGCCTGTGCTCTCCTATTTGAAATCTTCCAGCAGAAAAAGCGCTTTCAGACGCTGTTGATGACGCTTGAATATTCAACACATCTCGGGCCATCTTTGATAGTTTCGGAAATGTCTTCGCATTCTCCCTCCAGTATCTCAGCAAGTCTTCACGTCCATCTTCATTGACAATTGATTCGTACGGTACAACACCTCGCAAAACATAAACATCAAATTCGCTAACTTGTGAAGAAGTTGAACCACCAAACATTCTATTTCTAATGCCTTGAACACTAGCAACAGAAACCGCATGTCTTATATTATGTTGCATTGAAGTAGAAGAAGATGGTGCCGAAGCCGGTTGATTATTTGCACTTTCTTGTTATATATATATATATATATATATATATATATATATATATATATATATATATATATATATATATATATATATATATTTGCATTCATTGTGTATGCTAGACATAACTTTTTCTTTAGTTGGTTCGTTAGTTGGTTCTTCAGTTGGGTATGTTGGAAGTATTTCTAAGCTTTCATAAATCGTTTCAACAAGTGCTTTACAATCGTTTACTTTAATAGTAGAATTTAATACAACACCAATAAAATAAATAGTGGGAATAGGAAAAAAATATTTTTTAAATTTTATAAATATTTTTTTAATAGCTGACTTGTAAGTTGGTTTTTGCATATATTCATTAAGTAACAAAAATATTAGAGATATATAAAATAACATAGTTGAAATAGTAGGATAATAAATTCCAAAAAATTCTTTAGTAGCTAGAAAAAAATTCTCTAAAACTGCAATAAGTTCAGAATTTTTTTTCCAATCATCATCCACCAGCATATCCACTGGACTTTGATTATTGGCGTTAAATAATAAAGTTATAGGTCTTTTATACTCGTGAGCAACAAGTAGTTGTTCATATAAAGAATTCCACCTAGTCGAAACTTCTTCTGGAATTTTTCTATAAGGTAGTCCACAATCATGACAAATTTTGTTATACTCTTTGCGTCTTTGTAATTTATTACCTTTAAAAATAAAGTTTATAGCAAATTGTACTTTATCAAGAATATTTTTAAAAAGTTTTAGGCCATCATTTACAACTAAGTTATAAATATGACATGCACATCTAATATGAAAAATATCGGGAAAAGATGGAGTAAATCGAGTTTTTAAAAGGTTTACAATATAATCATTAATAGTAACATTATCTAATGTAACAGTCATAAATTTATCAGTAATTTCATAATATTCACAAATTTCATGAATATTTCTTGCAATAAATAATCAAATGTGCCTATCATCAATATTAGAGATGGCAACAGATCGGATCTGGAACGGATCCTACTAGATCCAGATTCAGATCCGAATTCGGATCCGGATCCATCGGGTCCATAAAAATCAGATCCAAATCTGGATCCATCGGATCTGGATCCACATATAAAATTTGTTACCTTGAATAATATTCCCAAATACGGAACTACTCATCAGTATTTCAGTAGCTCAAGATACAAGAGAAGATATGAGAATGTGAAAACAATAAAGAGGGTAGGTTGAAGAAAAAACAAGTGAAGACGATAGATTATTCTTTGCACAAACTGGACTACAGAGAAAACATTATTAAAACTAGGGAAAGATAACAAGCTATACCTATCACGCTTTGAACATCTTTTCTAGGTAGGGTAGATTAACTAGATTGTTCTTCAGAGGACCAAATATCATGTATTGACATACTCTTCAAGAACATTTGATGACAAAAAAAAGACTAACTATAAAAAGAACCTCTCAATTGCTCCTGCTTCCCGTATTCTCGTACCTACTTCACACTTCCTCTAAATACAGTATTTTATGGTGATCTACAATAATATTCACGATAATTTAATCAATTCTCACACATAGCTTGTGCAACTCTAGGAATATGATCAATCATGAAGATTAAATTACTCACTCTGATATTGAACTTATTTCTCATTTTTGTGCGGTGATAACCCATATATAATCCAACTAAGATTATAAAAGCACCACCAATGTAGATAAAGCAGTGCTTCTTTGTTACAATGAATGCCAACATGCTTAGGAGAGCAACAAGAGAATCAAATAGATAGAGCCCTGCAGAACAGTAAAAATCTATTTCAGTGCACGAGTATATTATCGAAAGTTGACAAATCAATGTGAAAGTACTAAGCAATAAATTTTCTTCAGTTCTTATATGATCTCGCTAATATTTTGAAAACCGGTAAAATTAGATACTTATACCAGACATTGTGTAATGAAGCTCAGAGCAGCACAATATATTATTTATTTTTCTACATTAAGATATACAATAAATAATTATTTAAACCCTTTCTAATTCTAGCCAATCTATGTTGACCAGGTAAATTAACAATTTAAGATAGATTAACCAACTAGTAATACATAATTTAAAAATGACATAGCTAATCACTATAACAGAAACAAATTTAAAGAAAACTTTGACCAAGAACTTGAGGGGGTGGGTAGGTCAACATAGATTTTGAAGAACTTATGGATATATTTAATAAAAAACGGATCCATGGGTCGGATCTAAACCGGATACGGATCTCAAATACAAGATCTAGATCTAGATTCGATCCGTCAGAAACAGATCCGGATCCGTCAGGTCCAAATTTTAAAGATCCATATCCTATAAAATGGATCAGGATCAATCGGATCCGGATCGGGTCCAGGATCCACTGCCATCTCTAATCAATATATCTATATGCTAAAATACGTTTTGCATAGACCAACTCTCATCTATCCAATGACATGTAATATTTAAATAATCATTACCGTTAGTACTACGGCCTATATAAGAAGTGATAGCCACTTTGCCATTAAAATGATATAATGCATAACGTAAATACTGTTGATATTCATGTGCAAATTTAAAAACGTCTCTTCTAACATTTGATCTAGGAAAACCGTTAAAAGCAGGATTATACGTTTCTCTAATGTAATGAATAAAACTAGGAGAGTGAGGAAATGAAAAAGGCCAACCCTCCACCGCAACTAATTTTGCTATATTTTCCCTATCTTTGTGTTTATCATATTTAGGACCTATAATTTCCCCCGTCACTGGGTTAATTCGACCATGTACTTGGTCGGAGACACTATGTGAACCTTGTCCCGACTCAGAAGGCATTGGCACACTTGATTTTTCAGCCAGATATTCGTTACACCTAGCTTTGTGCATGCTTTGTACATGTCTCAATAAACCTCCCGTACCACCATGACCTTTTCAGGTTTTAAATTTGTAAACTTCTTGACAAATTTTACATCTAGCTAGTTGATTCTCACTGTCCCTATCAAAAAAATCCCATGCAAGTGATTTTAATTTTTGTTGTATGGGGTCTCGACTCATACTAGGGGGAATATGATGCATTCCAGTTTCAGTTTCAGGCTGAGACTCAGTTTGAGCCTGAGGTGGAGGTGCACTAGTGGGCGTGTTATCTACATTATCGTCTAATTCATTTTCAAAATTAAAGTCTGGTTTAGCTGCAGAATATACCTCATGATCTACTGGTATATTAATATCATTAAAAAATAAGTTTCATCTATATGAGTGAAATCATTGGGACTAGAAATATGATTACTAGAAGATGCACCCTTACCCCTGTTACCCATAGTACCTCAACCAGAAATAAAATGTCAAATTCGTTCCATTATAATTATGCAAATAAATAATTAAAGATAATGAAACTAAGTTCGATAATTAAAATTAAGTAACAATAATAATTTAAAGAAGGAACGAAAGTACCAAACGCCGACGTGTAATCGAGGTTGAAAATTGAAACTTTGCTCGATGGATGATCCTCAAGCTAGTTGCTAACTTCACTCCCAATTTTTGAACTTTGATACAAATAAGCAAATAAAATATAATATTTAGTAGGTAATGTAGACTTGTAGAGAGATAGATTGAGAGATGGTAGGAAGATTTGTGAGAAAAATGAAGAGGAAAATAATGTATTTATAGGTGAGAAGTAGGGTTAAAGTATAAATATACTAACTTAGGGGTTAAAAATAAATATTAATGGGAGTAGGGGGTTTATGGGGTGGGGGGGGGGGACAAAATTGATCGTTATAGCCGTTGCACAACGGCCAAAATCGAAATTTGACCGTTGTTGCAACGGTTATTTTTGCAAAAAGGGGGGGGGGGGCGGGTCGGGACGGGGGCGGGTCGGGACGGGGGCGGGATGGGGCGGGATCGGGATGGACGGGACGAACCCTAGTTCCATTCTGAGATCGAATCCCGCTACCTACAATTTCATTTTGTTTTTTTTGGGGTCGGGGCGGTAATCAGGCTATGCCGGGATCGGGCCGACCCGGCCCACTGGACAACCATAGTTCCATCCATGTATAGAGGTAGCGTGCAAAGAGTTTATACTTTATACTCTAGTTGGGAGAGAGAATATGGAGAGTTTTGAATAGTAGCGATTTCCATATGGTCCATGAGCATGGATGGCATCATTGGCCTCCGATCCAACGCCTAGGTGGTCCTCTCCCTCTCTATGATACTCTGTCTCAAGCAACCAGCCAATCCTGAGAAAGGGATACGTCTTTCACACCCCTCTCCCACCCTCTCCTCTTTTACACAATATATTACACTATTGTTGTAAAAGGAAAAAAGAAAATTTCAGAGAAGAAAACCTTTTTTCTTTCTTTCTTTCCTTCTTATATGGTACTACTAGTAAATAAATGAACAAAGGAGACCTGGTCCCCGATCAAATTCAATATCCCCTTATTCTGTACCGATTATATTCGTTGGAGCTCTTGTCCTAGCTAGCTAGCCATAATATTAAACCAGCCCATTAATTCATTTGAGCGCACCTATATATAATAATAATACTAACACATTATTATAATTATGACCTTGTCCAAATAGCACTTAATTGTCAATTGTGATATACATATGGAGTAAAGAAATCTTATGAAAGTAGTAGGTAGTCCCCTAGCAGCCTATGAATCAACTCCACTCTAATTGCGACCTACATAGACTAATTAATTAGTTAGAATCGTACGGATTTATTTATTTTTGCGTAGTGTGGTGACAGCAAATATATAATCCAAATCCTCTTTAAGGAATACGAAAATGCTAGTTTACGTTACTTCCTTGTGTCTTAATAATAAATATTCAGACCAAGTGGACGACACCATTTGCAAATATATGTATTACTACTAGCTAACTATCACAAATTATTAATACTACTCTGATCCTAATAATGTTCATAATACACCACACCGCAACTATCTCCAAATTTTAATGCCTCCTCACAATAATGCGCCTCCCTCCCAAAAAAAGTTATAAAAATCACAAAGAAAGAAAAATTAAAGTGAAAACAAACAAGATGAGGCTGTCATAAATTAGGATAATGTTAGAAACTCGTGCTCTACGGAACAGCTGTTGTTTCTGTGGGCCTAAATGCAAAAAGAAAATATACTAAGTAATAGTTCTGTATTACTAATAAATAACTAAACTATACTGGTGGTGTCACTTGTTGGGAGTGATAAATTACTTTAATACGTATCTTATTCCCCTAATTTTATTTGCTTACATTTTGCGACCTTAATTGAAAGGTAAAGCAAGCTTAACAGAGTTAGACGAGCTTAATTATTGTAGTAGTACGTAAGTATATATTTTGTAGGAGTAAAAGAAAAAGTAGTCATAAAGAGTATGGAATTGCAATTAAATTTGGAGGCTACCCCCACGCCGTCCAGTCTGATGACAAGGACGAGCTCACATGAACCCAACTAGATAATTTGTAGGCCCCTCGAGAGAGAGAGTCCACCCTTGTCCCGACCCGCTGAGGGGCGTATTAACAGACGGATTCTCACTCTCACAGAATGAACTCGGAAGGAAATAAAGTCTAAAAGAGAATAACGTCAATGAAATGTACCTAACTTAAAAAAGAAGATTCCACCCACTTAGACAAATTACCCACATACTTGTCATCTTCTCTCTCTCTCTCTTTCTCTCTATATCTCACACACACAAAAAAAAAAAAGGTCAACAGCAAGAAGGAGGAAGAGTTAGGAGGCTAGCTTTTGAATCGTCAGAAGACTGTGGAATGGGTGATATTGAAAGTGATGACCTCTTTGAGTCTTCCTGGACAAACAAGAAAGCATTCACCCGCATTTGCTTTCTAATTTCTGTATCCTTGTTTATGGTTAATGGGAGGATACACTTTCAACTCTAATTCCAGCAGTAAACACTCAGACTCGTTGTATACCAGTAATAACCACTAACCATATATAGTACTGGACGATCCTGTTTTATCTAAGGGAGGTGTTTCTGGCTTTTGGGGGACTTGTTTCCTATCTTGTCTAATTAGATCTATGCCTTGGACAAGTGACGGTCCTAGATCATGAATTTCTTGTCAGGTGGACGTGGCTTCAGCGATCAAGTCTCCTCAAAAGGTATACACCCATTTTCTCATTCTTCTTCATCACCATCCACTTCTTCTTCTTCTTCTTCCAGCCAGAAGATTCTAGTTCCTGTATCCTATCAGCAGAACCAAAGAAGTTGGTTAAGCAGCAGCAGCACCAATAATAATGGTGAAGATGATGTCCTAATGATGGATAGCGCAAATCTTTGTGAGGGCGATGAAAATCATCAACTTGATCTAGGAGTTGGTGCAAGTAGCCGTGCTAATAATACTAGGATGATTGAGAGAGAACACATGTTCGATAAGGTAGTCACTCCCAGTGACGTCGGCAAGCTCAATCGGTTAGTCATCCCCAAACAGCACGCTGAAAAGTATTTTCCTCTGGATTCCTCCACCAACGAGAAAAGCCTCCTTCTCAATTTCGAAGACAGAAATGGAAAGCCTTGGCGGTTCAGATATTCCTATTGGAATAGCAGCCAAAGCTATGTAATGACCAAAGGTTGGAGCCGCTTCGTGAAGGAGAAGCAGCTTGATGCTGGGGATATTGTCTCATTTCAGCGTGGAGTGGGTGAATTGGGCAAGGATCGTCTCTTCATCGACTGGAGGTGCCGTCCGGACGCCCCCGACCACTTCACTACTCTTCCACACCCACATTTCTCTAATACTAGCAGTTTCTACCGCTCCAATAATATTATTCAGTACCCAGCTGCTGCTATTTGGAATCATCATCCGCTCTTTTTGCAGCCGCCGCCGCGACCTGACTATTCACATTTACATTCCAGTCCTGCAGCTGGCAGCATGTTTCATCAGCAGAAGCAGCAATCTTATAGCTACAGCGCCTATGGATCCAGCCCTAATTATTACTACGACAGTTGTAATTTCAACAACAGTACAACCGTGGTAAATCGAAACCCTTGTCCAAGCAGTTCACTAGTTTATTTTAGATCGAGGTCAGCTGCACAACAGCAAAGAGGTAGTACTAGTGTTGGAAGGATTGTGGAGCCACTGGTGTTCGACTCGGTACCAGTTGTCCAAGGCAAGGCTGCAGCAAAGCGGCTCAGGTTGTTCGGCGTGAATATGGACTGTCCCATCTCAGACTCGGATGAATCATGTGAAATGTCCTCATCCTCCTCCTTGCCTACACCAACTACTTATTCTCAATTTTTACCCTCAATTCCTTCCCTCCAATTCAGGAACTACGATGTCAACCCGCCAGACACCCAAGAAGAATCCAAGCCATCCATGTCCTTGGATTTGGATATTTAATAGGCACTCCCCAAGTGTAAATTAATTGAAGAGAATTAGCCGCAACGGGCCATCCCCACAAAACAAGGACAAATAAATCCTTCTTCTGGCTTTCTCAGAAAATTAATGCCATTGCAAAGTCACCACACAGAGAGTTCGAGTTAGCTTTTCATATGGAAAAAATGAGCAAGTTGAATCTGTGTATAATAGTACTCTAATCTAATGAGATACTTTGCAATTACTAAAATATCACACTAGATCCTTTTACATATGCTGATTATTTTTATGTTTGAATTTCCAACTGCTATCCTCAAAGTGAAGTCATGCATCAGTTGTAGATTTAGTGATTAAAAACAAGAGACTTAATACTTAAATATGCGTTTCTAAATATATATTTACTTCAGTTCATAAATATATTTCCCTCTCTATCTATATGTATATATGCTCTGAAAGCTAACAAGCTTTGCTGTATTGCTTCCCTATATATCTAGTACGTAGCAGTCGGAATGCATAGCTAGCTCCTCAGCGTGAGTCAGGCTAATGAATGATGGGGAGGGAATTTGTCACGCCCCGATTTTTCTCAAGTGTTTCTTTAGGACGTGATGGCACCTGGACAACTATCTCTTTCTAGGCGAACCAATTACTTCATTTTCTTCCTAAATTAGACAGGTATTTGCGAAAAAAAATATATAATAATCAATTTGAAGTTTACGAAGAACAATCTCATTTGGGCATTCCCCGAGATAATAAAACTTAATTCTTTAAACAAACTTAGTCTAGAGTAACTTTCACCAAATCCGAAATAATGGATTGGTGGTACGATGAGGCTGCGGGACGATCGCTAGCCCTCTTGCGGAGCTTTTCTCTATCGCGCCTTCCTGAAATATGTTAAATAAAAGAGTCAGCCCTATCATCCGGGGCTGAGTGAGAATCTCACCTTACAGTCAAAAGTAACCTCACAATATTTTTAATTACAATCACATTATAAGAAAATAATAAGCACGTTGAAATAACCAGATTACAACCCTTTTATTAAAATAAATCAATAAATATTCACGTACAAAATTTTCTCCCCACTTGTCTTAGAAAAAAAACAACTTAGTTTAATCAGTACTCCTATTTTTTTCCATATAACATATTATACATTTGTTGCGGTACGTGCAACCCGATCCAGTGCATTTATATATTTATTGCGGTACGTGCAACCCGATCCAATGCATTTATGCATTTGTATAAATATGTCACATGTTCAAAATGTTCAAATAATATTTCCTTCCTTCAATATTTCGCCCTTTCCACTTGTAAGGGTTACAACTCTCAAACCGTAAGTCGGATTTATCCCCGTAAAGTCTCAAACTGTCGAGGACAAAGTAATCTATAACTTTTATTCAGCACAAGCTTTCATATGCTTTACCTATTTGTACAGTTTTTACATTATACATTCTGCCCTTCCAGACTTCGGTTGATCCGAGGCAGAATGTTTAAACGGCGATAACTCTCAAACCGTAAGTCGGATTTATCCCCGTAAAGTCTCAAACTGACCGTAACAGAAATATGTACAACTCTGAAAAATTTCATCCAATTCTAACAAGTATAGCCCAGTATAACAGATTACAATTGCACAATCCAAATTAGTTATTAAACAATCATAAATTTCATGCTCATTCTTTCAATAACCGGATTATATTCTAACATATATTGTAACTTAAAAATAAAGGATTTTACTAAGAACTTTGAGTGAGAAAACTCACCTTTGTTGCTTCGTAACCACGAACAAAACCTCAACTTCAACCAAACCTTTTTGGGACTCCTTAATTGCTCTCTTTAATCTTTTTTTTCCCTCTCTTTGTGTGTTTTGTTTCTGATTTTTGTATTTCCCTTTTGTTGAGTTTTATATAAAAGTGTATATGTGTGTGTGTTGTGTCGTGTGTAGTTGCACGAATTTTGGGATGTGAGGGAGTGGAAGAAGGAGTTGAGGGAGAGGGATTTTAGGGACCTGTGTGTATGTGCTATTTTTTTTTCTAGGGACTTTACACAATTAGTAACAAAAGTAGCATTTTCTTTTTCATGAATGAATTTTGTTTTTATTACCTTTGGTAGGTTGCCAGGTACTACGACTGCTTCAGAGGTAGCTTTCATAAAAGGTACATACTCTATATAACATTGCATCTTGACTAACTTGTCCATTTATCATCAACTCACCCGAGCTTCTTTACCACTTCTAAAGATGCTTCTAACATAGATAGCTTTCTTGTATTTTTTTCTTCAGTCACTAGTCATCGTTATTTACTTTTGGTAGCTTCTTCCTGTCAGCACCATATATATATATATATATATATATATGCCTTTTCTATTCCAAAAAGCTAACAGATCAATGTTCCTCATCCCAATCTTGTTAGAAGAACATAAGAGAAACAGTTTCCATTTATATGTTTGAAATTGATACTATATATATATATATATATATATATATATATATATATATATATGAAATCAAACACAGGAGGAAGGTGACAACCCCTCTTCTAATTAAAGCCAAAAAAATTAATTAACGCAGAGCGTAAATTAACAGATATTCAGTTGCACGCTTGAATGAATTTATGTATGTTTCATTTCTTGTCTCCTCCCTTTAAACAATTACGTAATCAGTTGCATCTAAAAAATTGTTGGTTTTTATCTTTCCGAGTAGTGAAAACATATTAAAAATCTCCACGATAGCACACTGCTCACAATTTCTCATCCGATTTTGAGCTTGGTATATATATATATATATATATAAAGTAAGAAAATGTCTTCTTATTGCTTCTTTATTCATCTCACGACAGGGAACTAGACCCAATCTATTAATCTTTTTGTTTCATCTTTGACGGGTGCATGTGTAGTTTAAGAAAGAAAGAGTTCTCTCGCACATACCAAAAGTACATTAAGAACTTGTCACGATCCAAATCGGAGGGCCGTGAAGGGCACCCGGACCCTACCTGCCGAGCACCACTCTACACATACTTACCAGCTAACCGAAACCTATCATGGCCACAAGGGCCGTTACCAATTATTCGGTTGACACATACATCACAGCCGACAGGGCCATACACCACTAATATACACAAGACAACTGTTTACAAGCCTCTAAAGAATACATGACATCACAAGGACGGGACATGACCCCGTCATACCCATGTGCGTATGCAAAAATACTATACCACTACCAGACTGCATCTCTGAAACAAATAGAGTGCTCCATCATCATCTGAACCAACAACCTACTAGTGCGAACCGTCACCCTCTTTAACTGAACCTGCGTACATGAAACGCAGCGTCCCCCAAAAAAAGGGACGTCAGTACGACTGATGTACTGAGTGTGTCAGACATGAACAATAGCATAACAGGAATATAACCATAAACTGAAACACTAACAGCTGACAAAATTAGCCGACAACAATATCTGACCAGTAGTGAATGCCTTTGAGGGCCCTAATGTGCCTAACATGTCATGCACAATGCGAATGCAGTATGCACATATATATATATATATATATATATATGTATGTTGCGAAACGTGCAACCCGATCCAATATATGTATATGTTGCGGAACGTGCAACATATATATATATGTATGATGCGGAACGTGTAACCCGATCCAATATATTATATGTATATAATGCATGAATGACAAAGAAACATTCTGAACTTATCGGATGACATAATATCCTTATACCTTCGGCTAACATTGGGAATATTAACATATTTTCCGTATACCTCAATAAGGATTTGGGAACATATTTATACATGCTTTTAACATAGGAATCAATAACATGAATATTCTTAACTTCTAAGAGTAGAACAATTTATGGAACAATATCACAGTTACGTTTCGTTACATGGAACATGCCAAAAGAAGGAAATAATTTGCCTTAACACACCTTGATTAACGATTTTGGAAACAACTATGATGGGTCAATCTCCCTTTAACTCTTAATCTCGAATCCCAGCTTAAGAATATGACAAGACGCTGCTGCACATATCTTTGTGCTATGGATGAAATTTAATGTAAAAGTTACTCTAATCTTAGCTCTATTTTTAGTGAAATAATTGTTTGCTCAACATAGTTATTAAGATTCCCTCTATTAAATGTCCAATAACGAGATAATGTGTAACATTCCATATTTTCGGGTAACGGTTGAACACATAAACGTATGCAAGTAGACCGGACTCCAGGAAGTTTATGTTGTATTTACGTATGCTAATAAGGAAATTAGTATATAAAAGGATGTGATCCCGAAACAATTTTGGGATTTAACAAGTGTGACGACGGGGATTAATAATAATAATAATTGTGTATCCCCGAAGAGATTATAGACTAGTGTCATATTACAGGAATTATGACATTAGGTATAAGAGGATTTTATAAGTCACCGGGATTTAAGTGAATTGATATCGGAAATTTAATTTTGTGTATAATTAATCAATTAATTGTGGGGTTAATTAATTATAATTGGGGAGACAATATATAGTGGGGATTTATACGTGTAGCATTATAACTCAATGTTCCAGTGACTACGCCTATAACCGATCGGTGGCAGTCCCATAAATCTCCTAACATTCACATCTTCTCCATCTTAACAGACCTTCATCTCTTCAAGCTTTCATCTCCTTAAACTTTTGTAGAAAACTTTTCTCTGGAGAAGAGACTGTTCCACTTCAATCAAAAGAAGTAATCCCAGTTGGTAGCCTGTGAAATTTTTGACCGATTTGGGGGATTTTCTGCAAGCTTTCATATAACCAAAAAGGGAGAAATCCGTGGTGTTCTAGACCTTAATTCCAGTAAAATTGAAACCTTGAAGAAAGGTTGAAGGCTCAGAAACAAAGCCGAGACTTTGAGTCTCGGCGAAGCTCTAGCAAGTCGATTTCAGCGCTTCTGTTCTGTCGGAATCCGGTACGGGCAAAAGGCTTTCCGATGACTTTCGTGGCTACTTCTAATTGAGGTAATCCTTCTTGTTCCTAAGTTCATACGAATTATAGAACCTGATTCTTATTAGTTCTAAGATGGGTATTGAAAATACTAAGTAGGTTGGGTACTGTTGGGGCAGTCCGTATGAAACTGGAAGTTGCATGTGAAATTATTGTACTATTTTGGATATTATAACAGTAAAAAGAAGGATTAAGAAGGGCTGATTGTGTGGTTATATGGATAGATTTCGACATAGAACAAGTATAGATTCTACGCATATAAAGTATTCGCTAGAATGTCTCAATGAAGCGATTTATGGTATATTGATCCGATTATGATATAACCGTTCATATGGCGTAGATAATCGTTCATAAAGCTTACAAGGACCTGCGGAACTTAGATAAATTCGACAACAAGGTATGCAAGGATCTTTCTTTCTTTTTGGCATATTCTACGTACAAAGCATAACCGGAATATTATTCCATAAAAGTACTCTACTCTAAGTAGTTAAGAATGATCATGTTATTGACTCTTATGTTAAAAGTCTATTTTAAGTATGTTTCTAAGTTCTTATTGAGGCATACATAAAAGATGATGATATTCACAGTGTTAGCCAAAGGTACAAGGATATAGGGCCAGGATGTGTTATTGTCATTCATGCATTCTCATTTGCATAGCATTTATATAGTACCATGGACCACTTGTGCTATGTACATTACTATATGGTAAATATTATATATATAGGGAATATGGGGAAAGGGAAAAACGTTATATACGCACACCACCTGCAGCTGATACAGACTATCACAAAAGAGTCCTAAGAGGCCAATATGATGTGATGTGATGATGTGATGCCTGTATGGCATATTGGGACGGGTTGCACGATCCGCAACACTAACATATATTGGGACGGGTTGCACGATTCACAACACTAACATATATATGATATGTATATATACCGCATTTGCATCATGCATACTTTCATTTACCAGTATATGGTATGATGCCTACATAGGCTGTTATGGTAAGGAAGATACCCGAAGAGGCTGATGTATATGTAAACTGCATTGTGCATAACATTTAGCCATGTGTATTAGGGCCCTCGGAGGCATTTACTGATGTTCAGCTGTTTCTATTTCAGACTATGATATATCTCTGCTATGTTATTTCTTATGCCTGACATACTCAGTACATCAGTCGTACTGACGTCCCTTTTGTTGGGGACACTGCGTTTTATGCCCGTAGGTTCATATTGAGAGAGTAACAGTTTGCCCTAGTAGGTTGCTGGTTCAGCTGGTATTTGGAGCTCTCTGTTCATTTCAGAGTTGCGGTCTGGTCGTGGTATATTTTACTCTTTAGAGGCTTGTAGATAGATGTCCTGTGGTTAGTTGTCATGTATGCCCTTGTCGGCCTTGGTATATAAATGTGTATGTTGGGGCTTTTGGGTTGGAACTTTATATAATCTATCGCGGCTCAGTCTGTATTTAAATATGATTAAGGGTGGAGTGTAGATGTGGTGCTCGGTGGGTAGGGTCCGGATGCCCGTCGCAGCCCTCCGGTTTGGGTCGTTACAAACTTGGTATCAAAGCATGTCTGTCCCTGGGAGTCTACAAGCCGTGTCTAGTAGAGTCTTGGTTATGGGTGTGTTGCTCGCCATACTTGTAAGCAAGAGGCTACAGGGCATTTAGAATTGTTTCCATTCTTTCAAATCATAGATTGTGCAGTAGAGCTGAGTGTTAGGAATTCAAGTTTAACTCATGCATGTTACTGCTTCGGTAATGTCGATTACCAAAAAGACTTCGGTTAGTTCATATTCATATCCAGTAAATGAGTGACTTCTACCAAATGATTGATACGCCAGAAGGGCAGTATGATGTAAAAAAAAAGGGTTTCGAGATTATGAGGAGTTGTCTCACTCATATACGGAAGAGATAATGTATGCCTGGAAAATGGAATATTTGCTCTGGTTAAAAAAAAAGAGGGGGTTGATTTGTTTGGTCTTTTTTTTGTTTGATCCTGTTGAGAATCTTAAAGTGTTAAATAACTGTTAAGACCTTAGATATCCAAGGCCTTCATGAATCTTGTATTTTACCTCTGTTTGATATTAAGCAGATGATATGGTAAGTGTATTGATTTCCAAATGTTCACTAGTTTGCTTAATATCTTGTTTATCCCTCTGTACACTAGGTTGAGGTCCACAATTGATTCTATGTGATGTTTATAGAGTTCTGTGATGCCTAAGGATGAGATGATGTTCTAGTCCACTTTGTAAGTTATGATTTGATATAGTTAATATTTGATGCTTATGTCTTAATCTTGATTTGGATGCCTTATGTTAAGTAAAAAAAACAACAACAAACCTAAAATCTTGTTTAAGTGTTATATTTGGGTGATCTGATCTCATGTTCTTGCTGAGTAAAATGAATGAGTCATGAAGTACCATGTTAAGTCTTGGTGTCATCAGATTCAATAATATAGTAAGTGTAGGATCTTGGGTGCTTATTTTAGCATTTAATTGATTCTGAACACTTAAGATGTCACATCTAGATAATTACCCATGCATTTTTAAACTTTTATGTCCCTCTGAATTGGTTACATGATTTCCCTTTTGTCTAAGTACCAAAAGTATGTCAATCCTAGCAGGAAATACCCTCTTAAGTTATTCTGTGACATGTCATGTCTGCCAAATTGCTAAATAATATCAACACCGACATTTTGTATCTATTTGAACTGGCTTTCGCCATGTTGAAGTTATTACCTGTTTGCACCCCATGTTTAACTCAATCATATTCATGTAATAGCATGTATAAACTATGATTTGGTGCTACAACTGTCTAAGGGAGTAGAAGATCTTGATATATGATTTGAATAAGATACTGCTTAGGAAGAAATGTCTTGCCTTGTCAAATTGTGCATTCATGCCTAGACTACCTGCTTAAGAGTATATATGTGTTTTCCTTTGTTCATGACTCATTTTGTGTAAGCATGTTGAGTATGTGTATGATGGAAAAATTGCCCTGACCTTGCTATGTTGCACTGTCCTATTCTATTTTGGTATCTTGTTGAGGTATTAAGTTATTTTGAGTTAGTCCTTTGCACATTGCTTGGTGCAAACCTCAAAGGAAAGTATTGCAGTTCTCCTTTCCTGTTTTCAGTTTGATACATGTGATCTCTGTGTTGACTTGAGAGGTCTGCTGGATAGGCTTCATAAATCTGTCTGGTTGTGTATTGGGTTAAATGAGAGGTATATTGAGGAGGTTTGGAATTGATATCTGATAATTTGGTCCTAAATGCCTATATGTGTTGATTTGTGTCCATTATTTACCATATTATAGGTGTAGCATAAATCAATGAATGATGGTTAAGGTTCCTTAGAATAACTCTGGAACTCTCTATGCTTGTATTTCTGTGTCTTTAATCCAATTCTTAGAGTCAGTTAATATACATATATTAGGCCAGTTACTGTGTGCCGTTAGTATGTCTGTTTGTATTGTCTAAACCTTTGTGTTGCCTGCACCTTATTCTATGTTTAAGTCATATAAGAGCACAATAATGATATGTTCTGATTTATCTCTGTTGTGTGAATCTGAGATTTATTGGATTGGTTTATTAAGGTCACTAGGGGGATATTAGATGCCTATGAATATTGCTTGAGCTGAGTTGTGAGTTTTTAAATATGAAAGACAAGAAATGAATAGTATGAATGAAACTATTGGGTGTTGTTGTTAGATTTTGATCCTGTCACAACTGTTATAGCTTTATATTTGGGATGAACTCTACCATCTGATTTGGCTATGTAGTGACAAACCTAGTATGGTCTTGCTAAGCTATGGTTACCTGGTGCTGTCACTTTCATATTATACTTTAGATCTTTACTTTGCTATATGATTCTTGAGGCCAATAATGGAGGTGTCTGAGAGGACAATGCTGTTGCATTTATGGCTTTTGCACTCTATATATAAATTGCTGCTGCTTATATTTTCTAGAATAATGGTTGCACAATGAAATCATGTTGCCCCATGTTATTTTAAAAGATGAATAGATACTACACTAGAGAGTAACATGGGCAGTTGTTAGATATTGAGCAGTTGGCTGCCATATATTTATTTTGGTTGCTACATATATTTGTTACCTTCTGAGGCATTGAGCAACCATGCTTGCTGTTATTTTGGATGCTGTTTTTGTTGTCACTGGCTACTACTGTCCCTGCTACACTTTGATAAAAATTGTTGCCATTTGTTGATGTAATGTGTCACCTAAGGAGCTGCTATTTTTGCAACTCTCTGAGGAACAAGTGCTACACTAAGAGTAGATGTTTCACTTGAGATATTACACAAGCTGTTTGCTGCAACAGTGAGTATTGTTGTCACCACACCTGTAACTATTTTTTTTCTGTTGTAAAAAGGATAGCTATTTAGCTGTTGTGCTGCACTTCAACTGCTACATTCCTCAAACCAAATGCTTACTTTAGCTACAGCCCTGTGAGGAATTGTTTGCTACCACTTGAGGCTGATGTTTGATGCCATCTTATGATTCATGCTTCATACTACTTGTGGTTGTGCCACTTTCTCTGAATTGCTGCAGTTTGAGGTGGTAAATGTTGTTGGTGTTTTGAAGCTGAAACCTGTTGTATTTTGAGACAATCTTAGGACATAGAGACTGTTGTACCTTAGTCATTAACACCTCATTTTGGGTGTGACTTATTGCTAGATTTTGACCATTCTATTTTTGCCTGCTAGCTGCTGCATTGTATCCAGATGCTGCAGTAGAAAAAAACTAATATTGTTGCTATGTTTTGATGAGCTACTGCCCTTTCTTATTAAGGATAAAATAGATACTACACTATGGGATAATAAAACAGTTGAAGCATGATTAATTGCACTGATTTGTGTATTGTTTTAAATAACTGTGGTGCATATAGGACTCTAAACTAGATGTTAGGATCCTCTATCTTCTTTGCTTGTTGTTTGAATCTAAAGGATGTATAAGATATAATACAGACCTAGGCAAGAATCCATCACCCTAATAACTTTCTAATTAAGCAATTAGCTAAGTGAAGATTGCTTCTCACAAGATTGCTAAATACTAGAATTGGAAGGTGTCACTATATGCTTATTCATTTTGTATGTGGAGTTGTATATGTAATTGGCCCGAACATGAGTCTATTCTTTGGAAGGGGTCGTAGATTAATATGTATCTTCTTACTGTTTAAATGATTATCTGAATTAATCCATGAGTGTCTCATCTTTTTTTTCTTCTTTGAATTTAAGTGACAAATTTGATATTTCCTCTCTTGCTTTTACTGAAACTAGTCAACTGTGTGTTCATCTTTTTGTGACAAGAATTAGATACGTCACACCAACATTCGAGGATTAATGTTTTTAAGGGGGATAGGATGTAACATCCCGTATTTTCGGGTAAATGTTTTTAAGACCGGACTCCGGGAAGCTTATGTTGTATTTACGTATGCTAATAAAGAAATTAGTATATAATAATAATTGTGTATCCCCGAAGAGATTATAGACTAGTGTCATATTACAGGAATTATGACATTAGGTATAAGAGGATTTTATAAGTCACCGGGATTTAAGTGAATTGCGATCGGAAATTTAATTGAGTGTATAATTAATTAATTGTGGGGTTAATTAATTATAATTGGGGAGACAATATATAGTGGGGATTTATACGTGTAGCATTATAACTCAATGTTCCAGTGACTACGCCTATAACCGATCGGTGGCAGCCCTATAAATCTCCAAACATTCACATCTTCTCCATCTTAACAGACCTTCATCTCTTCAAGCTTTCATCTCCTTAAAATTTTGTAGAAAAAATTTCTCTGGAGAAGAAACTGTTCCACTTCAATCAGAAGAAGTAATCCCAGTTGGTAGCTTGTGAAATTTTCGACCGAATTGGGGGATTTTCTACAAGCTTTCATATAACCAAAAAGGGAGAAATCTATGGTGTTCTAGACCTTAATTCCAGTGAAATTGAAACCTTGAAGAAAGGTTGAAGGTTCAGAAACCAAGACGAGACTTTGAGTCTCGGCGAAGCTCTAGCAAGTCGATTTCAGCGCTTCTATTCTGACGGAATCCGGTACGGGCAAAAGGCTTTCCGATGACTTTCGTGGCTACTTCTAATTGAGGTAATCCTTCTTGTTCCTAAGTTCATACGAATTATAGAACCTGATTCTTATTAGTTCTAAGATGGGTATTGAAAATACTAAGTAGGTTGGGTACTGTTGGGGCAGTCCGTATGAAACTGGAAGTTGCATGTGAAATTATTGTACTATTTTGGATATTATAACAGTAAAAAGAAGGATTAAGAAGGGCTGATTGTGTGGTTATATGGATAGATTTCGACATAGAACAAGTATAGATTCTACACATATAAAGTATTCGCTAGAATGTCTCAATGAAGCGATTTATGGTATATTGATCCTATTATGATATAACCGTTCATATGGCGTAGATAATCGTTCATAAATCTTACAAGGACCTGCGGAACTTAGATAAATTCGACAACAAGGTATGCAAGGATCTTTCTTTCTTTTTGGCATATTCTACGTACAAAGCATAACCGGAATATTATTCCATAAAAGTACTCTACTCTAAGTAGTTAAGAATGATCATGTTATTGACTCTTATGTTAAAAGTCTGTTTTAAGTATGTTTCTAAGTCTTTATTGAGGCATACAGAAAAGATGATGATATTCACAGTGTTAGCCAAAGGTACAAGGATATAGGGCCATGATGTGTTATTGTCATTCATGCATTCTCATTTGCATAGCATTTATATAGTACCATGGACCACTTGTGCTATGTACATTACTATATGGTAAATATTATATATATAGGGAATATGGGGAAAGGGAAAGGCGTTATATACGATTACTATATGGTAAATATTATATATATAGGGAATATGGGGAAAGGGAAAGGCGTTATATACTCACACCACCTGCAGCTGGTACATACTATCACAAAAGAGCCCTAAGAGGCCAATATGATGTGATGATATGATGTGATGTGATGTGATAATGTGATGCCTGTATGGCTTATTGGGACGGGTTGCACGATCCACAACACTAACATATATTGGGACGGATTTCATGATCCGCAAAACTAACATATATATGATATATATATATACCGCATTTGTATCATGCATACTTTCATTTACCAGTATATGGTATGATGCCCACAGAGGCTGTTATGGTAAGGAGGATGCCCGAAGAGGCTGATGTATATTTAAACTGCATTGTGCATAACATTTAGCCATGTGTATTAGGGCCCTCGGAGGCATTTACTGATGTTCAACTATTTCTGTTTCAGACTATGATATATCTCTGCTATGTTATTTCTTATGCCTGACATACTCAGTACATCAGTTGTACTGACGTCCTTTTTGTTTTTGGATACTGCGTTTTATGCCCGTAGGTTCATATTGAGAGAGTGACAGTTCGCCCTAGTAGGTTGCTGGTTCAGCTGAAATTTGGAGCTCTCTGTTTGTTTCGGAGTTGCGGTCTGGTTTAGTTGTTCTGTATGTCCTTGTCGGCCTTGGTATATAAATGTATAAGTTAGGGCTTTTGGGTTAGAACTTTATATAATCTATCACGACTCAGTCCGTGTTTAAATATGATTAAGGGTGAAGCGTAGATGTGGTGCACGACGGGTAGGGTCTGGGTGGCCGTCACGGCCCTCCGGTTTGGGTCGTGACATAATGCCCCCCTCCTTTACGCATGTCTTTACCTAACACTAATACTAGCCACCTAGATTAACTAGTCACCATTAAAATTCTATCTTAATCTCATATGCTAAAACATGGTATGCTGCCACGATTTAATAACATCCTTAATTTTGCCAAAGTCCCTTTATGAAGTCACATGTAACCAATTAATTTCTTTAGATCACCCTCCGTATTTAACTCATTACACACATAATTAATTTCTTGATCCCATTTCACTTAAATCTTGATGACTTATAAAACCTTCATATACTCAATGTCATAATTTTGTGATATGACACTAGTCCATAACCTCTTTGGGGATATACAACTATTATTATTAATCTCCATCGTCACATTGGTTACGTCCAAAATTATTTTGATGTTTTATATAATAATATCTTTATTAGCATACGTAAATATATAAATTCCCCGAGGCCCGAGTTTACTTTCCTACGTTTAGGTGCTCAAACCATCGCCCAAAATTACGGGATGTTACATCCTTCCCCCCTTAAAACATCCATCCTCGAATGTTGGGGTGACATATCTAATAGCGGTTACGTAGCCCAAAAATACAACTATTTTTTTTTCACGGGCAATGTAATTCAACATACCCATTACATCAGACCTCACATTGAATTAGAATAGTAGAAATTAGAACTCACCTTAGGTTTCTCTTAGAACCTCGGCGTTGGTCTAGAATAGATATGGATATTTGTGCATCATTCATTCTTCCGCCTCCCATGTCATTTCTTCTACATTCTTATTCCACCACATAACTTTCACGGAGGCTACTTCGTTAGACCTCAACTTGCGGACTTGTCGATCCAAAATAGCAGTAAGAACATTTTCATATGATGAGTCCTCTGTAACCTTCATATCGTCGATCGGTACTATCCGGGAAGGGTCCCCAACACATGTTCTTAACATAGAAATATGGAAAACCGGATGGACAACTCTAACTCCGAAGGCAAGTCCAATTCGTAAGCCGCTTAGACGATTCATCGAATTGTGTGATATGGCCCAACGTACCTTAGACCAAGCTTTCACTTTTTGTCCAAATCTCATTACACCCTCCATTGGAGAAATCTTTAAGATGACCCAATCATCCACTTGGAACTTTAAGTCCCGTATGCAGCACATCTACATACGGCTTCTGACGACTTTGAGCGATTAACAACCGTTCTTGGATAAGATTCACCTTCTCTATATCTTGGTGCCTTACATCAGGCCCAAATAATTCTAATTCACCTACTTCGAATCATCCGATAGGAAATCTATATTTCCGTCCATATAACGCCTTGTATGGAGCCATTTTATTATTAGCATGATAGCTGTTATTGTACATAAATTCATTAAGGATAGATGATCATCCCAACTTCCCTTGAAGTCCAATATGCAAGCTCGTAACAGGTCCTCGAGCGTTTGAATTGTACGTTCAGCTTGCCCGTCTAGCTGAGGGTAGAAGGCTGTGCTAAGATTTACTTGAGTGCCCAAACCTTTTTGACATGATTTCCAGAATTTAGTTGTGAGCTGCGTACCTCGGTCAGATATAATATAAATAGGCATACAACTTTGTGTAGTCCTCGGTTGTGTAGGTAGTTTTTGACTGCTGGGAATAGAGCTAATTTGGTTAGTCCATTAACCATTACTCAAATTGAATCAAACTTACGATAAAAGCGAGGTAAACCCGTAACAAAATCCATATTAACCATTTCCCATTTCCACGTCGGAATCTCAATGTTTTGAGTCAAGCCACTGGGATTTTGGTGCTCTGCTTTTTTTTCCGCAGATAATTAAGACATTGAGCTACAAACTCCGCAATGTTCCTCTTCACGTCGTTCCACTAATACATACCCTTTAGATTATAACATATCTTAGTGGATCCAGGGTGAATGGAATATCACGTGCAATGGAACTCCATCATAATCTTATCTCATAATCCTGCTACATTGGGAATACACAAATGGACCTTCCATATGCTCAAAGGTTGAAGTTTTCTTTTGTTAAATATCCTTCTCGATCTTCCCCACAAATAGGATCCTCATCATGACATTCATTTTCTTCCGATATGAGGGATGACCCTGTTGTATTTTGAGTCATAGGGTTATCACTATCTGAATCCTCCAATCGCATTCCCACTTAGCTAACTGATGCGTTCCCTCAGGTCAACTCCTTTGTCCTCACATTAATCAAACTGTTTGTGGGTGAATGATTCTGTTGTCGACTTAGTTTTGTTTTACTAACTGGTGTGTTGAAAACTCTTATATTCATAGTATCTTAACCGTGAATACTTTATAGATGCTATCATCAAATACGAAGTGCGTGTATCATCGTAGTCAATCCTCATTCATAGTCTGAACTTTCTCACTACTCATAATTATAAACAACTTTCCTTCTTTACTTCTCTTGACATTTGTTCACTTATTTCCTTACCGTACTCCTCTAATATATTATGGTATACATACATAATCTTAAACATACATCTATATATTCCTGACATCTTATCTTCATTATAATGTCATTATCTTTTGACATATAGCTCTAATGTCTACCTTATGTCCATAGGCGTTATTGGCCCTTTTCCACCTGTTTAGGCACTAATCTCGAGCTTTACTCACTGTTACTTCTGTTTACATACTTCCTGGAAGGTACGACTGCATATGTTGTGGAACCGATGCTTTGTATGTTTAGATCCAATTCACGGTGTTACATGACCCCATGACTTGTCAAGCTTTATTATCTTATCATTACTAGATCTCTCATCGACCAAGTGCTCATTCGTATTACCTTGATATTTCCATTTCAAGCTGCCTTGGGGGTCTCTTATCTTAAATATTTCCCATACTATTTTCCTGAACATTAGAGAACCGCCACTTTGCCGAAGAGTTCTTATTGTCCCTCCTCTACCATTAGTCCGTATGCTGTTCTGGAGTAATCATGCCTTTGTAAAACCTGCATAATTATAATCTCATTCACCTTTATTCTCTTTGTTGTAATTCTTTCTTTTATTCGTCATTAAACAAAAAAACATTTATGCCTTTAACCGAAATGCCTAAACCGATGGACAACCTTTCCGGAAAGGGCATGGCCTCAAAATCATTTTCATCGAACCAAGTGTAGCATATGTTCAAATTAGTGGAATATCAAAAGCACATCTGCTGTTTTAAATCAACCTTGAAGCACCAGTTTCCAGCCAAGAAACATAGCAGTAGTGTGGCTAAAAAAAAAAATCACAGCAAATGATTCACCCAAATCTGCACAATATGTAGCAACATGTAGCATCAAAGTGACACAAGAAATAACAGCAGGGAAACATGCATATTTATCCCTAAGTGTAGCATTTTTCAGCTTCCAAAAGGCAGCAACCATTTGCAAAAGGGGATAGCAATCACATGTTATAATATAGCAACCCCAACTAGCGAAAATGCACCAACAAATAACAGAAGTGCAGCAGCCTTTTGGCCCAAAACATGGTTGATTTAGCACCACCAACTCTTTACATGGAGGCGATATCCGATGAGGTAGAAATGCCGGGGCCTTTAGTGATGGTCTCGGATTTGTAATGATTGGTGGGCTTGGGCTTGTATTTGAGTTTTTTGGGCTCAAGGTTGTGAGTCCCGAGTTGTGTTAGGTGGGCTTCGGGAGAGGGCTCGGGTTTGTCGGGGTTGGGCTCGAGTTTGGGTTAGGTATAGGATATGGGCTGGGTTGCGTACAGGGTTATGGAGTCGGGTGGGCTATTGGGTTGGGTTCCGGGTCAGGAAGGTGGGCTTGGTTCCGAGTAGGGTTTTGGGCATGGTTTTGGGTAGGGTTTGGCGGCGATATTGGTGGGTTAGGGTTTTAGTTGGCGCCGGATTCTGGTATGGTTTTCGGTGAGAATTCCACTATTCTGGTAGGGTTTTCGGCAACTGTAGTCGCCGGAGCTAGGATTTCTAGGGTAGGGTTTTCCCTTGAAATGGGTGGTTTAGGGTTAGGGTTTCCCAGACCCGATTTTGGGCTAGGGTTTTGGAGGGCGGTATTAGGGCTTAGAGCGGGTTCCAGTAGCCTAGAGGGGTTTCCGGTAGGGTTTTGATCGGAGATAGGCTATTTTGACGTTGACGTAGTGTTTTCGACAGCCAGAGCCATCAGATTCACTGTTTCAGCAGTCAGAATAGTGTTTTTAGTATGGTTTTGATCGTTGAGTGGCTGTTCTGACGTTGACGCAATGTTTTCGGCAGCCAGAATAGTGTGTCCAGTCGATTTAATTGGTTGTTTTTGTTTGTTTTGATTTTGTTTTTTGTGGGTGACGGTGGTCCAGTCTTGGGCAGTATTAGGGTTGTAGAAAGTGGGTTGGGAGTAGGGTTTTGACGGCTAGGGTTTGTAAATGGTGGGTTAGGGTTAGAGACCTTACCTATTGCCGCCTCCTCCACTGTTCAGGTGCCGTTGACCTTCTTTTCCGATTGCAATTCCGGATGCTCCTTCTAACATCCATGAACATCATGCCCTTGTAATTTACAAGTGGTACAATATTTTGGCAAGAAATCATAACGAATTTTGTATGAAATTATTTCAATTTCTTCCCCTTTCATAATTTGGATGTTATATTTTTGTGGATGCTCCTTAAGAAAATCGGCCTCCACCTTAACCCTAGCAAAACTAGGCTTTGTTTTATTCAAAGTGGCCGCATCTATTGCAATGGATTTCCCCACCGATGAAGCTATTGAGAACAAAGTGGATTGACAATAGAAATTTGGAGGCAAATTGGGGAATGAAAGCCAAATTACCGCCAAACTTGTCTCTTCTTCCGGAGTAAACCACATGTCTCATTTGAATGTTCTCATAAAAAAAGAATGGTTGTTCTTCTTGATCCAAAAACTAGGTCTCGACATCAACGTGACATAATTTTCTTCGATTGAACATCGAATCAATACATGCCGATTGTGTAGAAGCCCAATCTTCACTTCCGCCTTCAATTCACATTGCTTTGGAATTGCCGTTCTCAAGAAATTGATTGCGGGCATTCCATGACTAAATTTACCAACTACGGCATACTTCAACTCTTGTTGCTCGATTAACGTCGCAACTTCTTGTGAACTAAACCGAATAGTTGGCTCTCCATGTAGATATGTGATTGGTTTTTTAGGGATTGCTACGGTAGGGTTTCGGCCAAGAGAGGTCTCGGCCAAACCATTGCCGCTGCAAGCAGTATGTGTGTTGGTGACAATGTTGGAGTATGTAGGGGTTGAGGAATGGTCATCGGGAGCTGGGTGACCTCGGGGGGAGGCCACCCAGTGGTTATCACAGCCAGGGTGGCCGGAATTTGGTCGCGGATTGTTGGAAGATGACACGCCGAAAATTGCCTCAAGTTGAGAGCGTTTTTTCGGACCGTGTTTCGGTGAAAAATGGGTTTAGGGTTTAAGGTTCAGGTTTTTTTATATAAGCCACAACCTCGCGGCTTGTGGAATTTTATTTATAATATAAAGAAACAAAAGGGGCCCCAAGGGGGAAGTACAAACAAGGGGGGACTCATCCTGTTACCCCATCATATGACTCCTATAGGGCTAAAAACATCTAGCCTGAATGTAGAAAAAAGGAACTTGACAAAACCAAGTATTCTATGATCATCATAGAGTTTATAATGCACTCTATGATGATACTAACATAAAGAAAGGCTAATATAAGAACAAAGTTATAATCTACCTCTGGCCTTATAAAGTCTTCAATATGGTGTACCTTTTCTTGCTCATCCTCCAAGTATGCATGAAACTGGATCATTCCTTGTTGGTTCAGACATATTGCTTATATGCTCGGGCCATCGCTCTATTTTTTACCCTCTTACTTCTTCTTTGGCCGGCCTCGGAGGCCGTACTATCTTCGGTAGCTGTGGCTTGTCCTGCCTCCTTGGTTGCGGATGACTCTGCCATATCATCAGTTATCTGACACTCCGTGTGTTCCTTTACTTTTTGATGTCTCTGGGTGTCCCCGAAACCTTCTTCATTGTCGGCTACTTCCTCACCTTCATCATCCCCCAATTTTGTCCCTTCATTGCTAGTGGTGGGCAACTCAAAACATGGTTGATTTAACATAACCAACTCTTTACTTGGAGGCGATATCCGATGAACTAGGAATGTCAGTAACTTTAGTGATGGGCTTGAACTTGAAATGTTAGGTGGGCTTGGGCTTGTAATTGGGTTTGTTAGCCTCGGGTAGGTGGGTCCCGTGGGTGTGTGTTGGCTGGGCTTCGGGTTTGTTGGGGTTGGGCTAGGTGTGGGAGATGGGCTGGGTTGCGGACTGGATTGTGGTGCCAGGTTGTCTATTGGGTTGGGTTCCGGGTAGGGTTTTCTCGCATAGGGTTTCCGAAATGTAGTGGGTTAGGGTTTGGCGGCAGTAGTGGTTTGGGGTTTTGGTGGGTGCAGGCTTCCGGTGAACCGATATCAGTAGGGTTTTCGACACTTGTATTCGCCGGAATTAGGATTTCGAGGGTAGGGATTTCTGCATAGTTTTGCCTCGAAATGGGTGGTTTAGGGTTAGGGCTTCAGGGTTTAGGGTTTAGAGTTTAGGGTTTTTTTGAAGCCACAGCCTCGCGGCATGTGGAGTTTTATTTATAATAATAAAAGAAAGACAAGGGGCCCCAAAGGGGAAGTACAAGCAGGGGGAACTCATCCTGTTACCCCACTAGCCTATCCTATAAGGCCTAAAAAGAAAACTAACCTGAATGTAGAAAAAAGGAACTTGAAAGGATCAAGTATTCTATGATCATCACAGAGTTTATAATGCACTCTATGATGATATTACAAATGATGATACTAACATAAAGAAAAGCTAACAAAAGGACAAAGCTATAGACTACCTCTGGCCTTATGAAGTCTTCAATATGGTGTACCTTTTCTTGCTCATCATCTAAGTATGTATGGAATTGTATCATTCCTTGGACGATCGGAGTATTGCCTTTCGGCGAAACGCTCTTTCTGCCCTCTTACTTCTTATAGGCTCGGGGGCCCTACCGGCTGCATTGTATGTCGGGGTCGACACCTCCACTGTCTTTTTGGCTTCTCTTGGTATTATTTGTCTGTGTGGCGTAGAAGTTGGAGTCTGTATAGACACCATATCACCAGTAGTAAAAGATGATGATGAAGATACCTGTGAATGTACCTCCTGTGCTCTTTCCGGTTGCTTCATCACTGTTCTGGTCCTCGGTGGTGCTAAGACGTAATCAGCCGGCTCCATGAACATGGTTGTCAAAGCCTCTGTCATGCCCTCCAATTCTAACCCCTCATTTGTTGTGAATCCTAACATCTTTAGTGCCCGTGGGTGCAAAACATTCGCATCAAGTCGCACTATAGGTGTGTCGGAATCAATTGAACCAACCGGAGATCTTGGTTCTCTAAAGTCCATTGTGATTTGGGCATACCCATATTCATCTGATTCGGCTTCCTCCTCATAACATTCATCACCCCACTTCCTCCTTTCACTACTTGAAGTAGGTAACTCAACACATTTTTGATTAAGCTTAACCAAGCCTTCAAAGGAGTTTAAGGTACAAATAGGGGTGTATGTAGATGCTTGGGGATTTAAGCACGAAATTGGGCTTTGGTGTGGGCCAAGATTGGGTCTCAGGTTTTGGGTTATTGAGCCGAGGGGGTTTTCTGTTCGGGTAGGTTTTGGTCCCGGGTTAGAGGGTTTCGGGTTGGAAAAAAATGGGCTTGTTTCAGGTAATGGGCCCACATGAGGTGTGGGTTGGGTTCGTGAATTTGGGCCGGGTAGGGTTTCCAAAGTGGATGGGTAATTAGGGTTACCCGAAACCACTCTTGGCAGTGGTTTAGGGTTTTGGAGGGTTGGGCCGGGTAGGGTTTGTTTCTCGGGTAGGGTTTTAGGTAGCGGTTTAGGGTTTTGGGTAGTGGTTTCGGTTGGGCTGGGTTGCGGCGGTAGCTGGTGGGGAACCGGAATACCAGGAGGATTTCCGATGGTGTTTTCCGGTAGCCCTGAACAGTTTTCGACAGCAGTTTCGAGAGAAGGGTTTTTTGGGAGAGTGGTTTTGGGGCTAGGGTTTAGAGGGAGGGTGGTTTTAGGGCTAGGGTTTACCGGGGGGCTAGGGTTTTGCGGCGGTGAGGTGGTATTAGGGTTTATAGGTATGTTGGTAGTTTCCGGTAGGGTTTGTTGCCGGCCTTCTATTTCCGATGCCGCAACAGTGTTTCCGGCATGGAAAATTGCCGGAATCACTGTTTTTGCCATCGAAACAGTAGCTCTATTAGGTTTTTGAGGTAATTTTGATTTTTGAGGAAGAGATTTTTTGGTGTTTTTGCTAATAACTGTGGTCCATTCATTGGTTATTAGGGGGTTTTGCGAATTGGCTGAGATGTGTGGGTTAGGGGGGCTAGGGTTAGAAGATGAAGGGTTAGGGTTTGAATCCTTACCTTTGCTCCTTGCTGCCGCCAACGCCTTGTCACCACCATCTGAGTTCTCTTTTTTCGGCATCAATTCTGGATGCAAATTCCAACACCCCTGCGTATCGTGCCCTTGCAATTTATAGTTGGGACAATACTTGGGCAAGAAATCATATCTAATCTTGCCAGAATGCGTCTTAATCCCTTCCCCTTCTCCAATTTGAATATTGTATCTTGTGGGGTGCTCCTTTCTCAGATCTGCTTCAACCTTGACCCTAGCACAACTAGGGTGTGTCTTATTCTTGGTAGCCGCATCTATGGAGATGGGCTTGCCAACCGAAGAGGCCAACGAAAGCAAAATCGATTCTACAAAGAAGTTTGGAGCCAAGTTTGGGAAGGAAATCCAAATCACAGCAAGACTTGTCTCATCTTCCGGATTAAACCACATATCCCATTTGAATGTTCTCATCAAGAAGGACTTCGATTGTTCCTTAATCCAAAAACTTGGCCGAGACATCAATGAAACATAATCTTCTTCGATTGTGCATCGAATCAAAACATGTTTATTGTGCAAGAGACCAACCTTAACATCTGCCTTGAGTTCACACTGCTTTGGTATTGCCATTCTCAAGAAATTGAGATCTGGCATGCCATGGCTAAATTTTCCTATGACGGCAAAGTTTAAATCTAGTTGCTCGATTGTCAAAGCAACCTCTTGGTGGCTAAGCCGTATGGTGGGCTCACCGTGAAGATAATGGATGGGTTTCCGAGGAAGTTTGAAAGAAGGTAGGTTTCCGCCATGGCTAGAGTTTTCGCCAATGGCAGAAGTGGTGGTTTTGAAGAGATTGGCGTATGTAGTGGGTAGGGGATTGGTAGGGATTATCGTCGGGGGCTGGACGACCTCGGGAGGAGGCCGTCCAGTGGCTACCATAGCCATCGGAGGGCTGAAGAAGGCTCGGCTTTTGGTTTTTCTTAAAAACGCCGGAAATCGCCCCTTTCCTTGGGAGCGTTTTCCGTAGCGTGTTTCGAAGAAAAGTGGGGTTTAGGGTTTAGGTTTTTTTTAAGCCACAGCCTCGCGGCTTGTGGTATTTTATTAATAATAAAAAAGAAAGACAAGGGGCCCCAAAGGGGAAGTACAAGCAGGGGGGACTCATCCTGTTACCCCACTAGACTATCCTATAAGGCCTAAAAGAAAGCTAACCTGAATGTAGTAAAAATGAGCTTGAAATGATCAAGTATTCTATGATCATCATAGAGTTTATAATGTACTCTATGATGCCATTACATATGATGATACTGCCATAGAGAAAAGCTAATAAAAGGACAAAGCTATAAAATACCTCTGGCCTTATAAAGTCTTCAAAATGGTGAACCTTTTCTTGCTCTTCCTCTAAGTATGTATGGAACTGGATCATTCCTTGAGAGATCGGAGATATGCCTTGCGGAAAAACGATCTTTCCGCCCTCTTACTTCTTATAGGCTCGGGGGACCTACCGGCTGCATTATATATCGGAGTGGACACCTCCACTGTCTTCTTGGCTTCTCTCGGTAGTATCTGTCTGTGTGGCGTAGCTGTTGGATTTTGCCGAGTCTGCATAGACACCATATCTCCAGTAGTAAAAGAGGATGATGAAGATACCTGTGTATGCACCTCTTGTGATCTTTTCGGTTGCTTCATCACTGCTCTGGCCCTCGGCGGTTCTAAGACATACTCTGCCGGCTCCATGAACATGGTTGTCAAAGCCTCTGTCATGCCCTCAAATTCTAGTCCCTCCTTTGTTGTGAATCCTAGCATCCTTAGTGCCCGTGGATGCAAAATATTCGCATCAAGCCGCACTATAGGTGTGTCGGAATCAATTGATCCAATCGGGGATATTGGTTCTCTAAAGTCCATTGTGATTTGGGCATAAACATCTTCATTTGAGTCGGCTTCCTCCTCATAGCAATCATCACCCCACTTCCTCCTTTTACTACTTGAAGTAGGCAACTCAATATATGTTTGATTAAGCTTAACCAAGCCTTCAAAAGAGTTTAAGGTGCAAATAGGAGTGTATGTAGATGCTTGGGGATTTAAGCACGAAATTGGGTTTTGGTTCGGGCTAAAATTGGGTCCGAGTTTTGGGATGTTGGGCCGAGGGGGGCGTCGATTTGGCTAGGGTGTGGTCCCGGGTTGGGGAGTTTCGGGTGGGCTAGTGGGTCAAAAAAGTATGGGCTGGACTCGGGTAATGGGCCCATATTGGGTGTGGGCTGGGTTTGAGTGTGTGGGCCGGGTAGGGTTTCGAAAATGGGTGGGTATTTTGGTGACCCGAAACCACTGTTGGGAGTGGTTTAGGGTTTTGGTGGGTTGGGCCGGGTAGGGTTAGTTTCTCGGGTAGGGTTTCTTGTAGCGGTTTAGGGTTGTGGGTAGTGGTTTCAGGTGGGCTGGGTTGTGGCGGCTGCTGGAGGAGGAGCGGAGTACCAGGGGGTTTTCGATGGTGTTTTCTGGCAACCCAGAACAGTTTCCGACGGTAGGGTTTTGAGGGAGGGTGGTTTCGGGGCTAGGGTTTTGTGGGAGAGTAGTTTCGGCGCTAGGGTTTATTGGAGGGGTAGGGTTCTGCGGCATGGTGGTGGTTTTAGGGTTTAGAGGGCTGTTGGTGGTTTCCGGTAGGGTTTGTTGCCAGGAGTCTATTTCCGGCGCCGCAACAGTGTTTCCGGCATGGAAAATTGCCGGAATCACAGTTTTTTCCGTCAGAATAGTAGATCTGTTAGGTTTTTGTGGTAATTTTGAATGTTGTAGAAGGGATTTCTTGGTGTTTTTGCTAATAACAGTGGTCCATTCATTGGTTATTGGGGGTTTTGCGATTTAGCTGGAATGAGAGGGGTAGGGGGCTAGGGTTAGAAGATGAAGGGTTAGGGTTTGAGGCCTTACCTTTACTCTTTGCTGCCGCCGCCGCCTTATCTCCACCATCTGAAATTTCTTTTTCCGGCATCAATTCTGGATGCAGATTCCAACACCCCTGAGTATCGTGCCCTTGCAGTTTGCAATTGGGACAATACTTGGGCAAGAAATCATATCTAATCTTGCCGGAATGTGTCTTCGTTCCTTCCCCTTCTCCAATTTGAATATTGTATCTTGTTGGGTGCTCCTTCCTCAAATCTGCTTCAACCTTCACCCTAGCACAACTAGGGCGTGTCTTGTTCTTGGTAGCCGCATCTATGGAGATAGGTTTGCCCACCGAAGATGCTAGGGACAGCAAAATTGATTCAACAAAGAAATTTGGGGCCAAGTTTGGGAATGAAATCCAAATAACTGCAAGGCTTGTCTCCTCTTCCGGATTAAACTACATGTCCCATTTGAAAGTTCTCATCAAGAAAGCTTTCGATTGGTCCTTAATCCTGAAGCTTGGCCGAGACATCAATGAGACGTAATCCTCTTCAATTGTGCATCTAATCAAAACATGTCTATTGTGTAAGAGACCAACCTTAACATCTGCCTTGAGTTCACATTGCTTAGGGATAGCCGTCCTCAAGAAGTTGAGATCTGGCATGCCATGGCTAAACTTGCCTATGACGGCAAAGTTTAAGTCTTGTTGCTCGATTGTCAAGGCAACCTCTTGGTGGCTAAGCCGTATGGTAGGCTCACCGTGAAGGTAGAGGAGGGGTTTTCTCAGAAAATCAAAGTTTCCGCCATGGCTAGGGTTTTCGCCATTGGCAGAAATAGGGGATTTGAAGAGATTGGCGTATGTAATGGGTTGGGGATTGGCAGGGGATATCGTCGGGGGCTGGACGACCTCGGGGGGAGGCCTTCCAGTGGCCACCATTGCCATCGGAGACTGGAAAAGGGTTGTTTTGTGTTTTTCATGAAAACAGCCGGAAATCGCCCTCAAGTTGAGAGCATTTTTCCGTGCCTTATTTCGACGAAAAGTGGGGTTCAGGGTTCAGGGTTCAGGGTTCAGGGTCTAGGGTTCAGGATCAAGGGTCCAGAGTCCAAGGTGCAGGGTGCAGGGTTCAGGGTTCAGGGTATAGGGGTTCAGGGTTCAGGGTTCAGGGTTTAGGATCCAGGGTCCAGGGTCCAGGGTCCAGGGTCCAGGGTCCAGGGTTCAGAGTTCAGGGTTCAGGTTTGAGGGGTTCGGAGTTCGAGGTCAGGGTTTCGGGGTTCGGGGTCCGGGTATCGGGGTCCGGGTTCGGGGTTTAGGGTTCGAGGTTCGGGGTTCGGGGTTCGGGGTTTAGGGTTTAGGGTTTAGTTTTTTTTTTAAGCCACAGCCTCGCGGCATGTGGAGTTTTATTAATAATATAAAAGGAAACATGGGGCCCCAAAGGGGAAGTACAAGCAGGGGGGAGACTTTCTATACCCCCACCTGGCTACTCCTATTGAGGCGAGCCTCCTATCCCGAATGCATAAAGAAAGAACTAGCTAAGACTAGATATTCTATGATCATCACAGAGTTTATGATGCACTCTATGATGATATTACAGATGATGATACTAGCATAGAGAAAAACTAGTATAAGAACAAAGCTATAATCTACCTCTGGCCTTATAAAGTCTTCGATACGATGTATCTTTTCTTGTATATCTTCCAAGTATTCATGAAATTGAATCATCCCTTACGTGCATATGTCATCCGGGCTGCTGCCCTATTCCTTGCTCTTCTACTTCTCCTTGGGCCGCCTGTGTAGGCCGAACTGTCTTCAGCAATTTGACTCTCCATAGCTGCCTTTCCTTTTTGACGTCCCCTCGGACTTTCTTCATTGTCTGCTACTTCCTCCTCTTCATCATCTCCCCATTTCCTTCCTTCACTACTAGTAGTGGGCAAATCCAAGCAAGTTTGGTTTAGCACTACCAATTTGTTAGGAGGTGAAATCCGATGTGGTAAGAATGAAGGCAACTTTGGTATTGGGTTAGGCTTTGAATTATTGATTAGGCTTGGGCTTGAAATTGGGTTTGAGTATTTCGGCGTTGTGGGCCTTGGGGTTGTGTGTGGGCTTGGGCTCGGGTAGGGTGAGCATGTGGGTGTTGGGCCGGGTTGTGGGTGGGGCGAGGCCAAGTGGGCTGTTGGGTTGGGCGCCGGGTTGGGGCTGTTTCGGGTAGAGTTCCGGGTAGGGCTTTCTCGGTTAGGGTTTTCGGGGGTTGGAGGGTTAAGGTTTGGCGGCGGCAAAGGAGGATTTGCGCCGGATTCCGGGGGGATTTCTGGTGGTGAGTTATTTGCGGGGGGCGTGATTTCCGGGATGTTATCTTGTGGGGCCGGGTTGACGGACGGGTTTGACCCGGAATTGGGTGGATTTGGATTGTGCCCTAATCCCAGTTTAGGGTTAGGGTTAGGGGCGGCCGTATTAGGGTTTAGTGGTGGTTCCGATGTAATAGAGGGGTTTCCGGGTGGGTTTCCGGCGGATTGTATCGCCGGAGCTAGGGTTTTGAGAGTGTGGGTTGGTTCCGGGTTGGGTGGTTTAGGGCTAGGGTTTCCCACACCCGGTATTGAGCTAGGGTTTTGTGGGGCGGTTTTAGGGTTTGGGCTTGTTTCCGGGAGAGTGAGGTGGTTTCCGGTAGGGTTTTCGGTGGGCGTCTCGACGGGAATTGGCTGATTTGACGGGGAGGCTATGTTTCCGGCAGCCAGTGTCGCCGGAATCACTGTTTTCGTTGGTAGAACGCCAATTTCAGTGAGGATTTGTGTGAGAATAGGCTGTTTTGACGAGGAGGCAATATTTCCGACGTCTAAAACCACCTGAGAAGTTTCAGCCGTCGGAATAATGTTCTCCATTGATTCCAGTGGTTGTTTTTAGGGGTTTTGCTTATTTCTTTTGTGGGTTACGTGGTCCATTCCTGGGAGGGGTTTGGGTCCGTAGGTAGTGGTTTGGGGATAGAGTGTTGACGGCTAGGGTTTGTAGGGAAAAGATTAGGGTTAGGAGCCTTACCTTTTGCCGCCGCCACCACTGCGTCTTCACCGTCAGTCCTCTTTTCCGGTTGCAATTTCGGGTGTTCCTTCCAACATCCTTGAAGATCGTGACCTTGCAACATGCAAGTAGAACAATATTTGGGTAGGAAATCATATCGAAACTTGTATGATATCGTTTCCATCTCCTCCCCATTCATGATTTGGATGTTATACTTTTGTGGGTGTTCTTGTAGCAAATCGGCTTCCACTTTAACCCTAGCACAACTAGGCCTTGTTTTGTTCAAAGTAGCCGCATCAATTGCAATTGGCTTCCCCACCGCCGAAGCTGTGGAGAACAATATCGATGGAACATAGAAATTGGGAGGTAAATTGGGGAATGAAATCCAAATTACCGCCATACTTGTTTCTTTTTCCGGAGTAAATCATATATCCCATTTGAAAGTTCTCATCAAAAAGGATTTGGTATTCTCCTTTATCCAAAAATTAGGTCTTGACATCAACGTGACAGAGTCTTCTTCGATTGAACATCGAATTAACACATGCCTATTGTGCAAGAGCCCAATATTCACTTCCGCCTTCAAAGAACATTGTTTTGGAATTGTCGTCCTCAAGAAAGCAATTGAGGGCATTCCATGACTAAACTTACCAACTACGGCATACTTCAAATCTTGTTGTTCCACCATAGATGCAACTTCTTGATTAGTAAACCAAATTGTTGGCTCGCCATGTAGATAGGTGATTGGTTTTTGTGGGATTGAGACAGTGGGGTTTCGGCCAAGAGAGTTCTCGGCCAAGCCATTACCGCCGCCAACTTTGTGTGAGTTGGTGATGATTTTGGAGTATGAAATTGGTTGGGGATTGGTCGCGGGAGGTTGGGTGACCTCGGGGGGAGGCCACCCAGTATCAATCACGGCCAGGATGGCCGGAAATTAGTCGAAGCTTTGGGGAAGATGACACGCCGAAAATCGCCTCCCCTGGGGTTTAGGGTTCAGGGTTCAGGGTTCAGGGTTTAGGGTTCAGGGTTCAGGGTTCAGGGTTCAGGGCTCAGGTTTTTTTTAAGCCACAGCCTCGCGGCTCGTGGAATTTTATTAATAATAATAAAGAAAGACAAGGGGCCCCAAAGGGGAAGTACAAGCAGGGGGGAGATTTCCTGTTACCCCACTAGTCTACTCCTATAAGGCCTAAGAGCTAAATTCTAACAAGAATGTAAAAAGAAAGAACTGGACAGCACCAAGTATTCTATGATCCTCATAGAGTTTATAATACACTCTATGATGATATTACAAATGAGAATGCTAACATAGTGAAGAAATAAGATAAGCACGAAAGTATTAGCATCTACCTCCGAACTTATAAAGTCCTCCACTTGCGGCAATACTTCCTTCTCGTCTTCCAAGTATTCATGAAACCTAATCATTTCTTCTTGGAGTTGATCAGTGACTCAGGGGGTCCAACATATTTAGAAGGATCCCTCATTTTTGAAGCATCAAACTGGACATTCTTCTTGGCTTCTCTCATTGGCATTTTCCTGACTGTTGGCATCTTGCTATCCCAGCTGTTCTTCCGTGTGAGCTTTTTCTTTGTACTTTGCACATTGCGAGGCGACAGGTTCCCTTTCTGGATGACAAGCATGCGGTCTGGGGCCAGGGAGTCCTCCTCGGCATCCGACCATTCTGACTTGCTAGCAACATTACCAAAGGGATCGGACATTACTTGTCTTTCTTGGCCTGCCTTGCTGCTTCTGAGTAGAGCTCCCCCAGCGTCTTGCCTCCCATCTCATCTACATTACCCGGTCCTCCTTGAATAGGACCTTCTAGTAGATGTACCTGATCTGGGGTGTCTTCCACGGCAATCTGTTCGGCATCCTCATCAATCTCATCATCGGCCGCAGGAACCATGTTGCCTTCCAGTTCCATATCTTCAGCATCTGTATCCTCCTCATATAAGCCATATGCATCATAGTCACGGTAATTATGTGGTGGTTCTGCCAGGAACAGAGCCATTTCTTCTTCATCATCCGTGTCTCCGCCCATCTCCACATACTCCTCTACACTTAGATCTGGATAATAAGATTGCTTATCCGCGAATGCCTCCTCAAAAGATGACATGCCCATAAATTGTCCATGCTTCTCCATTTTTTCGTTAAAAATTTGCCGAAATCGTTCTCTGTCGGTCAATCCAGAATCAACCTCCTCTACGTCAGCCTCCTCTCCATCTGTCTCACACCATCTCTTTCTCTCACTGTCTGAGGGAGCAATTGTGGCAGTACTAACAGAGGGAATTTCGGAAGTGGCTTTATTTAAAGTGCAAGGTTGTGGTGGGAATGAAAAGGCATTTTTGAGCCAATTTTGTGTAGTTGGGCTTTTTGTGATTGGGTTGTATTCTGTGGCTGTGGGATTAAGATTTGGCTTTGGAGTTGGGTTTGAAGTTGAGCCCGTGTCTGAAATGGATTGTAGACTTTGGGTATCGGATTGGGTTTTTTGGGATTGGGTCGGATTTAAAATGGGTTGGGCCGAGAGGGGTATAGGGTTGGGGGGTGGCCTCAAGTTAGGGGTGGGGCTCGGATTTCGAGGGGCGAGGTTGGGTACGGGTCTGGGTATGGGTTGCGGGTTGGGTAGGATTTTCGGGTCAGGGGTAGTTTCGGGTATGGGGTTTTCTGGTGGGTCGGGTTGTGGTGGTTTAAGGTTTAGCGATGGGGCGGTTTCGAGTAGTGGCGGTTTAGGGTTTTGGGGAGGTTTTGGGCATGGAGTGGTTTCGGGGGCTGCGGCTTGCGGTGGAGGTGTAGCGGAAAATATTTCCGTCACCTGTAAGGTGGTGGTAGGGTGGTTTTCTGGCGGTGGGGTAGTGGATTTGTTGGTAGTGGTTTCAAGGGGGGCGGTATTAGGGTTAGGGTTTGAGAGGGGGTTTTGGGCCAAGGGAGGCCCAATGGCATTGGCGGCTGGTAGGGTTGCTGTTGGGTGGCTTCCGGGATTATGGGGGTGGGCCGGTAGAATTTCTGGTAGGGTTCCGGCGCCGCCTAGGGTTCCGGTAGGGTTTTCGGCGCCGCCAAGGATTCCGGTAGGGTTTCCGGCGTCGGAAATTTTGGCGGTGTCATTTTTCAGTGGGGAGTCGATTTCCGACGCCTGGGCAATGTTTCCGATAGCCCTAGGCTTCGGAATCACTGTTCCAGTCGCCGGAATCACTGTTCCAGTCGCCGGAATCACTGTTCCAGTGGGTTTTGAGGGTGGTTTTGGATTTTGATTCTTGTTTTTCTTATTTTTTCTGGTGACTGTAATCCAATTGTTGGAGGGGGCATGAATCGAGGCATTGGTGGTTGAGATAGGGGCTTGTTGGCTAGGGTTAGACGAAAAGGGAGTAGGGTTTGAAGCCTTACCTTGGCCTATTGCCACTGCCGTCACCACTGCCGTCGCCACCTTGCCGCCATCAACTTCTTTAGATTTTTCCGGCCTCAACGCTGGCTTGAGATTCCAACATCCATCGACATCATGTCCTTGTAGCTTGCAATTGAGACAATATTTTGGCTTGAAATCATATCTAATTTTTTGTATATCAGACGTGATTCCATCTCCTTCACCCACTTGAATTACAACATGTTGGGGATGGTTTTTGAGCAAATCAAACTCCACTTTGACTCTAGCACAACTTGGCCTTGTTTTATTCAAAGTGGTCGTATCAATGGCAATTGGGGTACCCACTGCCGCCGCCATTGAGAATAGCATGGATTCTCCATAATAGTGTGGTGGTAATCCCGGAAACGAGATCCACTCATACGCAAATCGACTTTTCTCCGATGGATTGAATGTAACATCCCATTTGAAGGTTCTCATCAAATAGGGCTTATTCTTCTCCTTAATTTCAAAAGTTTGTCTTGACATCAAAGTGTAAAAATCTTCAACAATTGAGCATCGAATCAAGACATGCCTATCACAAAGCAAACCAATACGAACCTCAGCCTTCAAGCCACATTGCTTCGGGATGGCAGTCCGTAGGAAAGCAATATCAGGCCATCCATGGCTAAATTTTCCAACAATTGCAAGTGTTAAATCTTGGTGATGAATCATCACCTCCACTTCTTTCTTCTCAAACCTAATCGTGGGCTCACCATGTAGGTAAACAATAGGCTTGAGAGGAATCGAGATCGACATGGGAGAGGGGTCGCCGCAAGGCCTAGGGTTTCCGCCATTGGCAGTTTCGGAAATCTGCAAAGGCGGGATGGTTGGGGATGATTTGAAGAGGTTGGAGTAGTTGAGGGGTTGCGCGGGGTTGGGATGATGATGGCCGACCTCAGGAGGAGGCCGACCAGTGACCGGAATGGCCATATTTGGCCGGAAGTTGAAAACTGAAAAAAGTCGCCAAATCGCCTTCGCCTTGGGAGCGTTTTCCCGGGGGTTTAGGGTTTTTGGGTTTAGGGTTTAGGGTTTAGTGTTCAGGGTTCAGGGTTCAAGGTTTAGGGTTTAGGGTTCAGGGTTTAGTGTTTAGGGTTTAGGTTTTTTTTAAGCCACAGCCTCTCGGCCTGTGAAATTTTATTAATAATAAAATAAAGACAAGGGGCCCCCAAGGGGAAGTACAAGCAGGGGGGAGATTTCCTGTTACCCCACTATACTACTCCTATAAGGCCTAAGAGAAATCTAACCTGAGTGAAGAAAAAAAGAAGTTGCTAACACTAAGTATTCAATGATCATCATAGAGTTTATAATAAACTCTATGATGATATTACAAATGATGATACTAACATAAAGATAGGATAATATAAGGACAAAGCTAATGTCTACCTCTGAGCTTATAAAATCCTCAATATGATGTATCTTTTCCTGCTGATCTTCCAAATATTCTTGAAACTGGATCATTTCTTTGTCTTGGAGGGTGTGGTAATCGCTGTAGTAGCTGGAGCTAGTGTCTTCTTCTTTGCTTGCTTTTTGGTGGACTTTGCGTCAAATCTGCTTTGTTCCTGTCTGCACCATTCCATGTATTCCGCATGAGGCAAATCCATGAGTGCTACAAACTCCTCATCTGTCATATCCGGATGATATGCATTTTTGAAGGCATGAAATTGCTTGTATGTCATGTTGTTTCTATATATGGGGGCCCCCTCATCCGATTCCGCCAAACGCTCGAACTCATCAAGCCCATGAAATCCACCACTACTGGCTGCCTCTGCAATTTGGCTAGAGATAGATTGTATAGTCTCATCTTCTCCGAAGCCCATTGCCGCAACCGAAGCCTCAATCTCATCATTCTCCTTCTCATTGTCACACCATCTCCTTCTCCGACTACTACTAGTCGAGCTTGATGATCCTTTCGCCGGGAAGGAGAATGCTTTCTTCACCCATTCATCGGTGGCAGGAGCCTTATTTTTAGGTGTCAATTCACTAGAGGCAGAGATAGGTCTTTTACCTGATTTTGTCGCACTGTACACAGTTCCATCCATCGCAGCAACAAAGTCAGGATTGGCAACGGTGATAGCCAGGCAGTTGGAGCCCTCGGTTGATGATGGCATTTCAACGATGGCTTGTCTTCTTCCCGCGGTACCGGTAATATCAAGTGTTTCATACTCTTGTGTCCGCCCAACAAGGTTTTTCTTTGGATTGATGGATTTAGAACTTGGGGAAGTGTTTATTGGGCTCGGAGTTGGGCCATTCGGTGGGCTTGGTTTTTGTATTGAAATTGGGCTCGGGTTAGGAGGGTTTGGGCTTGGGTGGGTATGGTTTCGGATGGGGTGGGGAGTGCTCGGGTTGGGTACGTCGCGGGTGGGTATGGGTGGGTCCGGGTTGGAGTTTGTGGATAGGGTCGGGTTGGTTTGTGGGCCGGGTTGTGTGAGTGGGCCTGCCGGGTCAGTCACGTGTTGGGCTGTAAGGGGTTGCACATGGGCAGGGCTGGTTTCGGGTCGGGTAAGAGAGTTTGTGGTGGAATTTTGAGTGGTTTTTTGTGGTGGGGCAGTGTCCGGAGTGGTGGCAGGGTGGTGGTTTCCGGTAGGTGGTTTAGGGTTTTGGGAATTGGTGGTTTCGGCTATAGTGGTATTAGGGTTAGGGTTATGGGCATGGTTTTGGGCCATTCTGCTAGGGTTTGGCCCATCGGCCACCACAGCCGTTAGGGTTTCGGGTAGGTGGTTGTCGGGAGTGGGGGTGGTTGCCGGTAGGGTTCTGGTGAGGTTGCCGGCGCTGCCTAGGGTTCCGGTAGGGTTTCCGGCGCCGCCAAGAATTCCGGTAGGGTTTCCAGGGCCAAAAATTTCAAGATTTGTATTTTTTTGTAGGGATATGGGTTCCTACGCCTGGACAGTGTTTCCGACAGCCAATGGTGTCGTGTTCACTGTTTCAGTCGCCGGGGGAGGGTTTTCTAATGAATTGGTTGGTTGTTTTGTATTTTGTGGTGGGTTTGGGTTGCCTTTTCCAGTGGTTTTCCGTCTATGTGTGACGATTTGACATTCGGAATTGGTGATGTGAGAGGTAGAAGAGGGGGGAGACGAGTAGGGTGTTGAGACTTACTTTTTTCTCCACCTGTCGCCGTCGATCCTCCTGCCACCGTTGGCTCTGCCTTGTTTGGTCTCAATTCCGGATTGAGTTTCCAACACCCAATTGAATCATGACCTTGTAGCTTGCAATTGGGACAATACTTGGGCAAGAAATCATATCTAATCTTTTGTGATGTAGATGTAATTTCAGCCCCTTCTCCCACTTGAATTAACACACTCTTGGGATGGCTTTTTAGCAAATCCACTTCTACCTTGACTCTTGCACTACTAGGCCTTGTTTTATTCCTTGTAGCCGAATAAATGGATATTGGCTTGCCAACCAAAGCCGCCATGGAGAAAAGTGAGGCTTCACCATGAAAATGTGGGGGCAATCCTGGGAAGGAGATCCATCCATAAGCAAATCGTGTCTCCTCCTCCGGATTGAAGGTAACATCCCATTTGAAAGTTCTCATCAAATAGGGCTTGTTCTTCTCCTTGATTTCAAAGGTTTGTCTCGACATCAAGGTATCATAATCCTCCGCAATTGTGCATCGAATCAAAAGATGTCTATCACAAAGCAATCCAATATTCACCTCCGCCTTTAAACCACATTGCTTTGGAATCGCGGTTCTCAAGAGACCAATTTCTGGCCAACCATGGCTAAACTTGCCAATAACCGCAAGATTTAAATCTTGTTGATGAATCATCGCCTCCACTTCCTTCTTCTCAAACCTAACAGTAGGCTCACCATGTAGGTAAACAATAGGCTTGATTGGAATTGCCATGGACATGGGAGAAAGGACGCCGCTAGGACTAGGGTTTCCGCCATTGGCAGTTTCGGCCAATTGCGAACTCGGGATGTTGGGGGCTGATTTGAGGAGGTTAGCGTAGTTGGGGGGTTGCGCGGGAGTGGGGGGGTGATGGCCGACCTCAGGAGGAGGCCGGCCAGTGGCCGGAATGGCCATTTTTGGCCGGAATCGCTGTTTGGGAAAAGTCGCCGAAAATCGCCTCAAGTTGAGAGTGTTTTTTTGGGTTTAGGGTTTAGGGTTTCGGGTTTTGGTTTTCGGTTTTCGGGTTTAGGGTTTAGGTTTTTTTTTTTTTTTTTTTTTTTTTTTGAAGCCACAGCCTCGCGGCATGTGGAGTTTTATTAATAACATAAAGAAAACAAGGGGCCCCAAAGGGGAAGTACAAGCAGGGGGGAGAGTTCCTATACCCCCACCTGGCTACTCCTATTGAGGCAGGCCTCCTAGCCAGAATGCAAAAAGAAAGAACTAGCTAAAACTAGGTATTCTATGATCATCATAGAGTTTATAACACACTCTATGATGATATTACAAATGATGATACTAACATAGAGAAAAACTAATATAAGAACAAAGCTATAATCTACCTCTGGCCTTATAAAGTCTTCAATACGGTGTATCTTTTCTTGTGAGTCTTCCAAGTAGTCATGAAATTGAATAATCCCTTGCGTGCATAGGTCATCCGGGCTGCTGCCCTATTCCTTGCTCTTCTGCTTCTCCTTGGGCCGCCTGTGTAGACCGAACTGTCTTCAGTTGATTCGGTCCTGTCTTCAGTAATTTGCTTCTCCATAGGTGCTTTTCCTTTTTGACGTCCCCTCGGACTTTCTTCATTGTCTGCTACTTCCTCCTCTTCATCATCTCCCCATTTCCTCCCTTCACTACTAGTAGTGGGCAAATCCAAACACGTTTGATTGAGCACTACCAATTTGTTAGGAGGCGAAATCCGATGAGGTAGAAAATGAGGCATTTTTGGTGAGGGATTAGGCTTTGAGGAAGTATTTGGACTTGGGTTTAGGGGTGGGATTGTGTGTCTCGGGGTGGTGGGTCCCGAGGGTAGATGTTGGGTTGGGCTCGAGTATGGGTTGTTTTTGGGGGTTGGACTGAGCGTCGGGTTGGGTGAGGCCGGGTGGGCTGTTGGGCTGGGTGTCGGGTTAGGACTGGGTCGGGTAGGGTTTTGGGTAGGGTTTTCTCGGGTAGGGTTTTCGGGAAAGTGGGGATTAGTGTTTGGCGGCGGCAAATGAGAATTTGCGCCGGATTCCGGCGGGATTTCTGGTGGTGAGTTGTTTGCGGGGGACGTGATTTCCGGGATATTATTTTGTGGGGCCGGGTTGAGGTTCGGGTTTGACCCGGAATTGGGTGAAGTTGGATTGTGCCCTAATCCCGGTTTAGGATTAGGGTTAGGGGCGGCGGTATTAGGGTTTAATGGTGGTTCCGGTGTAAAAGAGTGGTTTCCGGGTGGGTTTTTAATAGGGTTTCCAGTGGGTTGTGTCGCCGGAGCTAGGGTTTTGAGAATGTGGGCTGTTTCCGGGTTGGATGGTTTAGGGCTAGGGTTTCCCATACCCGGTATTGGGCTAGGGTTTAGTGAGGCGGTTTTAGGGTTTGGGCCTGTTTCCGGGAGAGTGAGGCGGTTTCCGGTAGGGTTTCCGGCTGGCGTATCGATGGGAATTGGCTGGTTTGGCGGGGAGACTATGTTTCCGGCAGCCAATGACGCCGGAATCACTGTTTCCGCCGACAGAACGCCAATTTCAGTGAGGATTTGGGAGAGAATAGGCTGTTTTGACGAGGAGGCAATATTTCCGACGTCTAAAACCACCTGAGAAGTTGTTTCAGCCGTCGGAATAGTGTTTTCCATCGATTCCAGAGGTTGTTTTTGGGGATTTTGCTTATTTCGTTTGTGGGTTACGGTGGTCCATTCCTGGTGGGGATTTGGGGCCGTAGGTAGTGGTCTCTGGTTAGGGTGTTGACGGCTAGGGTTTGTGGGAGGAGGATTAGGGTTAGTAACCTTACCTTGTGCCGCCGCCGCCACTGTGCCTTCTCCGTCATTCCTCTTTTCCGGTTGCAATTCCGGGTGTTCCTTCCAACATCCTTGTAAATCGTGACCTTGCAACATGCAAGTAGAACAATATTTGGGTAGGAAATCATTGCGGATCTTGTAGGAAACTATTTCCATCTCCTCCTCATTCATTATTTGGATGTTATACCTTTGTGGGTGCTCTTGTAGCAAATCGGCTTCCACTTTAACCCTAGCACAACTAGGCCTTGTTTTGTTCAAAGTAGCCGCATCAATTGCAATTGGCTTCCCCACTGCCGAAGCTATGGAGAACAATATCGATGGAACATAGAAATTGGGAGGTAAATTGGGGAATGAAATCCAAATTACCGCCATACTTGTTTCTTCTTCCGGAGTAAACCATATATCCCATTTGAAAGTTCTCATCAAAAAGGATTTGGTATTCTCCTTTATCCAAAAATTAGGTCTTGACATCAACGTGACATAGTCTTCTTCGATTGAACATCGAATCAACACATGCCTATTGTGCAAAAGCCCAATATTCACTTCCGCCTTCAAAGAACATTGTTTTGGAATTGCCGTCCTCAAGAAAGCAATTGAGGGCATTCCATGACTAAACTTACCAACCACGGCATACTTCAAATCTTGTTGTTCCACCATAGATGCAACTTCTTGATTAGTAAACCGAATTGTTGGCTCGCCATGTAGATAGGTGATTGGTTTTTGTGGGATTGAGACAGTGGGGTTTTGGCCAAGAGAGTTCTCGGCCAAGCCATTACCGCCGCAAGCTTTGTGGGTGTTGGCGACGATTTGGGAGTAGGATACGGGTTGGGGATTGGTCGCCGGGAGTTGGGTGACCTTGGGGGGAGGCCACGCAGTGTCAATCACGGCCAGAATGGCCGGAATTTGGATCACGAACTTGGGAAGATGACACGCCGAAAATCGCCTCTCCTAGAGAGCGTTTTTTCGGATCGTGTTTTTGGGGTTTAGGGTTTAGGGTTTAGGGTTTTTTTTAAGCCACAGCCTCACAGCATGTGGAGTTTTATTAATAATATAAAAGGAGAACATGGGGCCCCAAAGGGGAAGTACAAGCAGGGGGGAGATTTCCTATACCCCCACCTGACTACTCCTATTGAGGCGAGCCTCCTATCCCGAATGCAAAAAGAAAGAACTAGCTAAAACTAGATATTCTATGATCATCACAGAGTTTATAATGCACTCTATGGTGATATTACAGATGATGATACTAGCATAGAGAAAAACTAATATAAGAACAAAGCTATAATCTACCTTTGGCCTTATAAAGTCTTTAATACGATGTACCTTTTCTTGTGTATCTTCCAAGTAGTCGTGAAATAAGATCATCCCTTGCGTGCGTATGTCATCCGGGCTGCTGCCCTATTCCTCGCTCTTCTACTTCTCCTTGGACCGGCTGTGTATGCCGTGCTGTCTTCAGTTGATTCAGTCTTGTCATCAGCAAGTTGACTCTCCATAGGTGCTTTTCCTTTTTGTAGTCCCCCTGGGCTTCCTTCATTGTCTGCTACTTCCTCCTCTTCATCATCTCCCCATTTCCTCCCTTCACTACTAGTAGTGGGCAAATCCAAGCAAGTTTGATTTAGCACTACCAATTTGTTAGGAGGCGAAATCCGATGAGATAGAAAGTGAGGCATCTTTTGTGACGGATTAGGCTTTAAAGAAAGAATTGGGCTTGAGTTTGGGAGTGGATTTGTGTGAGTCGGGGTTGTGAGTCCCGTAGGAGAGTATTGGTTTGGGCTCGGGTGCGGGGTGTTTGGCGGGGCTGGGCCGGCTGGCGGGTTGGGCGAGGCCGGGTGGGCTACTTGGGTGGGTGCCGGGTATGGGCTGGGTCGGGTAGGGTTTAGGGTTTAGGGTTTAGGGTTTAGGGTTCAGGGTTCAGGGTTCAGGGTTCAGGGTTCAGGTTTTTTTTAAGCCACAGCCTCGCGGCTCGTGGAATTTTATTAATAATAATAAAGAAAGACAAGGGGCCCCAAAGGGGAAGTACAAGCAGGGGGGAGATTTCCTGTTACCCCACTAGTCTACTCCTATAAGGCCTAAGAGCTAAATTCTAACAAGAATGTAAAAAGAAAGAAGCTGACAAACACCAAGTATTCTATGATCCTCATAGAGTTTATAATACACTCTATGATGATATTACAAATGAGAATGCTAACATAGTGAAGAAATAAGATAGGCACGAAAGTATTAGCATCTACCTCCAAACTTATAAAGTCCTCCACTTGCGGCAATACTTCCTTCTCGTCTTCCAAGTATTCATGAAACTTAATCATTTCTTCTTGGAGTTGATCAGTGACTCAGGGGGTCCAACATATTTAGAAGGATCCCTCATTTTTGAAGAATCAAACTGGACTTTCTTCTTGGTTTCTCTCATTGGCATTTTACTGACTGTTGGCATCTTGCCATCCCAGCTGTTCTTCCGTGTGAGCTTTTTCTTTGTACTTTGCACATTGCGAGGCGACAGGTTCCCTTTCCGGATGACAAGCATGCGGTCTGGGGCCAGGGAGTCCTCCTCGGCATCCGACCATTCTGACTTGCTAGCAACATTACCAAAGGGATCGGACATTACCTGTCTTTGCTTGGCCTGCCTTGCTGCTTCTGAGTAGAGCTCCCCCAGCGTCTTGCCTCCCATCTCATCTACATTACCCGGTCCTCCTTGAATAGGACCTTCTAGCAGATTTACCTGATCTCGGGAGTCTTCCACGGCAATCGGTTCGACATCCTCATCAATCTCATCTTCGGCCGCAGGAACCATGTTGCCTTCCAGTTCCATATCTTCAGCATCTGTATCCTCCTCATATAAGCCATATGCATCATAGTCACGGTAATTATGTGGTGGTTCTGCCAGGAACAGAGCCATTTCTTCTTCATCATCCGTGTCTCCACCTATCTCCACATACTCCTCTACACTTAGGTCTGGATAATAAGATTGCTTATCCGCGAATGCCTCCTCAAAAGATGACATGCCCATAAATTGTCCATGCTTCTCCATTTTTCTGTTAAAAATTTGCCGAAATCGTTCTCTGTCGGACAATCCAGAATCAACCTCCTCCACGTCAGCCTCCTCTCCATCTGTCTCACACCATCTCTTTCTCTCACTGTCTGAGGGAGCAATTGTGGCAGTACTAACAGAGGGAATTTTGGAAGTGGCTTTATTTAAAGTGCAAGGTTGTGGTGGGAAAGAAAAGGCATTTTTGAGCCAATTTTGTGTAGTTTGGCTTTTTGTGATTGGGTTGTATTCTGTGGCTGTGGGATTAAGATTTGGCTTTGGAGTTGGGTTTGAAGTTAAGCCCGTGTCTGAAATGGATTGTGGACTTTGGGTATCGGATTGGGTTTTTTGGGATTGGGCCGGATTTAAAGTGGGTTGGGCCGAGAGGGGTATAGGGTTAGGGGGTGGGCTCGGGTTAGGGTTGGGGCTCGGGTTTCGAGGATTGGTATTGGGTATGGGTCTGGATGTGGGTTGCGGGTCGGGTATGATTTCCGGGTCAGGGGTAGCATCGGGTATGGGGTTTTCTGGTGGGTCGGGTTGCGGTGGGTTAGGGTTTAGCGAAGGGGCGGTTTCGGGCAGTAGCGGTTTAGGGTTTTGTGGTGGTTTTGGGCAGGGAATGGTTTCGGTGGCTGCGGTTTGTGGTGGTGGGGTGGCCGAAAATATTTCCGTCACCTGGGAAGTGGTGGTAGGGTGGTTTTCTGGCGGTAGGGTAGTGGATTTGTTGGTAGCGATTTCAGGGGCGGCGGTATTAGGGTTAGGGTTTGAGAGGGGTTTTTGGGTCAAGAGGGGCCCAATGACCTTGGCGGCTGGTATGGTTTCTGTTGGGTGGCTTACGGGGTGGAGGGGGTGGGCCGGTAGAATTTCTGGTAGGGTTCCGGCACCGCCTAGGGTTCCGATAGGGTTTCCGGCAAGGTTTCCGGCGCCGCCAGGGATTCCGGTAGGGTTTCCGGCGTCGAGAATTTTGGGGGGGGGGTCATTTTTCGGTGAGGAGTCGATTTCCGACACCTGGGCCGTGTTTCCGATAGCCCTAGGCTCCGGAATAACTGTTCCAGTGGCCGGAGACACTGTTCCAGTGGGTTTTGAGAGTTGTTTTGGGTTTTGATTCTTGTTTTTCTTGTTTTTTCTAGTGACTGTAATCCAATTAGTGGGTGGGGCATGAATCAAGGCATTGGTGGTTGAGATAGGGGCTTGTTGGCTAGGGAGAGTCGAAGTAGGGGTAGGGTTTGAAGCCTTACCTTTGTTTGTTGCCACCGCCTTCGCCATTGCCGTCACCACGTTGCCGCCATCACTGTCCTTAGTCTTTTCCGGCCGCAACGCTGGTTTTAGATTCCAACATCCATCAACATCGTGCCCTTGTAGCTTGCAATTGGTAGAATATTTTGGCTTGAAATCATATCTATTTTTTTGTAATTCAGTAGTGATGCCATCTCCCTCCCCCACTTGAATTACAACATGTTGGGGATGGTTCTTGAGCAAATCAAACTCCACTTTGACTCTAGCACAACTTGGTCTTGTTTTATTCAATGTAGCCGCATCTACTACTATTGGGGTACCCACTGCCGCCGCCATCGAGAAGAGGATGGATTCGCCATAGTAATGTGGAGATAATCCGGGGAATGAAATCCACCCATAAGCAAACTTACTCTCTTCTGCCGGATTAAAGGAGACATCCCATTTGAAGGTTCTCATCAAGTAGGGCTTATTCTTCTCCTTAATCTCAAAGGTCTGTTTTGACATCAAAGTGTCGAAATCTTCAACAATGGTACATCGAATTAAAACATGTCGATCACATAGCAGTCCAATTCGAACATCCGCCTTCAAGCCACACTGTTTTGGTATTGCATTTCGTAAGAAACCAATATCGGGCCATCCATGGCTATATTTTCCTACAACCGCAAGTGTTAAGTCTTGGTGATGAATCATCACCTCCACTTCCTTCTTCTCAAACCTAACAGTAGGCTCACCATGTAGGTAATCAATAGGCTTGATTGGAATCGAGAGGGACATGGGAGAGGTACCGCCGCCATTGCTAGGGTTTCCGCCATTGTTGGTAGTTGCGGGATTTGACAAAATTGGGATGGTGGGGGATGATTTGAAGAGGGTGGAATAGTCTAGAGGGTGCGTGGGGTTGGGAGGGTGATGGCCGACCTCAGGAGGAGGCCGGCCAGTGGCCGGAATGGCCATCGAAGGTCGGAAAGGCTTTGGGGAAAGTGACGCCGAAAATCGCCTCTCCTAGAGAGCGTTTTTTCGGACCGTGTTTCGGTGAAAAGTGGGGTTTTGGGGTTTAGGGTTCAGGTTTTTTTTTTTTTTTTGAAGCCACAGCCTCGCGGCTTGTGGAGTTTTATTAATAATAAATAAAGAAAGACAAGGGGCCCCAAAGGGGAAGTACAAGCAGGGGGGAGATTTCCTGTTACCCCACTAGTCTACTCCTATAAGGCCTAAGAGCTAAATTCTAACAAGAATGTAAAAAGAAAGAACCGGACAAAGAGCAAGTATTCTATGATCCTCATAGAGTTTATAATACACTCTATGATGATATTACAAATGAGAATGCTAACATAGTGAAGAAATAAGATAAGCACGAAAGTATTAGCATCTACCTCCGAACTTATAAAGTCCTCCACTTGCGGCAATACTTCCTTCTCGTCTTCCAAGTATTCATGAAACTTAATCATTTCTTCTTGGAATTGATCAGTGACTCAGGGGGTCCAACATATTTAGAAGGATCCCTCATTTTTGAAGCATCAAACTGGACTTTCTTCTTGGCTTCTCTCATTGGCATTTTCCTGACTGTTGGCATCTTGCCATCCCAGCTGTTCTTCCGTGTGAGCTTTTTCTTTGTACTTTGAACATTGCGAGGCGACAGGTTCCCTTTCTGGATGACAAGCATGCGGTCTGGAGCCAGGGAGTCCTCCTCGGCATCCGACCATTCTGACTTGCTAGCAATATTACCAAAGGGATCGGACATTACCTGTCTTTGCTTGGCCTGCCTTGCTGCTTCTGAGTAGAGCTCCCCCAACGTCTTGCCTCCCATCTCATCTACATTACCCGGTCCTCCTTGAATATGACCTTCTAGCAGATGTACCTGATCTGGGGCGTCTTCCACGGCAATCGGTTCGGCATCCTCATCAATCTCATCATCGGCCGCAGGAGCCATGTTGCCTTCCAGTTCCATAGGCATCGTAGTCACGGTAATTATGTGGTGGTTCTGCCAGGAACAGAGCCATTTCTTCTTCATCATCCGTGTCTCCGCCCATCTCCACATACTCCTCTACACTTAAATCTGGATAATAAGATTGCTTATCCGCGAATGCCTCCTCAAAAGATGACATGCCCATAAATTGTCCATGCTTCTCCATTTTTCTGTTAAAAATTTGCCGAAATCGTTCTCTGTCGGACAATCCAGAATCAACCTCCTCCACGTCAGCCTCCTCTCCATCTGTCTCACACCATCTCTTTCTCTCACTGTCTGTGGGAGCAATTGTGGCAGTACTAACAGAGGGAATTTCGGAAGTGGCTTTATTTAAAGTACAAGGTTGTGGTGGGAATGAAAAGGCATTTTTGAGCCAATTTTGTGTAGTTGGGCTTTTTGTAATTGGGCTGTATTCTGTGGCTGTGGGATTAAGATTTGGCTTTGGAGTTGGGTTTGAAGTTGAGCCCATGTCTGAAATGGATTGGGGACTTTGGGTATCGGATTGGGTTTTTTGGGATTAGGCCGGATTTAAAGTGGGTTGGGCTGAGATGGGTATAGGGTTGGGGGTGGGCTCGGGTTATGGGTGGCGCTCGGATTTCGAGGGGCGGGGCGGGGCTGGGTACGGGTCTGGGTATGGGTTGCGGGTCTGGTAGGATTTCCGGGTCAGGGGTAGTTTCGGGTATGGGGTTTTCTGGCGGGTCGGGTTGTGGTGGTTTAGGGTTTAGCGATGGGGCGGTTTTGAGTAGTGGCGGTTTAGGGTTTGGGGGCGGTTTTGGGCATGGAGTGGTTTCGGGGGCTGTAGTTTGCGGTGGAGGTGTAGCCGAAAATATTTCCGTCACCTGGTAGATGGTGGTAGGGTGGTTTTCTGGCGGTGGGGTAGTGGATTTGTTGGTAGTTGTTTCAAGGGGGGCGGTATTAGGGTTAGGGTTTGATAGGGGGTTTTTTGCCAAGGGGGGCCCAATGGCATTGGCGGCTGGTAGGGTTGCTGTTGGGTGGCTTCCGGGATTATGGGGGTGGGCCGGTAGAATTTCTGGTATGGTTTCGGCGCCGCCTAGGGTTCCGGTAGGGTTTCCGGCGCCGCCAAGGATTCCGGTAGGGTTTCCGGCGTCGGAAATTTTGGCGGTGTCATTTTTTGGTGGGGAGTCGATTTCCGATGCCTGGGCAATGTTTTCGATAGCCCTAGGCATCGGAATCACTGTTCCAGTCGCCGGAATCACTGTTCCAGTGGGTTTTGAGGGTGGTTTTGGATTTTGATTCTTGTTTTTCTTGTTTTTTCTGGTGACTGTAATCCAATTGTTGGATGGGGCATGAATCGAGGCATTGGTGGTTGAGATAGGGGCTTGTTGGCTAGGGTTAGACGAAGAGGGAGTAGGGTTTGAAGCCTTACCTTGGCCAAGTGTCACTGCCGTCACCACTGCCGTCGCCACCTTGCCGCCATTAACTTCTTTAGACTTTTCCGGTCTCAACACTGGCTTGAGATTCCAACATCCATCGACATCATGTCCTTGTAGCTTGCAATTGAGACAATATTTTGGCTTGAAATCATATCTAATTTTTTGTAAATCAGACGTGATTCCATCTCCTTCACCCACTTAATTACAACATGTTGGGGATGGTTTTTGAGCAAATCAAACTCCACTTTGACTCTAGCACAACTTGGCCTTGTTTTATTCAACGTGGCCGCATCAATGGCAATTGGGGTACCCACTGCCGCCGCCATTGAGAAAAGGGTGGATTCTCCATAATAATGTGGTGATAATCCCGGGAACGAGATCCACCCATACGCAAATCGACTTTCCTCCGATGGATTGAATGTAACATCCCATTTGAAGGTTCTCATCAAATAGAGCTTATTCTTTTCCTTAATTTCAAAAGTTTGTCTTGACATCAAAGTGTCAAAATCTTCAACAATTGAGCAACGAATCAAGACATGCCTATCACAAAGCAAACCAATACGAACCTCAGCCTTCAAGCCACATTGCTTCGGGATGGCAGTCCGTAGGAAAGCAATATCAGGCTATCCATGGCTAAATTTTCCAACAATTGCAAGTGTTAAATCTTGGTGATGAATCATCACCTCCACTTCTTTCTTCTTAAACCTAATCGTGGGCTCACCATGTAGGTAAACAATAGGCTTGAGAGGAATCGAGATCGACATGGGAGAGGGGTCGCCGCAAGGCCTAAGGTTTCCGCCATTGGCAGTTTCGGACATCTGCAAAGGCGGGATGGTTGGGGATGATTTGAAGAGGTTGGAGTAGTTGAGGGGTTGCGCGGGGTTGGGAGGATGATGGCCGACCTCAGGAGGAGGCCGGCCAGTGGCCAGAATGGCCATTTTTGGCCGGAAAGGATTTTGGGTAGGAGTCGCCGAAAATCGCCTCTCCTAGAGAGCGTTTTTGGGTTCGGGGTTCGGGGTCCGGGGTCCGGGGTCCGGGGTCCGGGGTCCGGGGTCCGGGGTTCCGGGGGTTCGGGGTTCGGGGTTCGGGGTTCGGGGTTCGGGGTTCGGGGTTCGGGGTTCGGGGTTCGGGGTTCGGGGTTCGGGGGTTCGGGGGTTCGGGGGTTCCGGTTTTTGGGGGTTCGGGGGTTCGGGGGTTCGGGGTTCGTGGTTCGTGGTTCGGGGTTCGGGGTTCGTGGTTCGTGGTTCGGGGTTCGGGGTTCGGGGTTCGGGGTTCGAGATTCGGGGTTCGGGGTTCGGGGTTTGGGGTTCGGGGTTTAGGGGTTTAGGGTTTAGGGTTTAGGGTTTAGGGTTTTTTTTGAAACCACAGCCTCGCGGCTTGTGGAGTTTTTATATATTATAATAAAAAATACAGGGGGCCCCATAGGGGAAGTACAAGTAGGGGGGATTCATCCTATTACCCCACTAGCCTATCCTATAAGGCCTAGAAGTAAATGCAAGAAAATAAAGAACTATTATAGGATTATCATAGAATTTATAAGTATTCTATGATAATATTACATATGATGAAAAAGTAAAGTGATCTCTACCTCCTCCATTCATATTCGTTTTCCCCAGCATAAGGATTGTACCCTGCTTCCAAGGCTCTTTCGAGTGCTGGGGTCCAAATTGGGTAATTTCTCCGGGGAGCTTTATCTTTCTTTTGCGCTACCGGTGTTGAAACCTGTTTTGGTGTCTTCTTTTTTGGCACTGGTTTCGTGAGAACAATATCTTGAAGAGATGCTCGTTGTTTGTGCAACCATTCCTCTGTGTCCTCCTCTACCTTGTCCCTTTCTGTTTCCTCTTCATCTACCTCTTCTCCGTCTGTCTCACACCATTTCCTCCTAGCACTAGAAGTGACTGATGGGGTCCTGGTATTGCTGACGGTTGGGATGTCTGAATTGGATTTATTGAGGGTGCAAGGTTGTGGAGAGAGTAGGAGGTATGGGTTGTATGGGCTTGGGTTGTAAGCTATGGTTGTTGGGTCCAATTGGGCTTGAAAATTTGAGCTTGTGGATGAGCCCAAATTTGGAATAGAAAGGTTTGGGTTATTGTACTGGATAATTTGTAAGTGAGTGTTTGGTATTGGGCTTGGGTTTGGTATATGTGAAGAGTGTGGACTCGGGTTTGGTGGGCTTTGGGTTGGGGTTTGGGTGGGTCGTAAATGACCCGACGGGTTGGGTAGGGTTTCGGAGATTCCCGAAACCACTATTGTAGGCGGATTAGGGTTAGGGCTTTGGGGCGTCGGGTTAGGGTTTAGGGTATCCAAATCTGGAAAGGTTGCTGGAAGTGGGTGGGCCGAGGAGTGGGTCGGGTTTTCAATCCGGGTAGGGCTAGAGGTTTGGGTGGTGTCGGGTAGGGTTTCTGTACCCGAAACCGCCAGCGATAGCAGTTTAGGGCACGGAGTGGGTGGCGGCTGGTTAGGGTTAGGGTTTGTTGGGGGCGGTATCGGTAAACCAGAATGGTTTCCGATGCTGGAATTCGATGGGGTTGGGTGGGTCAAAAGATGGGTCGGGTTTCCGGGTCGGGTAGGGTTTGCAATCTGGGTAGGGTTTTCGTCGGCGAATCAGCGGTATTTCGCTGATTTCCGACGGACTGAGGAGGGTTTCCGGTAACTTTGTCGGCATGGTTTTGAGTGGCGATGGGTTGTGGGGATTCGATGTCAATGTTTCCGATGGCCAATACCGCCGGAATCACTGTTCCGATATCAATCCCACTGTTTTTTGTGGGGTTTGAGGGCTGTTTTTGTTTGCGATTTTTGTTGGGTTTTCTACGGACGGTAATCCACTCTTTGTCAGTGGTAGGGTTGGTGGCCGGAGGTGGGGGGATGTGGGGTTGGCGGCTAGGGTTTGCAGAAGAGGAGATAGGTTTAGAATTACCTTGTGTCGCCTCCTGAACCTCGCCGCTGCCTCCATCCTTTGCTTTTTCTGGCAACAAATCCGGATGCACCTTCCAACACCCATTCACATCATGTCCTTGAAGTTTGCAATGGGTGCAATACTTTGGGAGAAAGTCATATCGATAAGGATACCATTTCGATGTAGCTTTCTCCCCTCCTCCAACTCGAATCTGAAATTTTGAGGGATGCTCCTTTAGTAAATCAATCTCCACTTTTACCCTAGCACAACTAGGCCGAGATTTGTTCTTGGTAGCGACATCAATAGCCAATGGTTTTCCCACAGCCGCCGCAAAGGAGAAAAGATGAGTTTCATTGTAAAAATTCGGTGCCAATCCTGGAAACGAGATCCAAGTGTGGGCTATACTCGATTCCTCTTCCGCACTAAACCATGGCTCCCATTTGAATGTTCTCATAGGGTGCGATTTTCGACTTTCTTGAATGAGAAAACATGGCTTTGACATCAAAGTCACATAATCTTCAAATAAAGAACATCGAACTAGAACATGTCGATTACAAAGCAAACCAATTTTAACCTCCGCCTTTAATTCACATTGCTTGGGGATTTCCGTTCGCAAATATTGAATTTCAGGCCATCCATGACTGAATTTCCCAACCACCGAAAATTGTAACTCTTGTTGGTGGATCGTCACCTCCAACTCTTGTTCTGAAAATTGAAAGGTTGGTTCTCCATGAAGATATTGGATGGTTTTCGAAGAAATTTGTGAGGGAATTGAAGGGGGGGGGCCGAGAGGCAAACTGTCGCCATTAGGGTTTGTGACGGCAACAGTTGCTTTCGGATTAAGGGAAGAAGATTTGAGGATGTTAGCGTATGTTGGGGTTGGTATAGATGTAGGGGGGGGCTGGACGACCTCGGGAGGAGGCCGTCCAGTGGCCGTCGTGGCCATAGTAGGCCGGAAAAAGGTTGGCAGTTGGTTTCGTAGGGAACAGCCGGAAATCGCCCTCTTCTAGAGAGCGTTTTCCCGAGCGTGTTTCGACGAAAAGTGGGGGGTTTAGGGTTTAGGGTTTAGGGGGTTTTTTTTTTTTGAAGCCACAGCCTCTCGGCTTGTGGAGTTTTATTAATAACATAAAAGGAAACATGGGGCCCCATAGGGGAAGTACAAGCAGGGGGGAGACTTCCTATACCCCCACCTGGCTACTCCTATTGAGGCAAGCCTCCTAGCCAGAATGTAAAAAGAAAGAACTAGCTAAAACTAGATATTCTATGATCATCATAGAGTTTATAATACACTCTATGATGATATTACAAATGATGATACTAACATAGAGAAAGACTAATATAAGAACAAAGCTATAATCTACCTCTGGCCTTATAAAGTCTTCAATACGGTGTACCTTTTCTTGTGCATCTTCCAAATATGTATGAAATTGAATCATCCTTTACGTGCATATGTCATTTGGTCGCTTGCTCTGTTCCTTGCTCTTCTCGCTTCTTCTTGGGCGGGTGTGAATGCCGTGCTATCTTCTCGTTGATTCATTCATGTCATCAGCATTCTGACTTGCCATAGGAGCCTTTCCTTTGTCAAGCCTTCTAGAGCTGTCTTCATTGTCCGCAACTTCCACCTCTTCATCATCTCCCCATTTTCTCTCTTCACTACTAGCAGTGGGTAAATCTAAGCACGCTTGATTTAGCACTACTAATTTGCTAGGAGGCGAAATCCGATGTGGTAGAAAAGATGGCATATTTGGTTTTGGATTAGGTTGAGAATTATTAATTGGAGTTGGGCTTGACATTGGGTTTGTGTATTTTGGTGTTGTGGGCCCCGCGGGTGTATTTGGATTTGGGCTCGGGTGGGGGAAGCGTATGGGTGTGGGGTCGGGTTGCGGGTGGGGGGAGTCCGAGAGGGGTGCTGGGTTGGGTCCCGGGTCAGGACTGTGTCGGGTGGGGTTCCGGGTAGGGTTTTCTCGGGTAGGGTTTTCAAGGGGTAGTGGTTTAGGGTTTGACGGCGGCAAAATATTTTTGCCTGAATTTGCGCCGGGTTCCGGGGAAATTTCTGGTGGCGGGATGTTTCCTGGCTGCGGGGTTTTCGGGATAGGATTTTGTGGGGTCGGGTTCAGGGTCGGGTTTGACCCGAAACTGGAGAGAAGTGGGCTGGTGTGCCTTAACCCCGGGTCAGGGCTAGGGTTAGGGCCGGCGGTATTAGGGTTTAGTGATATTTCCGGTAGGTTAGGTAGTTTTCCGGGGGGGTTTCCGATGGGGTTTCCGATGGGGTTTCCGGTGGTTTGTGTCGCCGGAGTTAGGGTTTTGCAAATTGGTTCCGGGTTGGGTGGTTTAGGACTAGGGTTTCCCACTGCCGGTATTGGGCTAGGATTTTGTAGGGCGGTATTAGGGTTTAGGCCCATTTCCGGTAGACTGAGGTGGTTTCCGATAGGGTTTCCGGTGGGTGTCTCGACGGAAATTGGCTGAGATGACGGGGAGGTTGTTTTTCCGATGGGTACTGACGCCGGACTCACTGTTTCCGTCGGCAAAAAGCCAATTTCAGTGAGGATTTGGTTCAAAATAGGCTGTTTTGAAGAGGAAGCAATATTTCCGACGTCTAAAACTACTTCAGAATCGGTTTCAGTCGTCGGAGTAGCTTTTTCCATCAATTCCAGAGGCTGTTTTTGGGTGTTTTGCTTTTTTCTTTTGTGGGTTACGGTGGTCCATTCCTGGGAGGGGTTTGGGGCCGTAGGTAGTGGTTTTGGGTTAGGGTTTTGACGGTTAGGGTTTGTAGGGGGTAGAGTAGGGTTAGGAGCCTTACCTTTTGTCGCCGCCACCACTGAATCTTCACCGTGATTCCTCTTTTCCGGTTGCAATTCCGGGTGTTCCTTCCAACATCCTTGAAGATCGTGTCCTTGCAACATACAAGTAGTACAATATTTGGGTAGGAAATCATAACGAATCTTATATGACATTGTTTCCATCTCCTCCCCATTCATGATTTGTATGTTATACTTTTGTGGGTGTTCTTGTAGCAAATCGGCTTCCACCTTAACCCTAGCACAACTAGGTCTTGTTTTGTTCAAGGTAGCCGCATCAATTGCAATTGGCCTCCCCACCGCCGAAGCTATGGAGAACAAAATCGATGGGACATAGAAATTGGGAGGTAAATTGGGGAATGAAAGCCAAATTACCGCCATGCTAGTCTCTTCTTCCGGAGTAAACCATATATCCCATTTGAAGGTTCTCATCAAAAAAGATTTGGAATTCTCCTTTATCCAAAAATTAGGCCTTGACATCAAAGTGACATAGTCTTCTTCGATTGAACATCGAATCAACACATGCCTATTGTGCAAAAGCCCAATATTCACTTCCGCCTTTAAAGAACATTGTTTTGGAATAGCCGTCCTCAAGAAAGCAATTGGGGGCATTCCATGACTAAACTTACCAACTACGGCATACTTCAAATCTTGTTGTTCCACCATAGATGCAACTTCTTGATTAGTAAACCGAATTGTTGGCTCGCCATGAAGGTAGGTGATTGGTTTTTGTGGAATTGGAGGAGTAGGGTTTCGGCCAAGAGAAGTCTCGGCCAAACCATTACCTCCGCAAGCATTGTGAGTGTTGGTGACGATCTGGGAGTATGTTACGGGTTGGGGAATGGTCGCCGGGGGTTGGGTGACCTCGGGAGGAGGCCACCCTGTATCAATCACGGCCAGATTGGCCGGAATTTGGACCGAAAGTGTGGGTAGATGACACGCCGAAAATCGCCTCTCCTAGAGAGCGTTTTTTCGGACCGTGTTTCGGTGAAAAGTGGGTTCAGGGTTCAGGGTTCAGGGTTCAGGGTTCAGGGTTCAGGGTTCAGGGTTCAGGGTTCAGGGTTTAGGGTTTAGGTTTTTTTTTTTTTTGAAGCCACAGCCTCGCGGCTTGTGGTATTTTATTTATAATAATAAAGAAAGACAAGGGGCCCCAGAGGGGAAGTACAAGCAGGGGGGACTAATCCTGTTACCCCACTAGACCCTCCTATAAGGCCTAGAATTAAAATCTAACAAGAATGAAGAAAGAAAGAACTTGCCAAAACTAAATATTCTATGATCATCATAGAGTTTATAATGCACTCTATGATGATATTACAAATGATAATGCTAACATAGTGAAGAAATAATATAAGTACGAAAATATGATCATCTACCTTCGGACTTATAAAATCCTCCACCTGCGGCACCACTTCCTTCTCGTCCTCCAAATAAGAGTAAAACTGAATCATTTCTTCTTGGAGTGGATAAGTGACTCAGGGGGCCCAACATACTTTGAGGGGTCCCTCATCTTTGACGCATCAAACTTGACTTTCTTCTTGGCTTCTCTCATTGGCATTTTCCTCACTGTCGGCATCTTACCATCCCATTTTGTTCTTCCTTGTGAGTCTTTCCTTTGAAGTCTGCACATTGCGAGGAGACAAGTTCCCATTTTGAATGACAAGCATTCTTTCCGGGACAATGGAGTCTTCCTCGGCATCTGACCACTCTGATGTGCTAGCAATATTACCAAAGGGATCAGACATTACCTGTCTCTGCTTGGCATGCCGTGCTGCTTCAGAATAGAGCTCCCCCAGTGTCTTGCCGCCCATCTCATCTACATTACCAGGCCCCCCCTGAGAAGGACCCTCTAGTAAGTGTACCTGATCTGAGACGTCTTCAACAGAAGTGGTTCTCCGCATCCTCCTCAATAGCCTCGTCTATCTCGGGATCCATGATATCGTTTCCGGTGCGCTCTTCATCCTCTCGTGTCCTCATCATAGAGTCCATAAGCATCATAGTCCCGGAAGTTATGTGCGAGGCTCGCTAGGTACCGGGCCATTTCTTCTTCGTCCTCTCGTGGTTCCGCCCAATTCCACATACTCCTCTACACTCGGATACGGGTAGTATGATTGCTTGTCTTCAGCTGCACCTTAAAGGATTTCATTCCCAAGAAGTGTCCATGTTTCTCCATTTTCCTATCAAAAGCTTGTCGAAGCAACATGATGTCTTCTATCTCCGAGCCATCACCTTCTTCCCCAACTTCCTCTCCGTCGGTCTCACACCATCGCTTTCTCTCACTGTCTGAGGGGGCGTGGCGCACTAACGAGAGGGAATGTCTGAATTGGCTTCATTTAAAGTGCAAGGTTGTGGAGGAAATGAGAAGGCATTTTTAAGCCAACTTTGAGTAGATGGGCTTTTTGTGATTGGGTTGTATTCATGGGCTGTGGGATTAAGAATTGGCTTTGTAGGTGGGTTTGATGTTGAGCCCATATCTGATATGGACTGTGGGCTTGGATTTTCAGATTGGGTATTTTTGGATTGGGCCGAGAGGGGGTTGGGCTCGGGTTTGGGGGGGTAGGGTTAATTGAATTTGTGGGCTCGGGTTCGGGTATGGGTAATGGGTCGGGTGGGTCGATTTCCGGGTCAGGGGTGGTTTCGGGTGGGGAATTTTTTGTCGGGTCGGGTTGCGGGTAATTAGGGTTTAGTGGGGGGGCGGTTTCGGGTAGCGGTTTAGGGTTTAGTGGCGGTATTGGGCAGGGAGTGGTTTCGGGAGGAGGGGGTTGCGGCGGGGGGGTTGCTGTGATTATTTCCGGCACCAGTGGGGCGGCGGAGGGGTGGTTTTCTGACGGGAAGGTGGCAGAATTGTTGGTGGCGGGTTCAAGAGGGGTGGTTTTAGGGTTAGGGTTTTGAGGGTGGTTTTGGGCCAAACAAGGCCCAATGGGGGGGGGCGGGTAGAAGGGTTTCTGGTTGGTGGTTTCCGGGAGCAGGGGGGGTCGCCGGTAGGGTTTCCGACGCCGCCTAGGGTTCCGGTAGGGTTTCCGGCGCCGCCAAGGATTCCGGTGTCGGAAATTTTAGGGGGGGTATTTTTTGGTCGGAAAACAGATTCCGACACCTGGACAGTGTTTCCGATAGCCCTAGGCTCGGAATCCGTTCCGATCGCCGAATCTTGTTCCAGTGACTTTTGAGGGTGGTTTTGGATTTTGATTCTTGTTTTTTTTGTTTTTCCGAGTGATTGTAGTCCAATTGTTGGATGGGGCATGAATCAAAGCATTGGTGGTTGGGAGAGGGGTTTGTTGGCTAGGGTTAGACGAAGAGGGGGTAGGGATTGAAGCCTTACCTTTGCCTATTTCCACTTCTGTCGCCTTTGCCGTCGCCACCTTGCCACCATCATTGTCCTTAGCTTTTTCCGGCCGTAATGTCTTTGGTTTTAGATTCCAACATCCATCGACATCATGCCCTTGAAGCTTGCAATTAGTACAATATTTTGGCTTGAAGTCATATCTAATTTTTTGTAATTCAGTTGTGATTCCATCTCCTTCACCCACTTGAATTACAACATGTTGGGGATGGCTTTTTAGCAAATCAAATTCTACTTTGACTCTAGCACAACTTGGCCTTGTTTTATTCAAAGTGGCCGCATCAATGGCAATTGGGGAACCCACTGCCGCCGCCAAAGAGAAAAGGGTAGACTCTCCATAGTAGTGTGGGGATAATCCGGGGAATGAAATCCATCCATACGCAAATCTACTTTCCTCCGCCGGATTAAAAGATATATCCCATTTGAAGGTTCTCATCAAATAAGGCTTATTCTTCTCCTTTATCTCAAAAGTTTGTCTTGACATCAAGGTGTCAAAATCTTCAACAATCGAACATCGAATTAAAACATGCCTATCACAAAGCAAACCAATACGTACCTCCGCCTTCAAACCACATTGCTTTGGGATAGCATTCCGTAGGAAAGCTATATCGGACCATCCATGGCTAAACTTTCCAACAATTGCAAGAGTTAATTCTTGGTGATGAATCATCACCTCCACTTCCTTCTTCTCAAACCTAATCGTAGGCTCACCATGTAGGTAAACAATAGGCTTGATTGGGATTGGAATTGACATAGGAGAGGGGTCGCCGCAAGGCCTAGGGTTTCCGCCATTGGCAGTTTCGGAGATCTGCAATGGCGGGACGGTAGGGGATGTTTTGAAGAGGTTTGAGTAGTCTAGGGGGTGCGCGGGGTTGGGAGGGTGATGGCCGACCTCGGGAGGAGGCCGGCCAGTGGCCGGAATGGCCATAATTGGCCGGAAATTGAAAACTGGAATTTGTCGCCAAATCGCCCTCGCCTTGGGAGCGTTTTCCCGAGGCGTGTTTCGGTGAAAAGTGGGGTTTAGGGTTTAGGGTTTAGGGTTTTTTTTTTGAAGCCACAGCCTCTCGGCTTGTGGTATTTTATTAATAATAAATAAAATGACAAGGGGCCCCAAAGGACTCATCCTATTACCCCACGAGACTATCCTATAAGGCCTAAAAGAAATCTAACCTGAATGTAGAAAAAAGGAACTTGAAATAATCAAGTATTCTATGATCATCATAGAGTTTATAACACACTCTATAATGATATTACAAATGATGATACTAACATAAAGATAGGATAATATAAGGACAAAGCTAATGTCTACCTCTGAGCTTATAAAATCCTCAATATGATGTATCTTTTCCTGCTGATCTTCCAAATATTCTTGAAATTGGATCATTTCTTTGCTTTGGAGCGTGTGGTAATCGCTTGTGGTAGTTGTAGCTAGTGTCCTCTTCTTTGCTTGCTTTTTGTTGGACTTTGCTTCAAATCTTCTTTGTTCTTGTCTGCACCGTTCCATGTATTCCGCATGTGGCAAATCCATGAGCGCTACAAACTCGTCATCCGTCATGTCCGGGTGATATGCATTTTTGAAGGCATGAAATTGTTTGTAGGTCATGTTATTTCTATAGATAGGAGCCCCTTCATCCGATTCCGCCAATCTTTCGAACTCATCAAGCCCATCAAATCCACCACTAGCGGCTGCCTCCGCAAGTTGGCTAGAGATAGATTCAATTGACTCATCTTCTCCGAATCCCATTGCCGCAACCGATGCCTCAATCTCCTCATTTTCTTTCTCATCGTCACACCATCTCCTTCTCCGACTACTACTAGTCGAACTTGAGGATCCTTTCGCGGGGAATGAGAATGCTTTTTTCACCCATTCCTCAGCGACAGGAGCCTTAGTTTTAGGTGTGAATTTACTAGAAGAAGAGATAGGTCTTTTACCGATTTTGTCGCATTGTACACGGTTCCATCCAAAGCGACAACAAAGTCAGGATTGGCTGCAGTGATAGCCATGCAGCTGGAGCTCTCGGTGGATGATTCAACCACGACTTGTCTTCGTCCCGCTGTACCGGTGATTTCAAGTGTCTCATACTCTTGTGTCCGCCCAACATTATTCTTCTTTGGATTTGAATTTGTGGGGGTGCTTATTGGGCTTGAATTTGGGTCGGTTGGTGGGCTCAGTTTTTGGACTGATATTGTATTCGGGTTAGGATAGTTTGGGCTTGGGTTAGGATTGTTTGGGCTCGGGTTGGGGGAGTTTCGGGAGGGGTTGGGTATTTCCGGGTTGGGTGTTTCTCGGGTGGGTGAGGTTGGACCCGGATTTGAGTTTGTGGGTAGGGTCGGGTTGGTTTGTGGGTCGGGTTTTGTGGGTGGGCCTGCTTGGTCCGTCACGGGTTGGGCCGTGATGGATTGCGATTGGGTCATGGTTTCGGGTCGGGTTAGGGATAATGGGCTAGAATTCTGGGTGGGTTTTGTTGGTGGGGCGATGTCCGGAATGTCCAGTGGGTGGTTTCCGGCAGGTGGTTTAGGGTTTTGGGATGTAGTGGTTTCGGGTAGAGAGGTATTAGGGTTAGGGTTTTGGGAGTAGTTTTGGGCCATTCCGCTAGGGTTTGGCCCAGCAGCCACCACAGCTGCTAGGGTTTCGGGTGGGTGGGGCTGCCTGGATGGGGGAGGGTGCTGGTAGGGTTCCGGTGGGGTCGCCGGCGCCGCCTAGGGTTCCGGTGGGGTTTCCGGCGCCGCCAAGAATTCCGGTAGGGTTTCCAGCGTCGGAAATCTCAAAAAATGTATTTTTTTGTAGGATTGTATTTTCCGTCGCTTGGACAGTGTTTCCGACTGCTAATGACGTCGTTTTCATTGTTCCAGTCGCCGGAATAGGGGTTTCTTTCAAAATGGATAGATTGTTTGTATTTTGGGGTGGGTTTGGGTTGCCTTTTCCATTGGTTTTCCGTCTGTGATTGACGGATTGCCATCCGGAGTTGGTAGGGTGAGAGGTAGAAGAGATGGGGGGATGAGTATGTTGGTGAGACTTACTTTTTTCACCTCCTGCCGCCGTCAAACCTCCTACCACCGCCGGATTCCCTTTGTTTGGTCTCAATTCCGGATTGAGTTTCCAACATCCAATTGCGTCATGTCCTTGTAGCTTGCAATTTGTACAATATTTGGGCAAGAAATAATATCTAATCCTTTGTTGTGTAGATGTAATTTCCGCCCCTTCACCCACTTGAATTAACACACTCTTGGGATGACTTTGTAGCAAATCAACTTCTACCTTTACTCTTGCACTACTAGGCCTTGTTTTATTCCTTGTAGCCGAATCAATGGATATAGGCTTGCCCACCGAAGCCGCCATGGAGAAAAGAGAGGATTCACCATGGAAGTGTGGGGGCAATCCAGGGAAGGAAATCCATCCATAAGCAAAATGTGTCTCCTCCTCCGGATTGAAAGTAACATCCCATTTGAAAGTTCTCATCAAGTAGGGCTTGTTCTTTTCCTTTATTTCAAAGGTTTGTCTTGACATCAAAGTATCATAATCCTCCGCAATCGTGCATCGAATCAAGACATGTCTATCACAAAGCAATCCAATATTCACCTCCGCCTTCAAACCACATTGCTTTGGAATCAAAGTTCTCAATAACCCAATTTCGGGCCAACCATGACTAAACTTGACAACAACCGCAAGCTTTAGGTCTTGTTGCTGAATCATCACCTCCACTTCCTTCTTTTCAAACCTAACAGTAGGCTCACAATGGAGGTAAACAATAGGCTTGATTGGAATCGAGATGGACATGGGAGAGGTACCGCCGCAATGGCTAGGGTTTCCGCCATTGTTGGCAGTTTCAGGGGTTGATAAATTCGGGATGGTGGGGGATGATTTGAAGAGGTTGGAGTAGTTGAGAGGGTGCGCAGGGATGGGAGGGTGATGGCCGACCTCAGGAGGAGGCCGACCAGTGGCCGGAATGGCCATTTTTGGCCGGGATCGCTGTTTGGGAAAAGTCGCCGAAAATTGCCTCAAGTTGAGAGCGTTTTTTCGGACCGTGTTTCGGTGGGGTTTAGGGTTTAGGGTTTAGGGTTTAGGGTTCAGGGTTCAGGGTTCAGGGTTCAGGGTTCAGGGTTTAGTTTTTTTTTTTTTTTTGAAGCCACAGCCTCGCGGCTTGTGGAATTTTATTGATAACATAAAAGGAAACATGGGGCCCCATAGGGGAAGTACAAGCAGGGGGGAGACTTCCTATACCCCCACCTGGCTACTCCTATTGAGGCAAGCCTCCTAGCCAGAATGTAAAAAGAACGAACTAGCTAAAACTAGATATTCTATGATCATCATAGAGTTTATAATACACTCTATGATGAAATTACAAATGATGATACTAACATAGAGAAAGACTAATATAAGATCAAAGCTATCATCTACCTCTGGCCTTATAAAGTCTTCAATACGGTGTACCTTTTCTTGTGCATCTTCCAAATATGTATGAAATTGAATCATCCTTTACGTGCATATGTCATTTGGCTGCTTGCCTGTTCCTTGCTCTTCTCGCTTCTTCTTGGGGCGGGTGTGAATGCCGTGCTATCTTCGTTGATTCATTCATGTCCTCGCATTCGACTTTCCATAGGAGCCTTTCCTTTGTCAAGCCTTCTAGAGTCGTCCTCCTTGTCATGACTTCCACCTCTTCATCATCACCCCATTTTCTCTCTTCACTACTAGCAGTGGGTAAATCTAAGCACGCTTGATTTAGCACTACTAATTTGCTAGGAGGCGAAATTCGATGTGGTAGAAAAGATGGCATATTTGGTATTGGATTAGGTTGAGAATTATTATTTGGGTTTGGGCTTGAAATTGGGTTTGTGTATTTTAGTGTTGTGGGCCCCGCGGGTGTGTGTGGGCTTGGGCTCGGGTGGGGGGGTCGTATGGGTGTGGGGCCGGGTTCCGGGTTGAGTGGGGGCCGAGAGGGCTGTTGGATTGGGTGCCGGGTTAGGGCTGTTTTGGGTAGGGTTCCGGGTAGGGGTTTCTCGGTTAGGGTTTCCGGGTGGTATAGTGTTAGGGTTTGACGGCGGCAAAGCTGATTTTGCGTCGGATTCCGGGGGGATTTCTAGTGGCGGGGTGTTTCCGGGGTGCGAGTTTTCCGGAGTAGGATTTTGTGGGGTCGGGTTCAGAGTCGTGTTTGACCCGAAATTGGGTAGAATTGGGCCGTTGTGCCCTAACCCCGGTTTAGGGTTAGGGTTAGGGGCGGCAGAATTAGGGTTCTTTGGTGGTTCCGGTAGAGTAGGTGGGCTTCCGGGGTGGTTTCCGACAGGGTTTCCGGTGGTTTGGATCGCCAGAGTTGCGGTTTTGAGTTCCGGGTTGGGTGGGTTAGGGCTAGGGTTTCCCAACCCCGGTATTGGAGTAGGGTTTATTGGGGCGGTATTAGGGTTTGGGCCTGTTTCCGGGAGGGTGAGGTGGTTTCCGGTAGGGTTTCCGGTGGGCGTATCGACGGAAATTGGCTGATTTGACTGGGAGGTTGTGTTTCCGACGGCTGGTGATGCCGGAATCACTGTTTCCGTCGGCAGAAAGCCAATTTCAGTCAGGATTTGGGTGAGAATAGGCGGTTTTGACGAGGAGGCAATATTTCCAACGTCCAAAACCACCTGAGAAGTGGTTTCAGTTGTCGGAACAGTGATTTCCATCAAATCCAAAGTCTGTTTTTAGGTGTTTTGCTTTTTTCTTTTTTCTTTTGTGGGTTACGGTGGTCCATTCCTGGGAGGGGTTTGGGGCCGTAGGTAGTGGTTTTGGGTTAGGGTTTTGACGGCTAGGGTATGTAGGGGGTAGAGTATGGTTAGGAGCCTTACCTTTTGCCGCCGCCACCACTGAATCTTCACCGTGATTCCTCTTTTCCGGTTGCAATTCCGGGTGTTCCTTCCAACATCCTTGAAGATCGTGTCCTTGCAACATACAAGTAGTACAATATTTGGGTAGGAAATCATAACGAATCTTATATGACATTGTTTCCATCTCCTCCCCATTCATGATTTGTATGTTATACTTTTGTGGGTGTTCTTGTAGCAAATCGGCTTCCACCTTAACCCTAGCACAACTAGGTCTTGTTTTGTTCAAAGTAGCCGCATCAATTGCAATTGGCCTCCCCACCGCCGAAGCTATGGAGAACAAAATCGATGGGACATAGAAATTGGGAGGTAAATTGGGGAATGAAAGCCAAATTACCGCCATGCTTGTCTCTTCTTCCGGAGTAAACCATATATCCCATTTGAAAGTTCTCATCAAAAAGGATTTGGAGTTCTCCTTTATCCAAAAATTAGGCCTTGACATCAAGGTGACATAGTCTTCTTCGATTGAACATCGAATCAACACATGCCTATTGTGCAAAAGCCCAATATTTACTTCCGCCTTCAATGAACATTGCTTTGGAATAGCCGTCCTCAAGAAAGCAATAGAGGGCATTCCATGACTAAACTTACCAACTACGGCATACTTCAAATCTTGTTGTTCCACCATAGATGCAACTTCTTGTTTAGAAAACCGAATTGTTGGCTCGCCATGTAGGTAGGTGATTGGTTTTTGTGGAATTGAGGGAGAAGGGTTTCGGCCAAGGGAGTTCTCGGCCAAACCATTTCCGCCGCCAACTTTGTGGGAGTTGGTGACGATGTTGGAGTATGTAACGGGTGGGGGACTGTCGTCGCGGGGGTTGGGTGACCTCGGGAGGAGGCCACCCCGTGGCCGTCACGGCCAGAATGGCCGGAATTGGTCGAAAGCTTTGGAAAGTTGACACGCCGAAAATCACCTCTCCTAGAGAGCGTTTTTTCGACCGTGTTTCGGTGGGTTTAGGGTTTAGGGTTTAGGGTTTAGGGTTTAGGGTTTAGGGTTTAGGGTTTAGGGTTTAGGGTTTAGGGTTTAGGGTTTAGGGTTTAGGGTTTAGGGTTTAGGGTTTAGGGTTCAGGGTTCAGGGTTAGGGTGGTTAGGGTTCGGGGTTCGGGGTTCGGGGTTCGGGTTCGGGGTTCGGGTTCGGGG